>OZ038497.1:97898550-97913550 GCA_964036315.1 Acanthosepion esculentum | reverse complement strand
TATTACAATGAATCATTCATACAAAAAGTAGATTAGTAAAGTTTATGATATAAAGTGGCGAAAACTCTTCAAAAAACAAAATTTTAAAGTTGCATTAACCTACGAACCACTCGATGAATGTTATGATCCTCGTTTTTAATAATTACAAGTTGTATAAGGTCTTTTTTTAATCTGCTGGTACTTTCAACTGTACATACAGTCATCCTCAGGCATGGATATTATTTTGTTTTTAGTAAATCCAGGTAGCAACAGAGACGAAAGATTAAATGCGAGTCGAAATATGTTTTTTTAGAAATGTGTTATTGTTAACGGATAAAAACTTATGGAGCGTGCAGTTATCCCGAAGATTATCTCAGCTGTTATCTCGAAAATTTGCACGAATTGATCCGACGTGCAAACTTTCGGATAAGAGCTGAGACATAACTCTATTTGTTGAACAATTTAGTTCATGCCACATTGATAGTTAAACACCTACAACAAAAAAATTCTCAAATTACCATATTAGTAAAAAACGCACTCTCTTAAATTTAAAAAAAAATTCAACTTTAGATTTGCGATTGCGAAGGATCATGAGATTCATCGAGTTGTTCGTAGGTTAATGCAAAATTTTGTTTGCGAAGAGTTTTCGCCATTTTATATCATTAGCTTTACTAATCTACTTTTTGTATGATTGATTCATTGTAATATAAATTGAACTGCACCATATATATATATATATATATATACACATATATATATATATATATATATATATATATATGATAAAATAGGCAGCATATATTTATATTACAAAGAGTCAATCATACCTTGAATCAATCAGCAATATGAGTGCGATTATTGGCGAAATCACTTCGCTAGTAGACATAAACATACGCATTATACTACTGATAATCGTCTGAATGATGAGATCCTCATAAATAAATTGGATATGGTGTATTTTTTTACGGTTGGATAAACACATTTAATTCGTCTCCGAGTTTTGATTCTGATGGAAAATAAACCCTGATGATGAATTGCGCGAAGCATTCGAAAGTACTAGCAGAAATAAAAAGAAATATACCATATCCATTTTATATATGAGGATCTCATCATTCAGAGGATTATCAGTAGTATAATGCTTATATTTTTGTCTACTAGCGAAGTGATTTCGCAAATAATCGCATTCATATTGCTGATTGATTCAAGGTATGATTGACTCTTTGTAATATATATATATATATATATATATATATATATATATATATATATATATATATATATAATTGCTGCCATATATGGTCTGGAGCCCCTTCTGTTTGCCTCGGGCTTCTTGATAAGATCCAGAAACGGGTATGCAACGTAATTGGCCCTGATCGGTCATCTCGTCTGCAGTCGCTCTCTCACAGACGCGCCGTCGCCTCTCTCTGTCTTTTTTACAAATACTTTCACGGTAATTGCTCCGATGAGCTGCTTTCGCCGGTTCGCAGGCTTCATGAATTCAAGCGTCCTACAAAGCTGGCATCCCGCTCCCACCCTTTCACTGTTGAAACTGTTAAATGTTGCCGTCTCTTCTACTCCAAAAGCTTCATGTCTCGCACCTCTCGCCTGTGGAACTCCCTTCCTTATTCCTGTTTCCCTGACAACTATAATCTCCAACTATTCAAATGTAACGTCAATCGACATCTCCAGTTGCCTTGATCTATCCACTATCCTTCTCCCCATCCTTTCCTCTATCACTCCTATCTGCTCTCGCTCCAAATCTTCTGTAAACCATTGCCTTGATCTATCCACTATCCTTCTCCACATCCTTTCCTCTAACATTCCTATCTGCTCTCGCTCCAAATCTTCTGTAACCCCTTGCGTGCTAGTGGCTTCCAGCCTTGCTTGGGGTGAAAAGCTTAGTTGAGTCACTGTCAGTCACTGTGTGTTTATCTAAATCTAAAAATAAACACGCTAAAATTCACCTTCATCCCTGCCGTGAGCCGACGGCTTAGTGATAGAAGTTCCGACTGACGCCAATTCAGTCGGGTTTCGATCCTAGCTAGAGGCAACCGGACGTCTAGCCACACTGATGAGCTGTGAAACAGCGAAACAGTCTGTCTGTGGATGACAGAAAAAAAAAAATATATATATATATATATATTAAGCATTTCTATCCAAGCAATGCGAGAGTGCCACTAGCATTCAGGGGGTTAAAGATAGTGAAAGTGAGAGAAAAGACTGGGTATAGGGATACTGAGAAAAATTAAAGATGAACGGGGTTCCAGTCAACAGAAGATGGAGGTTGGCGCTGCATTTAAATTTTTGAAGATTATAGTTATCAGGGAAGCAAGTAAGAGGTAGGGTGTTCCACAGTCGGGAAGTGTGAGAAAAGAAACTGTTGGGGTAGAATTGGCGGTTACATTGAATTATTTTAACATTAAAATTGTGGATCCTATTTCGGTAAAAGGACAATATGAATAACGACAAAAGGAAAATTTTTAAATCTTAAATTTAATTAATTTGGAAAAACTATCGACATTTTTACACATTTATTTATAAATACTCGTTGCAAAATAAAATCCTTACATCGCCAATATAAGTTTTCTTCATACATACATATATATATATATATATATATATATATATATATATATATATATATATATATATATATATATATTAAACATGTAGTATTGAATGTTAAAGACAACATAGTCTTGCATATTTTCTTTTGAATTTTCTCATATTCTCTAATGAGACTTTTTATTTGAAAATGATTTCGAAATAAGTATTGTCCGTACGATGACCTAGCGCTTTCGAACATCATTGTTCATCTTCAGGGTCAATATTTTTAGTCAAAATTTTTTTTAAACAAACATTTGTCAATTATCTTGTAGCGTAATCATGTTGCTACTTTTTTACAAACTAAATAAACCTTAAAATCCTTTTAAATTCAAAAGACGCGATGATGTTATCACGTGCATGGCGAAGATTTTTATCATGTGAAAAATTAAGTACTGAATTATTTTTAAATGCTTGTTGCAAAAAGGTTAATTCATCAAAATTTTTAGCAAGTATAAGGATATCATCAACATAACGGGGGTATATGCTAGGTGTTTCAATATTACCAAAAATTTTATCTTCAAGAAGATAAAATTTATCTTATCTTGAAGATTATCTTGAAGATTATTTTACTGATTTTAAACTACATTTCTCCATGATTTTCTCTCGTACATTCATATCTGCTCGATGCGTATCCAAATGTAAACAAATGACGTCACACATTATGAAACGGACAAAGTCCGACAATTATTTTTAAGACATTTTTTTATGTTTATAAAATAAAATAATAAATAGTAAATTCGACCTTGCTAACCGAAACACTCCTCTGTCGCTCAATCGGTAAAAGCACGTTAGGCTATATGACGGTACGTATAATATATATATATATATATATATATATATATATATATATATATATATGGCTGCTATATATGCTGTGCGTCTACGGCCCTAAAGACTATTTGACATGATAGAATGAACTATTTGTCGGAATGCGAAGAAAGGATTCCGGGAAATCATTTTGATGAGTGTAGAATATATCTGTCAGAAAATATACAGTAATGTTGCATCAACTTTATTCCCGTGCGAGTGAAAAGAGAGAGAAGGAGAGAGTGAGAGAGAGAAAAAGAAGAAAAAATGAGAGGGAAAGAGATAATTTTTAGCATTTAAGACGGAAAGCGTTAAGTACATAAGAATATTTCTGCCAAGAAAAGCGATGAGAATTTTTCTTTCTTATGAGTTCTTCCCGATGACCGAGACAAGGTTCTTTCTTCATCTTTTTTCTATTCTCATCACATTATAACAAACACTATTGCATTTTTTTATGTGAGTTTTCTGCATTCAAGTATATCCGTAAATGGATACTTACAGAAAACTAAGCTTTTTTTTTTATTCTTCAATATTGTTTCTTGTCATCATATGCTAATATTTGAAATTGATCTCGTCAAAACCTCTTAACGGTTTGCTTTATAATCTTGCCAATAGACTACTTATTGGAATATTGTCAAATCGACATCACAATTACACTCTAATATGTTTTAAGTCTTTCTCTGTGTTAGTACAATACGGGAGTACTTAAATATCCGTTGGCAAATTTCTGCCCGACACAAAGTAATAAATTTATATTATTCTTAAAGCCATTGAGAATTAAGGATGTTAATATTAATATATTCCAACTGTATGGATTAAATAAACCCGGTGAAGATATGTATCCTTCTATTGTTGTATACTTGCTCAAAATCATAATCTATGTTTGCTCCCAGTATAAATTCTAGATTATTCTAACGTCTTTCCCAAATAAATCAAGTTTTCCTAGCAGTTCAAATATATCTTTGTGTTGTACCTTGTCACCTTCTTTTGGGTAGTTTATGAAACATATGTATACATTCGTCTGCATTTGTATTACTCCCTTTAATATCGCTCTGCTCATAAAGATTGCATTTCTTGTTCCAGTGTCTTTAATGAAATCACACCATTCACCAGAATCTGAAGAACTGAAATTCTGAAAAGCTCAATGTTTTCTGAAAAAACATTTTTTCCTTGATGTCTTCAAATTAAAGCCCATGTTTGGCACCAAACATAACCTGGCATAACCAATATCTTCCGATTTATGGTCACTGCTTTATACTAGGTCAGGTAGAGCGAGTAGAAGTTATTTTCCCTTTGTGTGCAGCCGGTTTGCCGCCAATGTCTTTCCCAAATAAATCCTGCTTTCCGGGCAGTTCAAATAGATCTTTGCGTCGTACCTCATCAGATGGCCTTGAGCAGTCTATGAAACATAGGTATGATATTTACATCGTCTCCCGACTGAGACGTGATGCGACACAAGGTCGGGTTTATTGTGGGTCCAAGGACCAAAATTCGGATGCGCTGGCCTTGGCGGTGAGCGGCGATCTCACTCACTACTGCCATGACGGGGTGCAGCATCGCGCAGCTGCTACCCAGGGCCGGGCACCTCACAGTATTATTTTCCTCGTTTGCGCTTCTGTCCTCCGTCGGCGCCGCAACTGAGTCGCATTCTGCCCGAAGACAAAGACGCAACTGAGAGATGATAAACCCTACCAGTTAAGTATCATCCATGAAATATGCATACGTCCTTGTGCGTTTGCGTTGCTATCTTTGATATTATTCTCTTCGTGAATATGGTATTTATTGTTCCAATGTCTTTAACCAAACCACATTGTCGCCTTCTTTGTTATCGCGATGAAGATAGATCTCCTAATTTCTTGTATGTCACCAATGTTTTATATTTCATTTATTATTTCCGTAATCTTGTAGATGCCGAAATCGTCTTGGGTTGATATCTCTGTTACGACTCTGTCTATTCTTACTGTCTTTTCCCTATTCATCTTTGACCCTTTTATAATTGTTTGTATTGTTTACGTTTTCCGATTTCATTGTGAAGCAGTTCTTTAACATATTCGTTCCATCTTTGTAGTACTTTTTTATTATGAGTTATCCTTCTTTCCATTGCATGTATCCTGTCGAGGAACAAGTCTTTTATTCTTTTATTACTTTTATTCCTTCCTGTATACCTGCCATATCTATGATGCTCTTTCTTTCTATCTTTACACAATTTTCGTTGAGCCTTTCCTTTTTTACCTGTCTGCATTATTTTCTAATTTTCTATATTCTGTACCATTTCTTGGCATTGTTTGCTGTCTCTTTTTCATTTATCTCGGGAATTTCTGCTGTCATTCATTTATTTTTTTCCTGTTTCAAGGTGATCTTTGGTTGATGCCCTTCGCCAGTGTCAGTAGAGCTTCTCTTCATGGGCTCCACCCAAGATATGTAGCTTCAGGCACTTTTTGGTTTTCTTTCTTTTATTTGCCTTTAAAACATCCTGGAGCAAGTATGGAACATTATGTCGACCTCAGTGCATCTACATGTAATAAATTCAATTCAGTTAAGAACATCGCTGGAATGTACCTGGATAGATATGCGCCACCCCCCTCCTCCTCCTCTTCATCATCATGACCAGGTGTGGGCGCAGAGCTACCGCACTTGGCCAGTCACCCTCCACATATGTAGGTTGAAAGCTAGTGAGGTATTCAGTGATGTGTAGCGTGTCTTTGACAAGTAGACTAGGTGGAGCCTATTAAACCAGAGTCACTGTCCTCTAAATTGAACGATAGCTTTGGTCACTGACATATGACCGCTGACTATATCGAGGAACTCTTCACTTTGACAGCTGATTTCAATCTAGGAATAAAGCGATGGCGTGTCATCACTGCATTGACTGTATACATAGCTCGGAAACCGTTCTACCCCACTGAGATAGAGAGCTGTTTACCCAAGAAGAACGTTCACTTGACCGTTGAAATGCCTTTTAAATCTTTCTGTGTGTTGCTACCATTCCCGCAAGAAAACCCAGATGGGGGAAAGAGAGGATGTATAAAATAAAAAGAGGGAAACCTCATGACAGACAAAAAAGCATTGTTAAAAGATAGCGAGAAGTACAACTATACATTCATAATCATTCATTCATTCATCTCGCCCCCCCTGTTCTGCGATACATTTACACAAGCACGTTAGGCAGTATATTCACTGTTTCCCTGTTTCTTTTTGCCTTCACTATGTTCTTTGAGTGTCCAGTTTTCCAAATCTTTTCACTTCATTATGTGTTCTACAAATCTGAAATTCTTGAGACGACGAAAAAGAGACAGAAAACAATGCCAGTCAATGGCACAGAATATAGAACATTAAAAACATAAATTAGAAACAAATGCAGAGAGATAAAAGAGGAATAGCTCAACGAAAAGTGTGCAGAGATAGGAAGAATGAGAGTCTTTGATACGGAAGACAAGCATAAAAGCCTAAAAGAAATGACAGGACAAAAGGCGTGCTCATCGAGAGGATGTACAAAATAAAAAGAGGGAAAACTCATGACAGAAAAAGAAAACATTGTTAAAAGATAGCGAGAAATACAACTATACATTCATTATCATCATTCATTCAGTTAGCGCATTTTGCACCGTTGTGATCCCCAATCTCCTCCATCTAATTGTGGTTCATTGTGACATTCAATATAAAAATAGTGCGATGGCTTGCCGGTTCCTTTTGTACTCGGGATATTGAGGTTACCTCGTCCCTCCTCTGAGAAATTCCTTCAACCACTGGTAAAACCGCTGACCTCTTGGGCGCCACCCTTACGCCCAGTCTGGCGACTGGCCGATGGCTGCTTGGCACAGGTGGTTTGGGGAGAGGCATTCCTCTTCACAAGTCGGGACGGGAAACACTTCCGACCCCACTTACACTATTTAGCCGGCAGGTCGATGCCATTGACCGGGATGTTGAGTCGCAGTGCCCATACGACTTCTTGGAGTTGGATGTAGGCAGTTCACTGAGTAAAGCTTTCTAGGAAGAAAGCGATAGTGTGTCATCACCGCATTGTCTGTATAAATAGCTCGGAAACCTTTCTACCCCATTAAGCTAGATAGCTGTTGACCCAAGAAGAACGTTCACTTGCCCTTTGAAATGCCTTTTAAATCGATGGAAACAGTCTACAGTGCTGTTCGATTCACCTGATTTTTTTTACTTAAAAATTTTTTCGCCTATTGTTTTTAATCTTACTAATATAAAGACCCCTTCCCGACCACATAGTAAAAAAAGTTTACTCACCCTAAGTTATTCTATTGATAATTATAATTTTGGATATAAATGAGATTTAGGGAAAAACTCACTTATGACTCACTTATTTCCTGCAACTAGTAATCAATAGAAACATAACCGAACAGCTTTAAATAAAAAATGATAGAGTTATACTTTATTTATAATAGGTAATATAGTTCGAAATATTTAATAATCTATGGATTTTGAATACCTTTTTCAACCCTTTTTGGCATTGACTTGATTAGGCATCTCCAAGCATTGAATTCCATTCAGATATGAAATTCACAATCGAATCCTCTTTGTTGCTCAACTGCTTTCTCGAGAGCCTGTACTGTACCATAAGTTTTCTATGGGGTTGAGGTCAGGAGATTGGAACGGCCATGTCATAACACTCACCTGCTTCTCGTCAAAGTATTCCTTCATCAATTTTGATTTGTGACAGGGAGCATTATCCTGCATAAAAATGAGCTGGGTGGGGTCGATTTGCACCCTTTCAGCAGAAGGGAGCAGACAAGACTATAAAATTCTCTTGTACTGCTCGCTCCTGAGGGTCTTTTCAATAGGTTTTAAGAAACCAGTTCCATGAAAAGAAAAGCATCCCCAGAACATTATACTGAACGGATGCTTGAGAGTCGTTACTGCTAAATTCAAAGAGCTTTCAAAGCTTCTTCTTCGGATTTTAGATCGCTTATCCTTTGGATTTAGCTCAACTTTCGTTTCATCGGAGAAGAGAACATTTAGTTAAAAAAAAATCAGGTGAGTCACTTTTATCGAACAGCACTGTAGTTACCAATAACCCGGCCGTCAGTCAGTTAGAACTGGCTGATATGCTACCAATAGGGATCGTAGAGTGACCTAACATAATATAGATATACCCACGGAACAATGGTAGCGGATCGCAGGTTCTCTTGCCTCCGCTCTGTTCCAGAGAAGAGGCCCTATAAATTGTTAGGCTGCTGTCGCATATTTTTTGGCACTTCAGTTTGTTTATTGATAGAGAAGAAGCGATGGAGACCAAAAAAAAAAGACTTTTGATATCCAAATTCCTGGCTGAATACCAAGAGTCAACGAGCAAGAAATTAAAAGCCAAGTAGGTGTGGAAAGGCGTCAGATTTGCGATTCTTTATGGAGAGATTGAGCAAAAGAAAGATAGAAGAAAGGAGGCAACAGAAAATATTTGTATATTCTTTATTCGTCCTATACATCTCTGAATTCTCGATATTTATATAAAATTCAGATAAACGGACATTGGAAGGGACAAGGAGATACAAATAAATGGCGAGAGGAGAAAATTGGCTTGAAACAGCGATAAATCTTGGACGTTAACGCTCATAAAACTTCCAAGGGTCGATTCCATAGCTAGTTTACTTTCTCAGGTCGTTCTTACATTCTACGACCAAAACCTAACACATACACAGGAAATACAGAAGCGCCTTATATTAATCGCAAGATCATTTAACATAGAAAATGCTTTTATATTTAACAAAAATAAACACCTAAAAGGAGGTGGAATTTATATTTATTTATATAGCTGCTTCTTTCTGATGCGATATACTTGGCGCTATATATTCTTACGCCTATTTTCATTTTGTTTAGACGAAGTATCTTTATTGTTTTTTTGTATAATTGTCGTTTTTTATATCAACGCACGGGTCTTTCTTACATTCAACGACCATTAAGTATAATTATGGATCAGAAATAGCTTCGTCTGACACAGAGTGAAATAATTGGAAGAAGATTGATTTGCATCACTTACCAATGTTTAAAGCTTTCCTGGAAAAAGACATTCGAAGAAATACGTACAATCTCATTATGGTTATTTAGTAAACGTAGCTAAGTCTGGTACAAGATTACAACAGTGGCGCACCCGTAAGGGTACAACATACAATACGAGCAAATTGGTCTTCTTGACAAGGTTAATAATCATGACGACCTCATTGGTGTCCTTTAATATTTAATCGTGATAGCTTCGTATGACAGGAGATCAGAATTGGTGAGAAATTAGAGGTGGGAAGGCTGTGACAAGAGGGTAATGAATGCCTATAAATTGAGCATTCGAAATCTTAACTATAACATGAGTTTGAACAACGATTGCTAACAGTTATAATTAAGATAGATAGATAGATAGATAGATAGATAGATAGATAGATAGATATGAAGGGACCAAGAGAGACAGATAAACATGAAATGACCAAGATAGATAGATAGAGAGAGAGAGAGAGAGAGAGAGAGATTATAAGAATTGAATATACAGGTAGATATATAAACAGATATGAACATAGATAAAGTAAAAACGATATCTATATAGACACACACACACACATATATATATGTGTCTATATACATATAAATATAGATATATATTGTCATACATTATGAAATGGACAAAGTCCGACAATTATTTTAAGACATTTTTTAAAATATATTTAATCTATAAAAAGATCGTATAAACATAAAGAAATGTCTTAAAATAATTGTCGGACTTTGTCCATTTCATAATGTGTGACGTCATTTGTTTACATTTGGATACGCCATGAGCAGATATGAATGTACATGAGAAAATCATGAAGAATTATATTTTTAAAACAGTAAAATCGACCTTGCTAACCGAAACGATCCTCTGTGGCTCAATCGGTAAAAGCACGTCAGGCTATATGACGGTTCTGTATAGGATACAGGTTCGATTCCTGTCGGAGGACGAATGTTTTCAATGACAATTTCTCGGACATTCACTCAGGTAAATGTTGTTAATATGTTTATTACAAACAGAGCATTTACTTAAATGTTTGTATCTATAAAAAGAACGTATAAACATTTAAAAAATGTCTTAAAATATATTGTCATCCACAGACCAACTGTTTTGCTGTTTCACAGCTCATCAATGTGGCTAGACATCCGATTTGATATCAGTTGGAGACTCTTCCCCTAAGCCATTGGCGCACGGCAGGGATGAATGTGAATTTAACCATATTTATTTTTAGATAAACACGGCTGTGACTGGAGAACTCGATTCGTCTTAACGAAGAGTCTTGCATCAGCAGCAATAATAGTCATCGTTTACAAATTCACTTTTCTCCTCGAGAGCTAAACCGAAGTAAAAAAAATTTCGGGAGCATATACATGCTGAAGTCGGGCGGAGACAGTCTGATTCATGCTTGAACGTAATCTTCAGGTAATGTGTGCTGAATGGTCGCTCTCTTATCTATATATGCTGATCAATGTCGCATTATGGGTATTTTGATACAATCCAACACACATGGCCTGAAGATTGCATTCAAGCGTGAAACAGAAAGTCGGTCTTGACTTCAGTGTCCGCTCTTTATATTTACACACGCTCTCTCCCTGATATTGAGCACTTTTTTCCCATTTATATAACATAACCTAAAACTATATATATATATATATATATATATATATATATATATATATATATATATATATATATATATATATATATTAATAAGAGAGTACAGTAAGATTTACAATCCGGCGTTCTTAGTAATTATTTTTATTTTTTAAAAACTCTGCTCGATGCAAACACAATAGCGCATAATATTATAATTATTTTCTATATTAAAAATATAGTTCCATCGCTACACAGGAATTACCATGTTTCAAAACAGACACTAAAATTTTAAATTCAATTATAAAATTAAATTTAAAATCCATAGCTCCGTTCTATTCTCAAGCGATTTTTGGAATAACCTATTATTTTTGGAATGACCTATTATTTTTGGAATAACCTATTAAGCTGTGCTTATAAGTGAAGTAAGCATCTTGATAGTTTATTGTAAAAATCGCTTGAGAATGGAACGGGGCTGTGGATTTTAAATTTAATTTTATAATTAAATTTAAAATTTTAGTTTCTGTTTTGAAACATGGTAATCCCTGTGTAGCGATGGAATCACATTTTTAAAATAGGAAATAATTATAATATATGTGTGTGTGTGTGTGTGTGTGTGTGTGTGTGTGTGTGTGTGTGTGTGTGTGTGTGTGTGTGTGTGTGTGTGTGATCTTTAATGAAGGCAAGGTAGATATTACAGCGGGCGTCGGCCCTTTTAAGTAAAGCCGTAGACAAATCCCACGAAGGAGACATATCCTTCATCAGAAGTGAAAATACTGGAGAAAGAAGAACACTGAAGAGTTAGACGCCTGAAAGAATCAATGCATATGCTAGACTATAAGAACCTCCTGAGTAGGCCTAGCATAGAAATAAATACAATATGAAAGCTGCTAATAGTGAAAGAAAGACAAATATGAACAAGCATTCAACAGTTGCAGCAGCAGCAGCCATTAAAACATGACGGACAGCAACAGCAGTAAAAAAAAACATGACAATGACATAGTAGATTAAAGTCATCGTTCTTGAATTTGGTGATAATATGATTGTGACTTCAAACCCTGAATCGGGAAGTGCAGACCTGGACTCATGGGAAACGAGCGAGCAATAACAGAACAGTACTAAAAATAAGTAGATACACTTAGATGTGGGCAGTGATACGAGAACAGTCTACCACCGTAGATTAAATAAAGGGTTATGTTAAGAATTCTCTGTAGGTTACCCCGATCGATATACACTAGAGGGAGGCTGGAGGGCCCAACGGCTGAAAACGTTGTGACAATAACAACAAAGATGAAGATAATAATCTGAATATGAATAGTGTAAATAACCCCCCCCCCCAAGAAGCTAAAAATCAAAGTATCGTCACCTTGAAATCGACGTCCAGTTGGTTTGAATTTAAAGATTTTGCTTCTTTAAGTCTGGATACTATTGGAAGCTACAGAGTCCACTGTGACCTACTGGTGTTTTGAGTCAAGGAAGCAGGTGGGAAAATGGCCGGGAATTACGATGGGGTTGACTAATATGGCGTTTTCTTGACGCGATCAAAGTAAACAAAATCGATATATGATTGGCTTTCAAGACGTTCTTCCGTCAGCCGTCAAAAGAATCGTGTCATTTCATTTTTTGTTGTTGTTGTTGTTGTTTTGGAATGGAAGAGAAATTTCCAAATGAAAAGTCGAAGAAGAGAAATATCAATACCAGAAAAAATAATCTCCACCTTTTGGCCCAAAAAATAAACTTTAATATCTTCAGTCGGTCCGTTGATTTAATTAAATAAATTAGATAAATATTGATTAACAGGCATCCCTTTATGGCAGCTCCTAAGCTTAAACAGTGAGAAAGGCCAGAGTTCAAGCCTCTATTTGGGGTATGAATAAAAGTGCGCATTATGGTGAGGAACATCGGTTCGTATTTTATAACCGGAAAGGGCTTTTAAGATAGTATATTATAAGGCCAGAAATATAAATTATAGCGGCAGTCAGACGGTAATCAAAATGGCTACCAGCAAAGTCCCATATATTTTTGGGTATAGAACTGGTTTTCAAAATGAAATGCGACAAAATTTTTCACTCTAATATTTAGGGAAATAGGGAGAAAACAACAGCAGATAAGAAGACCAAATACAAAGTTGCCAGCAAAAAAAAAACGTGTCCATGTTTCGAGCAACGTATCGGAGACGTCAAAATTGAGTAGGTTTTAAATTTAACCGTAACCGGAAAGTTTGACGCGGAAATCCAATAGTTCATAGGAATTAAGTAAAGTATTAAAGAACTGGAAAATGACAAAAGCAAAGAAAAAGATTGCTGTGTAATATCTAACCTTCTATATGGCAGGAAATGCTGAGCATTTCTCCCAATAGTAATGACAATAGTAATTAGCCGTTTCCTTATAAGGAAACATTCATTAACTGAAGAAAAGGCTTTAAGAGACAGAGGTGTGTGTCGCTCAACCAATAACGAACGGAGTTTGTGAGAAACTTCTTTTTCTTCTTCTTCTTCTCCTGTGTTCTCTGTTCCTTCAGCACGTTGGTGGCTATGGATCTCCACAACTTCCTCCGTTTTGTCGTTCTTTGTAAAGTTTGTCATTTTGCTATCCCTCCTGATTCCTCATTATGTGCCCGGGAAATTTCAATTGTCGCTTTTTGAATGCTAGTGTCCTATTTTCCAATTCCTTAAAATTCAATCGTTGTTCACATATACAGACAATGGTATCCTCAGCATCCGTTTGTAGGAATACTTTTCGGTTGGCTCGAATCTCTTCTTCATCGGTGAGGTGATTGTCCAGCATTCACTCCCGTATAATAGGACTATAAGAGAACTGATGTTACGTAATAGTTCAGAACTCTTGTCTTTGTTTCGAATGGAATTTTCCTGTTTCTTAATACCCCGCTTACACTCTTAGGCAAATTAATTAAAACAAAACGAATAATTCGGTTATTATTTACTTTTTTAGTATTTCTCTAATGAAACATGACCCAGTGCACTTGTTAGTACTTCGTATATCCATTCCACAAAGTAATTCCTTGCAAACTGACCACAGATTCTCGATTGGATTTAAATCAGGAGAGTTTCCGGGCCAATCTATAGTACTGACATATATATGACAATGACCGTAGGACAAATAATCGACAGTCGAGACAGTAGTGTCTGGGAGTGATAAAAATCTGATGCAATCACGGATGACGCAGTATTTTTCAAGACCAAACAAATTTCACCATACCCCTCGAAAATAGAATCATATTACTGCACACCACTGGAACTGACCTAATCTGAGAAAAAAATAGAAATTGATTACACTCTGCCACTCCAGTGGGTCTAAAACTGACCGAATGTTAAAAGAAAGGAAACTAAAGCGGTTGTTTCAAATAATTTACACAAGTGTGTAACTTTTGGAAGGCATGTTTCTCTATTCCAATTTCCCTTCGGATTTCGGTGTCACAATGAGATTTTAAATAGAATAGGAAGTATAAAGGAACTATTGTTAACAATCAGAGACCCAGCGAGGATCGACCTTGTAGCAGTAGCATTTTGGTAATCACTGCTCATGTCGTATTGATATCTAGTTTAGTTTTGTACGCCGCCCTATGTTTCCAGTAAAGGTCGTTCTCATGACCAGGAGTAAAGATATGCGAAGCTGGCATTCTAATGACTTCAAGGCTCACATTTAAATTTCATATCGACAATTTCCCGAATAAGAAGAAGTAACAGAAGAATTGACATCCCGAAAAGAAAGCCACGCCCCTAACTCTCCCTCTGCATGAACACGTCAACTTCTATCACTCAGCCAACCACCCGAGCCCAATTCCACGTTTTTGCCTTCCACCGATTGCTAAGCCCTGCGCATAGAACTGCATCCCTGGTCGCGTTGTGTCTGGTGTTCGCCGGTCTAAAGCGAAACCGTTAAGTGGCCGAATTTCATTATTGCATGCTCAAAGATAATCGTAAGGGATGACGAGCCTTTTAAAATGACTGCTCGTCACTTCTTCTGAAGTGTTTTTACTGTCTCAATGCGGCCGGTTCTTT
>OZ038497.1:97801050-97891050 GCA_964036315.1 Acanthosepion esculentum | reverse complement strand
CAAAGAATGTATAATTGTTTGTATTGCTAGTACATTTTTTTTAAGTATTGCAGATAATTTTTCCTTCAAAAATGATTGCTGGTAATATATTTTTTATTACAAAGCATTTCTGGTATTAAAACCTATTTTTACACAAGATTGGGTGTCAGCTATTTGCCCATAGCTGGGACCCTAACAGGTGCTACCACCCCGGGTCAGGGTGGACCTGGGAACGCCAGCATTTAAGAGGTGGTTCCACGCTCCTCAAAACATCCTGATCAGAGGCCTTGCTGTTTGATGCAGTTTATCGTCACACCCAGGACGCAGAATTTGACTTTCGTCGAAATTTCAGAAATAATAAAAGGAAGTTTACGACCTAAATAGAAACTTGCCATAGCGGTAAGAACCAAATTTATGTCTATTAAACAGAAATAAGATGCATCAATGATACAATATCTTCACAGGTTAAGCGATACTAGCAGATTCTGAGAATTTGAGAAACTTGAAACTCAAGATTTGACTATAGAAGATGAGTTGAGACGAAGATCTCCATTAAAAGCAACAGGACATGAGAAGAGGATGAAAGAGGTCGGAGAAGAAGTTCAAGAACAACCAACCTGTTCAGTTCAAGGTGCAGTGTATGCCACCCACCTGCTCAAACTCGTCAGGTATCTCACTCGCTGCTTTTCCTTGTCTCTCTTTCCCTCTTTCTGGTGTTAAGTATGAGCATTATTTACATTATTCGGACTATTGTCCTCATCTCTGTCGCCATATTTATTATAACGTTTCGGCCGTTGTACGCTCCGGCCTTCTTCAGGTGGTATCAGTATTTATAAAATGAACATAAATTTAATAGGAAAAGATAGGTTCACCTATTGTTCGGTTCACACTCCTCCTCAGTCTTTTCAACAGAGTAGACGTTTAGCCCTTTTTTTCCTGTTTAGGATTGGATTCCCGATTCATTCTAAAGATTTTTCTTTTTCTTCCAGTTGCTCCCCTTGCATCTTAATGGCATTATTGTCTCGCTTGGGGTGAATTGATTAAAAGAAAAATAATTAAATGTAACATCTTTTTTTTTTTAGCTTCTGGAAGGCATCTTTTTTCTATTCTAGTTCAGCTTTAGATTTCTGCTACATTTCTGTCATGTTATAACACTTCCCAAGTGTAGTCCTGGGTATGACGATAAACTACATCCGGCAGCAATCAGGAGATTGGAAGTTTTGAGAAGAATAGAACCACCTCTTAATTGTTACGTTCTCAGTTTCACCCTGACCCCGGGTGGTAGTGCTGTTACAGTCCCAGCTACGGGCAAATAGTGAACACACAAACAAAACACTATGAAAGTATAAAAATAAACTTTTATATTTAATAAAAACACTACCAACAATACCTATTTAATGTATATATTTAGTTGAAGCCATAAAATATTTAAATTTCGGTATTAAATAACCCATAGAGGTGTTGATATGCCGCTAGAAAAATCAACCCACCAACTTTCTAGATGGGCCCTTCGATGTGGTGTAATTGTGTCGAAAATGAATTCGACTGAAAAGACCAGCGTGGAGATAGTTGGTTAATGACCGGGTATCAAAAGAAAACGCCCTTCCCTTGAGACCCTCTCTGCTACGGTTAGGTAATCACATTAATAACAGACAGGGACAATAATAACAATTTGTTTCTCTGTCGGCCAAAATGCCTCTCGAGTATAAGGTGAAGAGATTTTTATAACATATCTCTGCCCTCACCTCTTCTGCCAATCCAAATGGAAAGGCGTCCTGGGTATGAAGATTAAATTACATCCACGTCCTGGGTAAGACGATAAACTACGTCCAACAGCAAGGCCTCTGATAATACGCTTTTGAAAAAATAATGTTGCCAGCTGTACTTCTTTTTTTTTTTTTGAAAGAATAGTGTTGCCGGCTATACATTTTTGAAGAAATAATATTACCAGCTATACGTTTTTTTTTAAATAATATTACGTTTTAGAAAAATAATATTACCAGCTATACGTTTTGTTTTAAAATAATATTTCCAGCTATACGTTTTAGAAAAATAATATTACCAGCTATAAGTTTTAGAAAAATAATATTACCAGCTATTCGTTTTTTGAAAAAATAATATTACCAGCTGTACGATTTTTTAAATAATATTACCAGCTATACGTTTTTTTTTAAATAATATTACCAGCTGTACGTTTTAGAAAAATAATATTACCAGCTATACGTTTTTTGAAAAAAATAATATTACCAGCTATACATTTTTTTACAAAATAATATTACTAGCTGTACATATTTTGAAAAAATAATATTACCAGCTATACGTTTTTGAGGAAAAAAATATTAACAGAAATAGATTTTTGACAAAACAAAAATATTACCAGGAAAAAAAAAGTTGTCGACATTAAATGACCCATTGAGGTTGATATGCCGTAAAACAAACCAAACCAAACCAAACCAAACGAAATGGAAGCCTACGAAAGCGGAAGAGAATGAAGCGTTTGCGCCTTAGGACACCCTGGTCGACATTGCCACTCCACTCGCGTAAGTCTATTCTTCATTATTTCCAACAATGATAGAAAGCTTGTCTCGCTGGGTCGCTATTTACAGGGATTCTTTTTATAGAGGAGTTTGTCAGAGTTAGCTCCTCCTCAGTCCCTTAATCCTTCAACAGGTGTCTCTCTTTCCCCTGGCTATAAATACTGGCTGACCCTTCGTCTCTCTTTCTCTCTTTTCGACTTAGGCCTTGGGCCGCCACCTCGCGTGGAGGCGAGGTAAAATCTTTCTTTTTCCACTTACACCAATATGTGATCTCTCACAGATACAGCGTTTCCCAAATTCTGGGAACAAGCTAAGAACAATACACGTTCGTACGAACACTCACAACACACACACATTTCTCCATACAAACACAATGTAACTGTTCATGTCTTTGTGTAACTTGTTATTAATATATATTTGTTTACCCATATATATCGGTCTTGTTTGTTTTCTTTGTCTTCTTTGGACTTAATTAAAATCCAACATTCCCATGTAGCTGGACCGGCTAGCAGGAAATTTTAACCTTCTGATATCTCTTCACATCTTCACCCTAGCGGTCCGCTACAAGTTTTACAAATTTAATAGCAACAGAAAATGTTGGTTAATTTTTCAACTTGAATACATGTACTGTAATTTGTTTCAATTAATAATTAATTATTAAAAAAATAAACTAAAGCATGAATCAATAAACAAAACGTTCAATAGCATGCCAGGGTCTTGTAACTCAATAAACAAAATTCTGTAAATAAAAAACAAGTAAAACTCCCCCATAAAATCCTTAAATCCTCATTACCAGTTGAGAACCCTTGATCTAGAAGGAAAACCCTGATTTGAAACCACCGCTGCTTGGCGGTTATATCCAAATACAGAAAAGTCTACGGAAGTAAATCCTGACAGAAAATCTGGTGTGGATCCCCGAAGGAGGTTTGCTTGCCAACACTGATAACCTTCCGGCAACTCCTGCAGCCAAACCGGTCATAAATGTAATGCTCTGTATTCCTTTTGGATATTGTCGTTAAGGTCGGTGTGCATGTGGTCTCGGCAGCGCTAGTGCAGAGCCTAGGTCTGCGCCCTAGATCGAGCACTCTAGACCCACTATCAGAGGACTGAATTTTGACCAAATAGGACGCTATCTCTCGAGATAAACGGGCAACTATTATAATAACCTTCTCAATACAGATGTTCTTGATGGTTAATTATCTACCATTGTCTCGTAAGACAAACGAATGCGTACTAATGATAGACATCAAGTGTGTATGTGTGAGTATTGTGTTATCAACTAGTATCTAATATTATGTACATAGCTGCGTTTTTCTAAGAAATGTTTAATAGAATTAAGATCAAAAATGTGACAGGTAAGTCTACGGGAGAGTGTGATTGCAGCAAAACCAATATATGCAGTGTAGATTATATCTCTGGAACTAATAATAAACCGACAACACTGACAGAAAACCTGAAGTGGATCCCCGAAGGAGGTTAGCTGTTAACACTGATAACCTTCCGGTAACTCCTGAAGCCAAGTCGGTCATAAATATAATGATCAGTATTCCTTTACATATTGTCGTCAAGGTCGGCGTTATTGAAAATACTCATCTTGTCGTAGAGTATTTTAAAAAGATAATTATTATTATCTAAAAGTTAATTTTGTTGTGACATGGTGTAGTAAAAAGATTGTTTGCTTGTGGATTCATTATGTCACTTTAATTAAAAATGAAATTAACAATTAAAGAAAGTTTTTTTCTAAAGTCTGACGTCATCCATTTTAAATGAGTGGGCACTTTGATGTGGCTTCACTGTTAGCAAAACTTGTATGCTGGATCTATTACGACTGAGGAGTGAGTTCTAGGTGTTTAATGCTTTCGGCTTTACGCTTAGAAAATCGCCATTTACATGGATTCTTTTTTATAGAAAAGTTTTACAAATTTAATAGCAATAGAAAATGTTGATGATTTATTTTAAAAACTTGAATGCATGTACAGTAATCTGTTTTAATTTATAACTAAATATTAAATAAATAAATTGAAGCATACTTCAATAAACAAAAAGTTTAACAACTCTGTAAATAAATAAAAAAAAAATAAGAAAAATTAAAAGATCCCTTACTCAAAAACCCTGAAATTCACTCTTGGGAAGGAAGAATTCCCCCTAGGTTGAGAACCCCTGTCTTAAATGGACTACCCTCTCAAACTAACAAGTAACATATACCTGATTTACATATTACGTCTCCCACATGAATTTTCAGTATATCCTTTAACCCGTTGAGCTCTCCGTTCCTAAACAATCTGAACCCTTCTGACTGAGCTCCTGAGTCAAAATTTGCAAATAATTCGTCTGTAATGTTTCACAGTAGATATAAAAATATTAGGTCATCCCATAAGTTCTGTCCGAATTTTAACTTTTTGTTAAAATGAACGAAATTTAAAGAGTATTTTATAATGTCTAATGGAGCTGAACATTATTTTTATGTTTAGATGCATTTAAACTGATCAAATTTTATTTCAGAGAACAATAAAATTAAATTTTGTTTTAAAACCCTGCTAACATGTAAGTACCTAAGAATCATTTGAGGCACATAATGCTTTATGAGTTCAAGAAAGGAAACTCAGCAGACGAAGCGGCTAGAAACATTCAGTCAGTTTATGGAGAGGAATGTGTGAATGAAAGAACTTGCAGAAGATGGTTTGCAAAATTCAGAGGTGGAGATTTCACCCTTGAAGATGAAGATCGAACCGGACGTCCAGTTGAGTTTGATGGAAAGCTTCTTGAAGCAGCCCTTGAAGAAAATCCTGCTTTATCAGTTGAGGAATTGGCAATGGTTCTCAGTTCAAACCATACAACTGTTCATCGTCATCTTCAACAACTTGGAAAAGTTCCTAAACTTGGAAAATGGGTGCCTCATGAGTTGTCTGAAAACAACCTCAAATCCCGAGTTGACATCTGCTCTTCTCTCCATTCTCGCCAACTTGTTTCGCCTATTTTGGATAGACTTGTGACTGGTGACGAAAAATGGATCTTTTATCGAAATGTTAAGCGTCGTAGACAGTGGCTTGGTAAAGGGGAAGGACCCCAGCCGTGACCACCGAAAGATAAGGCCGACTTCATTGGGTTACGGAGAAATATGACGTCATCACATTGAGTCCGACTTTCAAGAAGATTGTCGTTTGTTTTGTGTAGCAGATTTTTTATGGCGGCATTTTTAAATTACTTATTAATATTTTCTTTTAAATACTGAATTAATTTAAAACAAAAACAATGCCTTATAGATGCATTATACCAAATTACAAAGGGAATTATAAAAACGGCCCTAAAATACATGTATTTTCTTTAACTAAAGATAAAGAATTATCTGATGTTTGCATTCGTACAATCAGAAGAGATCATTTTTATCTACTAAATTCAGCAGAGTGAGTAATTTTTGTATTAAAAAATAAGTAACTTTTATTGAAACTTTAATGATAAAATTAATACCATGTCTTTGTAATTCATAACATAAAGTTAATAAGACATAAATCTAGCGAGAAAGTTTAGAGAGAGAGACATTCATTCTTGTACGTGTTGTTTTTAAAATCTAAAATCTCATTTTTTTAAGAAATAAACTTTAAAGAAATTTTCGACATAAATTCATTCATGAATTTCTAAAGGAATATTTTATATACATAAAAAATAATTTTAACGATTTTTTAGAATTGTTTTATTCGTGACTAAATGAAACTTTAATTGAATTGAATTTTATGTCTGTAATTCACAACACATTTTAGAACAGCTTTGTTTTAAAAAGTTATTAAACTCAATTGAAACTTTGAGGATTAAAATAATTTTATATCTTTATAAATTCCATAATAATAATGATCTAGAAGGGAAATGAAATTTCCTTGATAGAAATTACTGGAGTTTTTTTTTAGGCAGCAAGAGACACTTATTATATTCAGCATCATCAAATCTCTATATCCAAAAATCTATCTGTCTCTTGTAATTGAATCTGATTTTGCAGTACATGTTTTTTTGTAGAAATGTGGAAATACATTCAATAGGGGATTATAAGATTTCTAAACACGTAACTGATCAAAATACTCTTGAAATTCTGATAGAAAACATGACAAATGTACACAGAACAACAGCAACCTGAACCTCAAAATATGAGTTTTATATTAAAATTGGTAATGTCATTTCTACTATTGGTGCAAGAAAAATCAAACATATTAATGCAATCAAATTTATATATGAGCAGCTAAATTTAATGACACAAAATAAGCTTGATTATTCAACAGAAATGATGATATTTTCTTCATTGTTATATAACTGCTCCCCTAAAGGGGACAGATTGTTAAGAGACAGCAAAAATATAATTTTACCTAGCTATTCAACGATTAAAAGATTAACCATATCAACATATACGAATCCTTTGATTGAGCAACATGATAACAATTTTCTTATGTATATTAAAAATAAATTTAAGCTCCTAGTGCAGGACATCACAGTATCTTTACTTGTTGATGAAATTCATCTAAAACCTTATTTAGATTATAAGGGTGGTAATATTGTTGGCTTATCTGATAACAGCAATGAAGCTGCAACAAGTGCTCTTGCTTTTAGGATTAGCAGTGTATTCTCACAATATAAAATGTTGTGCATGTTATGCCAACTAAATGTCTTAAAGCTGAGAAGTTATTTGACATAGTTAAACATATAATAATTGGTTTAGAGGAGATAGGCTTTCAAGTATTATCAATCATAACAGATAATAATGCTATAAATAAAAAAGCTATATCTTTCTTTTGCAGTTCTCCAAAGCTTTCCATTGTATATCCACCCCCAGTTATAAAGTCTCGACCTCTTTTCTTCCTTTTTGACTCAGTCCATATATTAAAATGCATTAGAAACAATTGGCTTAGTCAAAAAGATGCAAATAAATGCATGCTGTTCCCCAAATTTTGTCATGATGGAAATCATGAATTAGATAGTATCCAAAGTGCCACATTTTCTACCTTACAGAAACTTCATGCCTTAGAATTTCAGTCAATTTTAAAATATTGTTATAAATTAACCTCAAATGCACTTTCTCCTACTAATCTTGAAAGGCAAAATGCTAATTTAGTTCTGCAAATTTTTAATGAATACACTATTCAAGGATTATTGATCTTAGGAAAACAGACATATTTGCCTAATTTTGCAGAATATATAAACATATTTTATATTTGGTGGACAATAATGAATGTTAAAATGCCATAGAATGAATGAAGAAAATTTTAGATTTCTCTCTGTATTCTGTGACTGGTTAGAATCTTGGAATAGCATTTCTGGAAGAAATGGCAAATTAACAAAGGAAAACTTCAATGCTTTGCATCATACAACCTATGCATTTCTAGAACTGACCAAGTATTGCATAGAAGAACTGAAAATGCTATACATATTACCAGGCAAATTTCAAACTGATCACCTTGAAGCAAGGTTTGGTCAATATCAACAACTTACTGGGGATCAGTATAATATCTCGATACGGCAAGTGTTTGAGTGTGAAAAAATTATTAGAATGCAATCAGTTTTTAAATTAAACTTACCATTTAATCAGCAATACATTAAAATTGATTTAAAGAGTTTACAAGAACCAAACTGGGATGAAGTGACAGAGGAGGAAAAGTTATATAAATATAAATATAGAATTGATGTTAAAGAGGATGATGTAAATAATTGTAGAGAAGTTCTACCTGTAATACTATACTTAGCAAGTTATTGGTGCAATGCAGTTTTTAAGAAAATTAAATGCAATAGCTGCAAAGATTTAATATCTGGAAGTGTAAGAGATAATGTGGAAGAAATACCTGAAATAAGCAGCTATTTCCAGGGGATTAATAAAGGTTCTCTCTTATATCCTAATGATAAAACTATAAATTTTGTTCTGAATAATTATGTAGTCATTGATAAGCTGATAAAAAATCATTCTTTTCTTCATTCAGTAAATCAAAGAAAAATAAAATAAGCCATGCATATAACATTGAATGTTTTTTGCAGATTATGAGGTTCTTTTTTATGTTGACCTCAAAATGTTTGAATCTGTCAACACAGCAGTAAAAACAATATCTCCAAACGTGACAGTAATTGACGTTATTTTCAGTTAACAGTATGAAAATAGCGTTCTCGAAATTCTTCCAGTTGCTAAGGACATTTTGTTTTGTTATTATTAGTTACTTTGTTTAATAAATTCATTTCGTTTCGCCTTGAAAAAGTCCACGTCGAAGGAAACGCGTCGGCAACTATTATAGTTTTCCTATTGTCTTTTACATTTATAAACTTATAGATATGTAAGATAGATTCTGAAGAAAAAAATTCTCTCGCCCGACATAGTAAACCGACTTTCTTAGCAGCTGACCTAGCATTGGATTCAATATAGTCATTCCACTTCATATCTGTTAAAATGTGATGGCTTTATGATGCATAAAAAAACAACTGGGCAAATTCGACTTGGCGTAATGGTTAGCAAGCTTCTCTCGCTTACGACTGAACTGTGAGTTTGATCTTCACTGGGAGGTCCTTAGTTTCGACCTCTCGCCACTTATTGGGATTTCCTTCTTGAACGACAATATATTCTGTTTCCTTAAAATTGATGCTTAGTTATTTCTTTCACTAACTTGTTTAAATGTTGTATACTGAAATTGCTAAGATCTTTTTTCACACTAAGAGCCACCCTTTATAAGGCCCGGGGACTACACGACGTAGAGGGTTACATTAGGAGGCCATTTGTGTGTATAGATGAGGGAGATGACAATGAACCTTAGCCTTGAACAGGTTAAGATTGTAGCGATCGGGGAGTCGGTTCCACAGAGCAGTGGTTCGCGAGAAGAAGCTGTTCCAGTGGGACTTATTTTTCACAGAAGGAATATGGAGGGAATGTGGGTGGTTTGATACTTTGTAAGTGGTATGGCATGTTCTTGTCATGAGGGTTTGCCTTGGCGGTACCAGAGAATGTAGTTCGTCTGAGCATTTTCCATTGAAATAGCGATAGAGCAGCGAGAGGATTACCACATCCAGCCTGTGGGAGTGAGGTTGGAAAATAATTCGTCACCCACAAGGGCTCTTGAGACACTTTTGAACTCTATCAATCCTGGAAAGTGAGATCTTGGCAGCTCCTGCTCAAATATGACAGTCCTCCATTTTTGGCCTGTCCTGGCTCTTGAAAAGGATAGCAAGAGGAGTCAGGTACTTACTAGAGCGGTACAGGGAGTCGACCATTTTACTAGCATCCTTAGCAACGGATTGTATGTACAAGTTCCACTTGAGGTCGGGTGTGAGTTTGAGACCGAAAAGTCTCAAGGCACAGTGCTTCTCCGAGATGACCTCCGTTCATCTTGATTGGTGGTAGTTCGAGGTCAATTCGACGATTTATCAAGAGAAAAAGTTTTTTATCCGTCAGATAACGCTTCTAATAATTTATCCCTTGGGAAATCACCATATAACCGTTGGGCATATGAATAATGTCGAGAAAAGCCTAATAGCTAAAATAGTTGCATATTTCTTTTTGCGAGTCCGTTGTCCACGTGACGAGGAACATCACTGGTCCTGTCTTCCTCCTACAACCTTTTCTGTTGTCCTAATGTAATAAGATTGATTGAAATACTGTCGGATTGTTAAGTTATTACCATGAAACAACCGCTGCTGATAGCCATTGTTCATTAAATCTTCCTCATTGCTCACATGTCCTGTCAGTGGTTTTCCCAGTGTTCGTTGGTCGAACAACATTTCCGTTGCTTCGATGACTTCATCAGTAAGTTAGATTAACTTTCTTTTGATATTTTTATGCCAATAAATTGGTTGATTTGGTGTTGTATATAGGTATTCGCAGTTGTTAGACTTGAAGACTTCAGTGTGTATACTCTCCTGACTTAACATAGAGGAGGGAAGAAAGAAGGAAAGAAAAAAGAAAGGAAGGATGAAGAAAGAAATGGTGAAGGAAGGAAGGAAGGAAGGAAGGAAGGAAGGAAGGAAGGAAGGAAGCGGACCAGTAAGGATTTGGACGGAATAAAGCTGACCATACAGTCGTCATATTGAAAGAAGTTCTTTCGTTTTGGTTTTAGAATTGCTTCTCTCCGACTGCTACTCTGACGTTATTTTTGTTTTGTGTTTTGCTTTCGCCTTTTCTGTTTATATGACTGAAACTGGCTGCCGTCTGCCAGTTGTAAATGTCAAAGAGCGTGATGTTAAATGTTACTTCAAGACAATCGGTAATAGGTTTGCTTGTTCGATATCACAGCCTGTTTGTTGTCTGTCGGGGAAGAAAATAGTTATTGCAGACTGAATATTCTCTCACAGTTTGGTCAAGCATCACCTTTTTAAGTATATCACTAGATAAGGACGCACGCTTTTAAACATAAACTCATCACTTATTACAAACAAAAACAATATGATCCACCAATATGATCACTACCATATATATATATATATATATATATATATATATATATATATATAAACACAGAAGGTGGCCCAAAAGTCTTGATCCACCTAGATAATATAATTTTCTATTTCAGATGGCTGGCACGAAAATGATGGTGTCCATACTGACCTTCTCGATGTGTCACAGCGTCAATAAAAGTGAATAAACTAAATTCAGTACACGTGTTTTGTATTACTTGTTGTTCTATTGTCCTCATTACTTTTTGATGGGGGTGACAAGACTTTCGGACCACACACGCAGAAATATGTGGGGGGGAAGGGCGAAAGTTTTGACACCCCTACTTACAAGTAATGAGAACTATATATATAGATGTATATATGTATGTAAAATGTGTATGTATATAAATATAAATATATATATACATGTGCAATTTTTTAATATATATTATACATATATATGTATATATATATATATATGCCTATATATATATATATATATATATATATATATATATATATATATATATATATATATATATAGTCATCCACAAACAGACTGTTTCGCTGTATCAGAGCCCATCAGTGTGGTTAGACACCCAACTGCTTCAAGCCGTTATCGAAACCCGACCGATTTGTCATCAGCCAGAGGTTCTACCCCGTTTCTAGGCTTGAGGAATCGAAGAGCCGAGTTCGAATTCCAGTCGAATCCATTGCATTCACTTATGTGCTTATACCCTTGGGAAAAGTATGAATCCTATTCTCTCCCCCCCCCGCGCAAGCTATGGATAAATAAGAGGACTGGGTTCTATAGACTTGGATAGCAACTGGTCTAGGAGGACAACACTGAATTCAGAACCTGCAGAGGGTTGTTTGGGGACCTTGTGGCCCGTAGCGCAACAGGTCTCTGTATTCGGCCCTTCAAAAAATGTGGTTGGTTCGGCACTACTATAATCAAACGATTTGTGCGGGAACTGAGTTGCTTGACCCTCATGTGTCGAAATCTACGGAAGAGTCCAGTATATACGAGGGTCATTCAATAAATAAGGTGAATTTTTCGGTATAAGGACTTCTAATACAGATACAAGCTTACTTTCTTTCCTTTTTTTATAACGTAGTCTCCCAGCACTGTCACACACTTTTCCCATCTGTACACAAGCTTCCGTATTCCCTCAGCGTAAAACTCTTAGGACTGATGTCTCAGCCAGTCGCTCACAACACTTTTGACTTCATCGTCACTTTTAAACTTCGTGCCTCTCGTGAACGCTTTCAAGGGACCAAACAGGTGAAAGTCTGAAGGGGCAAGGTCTGGGCTGTAAGGGGGATAATGGAGCAGTTTCCAGCCCAGCTCGTTGATGGTCTGCACCATTTGAGCCTCTGTGTGAGGCCTTGCATTTTCATGATGCAAGATGACTCCTTCTGACTGATGATCCCAACAGATAATCTCAAAGTCCTTGCAATGTCATCCACTGTCACCTTTCTGTCAGACTGAATGAGGTCATTGACTGATTCGATCACCTCAGGAGACCTCACTTCTGTAGGCCTCCCAGGCCTGTCTTCATCCTCAACACTGCTCCGTCCTTCTTTAAACAATTTAGCCCACTTGTAGACATTGTTTTGGCTGAAACATGTGGCACCATACACAGTTGACATTCTCCTATGAATTTCAACTGGTTTGCACGCTTCAGCAACCAAAAACTTGATAACTGACCGCTGTTCAATCCTGGAGCATTCTTCTTGGAGCTTCTTGGTCGGTCATCTTTCTTAATCGCCAAAACTCTCAAAGCTTTTTTTTAATCTGCAAAAGAAATTAAATCCATGTGAAAAAGAAGGAAAACAAAAAAATAATTAAAAAGTCTAAGCTTCTATCTTAATTAGAATTCCTTATACCGAAAAATTCACCTTATTTATTGAATGACCCTCGTATATATATATATATATATATATATATATATATATATATATATATATATATATATATATATATATATATGAGGCAGGGTTGATATAAAGAATTAATAGGCTGCGTATGAAGGAGTCATGCTAGAGTTGTGAAACATTACATGCATTAATTTCAACTCTTCTTATTAACGACTACACTGTTTCTTTCCAGGTAAACTGACGTCTGACTTTTTAAAAAAATGACTTTATAAGTAGCAAGCAGCGACTTCTCATGACAGCTGATGACATGGCTACAACATCCAGCCTCAGATATGATAGCTGGACATGAAACTATCGCCAACAACACAGAGGTGGCCCTATTATACCACCGGTGTCTCGGATTACTCTGACTAGTGTACGGTGTGCTTTTCGTAGCTAATAGGTTGTTGCAGGTTGGAGTTGGGAATCGCACGCTTAACCAGTTTTAAATTCACAATTATCCTTCGACTAGACTGCTTACCTGTCTATATTTCTGTGATGAGGTATTATGTACATTATTTCCATTATTCGGACTATTGTCCTCATCTTTGTCGCTATATGAGCACTGGTAAAAATGGTTGCTGAAGACATTAGTTTTATAATACCCAGAAATTCATACTCAGATGTCCTCAAGTACACATGGCACAGTGGGTAAAGGCGTTGGTTAGATCCAGTGACAGGACCCAAAGAGTGTGAGTTCAATATCCGTTTAAGGGGAAAATTAACAGGAGATAACTGATAACTGACATCCATAAAAGATGGCACGTGGAACTAGAACAGTCTACCTCAGTTCGACATTCCAACCACCTGAAAAAGGCCGGAGCGTACAACGGCCAAAATGTTGTAATAAGTATGGTTACAAAGATGAGGACAATAGTCCAAATAATATAAATAATAGACTGCTTACCAACGAAGGCTAGAGAATCTGATAATTTTTTTAAAGGTATTGTTAGTAATTTCACTACAAAAATCTATTGCTGGTAATTTTTTTAAAGGTATTCTTAGTAATTTCACTACAAAAGTGCTGGTAATTTTTTGATCCAATTCGGTGGCCTTGCGTTAATCTTAATAAATATTTAACCTCTAGCTGATGAAGATGTGTTGGATTCTAACCTTTCCTAAGTGTATCCAGGAGAAAGTGACCGTAATTCGAACTCGGTACGCCGATTCTATTTCCCACTCACATCTGTAAAGATGAAACAGTTTCGTATAAATATTTATTAAGATTAACGCAAAGCCATCAAATTTGCTCAATCATCGAAGACTTAAGAAAGACGAGCTGGGTCATCTTTGCCCGTTAACCGCTGACAAGAAAACTAACGATGTGTTTTCCAACAGACGTATGTGATAAATGTTCAATCTCAGGCAAAATCTAAAATTTCGAATGTTGAATTTCAAAGTAGGTAGATATTCACTCGACAAACAATTGGCGCAACACAATCTTTACAAATCTATCTGGCATAGCGCTAAGCGTACGAAATATGAAGATATATATATATATATATATATATATATATATATATATATATATATAATACTCACTTTTCCCCTAGACAATAAAGTATAAAGAGAAAAAAATCATCATTGTAAGTGGTCAACTAGAGAAGCCTCAAATGGCGAAACTTGGGCGGCGTCCAGTCTTCCTTTCGATTAGTTTCGCTGTCCCAGATAAGCCGAAATGTCGTTTTGATCAATTCCAGCGATAGAATAGGGGTTGCATCGCGCCAAAATTGGGTTTCCGCTCGCAGCACCTGGCCAGCTGACCATTTCCCAGTTCATTAATCGCTCGGCTGCTCAACCGAGCAGATGTGATGGAATTTCGCGCTGAACTGAAAGAATTTTGATGTCTGTCGTTGAGAGATCATTTGACACATTCTACTCCCACAAAGATGGCCCCAGGATATGAAACCAACGACCAAGGGAGGCCAGCTATCTTTCTACTTCATTTCTCGAATTTATGTCTCGTCTGCGTTCGATACGAGAATGTGAATTCAGATTACATTAGCGCTATTTTTTTAAAATTGTCTTTGCTTAAAATTTTGCATAATATAAATTATCGTATAATTAAAATAGAACAGGCATTGTTGTTCTTCTACGCGCCGCCATGTCCCTTCAAGATGCTGACGATCACAATTCCCTGTTCTTTATAGCTCTTAATAATTTGTTTTCTTTTTGTCTCTCCTAAACCTTGTTCCGCCACTTACTCTATTTCGCTTGGTAGGTTATGAGTTGTCATCCTCTGTCCCTTCTTGCCTTCAATCTGTCCTGTGAGTATCAAATTTTCCAAGCCCTCTTTCCTAAATGTTGTTTTCCCAGATCTACCATGACCCGGTGTGGTAGCATCTGTCAGGGTCCCAGCTATGGGTAAATAGTGAACCACCAAAACTGAAATCAACAGTACATTTTTATAATTACCAGCAATATGTTTTTAGTGAATTTACTAAGAATACCTTCAAAAAAATTACTAGCAATATATTTTTGTAGGGAAATTACTAAGAATACCTTTAAAAAAATTACTAGCAATATATTTTTGTAGTGAAATTACTAAGAATACCTTTAAAAAAATTACTAGCAATATATTTTTGTAGTGAAATTACTAAGAATACCTTTTTAAAAAATTACCAGCAATATATTTTTCCACAAGTATATATCTAAAAACTAAAAGTCTACTCTGAAAATAGAAAATCATACACGAAATATCTGTAGTTGAAAAGATAAAATTGCGTTCAGAATATTCAAATTTCGGCATTAAATAACCCATATAGGCTGATATTCCGCTGACTAAAATCAACAAACCAATTAACCAATCATTCTTTCTTCACTATGTACATTCCAAATTTCAAATGTCTCTTCCTGATGTCAAGTATAAGTGTCCTTTTTGTTTCCCTTTTTTTCTAAAACTCCTATATTTGGTCCATGATATTCTCATCATGATTCTGTAGAGCCACATTCCTGTTACTCCATCTGGGAGGAGGATTGTTCATCCCTACAGCGGGACTAAATATATAAAGTTAAAATTAAATAAATTCTGTTAGGTTATTCAAAGAACCGTACTGGTAGCAAATAATCCAGCAATACATGCCGTTTGGTAAGATCATCAGCGGCTAAACCGGTTCTCCCACCGGACTATTTTGTTGAGAAAAATGGCTAGACTCCCAGATGTCTTAAAAAGAAAACCTGTCAAAGGAGCGATGAACATTCTTGTAATGTCAATGACCATCAAGCACAATGGGCTAAACTGGGGCTCATAGCTACGTATGCAGCCATTGTGTTAATGATACGGCATCGCTGGGCGGATGAATTCTTAGTCTGAACTCACTGGCCAGGGCGGAGGCTTTACTCGATGGAATCAACGACCACGCGTCCGTGATCAGGGCATGAGAGGCTTCAAGTTAGAAAAAATCCAACTCAATCCATAAGACGTTTGGCGCGTAAGATAGGAGTTTCACCTATGACAGTCAAAAGAGCATGTGACAAGAAGACTTGAAAAAGAAATCGTTCATGAAAACTGTGAGGCACCTTGTTACTCCAGGACAGAAAGAATGTTAAGAATGGAGAAGATCATCTTGAGTAAGTTGGAAAATAATCCTGGAATAATATATATATATATATATATATATATATATATATATATATATATATATTATATTATATTATATTATATTATGAAATGGACAAAGTCCGACAATTATTTAAAGATATTTTTATGTTTATACATTCTTTTTTATAGATACAAATATTTAAGTAAATGTTCTGTTTATAATAAACATTATTAACGATATTTACCGGCCGGAATGTCCGAGAAATTTTCATAGAAAATATGCGTCCTCCGACAGGAATCGAACCTCTATCCTACACGGAACCGTATACAGCCATTGTGTTAATGACACGGCATCGCTGGGTGGATGATTTCTTAGTCTGATTTTACTGGCCAGGGCGGATGGTTCCCTCGATGGAATCAACGAGAACGTGTCCGTGATCAGAGCGTGAGAGGCTTAAAGTTGAATGAAATTGGCTATGGTTTAACCTGGAGAGGGATGGTTCGGCCAGGTCGACCGAGTGTAACAGCAAAATTGTCCAAATCATATAAGTGCATTATTGCCCATCCCAGAAAATGTTTAATATCTAAAAAATTAGTTGGACTAATTGAGTTCATTTTTTTCCAGATAAACCACCATGGAAGCATTTGTCTTAAGAATCACTGAAAAACCCTTTGAATTATTCACCACAAAGAGCACAGGCTAAAATTGTTTCGTGTCAGCTCCACGGTTTTCTCAACTGAGCAATGGTGAGAGGAAAAAGATTATTCGGGCGTTCAGTAATGATATCAGCATCCATGCTATGGCTTCCATCTTCAAAGTCTATTGAAGAACCATCAAGAGAACGATGAATAAGTTTAAAAACGTAGTAACAGTAGAGAGGAAAACTGTAACAGGAGGCCACAACAGGAAAAAAGATCATCATTTCAACTTAGAGCTAAAGTGATCAATTAGAAAAAAATCCAACTGGCGCGTAGGATGTCTGGCGCGTGAGAGGAGTTTAACCTATGACGGTCCAAAGATCAGTGAAAAAAAGACTTGAAAGTGAAATCGTACTTGAAAACTAAGGCACCTTGTTACTCCAGGACAGAACGCTAGAAGGTTGAGGGCGAATATCATCTTGAGTAATTTGGAAAATAATCCTGGAATATGAACTTTATTTTAATCCTTCATGAGCTTCCAATCCTTAGCTATGCTTAATTAATGATGAACATGTCATTTTCATTTATGATCTGTTTTATCACAATACTTCTTGGAGAGTAATTATACATTCTTTATACTCAAAGTCCAACAGTGTTTTTAAAAACCTCGGAGAATTCCAGTAAGATATCTTTAATCATTTCTAAAATACAATGGTCCAGTGCTTAATCTAACCATTTAACAATTTTGCTGTTACTCGATTGGAACAATTTTGCTGTTACACCCAGTACTTGCCCAGGACACGCTACGACTTTCAACATAGATATGTGGCGGGAACAGGTCAGATACCCAGTTGCGCAGTGACCCGTCGACCACACCCGGTCATAGACTGATGATGATGATGTTTTTATTATTAATGTCCTATACACTAAATCTTGGTGTTGAATACTATTAAGATTGAGTTACTGAGGTCTTCGGGTTTTTCACCACTGTCATATATTTCATTTAACACGTTCGACAAACTTATCATTTCCAGAATCGTCGAAGGCTGCCAATAACACTAACATACTCTCATTATGTTTTTTGCCTTTTCATCTTGGCCACTTCTGAATTAATCTAGAGTTCTATTATTACACGTCCATTCATACCTTTTATTTATTGTTAGATTCTTTAACTTGTTGATATGAAAGAGTTCGCCGATGTATTTATTATTTCTCTTTATTAACTTTTCTTTTTCCCATTATGATCGTTCATTCTTTTGATTTTATATATCCTTCGAAGAGCACGTTTTTTCATCTACAATTTCTTTTTCATGAACGCTACGTCTGTGTTCTACAGTTTTTCGATCTCTGCACATTTCTCATTAAGTTAGTCTTCTTTTGTCTGTTTGCGATTATTTCTCATTTTTGTTTAGCTCTATATATTCTGTGTCATTTTCTGGCATCATTTGCCGTCTCTCTTTCCAGGAATATGGAAATGTTGGGGCCTTTTTTGTCTTCACTTGGGATGAGTTATTTTGCTGTTGTAACTGGGGCTTCCCTTAAGGTGTTCGACTTTGTGTTCCTGTCTTGTTAGAAAGATTCATATTTGTTCTTTCGAGTTGAAGTTTATGCATTGTCTTCTTTTTTATATGCCGTGTCCTCTCATGCCTAAGGTGATCATGGCTCCCCACAACTTCCTGTCCCTTGTAGCTCTTAATAAATGTTGTTTTTTTCTGTTGTTTCTCCTAAAACCTGTTTCGCCATTTATTTACTCAAGTATGTTATGCGTTGTTTTCCTACCTCCTTTGCCTTCAATCTGTCTTGTGAGTATCACATTTTCCAAGCCCTCTTTCCTCATTATGCACCCTAGAAACCTCAACTATCTCTTCCTGATGTTAAGTATAATTTTCCTTTTTGTTTCCATTTTCTCAAAAACTTTGTCGTTGCTCACATGTTCAGTCCATGGTATCCTCAGCATCCTTCTGTAGGAACACATTTATGTCGCTTCAAGTCATTTCTTCATCTTAGAGGATCTTGTCTAGCATTCGCTGCCATATAGGAGGACTGGTATCGTGTAATATTCTAGTGCCTTTTACTTTATTTCTAACGAAGTTTTTCCTGTCTCTTAATACTCCGCTTAGCTTTTGAAATGCATCTTTGGCTATCCCAATGCGTCTTAGAATTTCAATGTCGCACTTTCCGCCCTCTTTGAGAACACTTACTAGATATTTGCTTCAAGTCCTTTCTTCATCTTTGAGGAGATTGTCCAGTACTCGCCGATATACAGATAACAGATATCACGTAACGGTCTAGTACTCTTTTCCTTGTTTCTTGCGAAATTTTTCATGTTTTTTGTTATGCTTTTGTTTTAGGCTTCTTTGATTTTGGTAGTTTTGTTCTTACACCCCTTTGCAAATTGATTGAAACAAAACGAATAATTCCGTTATTATTTATTTTTTTATCGCATTTTCCCAACGAAACATGATACAGTGCACATGTTAGTACTTCGTATGATCATTCCAAGAAGTCGTTCCTTGCAGATTGACCACAGATTCTCGATTTGTATTTAAATCAGGAGAGTTTCCGGGCCAGTCTAATACTTTGATTTGTTCACTGTTGAGGCTTGCCAGTGCAGCGTTACAAATTTTCGTACGCTTTCTTGAAGTAACGTCTATCGTAGACAATGGCTGTAGGACAACTAATCGACAGTCGGGACAATAGTGTCTGGGCGTGATAAAAATCTGATGCAATTACGGATGACGCAATATTTTTCAAGGCCAAACAAATTTCATCATACGCCCTGAAAATAAATTCATATTACTGCACACCACTGCAAATGACCTAATGTGAGGAAGAAATAGAAATCGATTACACCCTGTTATTTTAGTGGGTCTAAAACTGACCGTATGGTGAAAGAAAGGAAACTAAAGCGGTTGTTTCAATTAATTTACCCAAGGATGTAGTTTGCATATGACTGTGAGCTGATCACTCCCACAGTCAGTGCTTAGGTTTGTTTTAGGATGTAAAGCTCTATTTCTAAATCGTTTATGGGTGGTTAGTGTATTTTGTAAATATCTCCTGCCAGAGTTTTCTATATATTCAATGGTTCAGTCCAAACGTAGGTTACGTTGCGACCTTTCGTTGCACAAAATCAACTCATTAAGTGATCAAAATTAGACGTTAAAATTCGACATAATCTGTTGATACTACAAACGCTTGCGGGAGGACTAACAGAGGATTAATTTAGACAACTTCAGATATTCATATAAATTAAAATTATGTAGTGGGGTTAATGTTTTAAAAAACTAAAAAAGGGCGTCAGTTTTCTTGGATTAAGGCCCTCCACAGCTAATATACCTAATTCAATACATATTTTCACCAAATTCTATTTCCGTTGCTTTTATATATGCCGATTAGGTTGTTGCAATTATTATTTGCTTTTGGGGCGGGGGGTGCCATGTCACTTTACGGCGTAGGCGCCAATAGCTCTCCACAAATTCTGTGGGAATTGACATGGCTTCTTGGGAAATATATTGGAATGGTTTCTCATTACGTCCTCCGTGGTTTGGAATACAGAATTTCTCTCAAAGACTGGCTGCCACCCACGGAAAGAAACGCCAGTCTACCGTGGTATTTAAACCATAGCTTTGAGGAGGGGAGAGTGCGTTTGTTCGAAAGTGAAACACAAAAGGCTAGACCCGGGAATTGAACCCGGCTCGGCTAGCCCATTTTTGGCGTCGGTATCCTCTAAGTGACTCGTTCTTCTGCTATATAAGTGGATTGAAATAAAATAATTTTAATTCATGAGACAGTCTGATATACTAAAAATATTGATAGAAACAGTTTGAATGACATTTAAGCAGTGTCCGGTATATCTCTTTTCCAAATCAGACATCTTTGTCTTTTCAGTAATGGGAAATCTGAAAGGTTTAAGCCAAGAAGACTTCCTCTCGTGACAGCGGAAGTATTAGAGAAATCCCTCAACTACTTTTATCGACATATCACAAAATAGAAAGTTTTATTACTTTAATCTCGATCAGCACACCGTTGAGAATTTCTTCGATGACCTGCTACTCACAGAAGTCATTAGTATGGCACATTATATACTGACTGTAAACGCATTTCCTTTACAGAGTACGCCAGGTATTTGAAAACACACCCTCAACGAGCAATAAATTTGAAGCCAAACTCACGAAATGCTACGGTACATGCGGTAAATTTTAACATGGCGTCTCTCCTTCCAACCGTACCGAGAGCTTTCATACAGAAACTCTCAATCTGACACGAAGAACGAAAAGACACGCCATGCATTAACCTCCTACTAGAGCGAACTTCTTGAAAGCGCTCAGGTAAATAAGAGGGACGACAGATGGCGCTGCACGGGGCGTACAGAGATAGTCGCCGTGATGCACACCAAGTTCACGCTGCCTGTAATGGTCTTGGATGTTGTGAGCAACGATGGCCATATCATGCCGCTCAACTTCTCCATGTAGGGCTTCAAAGCCAATGCCGCCGCCTACAACGCGTTGTTAGACACGGCATTCAAGTCCTGGTTCAAGGTGGTGTCCGTGCGTGAGCGATGTTATCAGTATACAGACTAAATCTCTCATATATCAATTCATATTGGTGAGTGATTATGTGACATTAGCGGCTTTTTCCGAACACAGATTTTCATTATGGGCAAGATTTTTTCACATTTCGGTTAGGGTGCTTATATATCTTCTCGATCGCCACTTGTTCCACGTATGCATATCCTAAGCGCTGCCGGGTCGATTCAATTTTTACATGTCGGGAGAAGTGATTGATATCTTCTCAGGCGCGAATCTGTACCTAGCGTCTAGGAGGAAACCCTTCAAGTCAATCTGTTGGTGCACCTAGCTTATCTGATGTTCTTCTGTGACACTGAGTACAAAGTCTATTTTGGTACCATCTGGGACGAATCCAGTAGATACGGGGTCACCACAGCTAAGATACTCTAAAAAAAACAAAAAAAACAACGGTATTTTATTGGTATTAAATTAGATTCCGACTATCTCCTCATGTGTTCTGAGTGTGCTATTCCGCGTTGCTCATGTGTTCTGACCATGGTATTACTCGTTGCTCATGTGTTCTGGCCATGGTATTCCACATTTCTCATGTGTTCTGGCCATGGTATTCTCCATTTCTCATGTGTTCTGGCCATGGTATTCCCAATTTCTCATGTGTTCTGGTCATGGTATTCCCAATTTCTCATGTGTTCTGGCCATGGTATTACTCGTTGCTCATGTGTTCTTGCCATGGTATTCCCAATTTCTCATGGGTTCTGTCAATGGCATTACTCGTTGCTCATGTGTTCTGGCCATGGTATTCCCCATTTCTGATGTGTTCTGGCCATGGTATTAATCGTTGCTCATGTGTTCTGGCCATGGTATTCCCAATTTCTCATAGGTTCTGTCCATGGCATTACTCGTTGCTCATGTGTTCTGGCCATGGTATTCCCAATTTCTCATGGGTTATGTCCATGGCATTACTTGTTGCTCATGTGTTCTGGCCATGGTATTCCCAATTTCTCATGGGTTCTGTCCATGGCATTACTCGTTGCTCATGTGTTCTGGCCATGGTATTCCCAATTTCTCATGGGTTCTGTCCATGGCATTACTCGTTGCTCATGTGTTCTGGCCATGGTATTCCCCATTTCACATGTGTTCTGGCCATGGTATTACTCGTTGCTCATGTGTTCTGGCCATGGTATTCCCAATTTCTCATGGGTTCTGTCCATGGCATTACTCGTTGCTCATGTGTTCTGGCCATGGAATTCCCAATTTCTCATGGGTTCTGTCCATGGCATTACTCGTTGCTCATGTGTTCTGGCCATGGTATTCCCAATTTCTCATGGCTTCTGTCCATGGCATTACTCGTTGCTCATGTGTTCTGGCCATGGTATTCCCAATTTCTCATGGGTTCTGTCCATGGCATTACTCGTTGCTCATGTGTTCTGGCCATGGTATTACCAATTTCTCATAGGTTCTGTCCATGGCATTACTCGTTGCTCATGTGTTCTGGCCATGGTATTCCCATTTTCTCATGGGTTCTGTCCATGGCATTACTCGTTGCTCATGTGTTCTGGCCATGGTATTCCCAATTTCTCATGGGTTCTGTCCATGGCATTACTCGTTGCTCATGTGTTCTGGCCATGGTATTCCCAATTTCTCATGGGTTCTGTCCATGGCATTACTCGTTGCTCATGTGTTCTGGCCATGGTATTCCCAATTTCTCATGGGTTCTGTCCATGGCATTACTCGTTGCTCATGTGTTCTGGCCATGGTATTCCCCATTTCTCATGTGTTCTGGCCATGGTATTACTCGTTGCTCATGTGTTCTGGCCATGGTATTCCCAATTTCTCATGGGTTCTGTACATGGCATTACTCGTTGCTCATGTGTTCTGGCCATGGTATTCCCAATTTCTCATGGGTTCTGTCCATGGCATTACTCGTTGCTCATGTGTTCTGGCCATGGTATTCCCAATTTCTCATAGGTTCTGTCCATGGCATTACTCGTTGCTCATGTGTTCTGGCCATGGTATTCCCAATTTCTCATGTGTTCTGGCCATGGTATTACTCGTTGCTCATGTGTTCTGGCCATGGTATTCCCAATTTCTCATGGGTTCTGTCCATGGCATTACTCGTTGCTCATTTGTTCTGGCCATGGTATTCCCAATTTCTCATGGGTTCTGTCCATGGCATTACTCGTTGCTCATGTGTTCTGGCCATGGTATTCCCAATTTCTCATGTGTTCTGGCCATGGCATTACTCGTTGCTCATGTGTTCTGGCCATGGTATTCCCAATTTCTCATGGGTTCTGTCCATGGCATTACTCGTTGCTCATGTGTTCTGGCCATGGTATTCCCAATTTCTCATGGGTTCTGTCCATGGCATTACTCGTTGCTCATGTGTTCTGGCCATGGTATTCCCAATATCTCATGGGTTGTGGCCATGGTATTACTCATTGCTCATGTGTTCTGGCCATGGTATTCCCAATTTCTCATGGGTTCTGTCCATGGCATTACTCGTTGCTCATGTGTTCTGGCCATGGTATTCCCAATTTCTCATGGGTTCTGTCCGTGGCATTACTCGTTGCTCATGTGTTCTGGCCATGGTATTCCCAATTTCTCATGGGTTCTGTCCATGGCATTACTCGTTGCTCATGTGTTCTGGCCATGGTATTCCCCATTTCTCATGTGTTCTGGCCATGGTATTACTCGTTGCTCATGTGTTCTGGCCATGGTATTCCCAATTTCTCATGGTTTCTGTCCATGGCATTACTCGTTGGTCATGTGTTCTGGCCATGGTATTCCCAATTTCTCATGGGTTCTGTCCATGGCATTACTCGTTGCTCATGTGTTCTGGCCATGGTATTCCCAATTTCTCATGTGTTCTGGCCATGGTATTACTCGTTGATCATGTGTTCTGGCCATGGTATTCCCAATTTCTCATGGGTTCTGTCCATGGCATTACTCGTTTCTCGTGTGTTCTGGCCATGGTATTCCCAATTCCTCATGGGATCTGTCCATGGCATTACTCGTTGCTCATGTGTTCTGGCCATGTAATTCCAAATTTCTCATGGGTTCTGTCCATGGCATTACTCGTTGCTCATGTGTTCTGGACATGGAATTCCCAATTTCTCATGGGTTCTGTCCATGGCATTACTCGTTGCTCATGTGTTCTGGCCATGGTATTCCCAATTTCTCATGGCTTCTGTCCATGGCATTACTCGTTGCTCATGTGTTCTGGCCATGGTATTCCCAATTTCTCATGGGTTCTGTCCATGGCATTACTCGTTGCTCATGTGTTCTGGCCATGGTATTCCCAATTTCTCATAGGATCTGTCCATGGCATTACTCGTTGCTCATGTGTTCTGGCCATGGTATTCCCATTTTCTCATGGGTTCTGTCCATGGCATTACTCGTTGCTCATGTGTTCTGGCCATGGTATTCCCAATTTCTCATGGGTTCTGTCCATGGCATTACTCGTTGCTCATGTGTTCTGGCCATGGTATTCCCAATTTCTCATGGGTTCTGTCCATGGCATTACTCGTTGCTCATGTGTTCTGGCCATGGTATTCCCAATTTCTCATGGGTTCTGTCCATGGCATTACTCGTTGCTCATGTGTTCTGGCCATGGTATTCCCCATTTCTCATGTGTTCTGGCCATGGTATTACTCGTTGCTCATGTGTTCTGGCCATGGTATTCCCAATTTCTCATGGGTTCTGTACATGGCATTACTCGTTGCTCATGTGTTCTGGCCATGGTATTCCCAATTTCTCATGGGTTCTGTCCATGGCATTACTCGTTGCTCATGTGTTCTGGCCATGGTATTCCCAATTTCTCATAGGTTCTGTCCATGGCATTACTCGTTGCTCATGTGTTCTGGCCATGGTATTCCCAATTTCTCATGTGTTCTGGCCATGGTATTACTCGTTGCTCATGTGTTCTGGCCATGGTATTCCCAATTTCTCATGGGTTCTGTCCATGGCATTACTCGTTGCTCATTTGTTCTGGCCATGGTATTCCCAATTTCTCATGGGTTCTGTCCATGGCATTACTCGTTGCTCATGTGTTCTGGCCATGGTATTCCCAATTTCTCATGGGTTATGTCCATGGCATTACTCGTTGCTCATGTGTTCTGGCCATGGTATTCCCAATTTCTCATGGGTTCTGTCCATGGCATTACTCGTTGCTCATGTGTTCTGGCCATGGTATTCCCAATTTCTCATGGGTTCTGTCCATGGCATTACTCGTTGCTCATGTGTTCTGGCCATGGTATTCCCCATTTCACATGTGTTCTGGCCATGGTATTACTCGTTGCTCATGTGTTCTGGCCATGGTATTCCCAATTTCTCATGGGTTCTGTCCATGGCATTACTCGTTGCTCATGTGTTCTGGCCAAGGTATTCCCAATTTCTCATGGGTTCTGTCCATGGCATTACTCGTTGCTCATGTGTTCTGGCCATGGTATTCCCCATTTCTCATGTGTTCTGGCCATGGCATTACTCGTTGCTCATGTGTTCTGGCCATGGTATTCCCAATTTCTCATGGGTTCTGTCCATGGCATTACTCGTTGCTCATGTGTTCTGGCCATGGTATACCCAATTTCTCATGGGTTCTGTCCATGGCATTACTCGTTGCTCATGTGTTCTGGCCATGGTATTCCCAATATCTCATGGGTTGTGGCCATGGTATTACTCATTGCTCATGTGTTCTGGCCATGGTATTCCCAATTTCTCATGGGTTCTGTCCATGGCATTACTCGTTGCTCATGTGTTCTGGCCATGGTATTCCCAATTTCTCATGGGTTCTGTCCATGGCATTACTCGTTGCTCATGTGTTCTGGCCATGGTATTCCCAATTTCTCATGGGTTCTGTCCATGGCATTACTCGTTGCTCATGTGTTCTGGCCATGGTATTCCCAATTTCTCATGGGTTCTGTCCATGGCATTACTCGTTGCTCATGTGTTCTGGCCATGGTATTCCCAATTTCTCATGGGTTCTGTCCATGGCATTACTCGTTGCTCATGTGTTCTGGCCATGGTATTCCCCATTTCACATGTGTTCTGGCCATGGTATTACTCGTTGCTCATGTGTTCTGGCCATGGTATTCCCAATTTCTCATGGGTTCTGTCCATGGCATTACTCGTTGCTCATGTGTTCTGGCCAAGGTATTCCCAATTTCTCATGGGTTCTGTCCATGGCATTACTCGTTGCTCATGTGTTCTGGCCATGGTATTCCCCATTTCTCATGTGTTCTGGCCATGGCATTACTCGTTGCTCATGTGTTCTGGCCATGGTATTCCCAATTTCTCATGGGTTCTGTCCATGGCATTACTCGTTGCTCATGTGTTCTGGCCATGGTATTCCCAATTTCTCATGGGTTCTGTCCATGGCATTACTCGTTGCTCATGTGTTCTGGCCATGGTATTCCCAATATCTCATGGGTTGTGGCCATGGTATTACTCATTGCTCATGTGTTCTGGCCATGGTATTCCCAATTTCTCATGGGTTCTGTCCATGGCATTACTCGTTGCTCATGTGTTCTGGCCATGGTATTCCCAATTTCTCATGGGTTCTGTCCGTGGCATTACTCGTTGCTCATGTGTTCTGGCCATGGTATTCCCAATTTCTCATGGGTTCTGTCCATGGCATTACTCGTTGCTCATGTGTTCTGGCCATGGTATTCCCCATTTCTCATGTGTTCTGGCCATGGTATTACTCGTTGCTCATGTGTTCTGGCCATGGTATTCCCAATTTCTCATGCTTTCTGTCCATGGCATTACTCGTTGGTCATGTGTTCTGGCCATGGTATTCCCAATTTCTCATGGGTTCTGTCCATGGCATTACTCGTTGCTCATGTGTTCTGGCCATGGTATTCCCAATTTCTCATGTGTTCTGGCCATGGTATTACTCGTTGATCATGTGTTCTGGCCATGGTATTCCCAATTTCTCATGGGTTCTGTCCATGGCATTACTCGTTGCTCGTGTGTTCTGGCCATGGTATTGCCAATTCCTCATGGGTTCTGTCCATGGCATTACTCGTTGCTCATGTGTTCTGGCCATGTAATTCCAAATTTCTCATGGGTTCTGTCCATGGCATTACTCGTTGCTCATGTGTTCTGGACATGGAATTCCCAATTTCTCATGGGTTCTGTCCATGGCATTACTCGTTGCTCATGTGTTCTGGCCATGGTATTCCCAATTTCTCATGGCTTCTGTCCATGGCATTACTCGTTGCTCATGTGTTCTGGCCATGGTATTCCCAATTTCTCATGGGTTCTGTCCATGGCATTACTCGTTGCTCATGTGTTCTGGCCATGGTATTCCCAATTTCTCATAGGATCTGTCCATGGCATTACTCGTTGCTCATGTGTTCTGGCCATGGTATTCCCATTTTCTCATGGGTTCTGTCCATGGCATTACTCGTTGCTCATGTGTTCTGGCCATGGTATTCCCAATTTCTCATAGGTTCTGTCCATGGCATTACTCGTTGCTCATGTGTTCTGGCCATGGTATTCCCAATTTCTCATGGGTTCTGTCCATGGCATTACTCGTTGCTCATGTGTTCTGGCCATGGTATTCCCAATTTCTCATGGGTTCTGTCCATGGCATTACTCGTTGCTCATGTGTTCTGGCCATGGTATTCCCCATTTCTCATGTGTTCTGGCCATGGTATTACTCGTTGCTCATGTGTTCTGGCCATGGTATTCCCAATTTCTCATGGGTTCTGTACATGGCATTACTCGTTGCTCATGTGTTCTGGCCATGGTATTCCCAATTTCTCATGGGTTCTGTCCATGGCATTACTCGTTGCTCATGTGTTCTGGCCATGGTATTCCCAATTTCTCATGGGTTCTGTCCATGGCATTACACGTTGCTCATGTGTTCTGGCCATGGAATTCCCAATTTCTCATGGGTTCTGACCATGGCATTACTCGTTGCTCATGTGTTCTGGCCATGGTATTCCCAATTTCTCATAGGTTCTGTCCATGGCATTACTCGTTGCTCATGTGTTCTGGCCATGGTATTCCCAATTTCTCATGTGTTCTGGCCATGGTATTACTCGTTGCTCATGTGTTCTGGCCATGGTATTCCCAATTTCTCATGGGTTCTGTCCATGGCATTACTCGTTGCTCATTTGTTCTGGCCATGGTATTCCCAATTTCTCATGGGTTCTGTCCATGGCATTACTCGTTGCTCATGTGTTCTGGCCATGGTATTCCCAATTTCTCATGGGTTCTGTCCATGGCATTACTCGTTGCTCATGTGTTCTGGCCATGGAATTCCCAATTTCTCATGGGTTCTGTCCATGGCATTACTCGTTGCTCATGTGTTCTGGCCATGGTATTCCCAATTTCTCATGGGTTCTGTCCATGGCATTACTCGTTGCTCATGTGTTCTGGCCATGGTATTCCCAATTTCTCATGGGTTCTGTCCATGGCATTACTCGTTGCTCATGTGTTCTGGCCATGGTATTCCCAATTTCTCATGGGTTCTGTCCATGGCATTACTCGTTGCTCATGTGTTCTGGCCATGGTATTCCCAATTTCTCATGGGTTCTGTCCATGGCATTACTCGTTGCTCATGTGTTCTGGCCATGGTATTCCCAATTTCTCATGGGTTCTGTCGATGGCATTACTCGTTGCTCATGTGTTCTGGCCATGGTATTCCCAATTTCTCATGGGTTCTGTCCATGGCATTACTCGTTGCTCATGTGTTCTGGCCATGGTATTCCCAATTTCTCATGGGTTCTGTCCATGGCATTACTCGTTGCTCATGTGTTCTGGCCATGGTATTCCCAATTTCTCAGGGGTTCTGTCCATGGCATTACTCGTTGCTCATGTGTTCTGGCCATGGTATTCCCAATTTCTCATGGCTTCTGTCCAGGGCATTACTCGTTCCTCATGTGTTCTGGCCATGGTATTCCCAATTTCTCATGGGTTCTGTCCATGGCATTACTCGTTGCTCATGTGTTCTGGCCATGGTATTCCCCATTTCTCATGTGTTCTGGCCATGGCATTACTCGTTGCTCATGTGTTCTGGCCATGGTATTCCCAATTTCTCATGGGTTCTGTTCATGGCATTACTCGTTGCTCATGTGTTCTGGCCATGGTATTCCCAATTTCTCATGGATTCTGTCCATGGCATTACTCGTTGCTCATGTGTTCTGGCCATGGTATTCCCCATTTCTCATGTGTTCGGGCCATGGTATTACTCGTTGCTCATGTGTTCTGGCCATGGTATTCCCAATTTCTCATGGGTTCTGTCCATGGCATTACTCGTTGCTCATGTGTTCTGGCCATGGTATTCCCAATTTCTCATGGGTTCTGTCCATGGCATTACTCGTTGCTCATGTGTTCTGGCCATGGTATTCCCAATTTCTCATGGGTGCCGTCCATGGCATTACTCGTTGCTCATGTGTTCTGGCCATGGTATTCCTAATTTCTCATGGCTTCTGTCCATGGCATTACTCGTTGCTCATGTTTTCTGGCCATGGTATTCCCAATTTCTCATGGGTTCTGTCCATGGCATTACTCGTTGCTCATGTGTTCTGGCCATGGTATTCCCAATTTCTCATGGGTTCTGTCCATGGCATTACTCGTTGCTCATGTGTTCTGGCCATGGTATTCCCAATTTCTGATGGGTTCTGTCCATGGCATTACTCGTTGCTCATGTGTTCTGGCCATGGTATTCCCCATTTCTCATGTGTTCTGGCCATGGCATTACTCGTTGCTCATGTGTTCTGGCCATGGTATTCCCAATTTCTCATGGGTTCTGCCCATGGAATTACTCGTTGCACATGTGTTCTGGCCATGGTATTCCCAATTTCTCATGGGTTCTGTCCATGGCATTACTCGTTGCTCATGTGTTCTGGCCATGGTATTCCCAATTTCTCATGTGTTCTGGCCATGGTATTACTCGTTGCTCATGTGTTCTGGCCATGGTATTCACAATTTCTCATGGGTTCTGTCCATGGCATTACTCGTTGCTCATGTGTTCTGGCCATGGTATTCCCAATTTCTCATGGGTTCTGTCCATGGCATTACTCGTTGCTCATGTGTTCTGGCCATGGTATTCCCAATTTCTCATGGGTTCTGTCCATGGCATTACTCGTTGCTCATGTGTTCTGGCCATGGTATTCCCAATTTCTCATGGGTTCTGTCCATGGCATTACTCGTTGCTCATGTGTTCTGGCCATGGTATTCCCCATTTCTCATGTGTTCTGGCCATGGCATTACTCGTTGCTCATGTGTTCTGGCCATGGTATTCCCAATTTCTCATGGGTTCTGTCCATGACATTATTCGTTGCTCATGTGTTCTGGCCATGGTATTCCCCATTTCTCATGGGTTCTGTCCATGGCATTACTCGTTGCTCATGTGTTCTGGCCATGGTATTCCCAATTTCTCATGGGTTCTGTCCATGGCATCACTCGTTGCTCATGTGTTCTGGCCATGGTATTCCCAATTTCTCATGGGTTCTGTCCATGGAATTACTCGTTGCTCATGTGTTCTGGCCATGGTATTCCCAATTTCTCATGGGTTCTGTCCATGGCATTACTCGTTGCTCATGTGTTCTGGACATGGTATTCCCAATTTCTCATTGGTTCTGTCCATGGAATTACTCGTTGCTCATGTGTTCTGGCCATGGTATTCCCAATATCTTATGGGTTCTGTCCATGGCATTACTCGTTGCTCATGTGTTCTGGCCATGGTATTCCCAATTTCTCATGGGTTCTGTCCATGGCATTACTAGCTGTTCATGTGTTCTGGCCATGGTATTCCCAATTTCTCATGGGTTCTGTCCATGGTATTACTCGTTGCTCATGTGTTCTGGCCATGGAATTCCCAATTTCTCATGGGTTCTGTCCATGGCATTACTCGTTGCTCATGTGTTCTGGCCATGGTATTCCCAATTTCTCATGGGTTCTGTCCATGGCATTACTCGTTGCTCATGTGTTCTGGCCATGATATTCCCAATTTCTCATGGGTTCTGTCCATGGCATTACTCGTTGCTCATGTGTTCTGGCCATGGTATTCCCAATTTCTCATGGGTTCTGTCCATGGCATTACTCGTTGCTCATGTGTTCTGGCCATGGTATTCCCATTTTCTCATGGGTTCTGACCATGGCATTACTCGTTGCTCATGTGTTCTGGCCATGGTATTCTCAATTTCTCATGGGTTCTGTCCATGGCATTACTCGTTGCTCATGTGTTCTGTCCATGGTATTCCCAATTTCTCATGGCTTCTGTCCATGGCATTACTCGTTGCTCATGTGTTCTGGCCATGGTATTCCCAATTTCTCATGGGTTCTGTCCATGGCATTACTCGTTGCTCATGTGTTCTGGCCATGGTATTCCCAATTTCTCATGGGTTCTGTCCATGGCATTACTCGTTGCTCATGTGTTCTGGCCATGGTATTCCCAATTTCTCATGGGTTCTGTCCATGGCATTACTCGTTGCTCATGTGTTCTGGCCATGGTATTCCCAATTTCTCATGGGTTCTGTCCATGGCATTACTCGTTGCTCATGTGTTCTGATCATGGTATTCCCCATTTCTCATATGTTCTGGCCATGGTATTACTCGTTGCTCATGTGTTCTGGCCATGGTATTCCCAATTTCTCATGGGTTCTGTCCATGGCATTACTCGTTGCTCATGTGTTCTGGCCATGGTATTCCCAATTTCTCATGGGTTCTGTCCATGGCATTACTCGTTGCTCATGTGTTCTGGCCATGGTATTCCCAATTTCTCATGGGTTCTGTCCATGGCATTACTCGTTGCTCATGTGTTCTGGCCATGGTATTCCCAATTTCTCATGGCTTCTGTCCATGGCATTACTCGTTGCTCATGTGTTCTGGCCATGGTATTCCCAATTTCTCATGGGTTCTGTCCATGGCATTACTCGTTGCTCATGTGTTCTGGCCATGGTATTCCCAATTTCTCATGGGTTCTGTCCATGGCATTACTCGTTGCTCATGTGTTCTGGCCATGGTATTCCCAATTTCTCATGGGTTCTGTCCATGGCATTATTCGTTGCTCATGTGTTCTGGCCATGGTATTCCCAATTTCTCATGGGTTCTGTCCATGGCATTACTCGTTGCTCATGTGTTCTGGCCATGGTATTCCCAATTTCTCATGGGTTCTGTCCATGGCATTACTCGTTGCTCATGTGTTCTGGCCATGGTATTCCCAATTTCTCATGGGTTCTGTCCGTGGCATTACTCGTTGCTCATGTGTTCTGGCCATGGTATTCCCAATTTCTCATGGGTTCTGTCCATGGCATTACTCGTTGCTCATGTGTTCTGGCCATGGTATTCCCCATTTCTCATGTGTTCTGGCCATGGTATTACTCGTTGCTCATGTGTTCTGGCCATGGTATTCCCAATTTCTCATGGTTTCTGTCCATGGCATTACTCGTTGGTCATGTGTTCTGGCCATGGTATTCCCAATTTCTCATGGGTTCTGTCCATGGCATTACTCGTTGCTCATGTGTTCTGGCCATGGTATTCCCAATTTCTCATGTGTTCTGGCCATGGTATTACTCGTTGATCATGTGTTCTGGCCATGGTATTCCCAATTTCTCATGGGTTCTGTCCATGGCATTACTCGTTTCTCGTGTGTTCTGGCCATGGTATTCCCAATTCCTCATGGGTTCTGTCCATGGCATTACTCGTTGCTCATGTGTTCTGGCCATGTAATTCCAAATTTCTCATGGGTTCTGTCCATGGCATTACTCGTTGCTCATGTGTTCTGGACATGGAATTCCCAATTTCTCATGGGTTCTGTCCATGGCATTACTCGTTGCTCATGTGTTCTGGCCATGGTATTCCCAATTTCTCATGGCTTCTGTCCATGGCATTACTCGTTGCTCATGTGTTCTGGCCATGGTATTCCCAATTTCTCATGGGTTCTGTCCATGGCATTACTCGTTGCTCATGTGTTCTGGCCATGGTATTCCCAATTTCTCATAGGATCTGTCCATGGCATTACTCGTTGCTCATGTGTTCTGGCCATGGTATTCCCATTTTCTCATGGGTTCTGTCCATGGCATTACTCGTTGCTCATGTGTTCTGGCCATGGTATTCCCAATTTCTCATGGGTTCTGTCCATGGCATTACTCGTTGCTCATGTGTTCTGGCCATGGTATTCCCAATTTCTCATGGGTTCTGTCCATGGCATTACTCGTTGCTCATGTGTTCTGGCCATGGTATTCCCAATTTCTCATGGGTTCTGTCCATGGCATTACTCGTTGCTCATGTGTTCTGGCCATGGTATTCCCCATTTCTCATGTGTTCTGGCCATGGTATTACTCGTTGCTCATGTGTTCTGGCCATGGTATTCCCAATTTCTCATGGGTTCTGTACATGGCATTACTCGTTGCTCATGTGTTCTGGCCATGGTATTCCCAATTTCTCATGGGTTCTGTCCATGGCATTACTCGTTGCTCATGTGTTCTGGCCATGGTATTCCCAATTTCTCATAGGTTCTGTCCATGGCATTACTCGTTGCTCATGTGTTCTGGCCATGGTATTCCCAATTTCTCATGTGTTCTGGCCATGGTATTACTCGTTGCTCATGTGTTCTGGCCATGGTATTCCCAATTTCTCATGGGTTCTGTCCATGGCATTACTCGTTGCTCATTTGTTCTGGCCATGGTATTCCCAATTTCTCATGGGTTCTGTCCATGGCATTACTCGTTGCTCATGTGTTCTGGCCATGGTATTCCCAATTTCTCATGGGTTATGTCCATGGCATTACTCGTTGCTCATGTGTTCTGGCCATGGTATTCCCAATTTCTCATGGGTTCTGTCCATGGCATTACTCGTTGCTCATGTGTTCTGGCCATGGTATTCCCAATTTCTCATGGGTTCTGTCCATGGCATTACTCGTTGCTCATGTGTTCTGGCCATGGTATTCCCCATTTCACATGTGTTCTGGCCATGGTATTACTCGTTGCTCATGTGTTCTGGCCATGGTATTCCCAATTTCTCATGGGTTCTGTCCATGGCATTACTCGTTGCTCATGTGTTCTGGCCAAGGTATTCCCAATTTCTCATGGGTTCTGTCCATGGCATTACTCGTTGCTCATGTGTTCTGGCCATGGTATTCCCCATTTCTCATGTGTTCTGGCCATGGCATTACTCGTTGCTCATGTGTTCTGGCCATGGTATTCCCAATTTCTCATGGGTTCTGTCCATGGCATTACTCGTTGCTCATGTGTTCTGGCCATGGTATTCCCAATTTCTCATGGGTTCTGTCCATGGCATTACTCGTTGCTCATGTGTTCTGGCCATGGTATTCCCAATATCTCATGGGTTGTGGCCATGGTATTACTCATTGCTCATGTGTTCTGGCCATGGTATTCCCAATTTCTCATGGGTTCTGTCCATGGCATTACTCGTTGCTCATGTGTTCTGGCCATGGTATTCCCAATTTCTCATGGGTTCTGTCCGTGGCATTACTCGTTGCTCATGTGTTCTGGCCATGGTATTCCCAATTTCTCATGGGTTCTGTCCATGGCATTACTCGTTGCTCATGTGTTCTGGCCATGGTATTCCCCATTTCTCATGTGTTCTGGCCATGGTATTACTCGTTGCTCATGTGTTCTGGCCATGGTATTCCCAATTTCTCATGGTTTCTGTCCATGGCATTACTCGTTGGTCATGTGTTCTGGCCATGGTATTCCCAATTTCTCATGGGTTCTGTCCATGGCATTACTCGTTGCTCATGTGTTCTGGCCATGGTATTCCCAATTTCTCATGTGTTCTGGCCATGGTATTACTCGTTGATCATGTGTTCTGGCCATGGTATTCCCAATTTCTCATGGGTTCTGTCCATGGCATTACTCGTTGCTCGTGTGTTCTGGCCATGGTATTGCCAATTCCTCATGGGTTCTGTCCATGGCATTACTCGTTGCTCATGTGTTCTGGCCATGTAATTCCAAATTTCTCATGGGTTCTGTCCATGGCATTACTCGTTGCTCATGTGTTCTGGACATGGAATTCCCAATTTCTCATGGGTTCTGTCCATGGCATTACTCGTTGCTCATGTGTTCTGGCCATGGTATTCCCAATTTCTCATGGCTTCTGTCCATGGCATTACTCGTTGCTCATGTGTTCTGGCCATGGTATTCCCAATTTCTCATGGGTTCTGTCCATGGCATTACTCGTTGCTCATGTGTTCTGGCCATGGTATTCCCAATTTCTCATAGGATCTGTCCATGGCATTACTCGTTGCTCATGTGTTCTGGCCATGGTATTCCCATTTTCTCATGGGTTCTGTCCATGGCATTACTCGTTGCTCATGTGTTCTGGCCATGGTATTCCCAATTTCTCATGGGTTCTGTCCATGGCATTACTCGTTGCTCATGTGTTCTGGCCATGGTATTCCCAATTTCTCATGGGTTCTGTCCATGGCATTACTCGTTGCTCATGTGTTCTGGCCATGGTATTCCCAATTTCTCATGGGTTCTGTCCATGGCATTACTCGTTGCTCATGTGTTCTGGCCATGGTATTCCCCATTTCTCATGTGTTCTGGCCATGGTATTACTCGTTGCTCATGTGTTCTGGCCATGGTATTCCCAATTTCTCATGGGTTCTGTACATGGCATTACTCGTTGCTCATGTGTTCTGGCCATGGTATTCCCAATTTCTCATGGGTTCTGTCCATGGCATTACTCGTTGCTCATGTGTTCTGGCCATGGTATTCCCAATTTCTCATGGGTTCTGTCCATGGCATTACACGTTGCTCATGTGTTCTGGCCATGGAATTCCCAATTTCTCATGGGTTCTGTCCATGGCATTACTCGTTGCTCATGTGTTCTGGCCATGGTATTCCCAATTTCTCATAGGTTCTGTCCATGGCATTACTCGTTGCTCATGTGTTCTGGCCATGGTATTCCCAATTTCTCATGTGTTCTGGCCATGGTATTACTCGTTGCTCATGTGTTCTGGCCATGGTATTCCCAATTTCTCATGGGTTCTGTCCATGGCATTACTCGTTGCTCATTTGTTCTGGCCATGGTATTCCCAATTTCTCATGGGTTCTGTCCATGGCATTACTCGTTGCTCATGTGTTCTGGCCATGGTATTCCCAATTTCTCATGGGTTCTGTCCATGGCATTACTCGTTGCTCATGTGTTCTGGCCATGGAATTCCCAATTTCTCATGGGTTCTGTCCATGGCATTACTCGTTGCTCATGTGTTCTGGCCATGGTATTCCCAATTTCTCATGGGTTCTGTCCATGGCATTACTCGTTGCTCATGTGTTCTGGCCATGGTATTCCCAATTTCTCATGGGTTCTGTCCATGGCATTACTCGTTGCTCATGTGTTCTGGCCATGGTATTCCCAATTTCTCATGGGTTCTGTCCATGGCATTACTCGTTGCTCATGTGTTCTGGCCATGGTATTCCCAATTTCTCATGGGTTCTGTCCATGGCATTACTCGTTGCTCATGTGTTCTGGCCATGGTATTCCCAATTTCTCATGGGTTCTGTCGATGGCATTACTCGTTGCTCATGTGTTCTGGCCATGGTATTCCCAATTTCTCATGGGTTCTGTCCATGGCATTACTCGTTGCTCATGTGTTCTGGCCATGGTATTCCCAATTTCTCATGGCTTCTGTCCATGGCATTACTCGTTCCTCATGTGTTCTGGCCATGGTATTCCCAATTTCTCATGGGTTCTGTCCATGGCATTACTCGTTGCTCATGTGTTCTGGCCATGGTATTCCCCATTTCTCATGTGTTCTGGCCATGGCATTACTCGTTGCTCATGTGTTCTGGCCATGGTATTCCCAATTTCTCATGGGTTCTGTTCATGGCATTACTCGTTGCTCATGTGTTCTGGCCATGGTATTCCCAATTTCTCATGGATTCTGTCCATGGCATTACTCGTTGCTCATGTGTTCTGGCCATGGTATTCCCCATTTCTCATGTGTTCAAGCCATGGTATTACTCGTTGCTCATGTGTTCTGGCCATGGTATTCCCAATTTCTCATGGGTTCTGTCCATGGCATTACTCGTTGCTCATGTGTTCTGGCCATGGTATTCCCAATTTCTCATGGGTTCTGTCCATGGCATTACTCGTTGCTCATGTGTTCTGGCCATGGTATTCCCAATTTCTCATGGGTGCCGTCCATGGCATTACTCGTTGCTCATGTGTTCTGGCCATGGTATTCCTAATTTCTCATGGCTTCTGTCCATGGCATTACTCGTTGCTCATGTGTTCTGGCCATGGTATTCCCAATTTCTCATGGGTTCTGTCCATGGCATTACTCGTTGCTCATGTGTTCTGGCCATGGTATTCCCAATTTCTCATGGGTTCTGTCCATGGCATTACTCGTTGCTCATGTGTTCTGGCCATGGTATTCCCAATTTCTGATGGGTTCTGTCCATGGCATTACTCGTTGCTCATGTGTTCTGGCCATGGTATTCCCCATTTCTCATGTGTTCTGGCCATGGCATTACTCGTTGCTCATGTGTTCTGGCCATGGTATTCCCAATTTCTCATGGGTTCTGCCCATGGAATTACTCGTTGCACATGTGTTCTGGCCATGGTATTCCCAATTTCTCATGGGTTCTGTCCATGGCATTACTCGTTGCTCATGTGTTCTGGCCATGGTATTCCCAATTTCTCATGTGTTCTGGCCATGGTATTACACGTTGCTCATGTGTTCTGGCCATGGTATTCACAATTTCTCATGGGTTCTGTCCATGGCATTACTCGTTGCTCATGTGTTCTGGCCATGGTATTCCCAATTTCTCATGGGTTCTGTCCATGGCATTACTCGTTGCTCATGTGTTCTGGCCATGGTATTCCCAATTTCTCATGGGTTCTGTCCATGGCATTACTCGTTGCTCATGTGTTCTGGCCATGGTATTCCCAATTTCTCATGGGTTCTGTCCATGGCATTACTCGTTGCTCATGTGTTCTGGCCATGGTATTCCCCATTTCTCATGTGTTCTGGCCATGGCATTACTCGTTGCTCATGTGTTCTGGCCATGGTATTCCCAATTTCTCATGGGTTCTGTCCATGACATTATTCGTTGCTCATGTGTTCTGGCCATGGTATTCCCCATTTCTCATGGGTTCTGTCCATGGCATTACTCGTTGCTCATGTGTTCTGGCCATGGTATTCCCAATTTCTCATGGGTTCTGTCCATGGCATCACTCGTTGCTCATGTGTTCTGGCCATGGTATTCCCAATTTCTCATGGGTTCTGTCCATGGCATTACTCGTTGCTCATGTGTTCTGGCCATGGTATTCCCAATATCTCATGGGTTGTGGCCATGGTATTACTCATTGCTCATGTGTTCTGGCCATGGTATTCCCAATTTCTCATGGGTTCTGTCCATGGCATTACTCGTTGCTCATGTGTTCTGGCCATGGTATTCCCAATTTCTCATGGGTTCTGTCCATGGCATTACTCGTTGCTCATGTGTTCTGGCCATGGTATTCCCAATTTCTCATGGGTTCTGTCCATGGCATTACTCGTTGCTCATGTGTTCTGGCCATGGTATTCCCAATTTCTCATGGGTTCTGTCCATGGCATTACTCGTTGCTCATGTGTTCTGGCCATGGTATTCCCAATTTCTCATGGGTTCTGTCCATGGCATTACTCGTTGCTCATGTGTTCTGGCCATGGTATTCCCCATTTCACATGTGTTCTGGCCATGGTATTACTCGTTGCTCATGTGTTCTGGCCATGGTATTCCCAATTTCTCATGGGTTCTGTCCATGGCATTACTCGTTGCTCATGTGTTCTGGCCAAGGTATTCCCAATTTCTCATGGGTTCTGTCCATGGCATTACTCGTTGCTCATGTGTTCTGGCCATGGTATTCCCCATTTCTCATGTGTTCTGGCCATGGCATTACTCGTTGCTCATGTGTTCTGGCCATGGTATTCCCAATTTCTCATGGGTTCTGTCCATGGCATTACTCGTTGCTCATGTGTTCTGGCCATGGTATTCCCAATTTCTCATGGGTTCTGTCCATGGCATTACTCGTTGCTCATGTGTTCTGGCCATGGTATTCCCAATATCTCATGGGTTGTGGCCATGGTATTACTCATTGCTCATGTGTTCTGGCCATGGTATTCCCAATTTCTCATGGGTTCTGTCCATGGCATTACTCGTTGCTCATGTGTTCTGGCCATGGTATTCCCAATTTCTCATGGGTTCTGTCCGTGGCATTACTCGTTGCTCATGTGTTCTGGCCATGGTATTCCCAATTTCTCATGGGTTCTGTCCATGGCATTACTCGTTGCTCATGTGTTCTGGCCATGGTATTCCCCATTTCTCATGTGTTCTGGCCATGGTATTACTCGTTGCTCATGTGTTCTGGCCATGGTATTCCCAATTTCTCATGCTTTCTGTCCATGGCATTACTCGTTGGTCATGTGTTCTGGCCATGGTATTCCCAATTTCTCATGGGTTCTGTCCATGGCATTACTCGTTGCTCATGTGTTCTGGCCATGGTATTCCCAATTTCTCATGTGTTCTGGCCATGGTATTACTCGTTGATCATGTGTTCTGGCCATGGTATTCCCAATTTCTCATGGGTTCTGTCCATGGCATTACTCGTTGCTCGTGTGTTCTGGCCATGGTATTGCCAATTCCTCATGGGTTCTGTCCATGGCATTACTCGTTGCTCATGTGTTCTGGCCATGTAATTCCAAATTTCTCATGGGTTCTGTCCATGGCATTACTCGTTGCTCATGTGTTCTGGACATGGAATTCCCAATTTCTCATGGGTTCTGTCCATGGCATTACTCGTTGCTCATGTGTTCTGGCCATGGTATTCCCAATTTCTCATGGCTTCTGTCCATGGCATTACTCGTTGCTCATGTGTTCTGGCCATGGTATTCCCAATTTCTCATGGGTTCTGTCCATGGCATTACTCGTTGCTCATGTGTTCTGGCCATGGTATTCCCAATTTCTCATAGGATCTGTCCATGGCATTACTCGTTGCTCATGTGTTCTGGCCATGGTATTCCCATTTTCTCATGGGTTCTGTCCATGGCATTACTCGTTGCTCATGTGTTCTGGCCATGGTATTCCCAATTTCTCATAGGTTCTGTCCATGGCATTACTCGTTGCTCATGTGTTCTGGCCATGGTATTCCCAATTTCTCATGGGTTCTGTCCATGGCATTACTCGTTGCTCATGTGTTCTGGCCATGGTATTCCCAATTTCTCATGGGTTCTGTCCATGGCATTACTCGTTGCTCATGTGTTCTGGCCATGGTATTCCCCATTTCTCATGTGTTCTGGCCATGGTATTACTCGTTGCTCATGTGTTCTGGCCATGGTATTCCCAATTTCTCATGGGTTCTGTACATGGCATTACTCGTTGCTCATGTGTTCTGGCCATGGTATTCCCAATTTCTCATGGGTTCTGTCCATGGCATTACTCGTTGCTCATGTGTTCTGGCCATGGTATTCCCAATTTCTCATGGGTTCTGTCCATGGCATTACACGTTGCTCATGTGTTCTGGCCATGGAATTCCCAATTTCTCATGGGTTCTGACCATGGCATTACTCGTTGCTCATGTGTTCTGGCCATGGTATTCCCAATTTCTCATAGGTTCTGTCCATGGCATTACTCGTTGCTCATGTGTTCTGGCCATGGTATTCCCAATTTCTCATGTGTTCTGGCCATGGTATTACTCGTTGCTCATGTGTTCTGGCCATGGTATTCCCAATTTCTCATGGGTTCTGTCCATGGCATTACTCGTTGCTCATTTGTTCTGGCCATGGTATTCCCAATTTCTCATGGGTTCTGTCCATGGCATTACTCGTTGCTCATGTGTTCTGGCCATGGTATTCCCAATTTCTCATGGGTTCTGTCCATGGCATTACTCGTTGCTCATGTGTTCTGGCCATGGAATTCCCAATTTCTCATGGGTTCTGTCCATGGCATTACTCGTTGCTCATGTGTTCTGGCCATGGTATTCCCAATTTCTCATGGGTTCTGTCCATGGCATTACTCGTTGCTCATGTGTTCTGGCCATGGTATTCCCAATTTCTCATGGGTTCTGTCCATGGCATTACTCGTTGCTCATGTGTTCTGGCCATGGTATTCCCAATTTCTCATGGGTTCTGTCCATGGCATTACTCGTTGCTCATGTGTTCTGGCCATGGTATTCCCAATTTCTCATGGGTTCTGTCCATGGCATTACTCGTTGCTCATGTGTTCTGGCCATGGTATTCCCAATTTCTCATGGGTTCTGTCGATGGCATTACTCGTTGCTCATGTGTTCTGGCCATGGTATTCCCAATTTCTCATGGGTTCTGTCCATGGCATTACTCGTTGCTCATGTGTTCTGGCCATGGTATTCCCAATTTCTCATGGGTTCTGTCCATGGCATTACTCGTTGCTCATGTGTTCTGGCCATGGTATTCCCAATTTCTCAGGGGTTCTGTCCATGGCATTACTCGTTGCTCATGTGTTCTGGCCATGGTATTCCCAATTTCTCATGGCTTCTGTCCAGGGCATTACTCGTTCCTCATGTGTTCTGGCCATGGTATTCCCAATTTCTCATGGGTTCTGTCCATGGCATTACTCGTTGCTCATGTGTTCTGGCCATGGTATTCCCCATTTCTCATGTGTTCTGGCCATGGCATTACTCGTTGCTCATGTGTTCTGGCCATGGTATTCCCAATTTCTCATGGGTTCTGTTCATGGCATTACTCGTTGCTCATGTGTTCTGGCCATGGTATTCCCAATTTCTCATGGATTCTGTCCATGGCATTACTCGTTGCTCATGTGTTCTGGCCATGGTATTCCCCATTTCTCATGTGTTCGGGCCATGGTATTACTCGTTGCTCATGTGTTCTGGCCATGGTATTCCCAATTTCTCATGGGTTCTGTCCATGGCATTACTCGTTGCTCATGTGTTCTGGCCATGGTATTCCCAATTTCTCATGGGTTCTGTCCATGGCATTACTCGTTGCTCATGTGTTCTGGCCATGGTATTCCCAATTTCTCATGGGTGCCGTCCATGGCATTACTCGTTGCTCATGTGTTCTGGCCATGGTATTCCTAATTTCTCATGGCTTCTGTCCATGGCATTACTCGTTGCTCATGTTTTCTGGCCATGGTATTCCCAATTTCTCATGGGTTCTGTCCATGGCATTACTCGTTGCTCATGTGTTCTGGCCATGGTATTCCCAATTTCTCATGGGTTCTGTCCATGGCATTACTCGTTGCTCATGTGTTCTGGCCATGGTATTCCCAATTTCTGATGGGTTCTGTCCATGGCATTACTCGTTGCTCATGTGTTCTGGCCATGGTATTCCCCATTTCTCATGTGTTCTGGCCATGGCATTACTCGTTGCTCATGTGTTCTGGCCATGGTATTCCCAATTTCTCATGGGTTCTGCCCATGGAATTACTCGTTGCACATGTGTTCTGGCCATGGTATTCCCAATTTCTCATGGGTTCTGTCCATGGCATTACTCGTTGCTCATGTGTTCTGGCCATGGTATTCCCAATTTCTCATGTGTTCTGGCCATGGTATTACTCGTTGCTCATGTGTTCTGGCCATGGTATTCACAATTTCTCATGGGTTCTGTCCATGGCATTACTCGTTGCTCATGTGTTCTGGCCATGGTATTCCCAATTTCTCATGGGTTCTGTCCATGGCATTACTCGTTGCTCATGTGTTCTGGCCATGGTATTCCCAATTTCTCATGGGTTCTGTCCATGGCATTACTCGTTGCTCATGTGTTCTGGCCATGGTATTCCCAATTTCTCATGGGTTCTGTCCATGGCATTACTCGTTGCTCATGTGTTCTGGCCATGGTATTCCCCATTTCTCATGTGTTCTGGCCATGGCATTACTCGTTGCGCATGTGTTCTGGCCATGGTATTCCCAATTTCTCATGGGTTCTGTCCATGACATTATTCGTTGCTCATGTGTTCTGGCCATGGTATTCCCCATTTCTCATGGGTTCTGTCCATGGCATTACTCGTTGCTCATGTGTTCTGGCCATGGTATTCCCAATTTCTCATGGGTTCTGTCCATGGCATCACTCGTTGCTCATGTGTTCTGGCCATGGTATTCCCAATTTCTCATGGGTTCTGTCCATGGAATTACTCGTTGCTCATGTGTTCTGGCCATGGTATTCCCAATTTCTCATGGGTTCTGTCCATGGCATTACTCGTTGCTCATGTGTTCTGGACATGGTATTCCCAATTTCTCATTGGTTCTGTCCATGGAATTACTCGTTGCTCATGTGTTCTGGCCATGGTATTCCCAATATCTTATGGGTTCTGTCCATGGCATTACTCGTTGCTCATGTGTTCTGGCCATGGTATTCCCAATTTCTCATGGGTTCTGTCCATGGCATTACTAGCTGTTCATGTGTTCTGGCCATGGTATTCCCAATTTCTCATGGGTTCTGTCCATGGTATTACTCGTTGCTCATGTGTTCTGGCCATGGAATTCCCAATTTCTCATGGGTTCTGTCCATGGCATTACTCGTTGCTCATGTGTTCTGGCCATGGTATTCCCAATTTCTCATGGGTTCTGTCCATGGCATTACTCGTTGCTCATGTGTTCTGGCCATGATATTCCCAATTTCTCATGGGTTCTGTCCATGGCATTACTCGTTGCTCATGTGTTCTGGCCATGGTATTCCCAATTTCTCATGGGTTCTGTCCATGGCATTACTCGTTGCTCATGTGTTCTGGCCATGGTATTCCCATTTTCTCATGGGTTCTGACCATGGCATTACTCGTTGCTCATGTGTTCTGGCCATGGTATTCTCAATTTCTCATGGGTTCTGTCCATGGCATTACTCGTTGCTCATGTGTTCTGTCCATGGTATTCCCAATTTCTCATGGCTTCTGTCCATGGCATTACTCGTTGCTCATGTGTTCTGGCCATGGTATTCCCAATTTCTCATGGGTTCTGTCCATGGCATTACTCGTTGCTCATGTGTTCTGGCCATGGTATTCCCAATTTCTCATGGGTTCTGTCCATGGCATTACTCGTTGCTCATGTGTTCTGGCCATGGTATTCCCAATTTCTCATGGGTTCTGTCCATGGCATTACTCGTTGCTCATGTGTTCTGGCCATGGTATTCCCAATTTCTCATGGGTTCTGTCCATGGCATTACTCGTTGCTCATGTGTTCTGATCATGGTATTCCCCATTTCTCATATGTTCTGGCCATGGTATTACTCGTTGCTCATGTGTTCTGGCCATGGTATTCCCAATTTCTCATGGGTTCTGTCCATGGCATTACTCGTTGCTCATGTGTTCTGGCCATGGTATTCCCAATTTCTCATGGGTTCTGTCCATGGCATTACTCGTTGCTCATGTGTTCTGGCCATGGTATTCCCAATTTCTCATGGGTTCTGTCCATGGCATTACTCGTTGCTCATGTGTTCTGGCCATGGTATTCCCAATTTCTCATGGCTTCTGTCCATGGCATTACTCGTTGCTCATGTGTTCTGGCCATGGTATTCCCAATTTCTCATGGGTTCTGTCCATGGCATTACTCGTTGCTCATGTGTTCTGGCCATGGTATTCCCAATTTCTCATGGGTTCTGTCCATGGCATTACTCGTTGCTCATGTGTTCTGGCCATGGTATTCCCAATTTCTCATGGGTTCTGTCCATGGCATTATTCGTTGCTCATGTGTTCTGGCCATGGTATTCCCAATTTCTCATGGGTTCTGTCCATGGCATTACTCGTTGCTCATGTGTTCTGGCCATGGTATTCCCAATTTCTCATGGGTTCTGTCCATGGCATTACTCGTTGCTCATGTGTTCTGGCCATGGTATTCCCAATTTCTCATGGGTTCTGTCCGTGGCATTACTCGTTGCTCATGTGTTCTGGCCATGGTATTCCCAATTTCTCATGGGTTCTGTCCATGGCATTACTCGTTGCTCATGTGTTCTGGCCATGGTATTCCCCATTTCTCATGTGTTCTGGCCATGGTATTACTCGTTGCTCATGTGTTCTGGCCATGGTATTCCCAATTTCTCATGGTTTCTGTCCATGGCATTACTCGTTGGTCATGTGTTCTGGCCATGGTATTCCCAATTTCTCATGGGTTCTGTCCATGGCATTACTCGTTGCTCATGTGTTCTGGCCATGGTATTCCCAATTTCTCATGTGTTCTGGCCATGGTATTACTCGTTGATCATGTGTTCTGGCCATGGTATTCCCAATTTCTCATGGGTTCTGTCCATGGCATTACTCGTTTCTCGTGTGTTCTGGCCATGGTATTCCCAATTCCTCATGGGTTCTGTCCATGGCATTACTCGTTGCTCATGTGTTCTGGCCATGTAATTCCAAATTTCTCATGGGTTCTGTCCATGGCATTACTCGTTGCTCATGTGTTCTGGACATGGAATTCCCAATTTCTCATGGGTTCTGTCCATGGCATTACTCGTTGCTCATGTGTTCTGGCCATGGTATTCCCAATTTCTCATGGCTTCTGTCCATGGCATTACTCGTTGCTCATGTGTTCTGGCCATGGTATTCCCAATTTCTCATGGGTTCTGTCCATGGCATTACTCGTTGCTCATGTGTTCTGGTCATGGTATTCCCAATTTCTCATAGGATCTGTCCATGGCATTACTCGTTGCTCATGTGTTCTGGCCATGGTATTCCCATTTTCTCATGGGTTCTGTCCATGGCATTACTCGTTGCTCATGTGTTCTGGCCATGGTATTCCCAATTTCTCATGGGTTCTGTCCATGGCATTACTCGTTGCTCATGTGTTCTGGCCATGGTATTCCCAATTTCTCATGGGTTCTGTCCATGGCATTACTCGTTGCTCATGTGTTCTGGCCATGGTATTCCCAATTTCTCATGGGTTCTGTCCATGGCATTACTCGTTGCTCATGTGTTCTGGCCATGGTATTCCCCATTTCTCATGTGTTCTGGCCATGGTATTACTCGTTGCTCATGTGTTCTGGCCATGGTATTCCCAATTTCTCATGGGTTCTGTACATGGCATTACTCGTTGCTCATGTGTTCTGGCCATGGTATTCCCAATTTCTCATGGGTTCTGTCCATGGCATTACTCGTTGCTCATGTGTTCTGGCCATGGTATTCCCAATTTCTCATAGGTTCTGTCCATGGCATTACTCGTTGCTCATGTGTTCTGGCCATGGTATTCCCAATTTCTCATGTGTTCTGGCCATGGTATTACTCGTTGCTCATGTGTTCTGGCCATGGTATTCCCAATTTCTCATGGGTTCTGTCCATGGCATTACTCGTTGCTCATTTGTTCTGGCCATGGTATTCCCAATTTCTCATGGGTTCTGTCCATGGCATTACTCGTTGCTCATGTGTTCTGGCCATGGTATTCCCAATTTCTCATGGGTTATGTCCATGGCATTACTCGTTGCTCATGTGTTCTGGCCATGGTATTCCCAATTTCTCATGGGTTCTGTCCATGGCATTACTCGTTGCTCATGTGTTCTGGCCATGGTATTCCCAATTTCTCATGGGTTCTGTCCATGGCATTACTCGTTGCTCATGTGTTCTGGCCATGGTATTCCCCATTTCACATGTGTTCTGGCCATGGTATTACTCGTTGCTCATGTGTTCTGGCCATGGTATTCCCAATTTCTCATGGGTTCTGTCCATGGCATTACTCGTTGCTCATGTGTTCTGGCCAAGGTATTCCCAATTTCTCATGGGTTCTGTCCATGGCATTACTCGTTGCTCATGTGTTCTGGCCATGGTATTCCCCATTTCTCATGTGTTCTGGCCATGGCATTACTCGTTGCTCATGTGTTCTGGCCATGGTATTCCCAATTTCTCATGGGTTCTGTCCATGGCATTACTCGTTGCTCATGTGTTCTGGCCATGGTATTCCCAATTTCTCATGGGTTCTGTCCATGGCATTACTCGTTGCTCATGTGTTCTGGCCATGGTATTCCCAATATCTCATGGGTTGTGGCCATGGTATTACTCATTGCTCATGTGTTCTGGCCATGGTATTCCCAATTTCTCATGGGTTCTGTCCATGGCATTACTCGTTGCTCATGTGTTCTGGCCATGGTATTCCCAATTTCTCATGGGTTCTGTCCGTGGCATTACTCGTTGCTCATGTGTTCTGGCCATGGTATTCCCAATTTCTCATGGGTTCTGTCCATGGCATTACTCGTTGCTCATGTGTTCTGGCCATGGTATTCCCCATTTCTCATGTGTTCTGGCCATGGTATTACTCGTTGCTCATGTGTTCTGGCCATGGTATTCCCAATTTCTCATGGTTTCTGTCCATGGCATTACTCGTTGGTCATGTGTTCTGGCCATGGTATTCCCAATTTCTCATGGGTTCTGTCCATGGCATTACTCGTTGCTCATGTGTTCTGGCCATGGTATTCCCAATTTCTCATGTGTTCTGGCCATGGTATTACTCGTTGATCATGTGTTCTGGCCATGGTATTCCCAATTTCTCATGGGTTCTGTCCATGGCATTACTCGTTGCTCGTGTGTTCTGGCCATGGTATTGCCAATTCCTCATGGGTTCTGTCCATGGCATTACTCGTTGCTCATGTGTTCTGGCCATGTAATTCCAAATTTCTCATGGGTTCTGTCCATGGCATTACTCGTTGCTCATGTGTTCTGGACATGGAATTCCCAATTTCTCATGGGTTCTGTCCATGGCATTACTCGTTGCTCATGTGTTCTGGCCATGGTATTCCCAATTTCTCATGGCTTCTGTCCATGGCATTACTCGTTGCTCATGTGTTCTGGCCATGGTATTCCCAATTTCTCATGGGTTCTGTCCATGGCATTACTCGTTGCTCATGTGTTCTGGCCATGGTATTCCCAATTTCTCATAGGATCTGTCCATGGCATTACTCGTTGCTCATGTGTTCTGGCCATGGTATTCCCATTTTCTCATGGGTTCTGTCCATGGCATTACTCGTTGCTCATGTGTTCTGGCCATGGTATTCCCAATTTCTCATGGGTTCTGTCCATGGCATTACTCGTTGCTCATGTGTTCTGGCCATGGTATTCCCAATTTCTCATGGGTTCTGTCCATGGCATTACTCGTTGCTCATGTGTTCTGGCCATGGTATTCCCAATTTCTCATGGGTTCTGTCCATGGCATTACTCGTTGCTCATGTGTTCTGGCCATGGTATTCCCCATTTCTCATGTGTTCTGGCCATGGTATTACTCGTTGCTCATGTGTTCTGGCCATGGTATTCCCAATTTCTCATGGGTTCTGTACATGGCATTACTCGTTGCTCATGTGTTCTGGCCATGGTATTCCCAATTTCTCATGGGTTCTGTCCATGGCATTACTCGTTGCTCATGTGTTCTGGCCATGGTATTCCCAATTTCTCATGGGTTCTGTCCATGGCATTACACGTTGCTCATGTGTTCTGGCCATGGAATTCCCAATTTCTCATGGGTTCTGTCCATGGCATTACTCGTTGCTCATGTGTTCTGGCCATGGTATTCCCAATTTCTCATAGGTTCTGTCCATGGCATTACTCGTTGCTCATGTGTTCTGGCCATGGTATTCCCAATTTCTCATGTGTTCTGGCCATGGTATTACTCGTTGCTCATGTGTTCTGGCCATGGTATTCCCAATTTCTCATGGGTTCTGTCCATGGCATTACTCGTTGCTCATTTGTTCTGGCCATGGTATTCCCAATTTCTCATGGGTTCTGTCCATGGCATTACTCGTTGCTCATGTGTTCTGGCCATGGTATTCCCAATTTCTCATGGGTTCTGTCCATGGCATTACTCGTTGCTCATGTGTTCTGGCCATGGAATTCCCAATTTCTCATGGGTTCTGTCCATGGCATTACTCGTTGCTCATGTGTTCTGGCCATGGTATTCCCAATTTCTCATGGGTTCTGTCCATGGCATTACTCGTTGCTCATGTGTTCTGGCCATGGTATTCCCAATTTCTCATGGGTTCTGTCCATGGCATTACTCGTTGCTCATGTGTTCTGGCCATGGTATTCCCAATTTCTCATGGGTTCTGTCCATGGCATTACTCGTTGCTCATGTGTTCTGGCCATGGTATTCCCAATTTCTCATGGGTTCTGTCCATGGCATTACTCGTTGCTCATGTGTTCTGGCCATGGTATTCCCAATTTCTCATGGGTTCTGTCGATGGCATTACTCGTTGCTCATGTGTTCTGGCCATGGTATTCCCAATTTCTCATGGGTTCTGTCCATGGCATTACTCGTTGCTCATGTGTTCTGGCCATGGTATTCCCAATTTCTCATGGCTTCTGTCCATGGCATTACTCGTTCCTCATGTGTTCTGGCCATGGTATTCCCAATTTCTCATGGGTTCTGTCCATGGCATTACTCGTTGCTCATGTGTTCTGGCTATGGTATTCCCCATTTCTCATGTGTTCTGGCCATGGCATTACTCGTTGCTCATGTGTTCTGGCCATGGTATTCCCAATTTCTCATGGGTTCTGTTCATGGCATTACTCGTTGCTCATGTGTTCTGGCCATGGTATTCCCAATTTCTCATGGGTTCTGTCCATGGCATTACTCGTTGCTCATGTGTTCTGGCCATGGTATTCCCAATTTCTCATGGGTTCTGTCCATGGCATTACTCGTTGCTCATGTGTTCTGGCCATGGTATTCCCAATTTCTGATGGGTTCTGTCCATGGCATTACTCGTTGCTCATGTGTTCTGGCCATGGTATTCCCCATTTCTCATGTGTTCTGGCCATGGCATTACTCGTTGCTCATGTGTTCTGGCCATGGTATTCCCAATTTCTCATGGGTTCTGCCCATGGAATTACTCGTTGCACATGTGTTCTGGCCATGGTATTCCCAATTTCTCATGGGTTCTGTCCATGGCATTACTCGTTGCTCATGTGTTCTGGCCATGGTATTCCCAATTTCTCATGTGTTCTGGCCATGGTATTACACGTTGCTCATGTGTTCTGGCCATGGTATTCACAATTTCTCATGGGTTCTGTCCATGGCATTACTCGTTGCTCATGTGTTCTGGCCATGGTATTCCCAATTTCTCATGGGTTCTGTCCATGGCATTACTCGTTGCTCATGTGTTCTGGCCATGGTATTCCCAATTTCTCATGGGTTCTGTCCATGGCATTACTCGTTGCTCATGTGTTCTGGCCATGGTATTCCCAATTTCTCATGGGTTCTGTCCATGGCATTACTCGTTGCTCATGTGTTCTGGCCATGGTATTCCCCATTTCTCATGTGTTCTGGCCATGGCATTACTCGTTGCTCATGTGTTCTGGCCATGGTATTCCCAATTTCTCATGTGTTCTGGCCATGGTATTACTCGTTGATCATGTGTTCTGGCCATGGTATTCCCAATTTCTCATGGGTTCTGTCCATGGCATTACTCGTTGCTCGTGTGTTCTGGCCATGGTATTGCCAATTCCTCATGGGTTCTGTCCATGGCATTACTCGTTGCTCATGTGTTCTGGCCATGTAATTCCAAATTTCTCATGGGTTCTGTCCATGGCATTACTCGTTGCTCATGTGTTCTGGACATGGAATTCCCAATTTCTCATGGGTTCTGTCCATGGCATTACTCGTTGCTCATGTGTTCTGGCCATGGTATTCCCAATTTCTCATGGCTTCTGTCCATGGCATTACTCGTTGCTCATGTGTTCTGGCCATGGTATTCCCAATTTCTCATGGGTTCTGTCCATGGCATTACTCGTTGCTCATGTGTTCTGGCCATGGTATTCCCAATTTCTCATAGGATCTGTCCATGGCATTACTCGTTGCTCATGTGTTCTGGCCATGGTATTCCCATTTTCTCATGGGTTCTGTCCATGGCATTACTCGTTGCTCATGTGTTCTGGCCATGGTATTCCCAATTTCTCATGGGTTCTGTCCATGGCATTACTCGTTGCTCATGTGTTCTGGCCATGGTATTCCCAATTTCTCATGGGTTCTGTCCATGGCATTACTCGTTGCTCATGTGTTCTGGCCATGGTATTCCCAATTTCTCATGGGTTCTGTCCATGGCATTACTCGTTGCTCATGTGTTCTGGCCATGGTATTCCCCATTTCTCATGTGTTCTGGCCATGGTATTACTCGTTGCTCATGTGTTCTGGCCATGGTATTCCCAATTTCTCATGGGTTCTGTACATGGCATTACTCGTTGCTCATGTGTTCTGGCCATGGTATTCCCAATTTCTCATGGGTTCTGTCCATGGCATTACTCGTTGCTCATGTGTTCTGGCCATGGTATTCCCAATTTCTCATGGGTTCTGTCCATGGCATTACACGTTGCTCATGTGTTCTGGCCATGGAATTCCCAATTTCTCATGGGTTCTGTCCATGGCATTACTCGTTGCTCATGTGTTCTGGCCATGGTATTCCCAATTTCTCATAGGTTCTGTCCATGGCATTACTCGTTGCTCATGTGTTCTGGCCATGGTATTCCCAATTTCTCATGTGTTCTGGCCATGGTATTACTCGTTGCTCATGTGTTCTGGCCATGGTATTCCCAATTTCTCATGGGTTCTGTCCATGGCATTACTCGTTGCTCATTTGTTCTGGCCATGGTATTCCCAATTTCTCATGGGTTCTGTCCATGGCATTACTCGTTGCTCATGTGTTCTGGCCATGGTATTCCCAATTTCTCATGGGTTCTGTCCATGGCATTACTCGTTGCTCATGTGTTCTGGCCATGGAATTCCCAATTTCTCATGGGTTCTGTCCATGGCATTACTCGTTGCTCATGTGTTCTGGCCATGGTATTCCCAATTTCTCATGGGTTCTGTCCATGGCATTACTCGTTGCTCATGTGTTCTGGCCATGGTATTCCCAATTTCTCATGGGTTCTGTCCATGGCATTACTCGTTGCTCATGTGTTCTGGCCATGGTATTCCCAATTTCTCATGGGTTCTGTCCATGGCATTACTCGTTGCTCATGTGTTCTGGCCATGGTATTCCCAATTTCTCATGGGTTCTGTCCATGGCATTACTCGTTGCTCATGTGTTCTGGCCATGGTATTCCCAATTTCTCATGGGTTCTGTCGATGGCATTACTCGTTGCTCATGTGTTCTGGCCATGGTATTCCCAATTTCTCATGGGTTCTGTCCATGGCATTACTCGTTGCTCATGTGTTCTGGCCATGGTATTCCCAATTTCTCATGGCTTCTGTCCATGGCATTACTCGTTCCTCATGTGTTCTGGCCATGGTATTCCCAATTTCTCATGGGTTCTGTCCATGGCATTACTCGTTGCTCATGTGTTCTGGCCATGGTATTCCCCATTTCTCATGTGTTCTGGCCATGGCATTACTCGTTGCTCATGTGTTCTGGCCATGGTATTCCCAATTTCTCATGGGTTCTGTTCATGGCATTACTCGTTGCTCATGTGTTCTGGCCATGGTATTCCCAATTTCTCATGGGTTCTGTCCATGGCATTACTCGTTGCTCATGTGTTCTGGCCATGGTATTCCCAATTTCTCATGGGTTCTGTCCATGGCATTACTCGTTGCTCATGTGTTCTGGCCATGGTATTCCCAATTTCTGATGGGTTCTGTCCATGGCATTACTCGTTGCTCATGTGTTCTGGCCATGGTATTCCCCATTTCTCATGTGTTCTGGCCATGGCATTACTCGTTGCTCATGTGTTCTGGCCATGGTATTCCCAATTTCTCATGGGTTCTGCCCATGGAATTACTCGTTGCACATGTGTTCTGGCCATGGTATTCCCAATTTCTCATGGGTTCTGTCCATGGCATTACTCGTTGCTCATGTGTTCTGGCCATGGTATTCCCAATTTCTCATGTGTTCTGGCCATGGTATTACACGTTGCTCATGTGTTCTGGCCATGGTATTCACAATTTCTCATGGGTTCTGTCCATGGCATTACTCGTTGCTCATGTGTTCTGGCCATGGTATTCCCAATTTCTCATGGGTTCTGTCCATGGCATTACTCGTTGCTCATGTGTTCTGGCCATGGTATTCCCAATTTCTCATGGGTTCTGTCCATGGCATTACTCGTTGCTCATGTGTTCTGGCCATGGTATTCCCAATTTCTCATGGGTTCTGTCCATGGCATTACTCGTTGCTCATGTGTTCTGGCCATGGTATTCCCCATTTCTCATGTGTTCTGGCCATGGCATTACTCGTTGCTCATGTGTTCTGGCCATGGTATTCCCAATTTCTCATGGGTTCTGTCCATGACATTATTCGTTGCTCATGTGTTCTGGCCATGGTATTCCCCATTTCTCATGGGTTCTGTCCATGGCATTACTCGTTGCTCATGTGTTCTGGCCATGGTATTCCCAATTTCTCATGGGTTCTGTCCATGGCATCACTCGTTGCTCATGTGTTCTGGCCATGGTATTCCCAATTTCTCATGGGTTCTGTCCATGGAATTACTCGTTGCTCATGTGTTCTGGCCATGGTATTCCCAATTTCTCATGGGTTCTGTCCATGGCATTACTCGTTGCTCATGTGTTCTGGACATGGTATTCCCAATTTCTCATTGGTTCTGTCCATGGAATTACTCGTTGCTCATGTGTTCTGGCCATGGTATTCCCAATATCTTATGGGTTCTGTCCATGGCATTACTCGTTGCTCATGTGTTCTGGCCATGGTATTCCCAATTTCTCATGGGTTCTGTCCATGGCATTACTAGCTGTTCATGTGTTCTGGCCATGGTATTCCCAATTTCTCATGGGTTCTGTCCATGGTATTACTCGTTGCTCATGTGTTCTGGCCATGGAATTCCCAATTTCTCATGGGTTCTGTCCATGGCATTACTCGTTGCTCATGTGTTCTGGCCATGGTATTCCCAATTTCTCATGGGTTCTGTCCATGGCATTACTCGTTGCTCATGTGTTCTGGCCATGATATTCCCAATTTCTCATGGGTTCTGTCCATGGCATTACTCGTTGCTCATGTGTTCTGGCCATGGTATTCCCAATTTCTCATGGGTTCTGTCCATGGCATTACTCGTTGCTCATGTGTTCTGGCCATGGTATTCCCATTTTCTCATGGGTTCTGACCATGGCATTACTCGTTGCTCATGTGTTCTGGCCATGGTATTCTCAATTTCTCATGGGTTCTGTCCATGGCATTACTCGTTGCTCATGTGTTCTGTCCATGGTATTCCCAATTTCTCATGGCTTCTGTCCATGGCATTACTCGTTGCTCATGTGTTCTGGCCATGGTATTCCCAATTTCTCATGGGTTCTGTCCATGGCATTACTCGTTGCTCATGTGTTCTGGCCATGGTATTCCCAATTTCTCATGGGTTCTGTCCATGGCATTACTCGTTGCTCATGTGTTCTGGCCATGGTATTCCCAATTTCTCATGGGTTCTGTCCATGGCATTACTCGTTGCTCATGTGTTCTGGCCATGGTATTCCCAATTTCTCATGGGTTCTGTCCATGGCATTACTCGTTGCTCATGTGTTCTGATCATGGTATTCCCCATTTCTCATATGTTCTGGCCATGGTATTACTCGTTGCTCATGTGTTCTGGCCATGGTATTCCCAATTTCTCATGGGTTCTGTCCATGGCATTACTCGTTGCTCATGTGTTCTGGCCATGGTATTCCCAATTTCTCATGGGTTCTGTCCATGGCATTACTCGTTGCTCATGTGTTCTGGCCATGGTATTCCCAATTTCTCATGGGTTCTGTCCATGGCATTACTCGTTGCTCATGTGTTCTGGCCATGGTATTCCCAATTTCTCATGGCTTCTGTCCATGGCATTACTCGTTGCTCATGTGTTCTGGCCATGGTATTCCCAATTTCTCATGGGTTCTGTCCATGGCATTACTCGTTGCTCATGTGTTCTGGCCATGGTATTCCCAATTTCTCATGGGTTCTGTCCATGGCATTACTCGTTGCTCATGTGTTCTGGCCATGGTATTCCCAATTTCTCATGGGTTCTGTCCATGGCATTATTCGTTGCTCATGTGTTCTGGGCATGGTATTCCCCATTTCTCATGGGTTCTGGCCATGGTATTACTCGTTGCTCATGTGTTCTGGCCATGGTATTCCCAATTTCTCATGGGTTCTGTCCATGGCATTACTCGTTGCTCATGTGTTCTGGCCATGGTATTCCCAATTTCTCATGGGTTCTGTCCATGGCATCACTCGTTGCTCATGTGTTCTGGCCATGGTATTCCCAATTTCTCATGGGTTCTGTCCATGGCATTACTCGTTGCTCATGTGTTCTGGCCATGGTATTCCCAATTTCTCATGGGTTCTGTCCATGGCATTACTCGTTGCTCATGTGTTCTGGCCATGGTATTCCCAATTTCTCATGGGTTCTGTCCATGGCATCACTCGTTGCTCATGTGTTCTGGCCATGGTATTCCCAATTTCTCATGGGTTCTGACCATGGCATTACTCGTTGCTCATGTGTTCTGGCCATGGAATTCCCAATTTCTCATGGGTTCTGTCCATGGCATTACTCGTTGCTCATGTGTTCTGGCCATGGTATTCCCCATTTCTCATGTGTTCTGGCCATGGTATTACTCGTTGCTCATGTGTTCTGGCCATGGTATTCCCAATTTCTCATGGGTTCTGTCCATGGCATTACTCGTTGCTCATGTGTTCTGGCCATGGTATTCCCAATTTCTCATGGGTTCTGTCCATGGCATTACTCGTTGCTCATGTGTTCTGGCCATGGTATTCCCAATTTCTCATGGGTTCTGTCCATGGCATTACTCGTTGCTCATGTGTTCTGGCCATGGTATTCCCAATTTCTCATGGGTTCTGTCCATGGCATTACTCGTTGCTCATGTGTTCTGGACATGGTATTCCCAATTTCTCATTGGTTCTGGCCATGGCATTACTCGTTGCTCATGTGTTCTGGCCATGGTATTCCCAATTTCTCATGGGTTCTGTTCATGGCATTACTCGTTGCTCATGTGTTCTGGCCATGGTATTCCCAATTTCTCATGGGTTCTGTCCATGGCATTACTCGTTGCTCATGTGTTCTGGCCATGGTATTCCCCATTTCTCATGTGTTCGGGCCATGGTATTACTCGTTGCTCATGTGTTCTGGCCATGGTATTCCCAATTTCTCATGGGTTCTGTCCATGGCATTACTCGTTGCTCATGTGTTCTGGCCATGGTATTCCCAATTTCTCATGGGTTCTGTCCATGGCATTACTCGTTGCTCATGTGTTCTGGCCATGGTATTCCCAATTTCTCATGGGTTCCGTCCATGGCATTACTCGTTGCTCATGTGTTCTGGCCATGGTATTCCTAATTTCTCATGGCTTCTGTCCATGGCATTACTCGTTGCTCATGTGTTCTGGCCATGGTATTCCCAATTTCTCATGGGTTCTGTCCATGGCATTACTCGTTGCTCATGTGTTCTGGCCATGGTATTCCCAATTTCTCATGGGTTCTGTCCATGGCATTACTCGTTGCTCATGTGTTCTGGCCATGGTATTCCCAATTTCTCATGGGTTCTGTCCATGGCATTACTCGTTGCTCATGTGTTCTGGCCATGGTATTCCCAATTTCTCATGGGTTCTGTCCATGGCATTACTCGTTGCTCATGTGTTCTGATCATGGTATTCCCCATTTCTCATATGTTCTGGCCATGGTATTACTCGTTGCTCATGTGTTCTGGCCATGGTATTCCCAATTTCTCATGGGTTCTGTCCATGGCATTACTCGTTGCTCATGTGTTCTGGCCATGGTATTCCCAATTTCTCATGGGTTCTGTCCATGGCATTACTCGTTGCTCATGTGTTCTGGCCATGGTATTCCCAATTTCTCATGGGTTCTGTCCATGGCATTACTCGTTGCTCATGTGTTCTGGCCATGGTATTCCCAATTTCTCATGGGTTCTGTCCATGGCATTACTCGTTGCTCATGTGTTCTGGCCATGGTATTCCCAATTTCTCATGGGTTCTGTCCATGGCATTACTCGTTGCTCATGTGTTCTGGCCATGGTATTCCCAATTTCTCATGGGTTCTGTCCATGGCATTATTCGTTGCTCATGTGTTCTGGGCATGGTATTCCCCATTTCTCATGGGTTCTGGCCATGGTATTACTCGTTGCTCATGTGTTCTGGCCATGGTATTCCCAATTTCTCATGGGTTCTGTCCATGGCATTACTCGTTGCTCATGTGTTCTGGCCATGGTATTCCCAATTTCTCATGGGTTCTGTCCATGGCATCACTCGTTGCTCATGTGTTCTGGCCATGGTATTCCCAATTTCTCATGGGTTCTGTCCATGGCATTACTCGTTGCTCATGTGTTCTGGCCATGGTATTCCCAATTTCTCATGGGTTCTGTCCATGGCATTACTCGTTGCTCATGTGTTCTGGCCATGGTATTCCCAATTTCTCATGGGTTCTGTCCATGGCATCACTCGTTGCTCATGTGTTCTGGCCATGGTATTCCCAATTTCTCATGGGTTCTGACCATGGCATTACTCGTTGCTCATGTGTTCTGGCCATGGAATTCCCAATTTCTCATGGGTTCTGTCCATGGCATTACTCGTTGCTCATGTGTTCTGGCCATGGTATTCCCCATTTCTCATGTGTTCTGGCCATGGTATTACTCGTTGCTCATGTGTTCTGGCCATGGTATTCCCAATTTCTCATGGGTTCTGTCCATGGCATTACTCGTTGCTCATGTGTTCTGGCCATGGTATTCCCAATTTCTCATGGGTTCTGTCCATGGCATTACTCGTTGCTCATGTGTTCTGGCCATGGTATTCCCAATTTCTCATGGGTTCTGTCCATGGCATTACTCGTTGCTCATGTGTTCTGGCCATGGTATTCCCAATTTCTCATGGGTTCTGTCCATGGCATTACTCGTTGCTCATGTGTTCTGGACATGGTATTCCCAATTTCTCATTGGTTCTGGCCATGGCATTACTCGTTGCTCATGTGTTCTGGCCATGGTATTCCCAATTTCTCATGGGTTCTGTTCATGGCATTACTCGTTGCTCATGTGTTCTGGCCATGGTATTCCCAATTTCTCATGGGTTCTGTCCATGGCATTACTCGTTGCTCATGTGTTCTGGCCATGGTATTCCCCATTTCTCATGTGTTCGGGCCATGGTATTACTCGTTGCTCATGTGTTCTGGCCATGGTATTCCCAATTTCTCATGGGTTCTGTCCATGGCATTACTCGTTGCTCATGTGTTCTGGCCATGGTATTCCCAATTTCTCATGGGTTCTGTCCATGGCATTACTCGTTGCTCATGTGTTCTGGCCATGGTATTCCCAATTTCTCATGGGTTCCGTCCATGGCATTACTCGTTGCTCATGTGTTCTGGCCATGGTATTCCTAATTTCTCATGGCTTCTGTCCATGGCATTACTCGTTGCTCATGTGTTCTGGCCATGGTATTCCCAATTTCTCATGGGTTCTGTCCATGGCATTACTCGTTGCTCATGTGTTCTGGCCATGGTATTCCCAATTTCTCATGGGTTCTGTCCATGGCATTACTCGTTGCTCATGTGTTCTGGCCATGGTATTCCCAATTTCTCATGGGTTCTGTCCATGGCATTACTCGTTGCTCATGTGTTCTGATCATGGTATTCCCCATTTCTCATATGTTCTGGCCATGGTATTACTCGTTGCTCATGTGTTCTGGCCATGGTATTCCCAATTTCTCATGGGTTCTGTCCATGGCATTACTCGTTGCTCATGTGTTCTGGCCATGGTATTCCCAATTTCTCATGGGTTCTGTCCATGGCATTACTCGTTGCTCATGTGTTCTGGCCATGGTATTCCCAATTTCTCATGGGTTCTGTCCATGGCATTACTCGTTGCTCATGTGTTCTGGCCATGGTATTCCCAATTTCTCATGGCTTCTGTCCATGGCATTACTCGTTGCTCATGTGTTCTGGCCATGGTATTCCCAATTTCTCATGGGTTCTGTCCATGGCATTACTCGTTGCTCATGTGTTCTGGCCATGGTATTCCCAATTTCTCATGGGTTCTGTCCATGGCATTACTCGTTGCTCATGTGTTCTGGCCATGGTATTCCCAATTTCTCATGGGTTCTGTCCATGGCATTTTTCGTTGCTCATGTGTTCTGGGCATGGTATTCCCCATTTCTCATGGGTTCTGGCCATGGTATTACTCGTTGCTCATGTGTTCTGGCCATGGTATTCCCAATTTCTCATGGGTTCTGTCCATGGCATTACTCGTTGCTCATGTGTTCTGGCCATGGTATTCCCAATTTCTCATGGGTTCTGTCCATGGCATCACTCGTTGCTCATGTGTTCTGGCCATGGTATTCCCAATTTCTCATGGGTTCTGTCCATGGCATTACTCGTTGCTCATGTGTTCTGGCCATGGTATTCCCAATTTCTCATGGGTTCTGTCCATGGCATTACTCGTTGCTCATGTGTTCTGGCCATGGTATTCCCAATTTCTCATGGGTTCTGTCCATGGCATCACTCGTTGCTCATGTGTTCTGGCCATGGTATTCCCAATTTCTCATGGGTTCTGACCATGGCATTACTCGTTGCTCATGTGTTCTGGCCATGGAATTCCCAATTTCTCATGGGTTCTGTCCATGGCATTACTCGTTGCTCATGTGTTCTGGCCATGGTATTCCCCATTTCTCATGTGTTCTGGCCATGGTATTACTCGTTGCTCATATGTTCTGGCCATGGTATTCCCAATTTCTCATGGGTTCTGTCCATGGCATTACTCGTTGCTCATGTGTTCTGGCCATGGTATTCCCAATTTCTCATGGGTTCTGTCCATGGCATTACTCGTTGCTCATGTGTTCTGGCCATGGTATTCCCAATTTCTCATGGGTTCTGTCCATGGCATTACTCGTTGCTCATGTGTTCTGGCCATGGTATTCCCAATTTCTCATGGGTTCTGTCCATGGCATTACTCGTTGCTCATGTGTTCTGGCCATGGTATTCCCAATTTCTCATGGGTTCTGTCCATGGCATTACTCGTTGCTCATGTGTTCTGGCCATGGTATTCCCAATTTCTCATGGGTTCTGTCCATGGCATTACTCGTTGCTCATGTGTTCTGGCCATGGTATTCCCAATTTCTCAGGGGTTCTGTCCATGGCATTACTCGTTGCTCATGTGTTCTGGCCATGGTATTCCCAATTTCTCATGGCTTCTGTCCATGGCATTACTCGTTCCTCATGTGTTCTGGCCATGGTATTCCCAATTTCTCAGGGGTTCTGTCCATGGCATTACTCGTTGCTCATGTGTTCTGGACATGGTATTCCCAATTTCTCATTGGTTCTGGCCATGGCATTACTCGTTGCTCATGTGTTCTGGCCATGGTATTCCCAATTTCTCATGGGTTCTGTTCATGGCATTACTCGTTGCTCATGTGTTCTGGCCATGGTATTCCCAATTTCTCATGGGTTCTGTCCATGGCATTACTCGTTGCTCATGTGTTCTGGCCATGGTATTCCCCATTTCTCATGTGTTCGGGACATGGTATTACTCGTTGCTCATGTGTTCTGGCCATGGTATTCCCAATTTCTCATGGGTTCTGTCCATGGCATTACTCGTTGCTCATGTGTTCTGGCCATGGTATTCCCAATTTCTCATGGGTTCTGTCCATGGCATTACTCGTTGCTCATGTGTTCTGGCCATGGTATTCCCAATTTCTCATGGGTTCCGTCCATGGCATTACTCGTTGCTCATGTGTTCTGGCCATGGTATTCCTAATTTCTCATGGCTTCTGTCCATGGCATTACTCGTTGCTCATGTGTTCTGGCCATGGTATTCCCAATTTCTCATGGGTTCTGTCCATGGCATTACTCGTTGCTCATGTGTTCTGGCCATGGTATTCCCAATTTCTCATGGGTTCTGTCCATGGCATTAATCGTTGCTCATGTGTTCTGGCCATGGTATTCCCAATTTCTCATGGGTTCTGTCCATGGCATTACTCGTTGCTCATGTGTTCTGGCCATGGTATTCCCCATTTCTCATGTGTTCTGGCCATGGCATTACTCGTTGCTCATGTGTTCTGGCCATGGTATTCCCAATTTCTCATGGGTTCTGTCCATGGCATTACTCGTTGCTCATGTGTTCTGGCCATGGTATTCCCAATTTCTCATGTGTTCTGGCCATGGTATTACTCGTTGCTCATGTGTTCTGGCCATGGTATTCACAATTTCTCATGGGTTCTGTCCATGGCATTACTCGTTGCTCATGTGTTCTGGCCATGGTATTCCCAATTTCTCATGGGTTCTGTCCATGGCATTACTCGTTGCTCATGTGTTCTGGCCATGGTATTCCCAATTTCTCATGGGTTCTGTCCATGGCATTACTCGTTGCTCATGTGTTCTGGCCATGGTATTCCCAATTTCTCATGGGTTCTGTCCATGGCATTACTCGTTGCTCATGTGTTCTGGCCATGGTATTCACCATTTCTCATGTGTTCTGGCCATGGCATTACTCGTTGCTCATGTGTTCTGGCCATGGTATTCCCAATTTCTCATGGGTTCTGTCCATGGCATTACTAGCTGCTCATGTGTTCTGGCCATGGTATTCCCAATTTCTCATGGGTTCTGTCCATGGTATTACTCGTTGCTCATGTGTTCTGGCCATGGAATTCCCAATTTCTCATGGGTTCTGTCCATGGCATTACTCGTTGCTCATGTGTTCTGGCCATGGTATTCCCAATTTCTCATGGGTTCTGTCCATGGCATTACTCGTTGCTCATATGTTCTGGCCATGGTATTCCCAATTTCTCATGGGTTCTGTCCATGGCATTACTCGTTGCTCATGTGTTCTGATCATGGTATTCCCCATTTCTCATGTGTTCTGGCCATGGTATTACTCGTTGCTCATGTGTTCTGGCCATGGTATTCCCAATTTCTCATGGGTTCTGTCCATGGCATTACTCGTTGCTCATGTGTTCTGGCCATGGTATTCCCAATTTCTCATGGCTTCTGTCCATGGCATTACTCGTTGCTCATGTGTTCTGGCCATGGTATTCCCAATTTCTCATGGGTTCTGTCCATGGCATTACTCGTTGCTCATGTGTTCTGGCCATGGTATTCCCAATTTCTCATGGCTTCTGTCCATGGCATTACTCGTTGCTCATGTGTTCTGGCCATGGTATTCCCAATTTCTTTTGGGTTCTGTCCATGGCATTACTCGTTGCTCATGTGTTCTGGCCATGGTATTCCCAATTTCTCATGGGTTCTGTCCATGGCATTATTCGTTGCTCATGTGTTCTGGGCATGGTATTCCCCATTTCTCATGGGTTCTGGCCATGGTATTACTCGTTGCTCATGTGTTCTGGCCATGGTATTCCCAATTTCTTATGGGTTCTGTCCATGGCATTACTCGTTGCTCATTTGTTCTGGCCATGGTATTCCCAATTTCTCATGGGTTCTGTCCATGGCATCACTCGTTGCTCATGTGTTCTGGCCATGGTATTCCCAATTTCTCATGGGTTCTGTCCATGGCATTACTCGTTGCTCATGTGTTCTGGCCATGGTATTCCCAATTTCTCATGGGTTCTGTCCATGGCATTACTCGTTGCTCATGTGTTCTGGCCATGGTATTCCCAATTTCTCATGGGTTCTGTCCATGGCATTATTCGTTGCTCATGTGTTCTGGGCATGGTATTCCCCATTTCTCATGGGTTCTGGCCATGGTATTACTCGTTGCTCATGTGTTCTGGCCATGGTATTCCCAATTTCTCATGGGTTCTGTCCATGGCATTACTCGTTGCTCATGTGTTCTGGCCATGGTATTCCCAATTTCTCATGGGTTCTGTCCATGGCATCACTCGTTGCTCATGTGTTCTGGCCATGGTATTCCCAATTTCTCATGGGTTCTGTCTATGGCATTACTCGTTGCTCATGTGTTCTGGCCATGGTATTCCCAATTTCTCATGGGTTCTGTCCATGGCATTACTCGTTGCTCATGTGTTCTGGCCATGGTATTCCCAATTTCTCATGGGTTCTATCCATGGCATCACTCGTTGCTCATGTGTTCTGGCCATGGTATTCCCAATTTCTCATGGGTTCTGTCCATGGAATTACTCGTTGCTCATGTGTTCTGGCCATGGAATTCCCAATTTCTCATGGGTTCTGTCCATGGCATTACTCGTTGCTCATGTGTTCTGGCCATGGTATTCCCCATTTCTCATGTGTTCTGGCCATGGTATTACTCGTTGCTCATGTGTTCTGGCCATGGTATTCCCAATTTCTCATGGGTTCTGTCCATGGCATTACTCGTTGCTCATGTGTTCTGGCCATGGTATTCCCAATTTCTCATGGGTTCTGTCCATGGCATTACTCGTTGCTCATGTGTTCTGGCCATGGTATTCCCAATTTCTCATGGGTTCTGTCCATGGCATTACTCGTTGCTCATGTGTTCTGGCCATGGTATTCCCAATTTCTCATGGGTTCTGTCCATGGCATTACTCGTTGCTCATGTGTTCTGGCCATGGTATTCCCAATTTCTCATGGGTTCTGTCCATGGCATTACTCGTTGCTCATGTGTTCTGGCCATGGTATTCCCAATTTCTCAGGGGTTCTGTCCATGGCATTACTCGTTGCTCATGTGTTCTGGCCATGGTATTCCCAATTTCTCAGGGGTTCTGTCCATGGCATTACTCGTTGCTCATGTGTTCTGGCCATGGTATTCCCAATTTCTCATGGCTTCTGTCCATGGCATTTCTCGTTCCTCATGTGTTCTGGCCATGGTATTCCCAATTTCTCATGGGTTCTGTCCATGGCATTACTCGTTGCTCATGTGTTCTGGACATGGTATTCCCAATTTCTCATTGGTTCTGGCCATGGCATTACTCGTTGCTCATGTGTTCTGGCCATGGTATTCCCAATTTCTCATGGGTTCTGTTCATGGCATTACTCGTTGCTCATGTGTTCTGGCCATGGTATTCCCAATTTCTCATGGGTTCTGTCCATGGCATTACTCGTTGCTCATGTGTTCTGGCCATGGTATTCCCCATTTCTCATGTGTTCGGGCCATGGTATTACTCGTCGCTCATGTGTTCTGGCCATGGTATTCCCAATTTCTCATGGGTTCTGTCCATGGCATTACTCGTTGCTCATGTGTTCTGGCCATGGTATTCCCAATTTCTCATGGGTTCTGTCCATGGCATTACTCGTTGCTCATGTGTTCTGGCCATGGTATTCCCAATTTCTCATGGGTTCCGTCCATGGCATTACTCGTTGCTCATGTGTTCTGGCCATGGTATTCCTAATTTCTCATGGCTTCTGTCCATGGCATTACTCGTTGCTCATGTGTTCTGGCCATGTTATTCCCAATTTCTCATGGGTTCTGTCCATGGCATTACTCGTTGCTCATGTGTTCTGGCCATGGTATTCCCAATTTCTCATGGGTTCTTTCCATGGAATTAATCGTTGCTCATGTGTTCTTGCCATGGTATTCCCAATTTCTCATGGGTTCTGTCCATGGCATTACTCGTTGCTCATGTGTTCTGGCCATGGTATTCCCCATTTCTCATGTGTTCTGGCCATGGCATTACTCGTTGCTCATGTGTTCTGGCCATGGTATTCTCAATTTCTCATGGGTTCTGTCCATGGCATTACTCGTTGCTCATGTGTTCTGGCCATGGTATTCCCAATTTCTCATGGGTTCTGTCCATGGCATTACTCGTTGCTCATGTGTTCTGGCCATGGTATTCCCAATTTCTCATGTGTTCTGGCCATGGTATTACTCGTTGCTCATGTGTTCTGGCCATGGTATTCACAATTTCTCATGGGTTCTGTCCATGGCATTACTCGTTGCTCATGTGTTCTGGCCATGGTATTCCCAATTTCTCATGGGTTCTGTCCATGGCATTACTCGTTGCTCATGTGTTCTGGCCATGGTATTCCCAATTTCTCATGGGTTCTGTCCATGGCATTACTCGTTGCTCATGTGTTCTGGCCATGGTATTCCCAATTTCTCATGGGTTCTGTCCATGGCATTACTCGTTGCTCATGTGTTCTGGCCATGGTATTCCCCATTTCTCATGTGTTCTGGCCATGGCATTACTCGTTGCTCATGTGTTCTGGCCATGGTATTCCCAATTTCTCATGGGTTCTGTCCATGGCATTACTAGCTGCTCATGTGTTCTGGCCATGGTATTCCCAATTTCTCATGGGTTCTGTCCATGGTATTACTCGTTGCTCATGTGTTCTGGCCATGGAATTCCCAATTTCTCATGGGTTCTGTCCATGGCATTACTCGTTGCTCATGTGTTCTGGCCATGGTATTCCCAATTTCTCATGGGTTCTGTCCATGGCATTACTCGTTGCTCATGTGTTCTGGCCATGGTATTCCCAATTTCTCATGGGTTCTGTCCATGGCATTACTCGTTGCTCATGTGTTCTGGCCATGGTATTCCCAATTTCTCATGGGTTCTGTCCATGGCATTACTCGTTGCTCATGTGTTCTGGCCATGGTATTCCCATTTTCTCATGGGTTCTGACCATGGCATTACTCGTTGCTCATGTGTTCTGGCCATGGTATTCTCAATTTCTCATGGGTTCTGTCCATGGCATTACTCGTTGCTCATGTGTTCTGGCCATGGTATTCCCAATTTCTCATGGCTTCTGTCCATGGCATTACTCGTTGCTCATGTGTTCTGGCCATGGTATTCCCAATTTCTCATGGGTTCTGTCCATGGCATTACTCGTTGCTCATGTGTTCTGGCCATGGTATTCCCAATTTCTCATGGGTTCTGTCCATGGCATTACTCGTTGCTCATGTGTTCTGGCCATGGTATTCCCAATTTCTCATGCCTTCTGTCCATGGCATTACTCGTTGCTCATGTGTTCTGGCCATGGTATTCCCAATTTCTCATGGCTTCTGTCCATGGCATTACTCGTTGCTCATGTGTTCTGGCCATGGTATTCCCAATTTCTCATGGGTTCTATCCATGGCATTACTCGTTTCTCATGTGTTCTGGTCATGGTATTCCCAATTTCTCATGGGTTCTGTCCATGGCATTACTCGTTGCTCATGTGTTCTGCCCATGGTATTCCCAATTTCTCATGGGTTCTGTCCATGGCATTACTCGTTGCTCATGTGTTCTGGCCATGGTATTCCCCATTTCTCATGTGTTCTAGCCATGGCATTACTCGTTGCTCATATGTTCTGGCCATGGTATTCCCAATTTCTCATGGGTTCTGTCCATGGCATTACTCGTTGCTCATGTGTTCTGGCCATGGTATTCCCAATTTCTCATGGGTTCTGTCCATGGCATTACTCGTTGCTCATGTGTTCTGGCCATGGTATTCCCAATTTCTCATGTGTTCTGGCCATGGTATTACTCGTTGCTCATGTGTTCTGGCCATGGTATTCCCAATTTCTCATGGGTTCTGTCCATGGCATTACTCGTTGCTCATGTGTTCTGGCCATGGTATTCCCAATTTCTCATGGGTTCTGTCCATGGCATTATTCGTTGCTCATGTGTTCTGGCCATGGTATTCCCCATTTCTCATGGGTTCTGTCCATGGCATTACTCGTTGCTCATGTGTTCTGGCCATGGTATTCCCAATTTCTCATGGGTTCTGTCCATGGCATCACTCGTTGCTCATGTGTTCTGGCCATGGTATTCCCAATTTCTCATGGGTTTTGTCCATGGAATTACTCGTTGCTCATGTGTTCTGGCCATGGTATTCCCAATTTCTCATGGGTTCTGTCCATGGCATTACTCGTTTCTCATGTGTTCTGGACATGGTATTCCCAATTTCTCATGGGTTCTGTCCATGGCATTACTCGTTGCTCATGTGTTCTGGCCATGGTATTCCCCATTTCTCATGTGTTCTGGCCATGGCATTACTCGTTGCTCATGTGTTCTGGCCATGGTATTCCAAATTTCTCATGGGTTCTGTCCATGGCACTATTCGTTGCTCATATGTTCTGGCCATGGTATTCCCCATTTCTCATAGGTTCTGTCCATGGCATTACTCGTTGCTCATGTGTTCTGGCCATGGTATTCCCAATTTCTCATGGGTTCTGTCCATGGCATTACTCCTTGCTCATGTGTTCTGGCCATGGTATTCCCAATTTCTCATTGGTTCTGTCCATGGAATTACTCGTTGCTCATGTGTTCTGGCCATGGTATTCCCAATTTCTCATGAATTCTGTCCCTGGCATTACTCGTTGCTCATGTGTTCTGGCCATGGTATTCCCAATTTCTCATGGGTTCTGTCCATGGCATTACTAGCTGCTCATGTGTTCTGGCCATGGTATTCCCAATTTCTCATGGGTTCTGTCCATGGTATTACTCGTTGCTCATGTGTTCTGGCCATGGAATTCCCAATTTCTCATGGGTTCTGTCCATGGCATTACTCGTTGCTCATGTGTTCTGGCCATGGTATTCCCAATTTCTCATGGGTTCTGTCCATGGCATTACTCGTTGCTCATGTGTTCTGGCCATGGTATTCCCAATTTCTCATGTGTTCTGTCCATGGCATTACTCGTTGCTCATGTGTTCTGGCCATGGTATTCCCAATTTCTCATGGGTTCTGTCCATGGCATTACTCGTTGCTCATGTGTTCTGGCCATGGTATTCCCATTTTCTCATGGGTTCTGTCCATGGCATTACTCGTTGCTCATGTGTTCTGGCCATGGTATTCTCAATTTCTCATGGGTTCTGTCCATGGCATTACTCGTTGCTCATGTGTTCTGGCCATGGTATTCCCAATTTCTCATGGCTTCTGTCCATGGCATTACTCGTTGCTCATGTGTTCTGGCCATGGTATTCCCAATTTCTCATGGGTTCTGTCCATGGCATTACTCGTTGCTCATGTGTTCTGGCCATGGTATTCCCAATTTCTCATGGGTTCTGTCCATGGCATTACTCGTTGCTCATGTGTTCTGGCCATGGTATTCCCAATTTCTCATGGCTTCTGTCCATGGCATTACTCGTTGCTCATGTGTTCTGGCCATGGTATTCCCAATTTCTCATGGCTTCTGTCCATGGCATTACTCGTTGCTCATGTGTTCTGGCCATGGTATTCCCAATTTCTCATGGGTTCTGTCCATGGCATTACTCGTTGCTCATGTGTTCTGGCCATGGTATTCCCAATTACTCATGGGTTCTGTCCATGGCATTACTCGTTGCTCATGTGTTCTGGCCATGGTATTCCCCATTTCTCATGTGTTCTGGCCATGGCATTACTCGTTGCTCATGTGTTCTGGCCATGGTATTCCCAATTTCTCATGGGTTCTGTCCATGGCATTACTCGTTGCTCATGTGTTCTGGCCATGGTATTCCCAATTTCTCATGGGTTCTGTCCATGGCATTACTCGTTGCTCATGTGTTCTGGCCATGGTATTCCCCATTTCTCATGTGTTCTGGCCATGGTATTAATCGTTGCTCATGTGTTCTGGCCATGGTATTCCCAATTTCTCATGGGTTCTCTCCATGGCATTACTCGTTGCTCATGTGTTCTGGCCATGGTATTCCCAATTTCTCATGGGTTCTGTCCATGGCATTACTCGTTGCTCATGTGTTCTGGCCATGGTATTCCCAATTTCTCATGGGTTCTGTCCATGGCATTACTCGTTGCTCATGTGTTCTGGCCATGATATTCCCAATTTCTCATGGCTTCTGTCCATGGCATTACTCGTTGCTCATGTGTTCTGGCCATGGTATTCCCAATTTCTCATGGGTTCTGTCCATGGCATTACTCGTTGCTCATGTGTTCTGGCCATGGTATTCCCAATTTCTCATGGGTTCTGTCCATGGCATTATTCGTTGCTCATGTGTTCTGGGCATGGTATTCCCCATTTCTCATGGGTTCTGTCCATGGCATTACTCGTTGCTCATGTGTTCTGGCCATGGTATTCCCAATTTCTCATGGGTTCTGTCCATGGCATTACTCGTTGCTCATGTGTTCTGGCCATGGTATTCCCAATTTCTCATGGGTTCTGTCCATGGAATTACTCGTTGCTCATGTGTTCTGGCCATGGTATTCCCAATTTCTCATGGGTTCTGTCCATGGCATTACTCGTTGCTCATGTGTTCTGGCCATGGTATTCCCAATTTCTCATGGGTTCTGTCCATGGCATTACTAGCTGCTCATGTGTTCTGGCCATGGTATTCCCAATTTCTCATGGGTTCTGTCCATGGTATTACTCGTTGCTCATGTGTTCTGGCCATGGAATTCCCAATTTCTCATGGGTTCTGTCCATGGCATTACTCGTTGCTCATGTGTTCTGGCCATGGTATTCCCAATTTCTCATGGGTTCTGTCCATGGCATTACTCGTTGCTCATGTGTTCTGGCCATGGTATTCCCAATTTCTCATGGGTTCTGTCCATGGCATTACTCGTTGCTCATGTGTTCTGGCCATGGTATTCCCAATTTCCCATGGGTTCTGTCCATGGCATTACTCGTTGCTCATGTGTTCTGGCCATGGTATTCCCAATTTCTCATGGGTTCTGTCCATGGCATTACTCGTTGCTCATGTGTTCTGGTCATGGTATTCCCAATTTCTCATGGGTTCTGTCCATGGCATTACTCGTTGCTCATGTGTTCTGGCCATGGTATTCCCAATTTCTCATGGGTTCTGTCCATGGCATTACTCGTTGCTCATGTGTTCTGGCCATGGTATTCCCAATTTCTCATTGGTTCTGTCCATGGCATTACTCGTTGCTCATGTGTTCTGGCCATGGTATTCCCCATTTCTCATGTGTTCTGGCCATGGCATTACTCGTTGCTCATGTGTTCTGGCCATGGTATTCCCAATTTCTCATGGGTTCTGTCCATGGCATTACTCGTTGCTCATGTGTTCTGGCCATGGTATTCCCAATTTCTCATGGGTTCTGTCCATGGCATTACTCGTTGCTCATGTGTTCTGGCCATGGTATTCCCCATTTCTCATGTGTTCTGGCCATGGCATTACTCGTTGCTCATGTGTTCTGGCCATGGTATTCCCAATTTCTCATGGGTTCTGTCCATGGCATTACTCGTTGCTCATGTGTTCTGGCCATGGTATTCCCAATTTGTCATGGGTCCTGTCCATGGCATTACTCGTTGCTCATGTGTTCTGGCCATGGTATTCCCCATTTCTCATGTGTTCTGGCCATGGTATTACTCGTTGCTCATGTGTTCTGGCCATGGTATTCCCAATTTCTCATGGGTTCTGTCCATGGCATTACTCGTTGCTCATGTGTTCTGGTCATGGTATTCCCAATTTCTCATGGGTTCTGTCCATGGCATTACTCGTTGCTCATGTGTTCTGGTCATGGTATTCCCAATTTCTCATGGGTTCTGTCCATGGCATTACTCGTTGCTCATGTGTTCTGGCCATGGCATTCCCAATTTCTCATGGGTTCTGTCCATGGCATTACTCGTTGCTCATGTGTTCTGGCCATGGTATTCCCAATTTCTCATGTGTTCTGTCCATGGCATTACTCGTTGCTCATGTGTTCTGGCCATGGTATTCCCAATTTCTCATGGGTTCTGTCCATGGCATTACTCGTTGCTCATGTGTTCTGGCCATGGTATTCCCAATTTCTCATGGGTTCTGTCCATGGCATTACTCGTTGCTCATGTGTTCTGGCCATGGTATTCCCAATTTCTCATGGGTTCTGTCCATGGCATTACTCGTTGCTCATGTGTTCTGGCCATGGTATTCCTCATTTCTCATGTGTTCAGGCCATGGTATTACTCGTTGCTCATGTGTTCTGGCCATGGTATTCCCAATTTCTCATGGGTTCTGTCCATGGCATTACTCGTTGCTCATGTGTTCTGGCCATGGTATTCCCCATTTCTCATGGGTTCTGTCCATGGCATTACTCGTTGCTCATGTGTTCTGGCCATGGTATTCCCAATTTCTCATGGGTTCTGTCCATGGCATTACTCGTTGCTCATGTGTTCTGGCCATGGTATTCCCCATTTCTCATGTGTTCTGGCCATGGCATTACTCGTTGCTCATGTGTTCTGGCCATGGTATTCCCAATTTCTCATGGCTTCTGTCCATGGCATTACTCGTTGCTCATGTGTTCTGGCCATGGTATTCCCAATTTGTCATGGGTCCTGTCCATGTCATTACTCGTTGCTCATGTGTTCTGGCCATGGTATTCCACATTTCTCATGTGTTCTGGCCATGGTATTACTCGTTGCTCATGTGTTCTGGCCATGGTATTCCCAATTTCTCATGGGTTCTGTCCATGGCATTACTCGTTGCTCATGTGTTCTGGCCATGGTATTCCCAATTTCTCATGGGTTCTGTCCATGGCATTACTCGTTGCTCATGTGTTCTGGCCATGGTATTCCCAATTTCTCATGGGTTCTGTCCATGGCATTACTCGTTGCTCATGTGTTCTGGCCATGGTATTCCTCATTTCTCATGTGTTCAGGCCATGGTATTACTCGTTGCTCATGTGTTCTGGCCATGGTATTCCCAATTTCTCATGGGTTCTGTCCATGGCATTACTCGTTGCTCATGTGTTCTGGCCATGGTATTCCCAATTTCTCATGGGTTCTGTCCATGGAATTACTCGTTGCTCATGTGTTCTGGCCATGATATTCCCAATTTCTCATCGGTTCTGTCAATGGCATTACTCGTTGCTCATGTGTTCTGGCCATGGTATTCCCAATTTCTCATGGCTTCTGTCCATGGCATTACTCGTTGCTCATGTGTTCTGGCCATGGTATTCCCAATTTCTCATGGGTTCTGTCCATGGCATTACTCGTTGCTCATGTGTTCTGGCCATGGTATTCCCAATTTCTCATGGGTTCTGTCCATGGCATTACTCGTTGCTCATGTGTTCTGGCTATGGTATTCCCCATTTCTCATGTGTTCTGGCCATGGCATTACTCGTTGCTCATGTGTTCTGGCCATGGTATTCCCAATTTCTCATGGGTTCTGTCCATGGCATTACTCGTTGCTCATGTGTTCTGGACATGGTATTCCCAATTTCTCATGGGTTCTGTCCATGGCATTACTCGTTGCTCATGTGTTCTGGCCATGGTATTCCCAATTTCTCATGCGTTCTGTCCATGGCATTACTCGTTGCTCATGTGTTCTGGCCATGGTATTCCCAATTTCTCATGGGTTCTGTCCATGGCATTACTCGTTGCTCATGTGTTCTGGCCATGGTATTCCCAATTTCTCATGGCTTCTGTCCATGGCATTACTCGTTGCTCATGTGTTCTGGCCATGGTATTCCCAATTTCTCATGGCTTCTGTCCATGGCATTACTCGTTGCTCATGTGTTCTGGCCATGGTATTCCCAATTTCTCATGTGTTCTGGCCATGGTATTCCCCATTTCTCATGTGTTCTTGCCATGGTATTACTCCTTGCTCTTGTGTTCTGGCCATGGTATTCTCAGTATTCTGAAAGGTTCCACTCACCATTCCAATATGCCTTTGGATCATTGTGTCACACTTTCTGTTGTCTCGACCAATAAAAAGTCGAGATTTGCAATGTGAAGTGTTGATTGGTTAAAACTGATTTTGATGGAAGAGTGTATTTTATCGCGGGGGTGAGTAGAAAACATGGACGATTCTATGAAAACTATAACTTTGTCTTACTCCTTATTCTTTTTCTCAATTCTTGCTTACCTCATTTCTTATTCACATTCAGGCGGTTTGTTCCCAGTCAATATTCTGGTTTTTCCTAATATCTTTGCCACGTGACTCAAGATTGCCTGGCAATTCAAACGAGTTGCTCTGACTAATCAAATATTTTTCAAAAGATTTTCAAATGATTCAGGATTTGAGACTGGCTTTTTTCCATTAAACTCTTTAAGGATATCATCCTCGTTACATTATTTGTTTTGCATACGTGGCATACTTAATTTAATGAATTTTCATTAACATTACATAATTTTCTTAAAATCAATTCCGTTATATTTCACTCACCATTAGCTTATTTTGTTTACTACAAAACACTGAAAATACATGTTAAACCTGATTGCAGTTCTTTTCATTTAATCTAAATATAAACCCTCATATCCGGACTTTATAACCAATTCCTCATATCTGGAAGGCCTTCTTAGTCCGGTCGTCAGGGATTATACTGTATTATGAAAGTGAACGCAATCGTCGAGGTTGGGATTTGAACTCGTCGCACCGATTCTACTTTCCGTGTCGTTAACCTTAACACTCACCTCAGATCCTAACATTCCAAAAGTATAAAATAATACTTTCAAGATGATATTAAGATAATATCAAATAGAAACAATTCCTTTATCATTTGCAATATTTACCATTATCAATTCCTGCTTGATTAATATTTGTCGCAAAAACAAGAGGAATAATATGATATGGCCCCCTCATCGAATGGATGAGAGATTTGCTGTCAGACGTGTGTATTTAGACAAGTGGACACAACTGACAAAGATTTATCGAATGAGAATGAATCGGGCAGCTTCTGTTGACAAATATGTTCGCTATTAAATCTCAGATAAAGAGTAAAAACAAAATGCGTTTTGCTCATTAATCATTTGCCTTGTGCCAGATTAAAATAAGCTTAAACAAGTAAAATTGTCGAAAGAAAATAAATCGTGCCGCTTAATGAGACAGGACTTCTTTGTCTTCGGCGATAAAAAGTGGTGGCAAGTATGAGGGAAGCGTGTGGTCAGCGTGCTCGTCTGGCCTGGTCAATTCTCTAGGATAGTTAATTCAACAATCAGTAGGGGCTCCGATGCTGCAGCCTTGTGCCAGACTTAGGTCTGCTTAGTAAATAATTAGCATACATCGCGGTTTAGTAGAATATTTGTGGCTAACAACCAGCGGACAATTTCTGAGCGCAGAGTAAACGCTAGGATTTAATAGGAGTAGATAGGTTCGCCTATCGTCCGGTTCACACTCCTCTCTGGTCTTTTTAAGAAAGTAGAGATGTATCCCTTGTATTCTGTTTAGGAATAGGTTTCTGGTTCCTTCTTTTTTTTTTAAAGCATTTCACCCCAAGCAAGGCGGGAGTGCCACTAGTACACAAGGGGTTACAGAGATTGAGAGCAAGAGTAAAAAGGATTGTTTGAGGAAAGGATATAGAGAAGGGCGGGGATCGGGATCAAGGCATCGGAAGATGTCGATTGACATTACATTTGAATATTTGAAGATTATCAGGGAAGCAAATAAGAGGAAGGGAGTTCCACTGGCAAGAAGTGCGAGATAAGAAGCTGTTGGAGTAGAAGAAGCGGTTATATTTGTTTCGACAGTGAAAGGGTGGGTCCGAGGTGCCAACCTAGTAGCACGCTTAAATTCATACAGCTGGGGTACCAGTGAAAGTAGCTCGACAAAGCGGTTACCATGAAAATATTTGACGAAAAAACAGAGGGAAGCCACATCACGTCTGTAAGAAAGTGACTGTAGTCAAGATACCAGGTCAGGGCCAATCATATTGTATACCCGTCTTTGGATTTTGTCAATAACCTCAAGATAAACAGCGGGGGGGACCAAACCATATATGGCTACAGTATTCAATGCAAGGACGAATGGTAGATTTGTAGATTTGAAGGATGGACACAGGTGAGAAAAACCTTCTGGAGCGACACAGAGATCCAACTTTCCTTGTGGTAGTTGAAGCTATAAATTTTTCTCATTCTCTTTCATTCCCAGTAGCAGTTTGTGTCTTAATGGCATTATTGCCTTGCTTGGGGTGGATTGATTAAAATAATGTTCATGGGTAGCAGTCATTAATCAGTTGAATGATGGGAGAAAAACAATCTTCATAGCTTTATCTTCCACCTCACGTAAAACGGATATGGGACGCACTAAGAGAAGCTTTAGTGATATCAGCAGACGATAACATCCCAAAGGAGAATGGAGGAAGAAGAAAAAAGCGAATGGATCACTGATGAGATTCTCGATATGATGCGAAAGAGACAGAAAACTCTGCCAAAACACGGAACGGAATACAGAAAACTACACAACGAAATAAGAACGAAACGCAGGCAGGCGAAAGAGGAGTGGATAAACAAAAAGTGTGCAGAACTGAAGAGATTGAATACCAAAAACAAAGGAGATATGCATAAACAAATAAGGGAACTAACAAGACAAAAGACTTGTTCGCCAATAGGGCGCATATAATTCAAGAATGGAACGCTCACATTAGAAAAGGGAAAAATTCTACAGCGCAGGAACGAGTATATTAGAGAACTCTTCCACGACGAAAGAGAACAACCGGCAATACACAGAATAACTGACCTGAAATTATAAAAACCGAAGTAGAAGCGTCAATGTCCAAAATGAACAGACACAAAGCGGCAGGGCCAGACGGAATAGTAACAGAGATGTTGATAGCCTTAGATGATTTTGACAGAGACAAGATTACGGAAATTATAAATGAAATCTACAACAGCTGGGATATACCGAAAAACCTAAGCAGATCTATTTTTATAGCACTGCCAAAGAAACCAGACGCAAACGAATGTGAACTCCACCAAACAATCAGTCTAATGAGCCACATAACATAACTAATCATCCGTATTCTGGTAAACAGAGTGCGCAGAATCCGGCCAATGATAGGACAAGAACAGTGCGGGTTCGTTAAAGACACCGGAACAAGGAACGCGATATTTACAAATGCAGAACGTGCATCTGTGTTTTATAGACTACATAAAGGCATTTAACAAATTACGCCACAAAGATCTGTTGGAGCTGATCAGCAAATATGGCATATTCGGGAAAGACATTTGAATAAACCAAAACCTCTATTGGCAAAAAACGCTTGCATAAAGATAAAAATTGACTTCTGCAGATATACAAAAATAAAAAGGGGAGTAACGACCGGACCTATTCGACCTATACAGTGAGGCAATTCTTAGAGAACTGTAAAGCCTAATAGGATTCATCATTGGCGGCCACAATCTTAACAACATAAGATTCGCAGATGACACTGTGCTGATAGTAGACACGGAAAGGAAAATACAAAACGTCCTACAGAAGGTAACGAAGGAGAGCGAGAAGAAGGGATTAAGTATGAATTATAAGAAGACAGAATGCATGGTCATCAGCGAAAAGATGAACCCGAAATACGATGGCGGAGAGGACACTAAAATCAAGCTGGTGCGGAAATTTAAATATCTGGGAAGTGTTCCGACAAAGGACGATAAGTTCGACGCTGAAATCCGAAGTCGTATTGCGATCGCCAAAGATACACTCCAAAAGCTAGGCTGAGTAATACGTAAGACTAGGTAAAGGCATTCAACAAAGTACGCCACAAAGATCTGTTGGCGCTGATCAGCAACCTTGATATATTTGGGAAAGACATTGGAATAATCAAAAACCTCACCATCGGCAACAAATCCCTTGCATAAAGATAAAAATTGACTTCAGCAAATATGCAAAAATAAAAAGGAACGTAAGGCAAGGATGTGTCTTCTCACCAGACCTATTTAACCAATACAGCGAGGTAATTCTGAGAGAACTAGAAAGCCTACCAGGACTCATCATTGGCAGCCACAGTCTTAAGAGCATAAGATACGTAGATGAAACTGTGCTGATAGCACACACTGAAAGGAAACTACAAAACCTCCCACAGAAGGTAGTAAAGGAGAGCAAGAAGAAGGGACTATGCATGAACTACAAGAAGACAGAATGCATGGTCATCAGCAAAAAGATGAGCCCGAAATTCGATTAACAGGTCGGGGACACTAAAATCAAGCAGGTGCGGAAATTTAGATATCTGGAAAGTGTTCTGACAGAGGACGGTAAAAGCGATGCTGAGATCAAAGACGTATTGCGATGGCCAAAAACGCATTCGAAAATCTAGACAGAGTATTACAAGACAGGAGGGTTTCGTCGGTAACAAAGAAGGGAGTACTGAATTGCTACGTGATATCTGTCCTCTTTTACAGCAGCGAATGCTGGCCGGTCTCATCAAAGATGAAGAAGGGACTCAAAGCAGCAGAGGTGTGGTTCTACAGAAGGGTGCTGAGGATACCATGGACCGAACCGGTGAGCAACGATGGGGTTTTGGAGAGGATGCAAACAAAATGGAATCTCATACTTAACATCAGGAAGAGGCAGATGAAATTTCTGGGACACGTAATGAGAAAGAAGGGCTTGGAAAATTCGATACTCACAAGTTGGATAGAGGGAACGAGGGACAAGTGAAAGTAACGCGTAACATACTTAACGGGCTTAAGCAAGTGGGTGACAGAAAAGGGTCTAGAGGAAATAAGAATAAGTCAAAGCTTATTGAGAGCTACAAGGAAGAGGAGGAAATAAAGAGCCATGATCGCCTACGTCCTGAATGGAGACGGCTCATAAAAGAAGACATATAAATATATTGTCATCTGATATACATGTATATATATATATATATATATATATATATATATATATATATATATATATATATATATATATGAGAGGATAAAGAACAAATATGAAATGTCTGTAAATCTAATGTTTTGCTATTATTAAAAATTCATTAGAGAATGAGATATGGAGAAAAAACAAATATTGGTATTTTTATGTTTTTGTTTGATTTTCATTGGTTAAGCAGGATTCACATGCATTTGACTTGTTAAGCAGCGTCCGTGTCTATAATTCATGTGAGTAAGCGTATCATTATTCTAGTTTCTCCATGCGGGATTCAGATGGTTAATGAGTACTGGTATTTGTGTGTGTGTGTGTGTGTGTGTGTGTGTGTGCGTGCACGCGCGTGTGTGTGTGTGTGTGTGTCTTACACGCATTTTTATATATGGTGGTTGTCTGTATTTTGATTTGGGGACGTTTTCGCATAAACACCGGTTGTGGTAGTGGTACATAGACACACGTTAGATTCTTTAAGAATGGATTTAATAAAGATTGGTGATATATATATATATATATATATATATATATATATATATATATATATATATATATATATATATATATGCAGAAATATAGTCTTAAAGTGTGCTATATTTATGGGGTAAAGTGCTCAATATCAGAGATAGAGCGTGTGTAAATATAAAAGTGGACATGGAAGTCAGCACTTAGAGGCGACAGTCTGTTTCATGCTAGTGCAATCGTCAGGCGACTAGTGCTGTTATTTTTCTCGGCTGTTTATATAAGGGTCAGTGGTGCATTATGAGTAGTATATTTTGGCGGTTACTTTTACCGGAAGTCGCTTATTTGTTTATTTATTTATGTCAAATTATTTTGCTTGTTTTTTGTTTGTTTTTTTATTTTTATTTTTATTTTTTATCTTATATATTTATTTATTTATTCTTTTATTTTGATCGGTGTTTTTGTTAACGTAGTAAAAATTTGTTTATATAGCTTATTGTTGGTAGTCTATAATGGCCTTCATTTACCGGAAATCGCTTGTTCGCTTATTTATTTGGGTCAAATTGTTTTGCTTATTATTATTATTTTTATTTGTATAACAGTTATAACTTTCGTCCGTTCTTTTGTTTTGATTTTATTTCGCATATTCTAACAGGTGTGGTTTTGTGATTTGTTTGGAGTAGTTTATTTTGCTTATTTTATTGTTGTTTGTTTATATATTTATTTATTTTTCTATTTTAAGTTACGTAGTAAAAATTTGTTTTCATGTCTACATTTTGAGATTAGCTCGGATCTTTTATTTAATAATTTATTTTGATCTGGGAAGGTAATGATAGCTATTTTTTCCTCCAAGCAAAGTTTGCAAGTTTTTGATAGGTTGTTGTAGGCTGATGATTTTTTCCTTATTTTCCAAGATATTTTTGGTGTGGTGTGTGTTTTGTTTTTTATTTCCCAGATATACTTAGAAAGCATTGTGCTGTTCGCATATTTACTATTTGTGAAAGACATTTTGTGTACATAATTTCTTTGTTTCCATGGTCCTTCGGTTACTCCTATGTATACTTTTTCTTCATTATCTGCTGATTTTGTCGTGGCTTGGTAGATTACGTTGTTTTGTAAACAATTACCGTTTAAGGGACATTCGTTTTTTATTCTGCAGTTGCACGTGGGTTTAATTTGTTCGTGTGGTTTGTTAATAATTTTTCTGTTGTGCTTTTTTATTATTTGTGCCATGTTCTCGGTGCAACTGTAGCTGATTTTTACTGTGTTTTTGTTGAATATTTTGTGTAGTGTGCTTGATTCCGAGAAGTGTTTGTGTAAAAGCTTGAAGAATATTTTTCCTATGTTTGTTTTTACGTTTTTGCTGTACGGTGGGTTGAACCATATGATATTTCTTTTTCTGTTGGTCTTTTTTGTGTTCTGTGGTGAGTATGTGAGTGTTGCTGGGAATCCGCTATCTTTTAGGGCTGTTTCGTAGTCTTTCTTGGCTTTGTTAAATATAGATTCATCGGAAGAATTGTCGGAAAGCCTGCGGTTAATCGATTTAGGTATCTGTTTGATTATAGAAGGCGGGTGGTTGGAGTATATATGTATGTACTGTGGTTTATCATTCGGTTTTCTGTATGGTTTGTGTGTGCTTTTCTTAGGTTGAAGGTGACATCTAGAAAATCTACTTCGTTTAGGTTAGTTTTTATATCTATCTCGAATCCGTTATTTTTGAAAATTTTAATTATTGCTTTTTATTTAAAAATATATTATTGTATATATATATACAAGGTAACCAAAAAAGTTCTGTCCGTTTTTAAAGGAAAAAAAGAAAACGCTTCACAGTATGTGTAACTTATATTTAGTCTTCGAAGTAATCGCCAACGGCATCCAGCACCTTCTGCCAACATGTCTTCAGCTGTTCAATGCCCTTGCGGTAGAACTCGGGGGGGGGGGTTGACGCAAAGAAGTCCGTGAGGGGTTTACGCAAGTCTGCTTCATTGGCGAAGGATTTCCCACGAAGATGATTATCCAGGGAGTGGAAGAGGTGGTAATCGGATGGAACATGTCAGGGGAATAAGGTGGATGGCACAAAGTCTCCCACCCAAGTTGCTGTATGGTATCCCTGACCACTCACACGACATGCGGCCTGGCGTTGTCATGGAGGAAAAGCACACTTTTGCGATTCACCAGTGCTGGCTCCTTCTGGCGCAATGCCTGTTGCACACGTTTCAATTGCTGCGAGTATAGATCTCCAGTGACCGTTTGGCCCGTTGGTAGCAGTTCATAATGAATCACTTGACCTGTCCACCAGACACAAAGCATAATTTTGCGTAGGTGCATAGGCGGTCTTGCGGTGTGAGGGACAGCATCCTGAGGAGACAACCAATGTCTGCAACGCTTTGGAGTTTCGTACAGAACCCACTTTTCATCACTGGTAAGCACTCGATTGAATAAGGATGCGGTACCGTGGCGAGAAAGCAGCAATACGCAGGCTGCCACTCGTTGTCCCTTGAGGACCTCCAACTTGCTCAGTTTGTACGTCTTACCTCGGCGGTGCAGGTGAAGTCGGTTTCATCGGAAACGTTGAACTGTCTTGCAAGTTCACCACACGTTAGACTACTGTCCTCTTCAATGGCCGCCTTCAGGACTCCGTCATTCAAGACCTGTGGTCTTCCACTGCGAGGCTCATCATGGAGAGACAAATCTCCCGACTTGAATTTTCGAAACCAACGCCTTGCAGTACGTTCATCCACAGCACTATCCCCAAACGCTTGACATATGCGGCGACTTGATGCAGCTACTGATAAACCCACTTTGATATCGTAAAGCAAACAGCCCCGAACAAGATTTCTAGACACTTCCATCCTTCTCACAGCTGCCCGGCTTATAACTGATGACCGGGCACGGTGCGCGTGTTTTTTATAACGTCTGATGTTCCTACTTCCGGCTGTCCGTATTTGAAAACAATTGCTACACGCATTTCGTATATATTTCAACTTCATTCAATGACTAATCAAAAAATGGACAGAACTTTTTTGGTTACCTTATATATATATATATATATATATATATATATATATATATATATATATATATATATATATATATAGTGTTATATTTATTAATGCCGGTTACCCTTTTTCCAAGCAGTCCTGTCGGCTAAAGTTATTTTCCACCCTCAAACCCTTTGTGCACTTTTGTCCCTCTTGACTTTGAAGTCCTTTAAATGTCTTTACAGGAAATATCAAGTCTTTGAAGTACGTTTGCATTTTCCTTAACACTTCCTCAGTGCCCACATGTTGCATTCGTTTTATTCTCAGCCTTCTTCTGTAGAACCACATCACTGTTGCCTCAAAACTTGTCCAACACTCACTGCCATACAAGAGGACTGATATTACATAGCACTTTAGAAATCTTTACTTTGTTTCTATTGAAGTTTTCCTGTCTCTTAATACTTTGCTTAGCTTTTGCAAGGCGTCTTTTGCTATTCCAATCCGCCTTTGAATTTCATCCATTATACCACTTCCCAAATAGTTAATTTTTTTTTCTATTTGCTTACCTCTGACATCTCCAATTCGTAATACCAGGTGCTATAAGCTTGGATGTGCAGATGGTGCAATGGATAATGGCTCAGAATTGTTAATCGGAGAGCAGAGTTCCAATTTCAGTTGAGTTATATTCACCTATGCGCAAATGCCCTTGGGAAAGGTACGAATCCATCTCTTCTCCCTCAGCTATGGGTTAATTAGTAACACTTGTATCACTAAATGATATACGATTTTCACTCTTCTGATGATGTTGATATCAACCTAACACGACCTGCTCTCTGAGTGACTGTCTATTATCAACTGACCAATTGCCGAAATATCAAATTCACACTAGTCAACTGACATAGTCGAATATCTTTTTGTATGTACTGGTCGTCAAGGACACTTAATCACATGGATAGTTAAATTCACGTGACCTGACCACGTATTTTCCTTTCATGAATTTACTTCTAACACTGGTGTGCAAATTGTGAGGGCAAGTTGATCGTTTTGACAAGCATTTTTTTTTTTTTTTCACATAATTCTTTCCTGGAATAAGCTTCTTTCACCAAAATTTTGAAAATGCACCCTGTGCATATGAAACGCATATTGAAATTCAATATAACCCTAAAATTAATCATATAATTATAATTATGATATAATTATATAATATATATATATATATATATATAATTATATAATAATATCATATATAATATATATATATATAACACATAATATAATTTATAACTATATAAGTTATAATATACAATATATAATTATATCATTTATAATATATATATTATATAATATGTATAATTATATCATTTATAATATATATATTATATAATATGTATAATTATATAATTTATAATATATATATTATATAATATGTATAATTATATAATTTATAATATATATATTATATAATATGTATAATTATATAATTTATAATATATATATATAATGTATAATTATATAATTTATAATATATATATATAATGTATAATTATATAATTTATAATATATATATATAATGTATAATTATATAATTTATAATATATATATATAATGTATAATTATATAATTTATAATATATATATATAATGTATAATTATATAATTTATAATATATATATATAATGTATAATTATATAATTTATAATATATATATATAATGTATAATTATATAATTTATAATATATATATATAATATAATTTATAATTATATCATTTATAATATATAATATAATATATAATTTAATTAATAATTATATAATTATAAATATAAAAATATATATTATCAAAAGATCTGAGCAAATTCAGGATAAATAGTCACAATCTTTCAGTGTTGTTTCAGCAGTATCAGATGAGTACGTAACATTACAGGGTAGCCTGGGATGAGACTTATTGTCTGAAGTAATGAAGTCGCTGGCTCAGGTGAAGTAAACTCAGATAAAAGTGACTCTATAGTCATTAGGTCACCTGCTTAATTTAAGTAGAGTTGAGTAAATAATACTGTTGTTCATTTTAATCTACACATATGTGGATGGTACAAAAATTAAATGTTTCATTATTTAGATTGTGTGACCACAGATATATAACAGACTATCGGGCGTCATTTAAGCTAGCTCCTGTAGAAAGCTCTTGATAGAGGAGATGCGATAAGCAACGGCAAAACTACCAAACTCAAAATTGATTGCTGCATTTAAGTATTACATTAATATTTAAGCTTACATTTTAAAAGTTCAATAATAATTCTTCTGCTGCCATTTAATTTAAAAACAATTTGATGTATGTAGGTCCTTACTTTCCGTACAATTTTTATTTCATAGATGACGTTCCCCGAATTTCACATTTAATTTTGATCGTTCCCAAATTTATTTCCAAGTTATAAAAATTGTTATTGTACAAAAAAATCTGTCGCAAAAAAAAATCACCAAAAAAAAAATTGCCAAAAACAATCACAGTAATGAAAACATGGGAATTCAAAATTATAGGATTGCAGATCCAGATCCGTCTCAGTATGTTTCTGGTTCACTCATGGAGTCAGCCTGATTCCAAAATGGTACATGCTGGACTACGGCCTCCACGAGCAAAGCTGAAAAAGTGTGACACAGTGACATTCACATTTATTATATAAAAGACTTGTGAGAAGAAGATGGTGTTCTTCATCTGTACAGAAAGTGTCCTCAGACTGGTAAAGAGTGGTCGTCAGTTGCAAAGTCAAGCCACAGTGTTATATGCACAGCCACCCCACTGGAACTGCTGTTAGATTCTCACCGCAAACACTGGCTGTTGTTAACCTCAGTGTGTCCAAGTGAATATTTCCCCAATTTCATCCACCAACACTGACAAGCCGTCTTAAAAAAAAAAACACTGAGACACGTTGTTGATTGCTTGTTTAACGAATTTGTTGGAACAGTAGTATATGGCGACAATACAGTAATTTAGCGAAGTTCTCCTTACCAGTTCTAATCATAACAGCTAACTCCAGATTTGAGAGAACAGCGAGAGGCTTGCAAAATGTTATCTCTGAGAAAGGGATTGCAGGGTGGAGAATAATTCATCAAGCACAAGACTCAGAGATTATTTTGAACTCTACCAAGCCTGGAAAGTGAAGACCAGACAGCTAGCTCCTGCCCACATGTGGCAGTGCTACTCTATGTTCAGCCTCATCTGGCTCTTGTCAACGTAGAGCCTAGCAGGAATCAGGTACTTTTTTCTTCTTTAAAATCATTTTTACCACAAAGGCAATAATTCCACTTTGATGCAAGGGTGTACTGGGGGTGAAAGAGAATGAGAGGACTTTAGGAGAAAGAACCAGAAACCCAATCCTAAACAGGAAACAACAGATACATTTTTACTCTTGTTCAAAAAATGAGGAAGAAGTGTGAATTGGGTGATAGGCAAACTGGAGCGATACAAAGAACTGACCATTTTTTCAGTATCTTTAGTGATGAATCGTATATATGAGTTTCACTTAAAGTCTGGGTTGAGCTTAAATCCCAACAGGCACTCAAGGCACGGTGCCTCCCGAGACCACACCCGTTCATCTACTTTTCAGATACAGTTGTGTGGGATGAACCAAGATAGCAGCAGTAATTTTTTTTTTTTTCCCATACAAACTAATTTTGGTAGTTACCAATCCTTTTGTTATTTTCAAATCCTTCTTGTCCTTTCTTTAAAACGAGTTATTCATTTTGTAAATGGCTAATTGGGGGGGGGGGGTATCTCCAGAAATTTCTCTCAAATAATCTCAGTCTGCCGAGCTTTTGCATGAATTGATTTCAGTTCCATTTTCAATTATGACATGATTCATGCTGCTCTAAAGAGGGCGGCTTTTAACAGTGGCACAAACTTCAGTCTATAATCTTAAGTCCAAGTTTACTTTGACACAATATTGAAGCGTTTCTAATGCCCTTCCGAAGAGCAAACTTTCTTTATGACATTGGCGATCATGGCTCCCCAATATTTCCTATCCTTTGTAGCTCTTATTAAATTTTCTCGTCTCGCAGTTCTAATCTGTTCTGCCAGCCATTTACATGAGCTCGCTAGGTAGGTTATGTGCCATCCCTCTTGCCGTCAATCTGTCTTGTCAGTGCCAATTTTTCCAAGCCCTCTTTCCTCATAATATGCCCTATGTATAAATGTCCTTTTAGTTTCCAATTTCTCTAAAACTTCATCATTGCCCACATGTTCAGTCCATGGTATTCTCAGTCCCATATGCTTTCATATTCATTAATACATGCTCATTGATTCCGTGCTTCATCTACAGTATTCCCAACACCTTTCTGTACCTTATTAACTGTTATTGCCGATTTTGATTGACTTGGGTTTTTTATGGTTTATCAACCTTTGCAGGCTAATTGAAGCCAGAAAATACTTTTGGATTATAAGACTGTTTTTGGAGATAATACAGAGGTATTGATAAATGTCCTACTATTTAACCCATAGCTGGGGAAGAATGCATTGCTGTAGTGACTTCAATCATTCCTGATTGCCCCATTATGTTGAGCGTTATTTCAGACTATAAGGAAATATAAAAATATTACTCTAAGATTTCCACATAAATGTAGTACTTTTTCCAGTCTACCTTCTGGCTGAAACAGTTGTGTATTTGCACTCATGACAGATGTTGGTGTTTTTGGTGAAAATAAAATCAGAAATTTGAGCTCCACCCTACCCGATTTGAAAAGGGGAGATGCAGCATGATCTAAGTCCTTCTCATCCTTTAATAAACAACCGTGTTTGTATAGATATCCTGTCAAAGTTGAATATACATTTACTTATTATTATACATTGATCTATTCAGACTAGTTTTCTCACCCCTTTTGGCAAACGATTTCAAGCATTTTGTTCTCCAGGTTTTATTTCCTGTTTATATTTCTAAGAGAAAGTGTCGTTACCATTACACATTGATTTTTCAGACTAGTTTTCTCTGTTTTGTTGTCTGTAAAAAAAGAATCTAGCATCTTCATCTCTGTTGTTTTAGTTGTTTTTGACCACAGGCTCTCTGATCAGTCTTACTGTCTGAAGAATAGTATCATCGTCTTTGCAGTTTTGAACATGACTTAACTTGCTTTCCAATCATTCTCTTTTTGCATTGCCAGAAGTTGAGATGATCTATTTTGCACTTTTAAGAAGTAAAGAAACAGAAATATGCATATGTAAAAAAAAAAAAAAAAATTAAAAAGATGTAATAAGGCAAAAAACGCAAAAACATGCATAAAAAATAAAAGCAAAAGTAAGACTAAAAATATAAAAGCAAAAGAAAAGAGCAAAAATAAAAGCAAAAGAAAAAGCGCAAAAAATAAAAGAAAAGAAAAGAGCAAAAAATAAAAGCAAAAGAAAAAAGCAAAAAATAAAAGCAAAAGAAAAAAGCAAAAAATAAAAGCAAAAGAAAAAAGCAAAAATAAAATGAAAATAAGGAAAATATTAGAAAATTAAAAAAACAAAAGAAAATACAAACAAGAAAGGCAAAAAAGAAACTAAAAGAAAAAAAGACATAAAAACAAAAATGGAAGGAAAAATAAAATAAATGCAAAAACTTCAAGAAAGAAACTAAAAGCCAACCCCCCCCCCCAAAATAAAGACAACAAAAATGTAAAAAGAAAGCAAATACGAAAATCAAAATGTTAATAAGAGCAACACTATTTTGTTGTGTTTTTTATAATTGTAAATTGCAATTTCTGGAGAGTAAAATTTATTTTCCAGACATCTTTCATATACAGATTTATTTGTTAAAATAAGAAGAAAAAAAAGAAAGAGAAGAAGGCAGACAAGAGTACACAAGTGAGTGTCTTGCACATTTCTTTGTCCAAACAGAAAGAAATAAATAACAATCGGTCCTTGCCACCCCAAGAATGATCAAGTGTCGGGCATTGACAATGTTCAGCTGCCCTCGACGCAACCAAGAGAGGAAGCCCAAAGACGTTCATCTCTTGAAGAGCAGCCAGACGATAAAACCAGAGAAAGATCACCCAATTGGTACAGCCATCAGGAAATCATGGGATATTCATGCAAAAGATCCTCCTGTTGGATTGGCGGTAAATTGGTGACACTCTTGCGTACATCACACGTAATGGACCGAACCTTGAAAAAGTGTTAAAAAGAAAAAGACAAATCAATAAAATGTTGGTGAAATGGTAGAACAGGGAGAAATGAATTCAGATTTTCTTCAATGACAATTAAACGACAGGTGAAACACATAATGTAATAGTTTGGCTCATGCGTTGTGATAAAAGCAGAAATAAAATAAGTATTAGTTGATACCTGGGTAGATAGAAAAAATTTTTTTTCACACACTTCTTGCTTGTGGAACTTTTTTCCAGCTCCATCCTTTCCAGCCATCTTCAAAAATTTAAATGCAATGTCAGTCACTATCTACTGTCCTCCTGATTGCTTTTCTTTTGTATTCACTCCCTTTGTAATGTTTCTGCTTTATAATTCTTCCACACCCAGTAACTACCTGTGCATTAGTGGCTTTACTGCCTTGGTTGGGGTGATGTTGATTAAGAAAAACTAAACAGGGATGCTAAGAGCAATTATTTTCCTTTGGTTGAAATGAAGTCACAAGGGTCCTGTAAGAGCCAGTGAGTGACATTAGTTCATATGGTTGAATGACAGTTAGTATTTATTCCTGCTCTGAGGCAAGATGTGTCTGCATAGGTCAGTTGCTATGCATCACGCCTAGAGGCAAGATGTGTCTGCATAGGCCAGTTGCTATGCATCACGCCTAGAGGCAAGATGTGTCTGCATAGGCCAGTTGCTATGCATCACGCCTAGAGGCAAGATGTGGCTGCATAGGCCAGTTGCTATGCATCACGCCTAGAGGCAAGATGTGGCTGCATAGGCCAGTTGCTATGCATCACGCCTAGAGGCAAGATGTGGCTGCATAGGCCAGTTGCTATGCATCACGCCTAGAGGCAAGATGTGGCTGCATAGGCCAGTTGCTATGCATCACGCCTAGAGGCAAGATGTGGCTGCATAGGCCAGTTGCTATGCATCACGCCTAGAGGCAAGATGTGGCTGCATAGGCCAGTTGCTATGTATCACACCTGGAGATGTCGTCTGCCAAGAAGACAGACATTACAAACCTTCACACTCACTGGTAGAGCACACAGTGAAAACCACATGGTCTCGCTTGGCACATAGAGGACATCACAAGCTACCCAGTTGTAAAATAATTTCAAGAGCCTCTCACTTTTTGCCAAAAGCAATTAAAAAAAAAAAAAAAGTAAAAAATGAAAAAGACGTAAAAAAATAGAAAGACTAAAAAGCAAATACACTGATTGTTGTATACATATATTATAGTTTCTTGGTGTGGGACAAATTACTAATAACTATGTATATAGCAGTAAAAAAAATTCTTTTTATACAAGGGTCATTCAATAAATAAGGTGAATTTTTTGGTATAAGGACTTCTAATACAGATAGAAGCTTACTCTTTTTTATTTTTTTTTTGTTTTACTTCTTTTTCACATGGATTTAATTTCTTTTGCAGATTAAAAATAAAACTTTGAGAGTTTTGGTGATTAACAAAGATGGCCGACCAAGAAGCATGCTCCAGGATTGAACAGTGGTCAGTTATCAAGTTTTTGGTTGCTGAAGGGTGCAAACCAGTTGAAATTCATAGTAGAATGTCAACTGTGTATGATGGCACATGTTTCAGCCAAAAAAATATCTACAAGTGGCCTAAATTGTTTAAAGAAGGACGGAGCAGTGTTGAGGATGAAGACAGGCCCGGGAGGCCTACAGAAGTGAGGTCTCCTGAGGTGATCGAATCAGTCAATGACCTCATTCAGTCTGACAGTGGATGACATTGCAATGACTTTGAAAGACAAAGAACAAACGCAGGGGTCATCAGTCAGAAGGAGTCATCTTGCATCATGACAACGCAAGGCCTCACACAGCAGCCCAAACGGTGCAGACCATCAACGAGCTGGGCTGGGAACTGCTCCCTCATCCCCCTTACAGCCCAGACCTTGCCCCTTCAGACTTTCACCTGTTTGGTCTCTTGAAAGCGTTCACAAGAGGCACGAAGTTTAAAAGAGACAATGAAGTCAAAAGTGTTGTGAGCGACTGGCTGAGACATCAGTCCAAAGATTTTTACGCTGAGGGAGTACGGAAGCTTGTGCACAGATGGGAAAAGTGTGTGACAGTGCTGGGAGACTACGTTGAAAAATAAAAAAAAAGTAAGCTTCTATCTGTATTAGAAGTCCTTATAGAGAAAAATTCACCTCATTTATTGAATGTCCCTCGCATAATAACGTCTATAATAATTGATTTCTATTATTGTCATTAAAGTTATAATAAGTCAAAATGATACATTCAATAATGAACTGTTCACTCCTACATCCAGTCCAAAATATATATATATGGTCATTCCTTGTCATCGGAAAGGGCTTGCATTTCCCAGTAAACCCTAAGAGCAAAGCTGTCTGGAGTTTCAACTCCTACAGGGCCAGCTATAGCAGTAAGGTCAAGTAGGATGGGCCAGACTGAATGGCAGAATAGGCAAAGATCTACACAATCTCAACAAGCAATCCAGCAGAAGAGGGCAGCACCAGTCAGGCTGGCATAACCAAGACAGACCTTGACAGACAAAGCATGTTTACCAGATCTCACCTGCCTTTGAGCTGTGAGGGAGGCACTTCTGGCCAAGTGTGTGGACTTCTCAGTCACGTGGAGTTGTCCACCAAAATCAAATTCACATGAATGGCCCCATAACCAAACACTCTTTCAGGATTAGGCAGGGACTTCACAGCCATCTCAGCCACCCCACCAGCAGAGGGGGTTAAAGGGAATAGAGAGAGAATGATGATGATGATGATACCGACACCCATATGCGAG
>OZ038497.1:97781050-97798550 GCA_964036315.1 Acanthosepion esculentum | reverse complement strand
TTGCCAGGGTTACAGTATGGAACACAGGGTACGATTAATAAATTGTCACATTTTCATATTTTTAATTTCGTACATGCATGTTGTTTGTTTTTGATTTTGTCGACTGCACATTATAGTAGAGTCGGTTGGGCACCATGTATGAGAAAAAGAGCCCCATAATGCAATTCACTCTGTCGGAAATTTGGAGGTGGCATGCTGTACTGCTTGGCACTCACACCAGAAGCTCCAATACGAACATTTCAGAGTGTGTCAGTCTGAGGATTCAGAAAGAGTTGGACGATATATCCAATCAACAGCATGCTGTTTGGAGTGATGACTAATGATGGTGACATTATGTCTCCATTCATCTTCCCACAGGGCCTCAAACTCAACATCGAGGCTTATATCAAGTACTTCGACGAGGTAGTTTAGGCCTGGGTCAAAACGGTAGCTGCTGGAAGACCCTGTGTCTGGCAATTAGAATCTGCACCATGCCACACAAGCAAGAGAACCAAGTCACGGCTGTCGGACAATTTCTGCGACATTACCCCTTACATGTGGCCACCTAACTACCCACACTGCAACCTCCTTGATTATTATGTGTGGGGTGCAGTTGAGTGAGGGACCACCAAACTCCTTGTAACACCAAAGATGAACTGAAGGCAAGAATTATGGCAGCATTCACCAACTTATACAATGAGACCATCCAGAAGAGTTGCAGAAAATTTTAAAGTCGTCTGGAGGCTGTGGTTGATGCTCATGACAATTTTACTGATTAAATATACACTTTAGTATTTCAAGATATTTTTGTGTCATTTTGGTAAATGTATCTGTTTAAATGAGATATCAGTGTTAGTTGCAATTTTGTGTAATTTAAACGACGATTTATCCATCACATTCTGTATTTTGAATGCAATTTCATGCCTTCAACAACAGATATTTTGTATACAATTTTACACTTCCACACCAAACATAAGTTTTTTTAGATATATAGTTTGTAGATGATAAAAAGTATTGTTGGTAATTTTATTTTAAAAATATATTGCTGCTAATTTCACTACAAAAATGTATTGCTGGTATTGTTACTATAAAAATGTATTTTTATACATTTTTAGTGTTGCCATTTTGCTATAAATATGTATCGTTGGTCATTTTACGAGTAAAATGTATTGTTGATCATTTTATTACAAATGTATTGTTGAGAATTCTTCTATAAAAACGTCTTGTAGGTAATGTTGTTATCAGATATACCATTAGTAATTATTTTTTTTTTATAAAAAAGTATTTCTGGGAATTTCACTACAAAAATGTACTGTTGGCAATCTTTTTTATAAAAATCTATTTTTATACTTTCCTCGTGTTTTAATTTTTTGGGGGTGGCTCGGTGTTCACAATTTGCCCATAGCTGAAACTCTAACAGGTGCTATCATCCCAGGTCAGGGTGAACCTGTGAATAACAGCAATTAAGAAATTGTCCCACACTCCTCAAAAACCTCCAGTCTCGCAATCAGAGGACTTACTGATGGATGTAGTTCATTGCCATCCCTGAGACTACTCATTTGGGAGGAGAGACGTACCTCTCTGCAGTCTGTGTATTCTACAGTCCCAGGTGTCAGGACATCAACAACAGGATGTTGGATGTAGCCAGTGGCAGAATCAAATTGACCAGATTTGGTATTGAACTGCAATAAGATCCTTGATACTGAACACGAAGCTTCAAAACAAGCCTGGATTAACGCTACAAAAATTGTCAGAAGACTGCGAAAAATGCTTGAGCATAAAAAAAGACACTAAGGATATCGAGGAATCGGGAGTAGCACACATACGTAAGTTGAACAAAAAGTTACGTTTTTCACCCACCCCCGAAAGAAAAACAAAAATTTTATGATAAAGAAAAAATTACAAGGTATGAGGCGATTAATGACCTAATTATTATGAGTCAGATGGAAACTGTAAGAACACTAAATAGCACCTTGTGATTCCTAATATATATATATATATATATTTTTAAAACTTTTCACCCCAAGCAAGGTAGGAGTACCACAGGCATGCAAAGAGTGAATGCAAGAGTAAAGAGGCGTGATAGAGGAAAGGATGAAGAGAAGGGAATAGGTCAAGCCATCTGGTGATGTCGACTGACATTGCATTTGAATATTTGAAGATTATAGCTATTGAGGAAAGCCAGTAAGAGGAAGGGAGTTCCAAAGACAGGAAGTGTGAGACATGAAGCTATTGGAGTAGAAGAGACAGCTACATTTAACCATTTCGACAGTGAAAGGGTGGGACTGAGATGCCAACCTAATGGCACATTTAAATTCATGCAGTTTAGGAACTAGCGAAAATAGCTCATCGGAGCAGTTACCATGAAAGACAGAAGGAATCAACGACACATCTGTGAGAGAGTGACTGTAAACGAGATGCCAGATCAGGGCCAACCACATTGCATATCCGTCTCTGGATTTTGCCGAGTACCCTAAGGCGAACAACGGGGTCTCCAGACCATATATGACAGCAATTATCCATGCAAGGGCGCACAATGAAAACTCTTATAAGAACATATGGCGGCTTCCCAACAGATAACCTAGTTGCTACTGTAGCCAAAATTTTCAAGTGGGAATCTTTAAGTCAGTATTTTCCAAATATTTTTGGCAGTAACCACACTGAATGTAGAATAATTGGAACCGTTTAAGACTCTAAACAAACACATCATTACAGCAATTCTCCATTTAGTTGTGCCAAACAAATTTTACTGAATTTTGATTTACTTTGATAATCAATAAACTTTATTTAAATTTAATCTGTAAAATATATTATATTTTAATAATCAATAAAACTTGATAATTGATCAAAGAAAATGTAAAGTACACCTTTGCGCGAATGTCCAGCATGAACACATTGACTGAGCAGACTGTTAGGTGGCAATTCAGTTTCTATTAAACGTCTCTACCATGCTGGCTATGAAGGCAAGCTGATGTGTTAGTTCTGTTGCTACCGTGGGATTTTTTTTTTCTTTTTACAGCAAGGTTCACCCTGTACAATGAGCGGGGTTCACTCAAGGTAGAAGGTTATAGAGTAAGTGGCACGGTCTATGCAGATAAGTTGGGAAGATAACAGTTAACCCTCAACTTTAACAGGTTAAGACTGTAGTGATTGCGGAAACATCCTCTTGTGAGTCGGTTCCACAGAGCACTAGTTTGCAGGAAGAAACTGCTCTAGTGGAACTTACTTCTCACCAGTGGAATACAGAGGGAAAGAGGTTGGTTTACCTCAATGCGAGTGGCATGGCGGGCTCTAGCTGTGAAGGTTAGAACTTGCAGAACCAAGGAATGTAGTTTGTCCAAGCACTTTCCATGGAAGTAGCAATGGAGCAGTGAGAGGCTTGCCACATCCTGTCTGTGAGAGAGTGGAGTTGCAGGGTGGGAAATAGCATTCAGAGTTGTGCTTCTTCTAGACTGGTTGCCAAGCCAGGCTAGAGAATCCAGTTTGCCCTGCTATTTAGCCCAAATCTGAAGAGAGGTGTGATGGACTGATATCTTTCCTAAGGCTACTTGTGTGAAAGTGAATGCATCAATCTCAGCCAGAATTTGAACTCAACATGCCTCCATTGAATTTCTTCTTCTATGTGCCGGCACTCGTTTTTAATTCTAAGCAATATTTGTCCCCTTACTATCCCTACTAGTGCCCGTTTTGCCACCCATTTATATAAGCACATTAGGTAGGTTATCTGATGTTTCCTTCTACCTCTCGTAAACTTCAATATGCCCTGTGAGTGTTAAATTCTCCAAGCTCTCTTTTCTCATTATTTTTAATTGTCTCTTTCTGATTCCTTTTTGTTTCTATTTTCTTTAAAACTTCCACCTTGCTTACATGCTACGTCTGTGGTAGTCACATCTGTAGAGTCACATCTCTCCTCTTCATCTGTGCAGAAATTATAGCATCACTGCTGCTCAGGGGAACCGACGTTCAGTACTCTTTTCTTTGTTTCATACAAAATTTTCCAGTGTCTTAATACTTTGCTTAGTTTCTAGAAGACATGTTTCACTATTCTTATGTGCATTCAGCACTTTTACAATAGCTCATATGACCAAACAGGAACACATAAGGAATGCTCATACATTTTTTTGATATTTTATTATTTGCAGGAGGCATAGTAGAGTGATAGAGTGAGGAACTGGAGAGCTGAGTTCAAATTCCAGTTGAGTTCATTACATTCACTTATGTGCTAATACCCTTGGGAAAGTTATAATTAAAACACTTCTCCCCCCAGCTATGGGTAAATAACAGGACAGGGTTCTATAGCCTTGTATGGCAACCAGTCTAGGAGAAGGAAAACTCTGTATGAAAAACCATATGTTGCACATACTATGCAGCTAAGGAAAGAATAGTCCGCATTGACTCGATGATCCCAACTACGTTCGATTCCTTTCTTATCTGCAACTGCTTTCCTGTTCCATAATCCCATTCTTCTTCTACGTGCTGTGTCTCTTCAGGAGATGGGCGACCATAATTTCCTGTCCCATGTAGCGCTATAGTAAATTTTGTCTTTTCATTATCTCTCCTAATACTTGTTCTGTCAACTATTTACACAAGCGAATTAAGTAGGTTATACACTACTTTCCTCTGTCCATTTTGCCTTCAATATTTCTTGCGAGTGTCAAATTTTCTCAGCCTTCTTTCCTTGTTGTCTGCCCTAGGAATATCTCTTTCTGATATTAAGTACAAATGCCCTTTTTGTTTCCATTTTTCGCAAAAACTTTGTTGTTGCTCTCACGTTCAGTCCACAGTATCCTCAGCATCCTTCTGTTGAACTACGTTACTTCAAGTCGCTTCTTCATCTATGATGAATGAGACTATCCAGCATTCAGTGCCATACGGGAAGGAAAGGTGTTAACTCCAAAAATGCATAATTTTCCATTTTAACATTTTTATTTTCTTAGTTTTATGGGATTTCTTTTTCTTCTTTACAAACCAAACACAGCCCCCTCTACTCCTTCAGATATTTGTGGCCGACATGAGATTTTCAATTACGCTTTGTAGTAAAAAAAAAAAAAAAAATGAAAATCATGGTGCATAACTCCTGTTTATATTACAATGAGTTACCTCCCTTGAAATGTGGCAGATATTTTTTTAATGTTAAGTCATTTGTTTATTAACATTTTCCTGGTAATATATAAAAATATTTTGGCGCACTAGGGAGAAAAAGATATATATATATATATATACATATATATATATATATTAACGGAGCATAAAATAAAAATATAGATAACTAAAAATTTCAGAAGTATTTCTTCTTTCTCCATTAAATGGATCGCTGCAGAGACCCTTACACTGACGGCCGTCATACTTTGTTTACCCATTCTATAACCAAACAACACTGAAAGTAGAGTTGTCTTCGCTTCTAGCTGACAATTATATATGAAATTTATTCTGAATTTTAATTTTAGTTTTGATAAAAATCTTAGTCATTTGCGACACACTTAATTTAATCTCAGGGTACACAAGTGCACAACTGTACACATTTTGGGGAAACATTGTGTTAAAACTAATAAAAACATCAATATCTGAGTCAGTTGGAAACACAAGAGTATGTACGTATACTAGCCTCTGTCAAGGTTAACAATGAGTGCAACAACATTCGGAGGTTAATTATAGGAGTGTGATTTGATGAAGTGCTCATTTACCCACATACTATTCCATCCATTAACTATCGTGTCATACCACTGACAAGATGTTTCCATCTAGATTTCTAGCACTTAGAGTGCAGGAACAAGTAGATTCATGCCTTTCTGAAAGAGATTTGTGAAAAGTAAACATCAGCAGCTTTTGCCAAAAATTCAAACTCTGCTTTGTCAAATCCATGCTCTGCGCCAGAAACTACTGACTAAATTACACACACACACACACATCTATATATATAATTATATATATATATATATATATATAGATAGATAGATAATATTAGTGGTCAATATATATATATATATATATATATATATATATAGATAATATTAGTGGTCAATATATATATATATATATATAGATAATATTAGTGGTCAATATATATATATAGATAATATTAGTGGTCAATATATATATATATATATAGATAATATTAGTGGTCAATATATATATATAGATAATATTAGTGGTCAATATATATATATATATATATATATATATAGATAATATTAGTGGTCAATATATATATATATATATAGATAATATTAGTGGTCAATATATATATATATATAGATAATATTAGTGGTCAATATATATATATATATATATATAGATAATATTAGTGGTCAATATATATATATATATATATATATATAGAGATAATATTAGTGGTCAATATATATATATATATATAGATAATATTAGTGGTCAATATATATATATATATATATAGATAATATTAGTGGTCAATATATATATATATATATATATAGATAATATTAGTGGTCAATATATATATATATATATATATATAGATAATATTAGTGGTCAATATATATATATATATATACACACACACACACACACACACACACACACACACACGCATAAATTCCCAAGAGGATAGAACCCAGGTAGAACTCAATGTCCAGCACAGAGTAAGAATATACTATAAAAGGCTCAAACACTAATATTCCATGGCTATAATTTATTACATTAGAATCATAATCATGATCCAATTCATCAGACCTACAAATTCAAAAAGAAATCAGAAAATATAACTCAGGGTATAAAAACTTACATATATACAAAGTTGTATCTACTTCTCTCTGTTGAACTTTTCCCCTGTGGATAGGGATATTTTCTATTCTTCAAAAGGCAGACTAAAATGTTTTATATATGAGTTTGATGATGTGTTTTGTTCCAAGTATGGAATCTATGTTGCATACAAAATGGTGGAAAGAAAATAAGGAGGAGAATCTACAACCAAACATCAGTTACAGTTTATATTGAAATGGTAAGGATAGAGAGAAACTGAGTGCTAAATTTATATTTTGGCATTCAATGGATCTAAGTGTTTAACACAGCTTAACACATTTTATTAATAAAACTGAGTCTATAAAAAAAAACTGTTATTTGTCCGAAAGTCTTTATCAAAGAGACATGTCACTTATAAGTTTCGCCTATTTTGTCATTCATTTATCCACTGTCTTATATTTGTTTAAAGTAGGATATACTATGCCGACAGTTTTTAAGAAATTTGACTAATGGAAAACATTTCATTGAAAATAGATTTGATTACACATTTCAACTTTTCTCGGCTTCGTTGGATATAAAAACGAAATTTCACACATTTCCTTCCTTCATTTTTGGATCTCATGAAGGCCAGAAAGGCGAAACTCATCATCAAATCGTGTTTCAATGAAAAACCCTCCATTCATCAATTTATATGCATGGTGCGATGGATAAATTGTCGGATAAATTACATACTTGAAAATAAAACTGGCATTTCGTTTTAACAGACATGTTTACTAAAATTACACAAAAATATCTTGAAATACTAAAGAGTAAAGTTATTCAATAAAATTGCCATTGGCTTTAACTCTAGTCATCTTCAGAATCTCCTGCATCTCTTCTGGACGGTCTCCTTGCTTAAGTTGGTGAATGCTGCCATAATCCTTGCCTTGGTGTTACAAGGAGATTTGTTTCACTCAATCGCATCCCACACATAATCATCAAGGAGGTTACAGTACTTGTGTGGCATGGTGCAGAGTCCTGTTGCCAGACATAGGGTCTTCCAGCTGCCACTCTCTTGACCCAGGGCTGCACTATCTCCTCAAGGCAGTTGACGCAGGCCGCTGTGTTAAGTCGGAAGATGAATGGAAGCATAATGTTGCCATCACTAGTGATCACTCCAAACATCATGATGTTGACTGGATATATCATCCAACTGTTTCTGAATCATCTGCACTGTCCTCAGATTGACACCAAAACACTCTGAAATGTTCAGATTGGAGCTTCTGATGTGAATGCCAAGCAGAACAGCATGCCATTTCCAAATTCCTGGCAGAGTGAATTGCGTCATGGTGCTCTTTTTATCACAGATGGTGCCCAACTGACCCTACTCTACTGTGTAGTTGACAAAATCAAAAACAAACAACACAATTAAAAATATAAAATAGCAACAATTTACATATCACACATTGTGTATGCATATATATGTATGTGTCAAAGTTCTCAGAATAAATCTATGGAGAAGACAAATTGAATAAAATAGATAATTGGAGAATAGTCCTTGTCAACATGTTTCATCATGTGTCTCATGTGTCCTTATCAAGACCAGTGATGATAAACAAAATCGAAATGTTGTGTAGTTAAATGAAATTCAAAAATTTTAAAAAGACTCTCCTGTGTTAAACCCTTTTTGGATATTTTATTCAATCTGTCTTTAACGCATTGTCTACATGGTAAACAAACACACACTTTTAGTCAAAAAAAAAAGAATTAGTTGCTACACCTGCCACTACTGATCTTGAAATAGCAAGTGACCAATCAGAAACAAGCTACGTCACTTCCTCCTCAGCCATGACAAGACAAAAGGAGAACAAATGCTCGTCTTTTCCCTCTTAGGACCAACATGCAGAAGGACACACACTCTCAATGAACACTGCTTGACATAACAGGTAAGTAATTTCTACTTGTCGCCAGGAATGTTTTTATCTCCTATGAAATGATATGTCACATAAAAACAAAAAGAAACAACACTGTCAGACACATACACTGGTAGTAGGAATTAAGATCAGAAACGATTTTTCTTGTGGGACAGCTTAAAAAAAAAATACATGCCTTTGCTAGAAATACCAAGACGTCGATGAAGAAAAACACAAACTAAACAAAAAAAACGACCCTCCCCTCAAACAGCAACCATAGTCATCTCTTTGTATATTTATTCCTTCAAACTCAAACAGCACTTCAATGCCCACCAATCTCCGTCATAGAACTTCATGGATCTGATCTTTTAATCATTTTGATGCTTTCTCTGCAGATTCTGAAATTGTTCTGATGGCCTTTCTCTTTTTCACTCCCCTGACTCCAAGTCGATCTAGAGTTCTGCATAAAGATCTTCTTGCAAAACCACAGCATCCAACTTCAATCGGAAGACAGGTAGTCCGCCATTGGTCAGACCTGCATTTCTCTACCAGCTCCTGGTATTTTTCCAGCTTTCTTTCAAAGGCCTCTTCCAAATTCTCTTTCCAAGGTACTGTAAGTTCAAGCATTACAACTTGCCTGGAGACAATAGACCAGAGTATTAAATCTGGGTGCAGGGAAGATGTTGCTATCTGCTCTGAGAATTTCAACTGACTCCTGAGGTCTACTTTCAATTGCCAATCTCAGGCAGTAGAGAGCATGCAAGCTGACAATTTACGAACTGGGAGGGGGGTTCCGGCCTTCATGAAATACAGCGACTTCGTAACAGGCTTGTAACTACTAACGCTGACTGCTGCAGCCACTACTTCGGCCAATTTCTTAAGTACCTGATCACGTCTCCATTGGTACCTCCCATCACCAAGGACCCTAGGACAGGTGCTTAGAATGTGTTTCGGCATACCTTCCTTGGCAATATACATATATGAGATAAAGATATATATTTTTATATAGCAAGATCAGTAGTGGATAAAATTGTATGACAAAGTGGAAAAAGTTCACCAGTGATGCGTTTCATCCTTCAGGACTTCATCGGACTTAATTTGTTATACAGTGTAACCCGGATATAAGAGAGTTGTCAGGACCAGAGAAGAAGTCTCTTATATCCGGGTTTGGTCTATTTTGTTTAGGTAAGTATGGCTCTAATTTGGGACCAGAGAAAATCTCTCTTATATCCGGGTTACACTGTACTGCTAAGATGACACATGTGCACAACAGAGGGATACTGGGAATTTTAGATATTGTTTTCTTATCAGCCGAATTCATGTAGAGTCTTTTCTTTTTCTTTCCATCACTTTTGTAAGTAGGTATGTCACACTGTGATATTAGATCTGCCAGGTATGGTGAAATGTTGTAAAAGCCAGGGTGTAAATTTACTGTAGATGACTTTGCGATTACCTCTAGAGCAATGATTCCTCACTGGTGGGGCATGCATAGGATGTGCACCCTTCGGCTTACTACACCAACAGAATAAGGGGGCAACTCGAGAATGAGTTATTGACAGTGAATTGTTTTCTAGTGAGTCTGAGTGTTAATGTTAATGTAATGTATATAAAAATATTTTGTGTGTATGTACGTACATGTGTAATTGGCATACATGTAAGAATTAAATATTACAGGGGGGCACCAGAATTCTAGAAATACCAAAGTGGGGCATGGCCCAAAATCGGTTGGGAACCACTGCTCTAGAGAGTGCCTTAATTGCAAGGTTATCTCCAGTAAATTTGTGCTCTGGCTCTTACAACATTTCACCATTTCTCACAGATCTTCTAATATCACATGTATTCAGGTAAATAAGTTTCTCAAGTCTACTAACAGTTATCACTCTTTCTTTTATTGCTAGGTGGGGGCAGGGCCTCATTCCTAACTTTTTGTTTGAAATAGTACGGAACATCAGCATCTTGTCAGTATTTTCTCTTTGACTTACATGTGTTTTCCATTTTAGTTGTTGCTGCTGTTGGAAGTCCTCAAGTGATGTGGTTTCTGTAATGACAGTTCATGTGGTTCGAAGAAGGATGGTCCTATCGAAGACATACAGGGTTCAATCGCTCAAATCCATTGTTAATCGTTGATCTGAGAAAGCTGTTTGGTATGGTTTGTTTTATAGCATATCAACACCTTAATGGGTCATTTAATGCCAACAAGATTTTTATTGCTAGTGATATTCTTTTTTTCAAAAATGTATTCCTGTTAATACTTTTCTCAAAAAAGCATTGCTTTTAATATTTTTTTAAAAAGTTTTATTGCTGATAATAATTTCTTTCTTCAAAAATTTATTGTTGGTAACTTTTTTTACAAAAACATATTGCTAGTATTAAAACCTATTTTTACACTTTCATAGTGTTTTGACCCCAGTTTGGTGGGATTAACTATTTACCCATAGCTAGGACCCAAACAGGTGCTACCATCCTGGGTCAGGGTGGACCTGAGAACACCAACAATTACAAGATGGTTCCTCAAAGCCTCCTGATCAGAGGCCTTGCTGTTGGATGTAGTTTATTGTCTTATCCAGAATGCGGACGTAGTTTATTGTCACACCCACGATGGGAGAGAGCCGTTGTAAAAGAAAGTAAAAGAGAGAGAGTAACGCAGGCTTGGGAAATATTACAACATATCCACCCTTGTTGGGTAATTTAATGCTGAACCCAGTCACTTTTTCTTTTTGTTTTTAATTATATGTGATTTATATATATACTTGGCTCGAGGATAGGTAAATATTCGTGATTTGTATACAAGTCTATAGGTAAATGCTAACTGCTTATACTTGTCTGTAAGCATTTAGCTGCTAAGTGGACCCTTTTGGTGAGGGTCTGCAATTGGTATATTTCAGTAAATGAGGTTCTTTATTTCCAAGCAGAAGAATTTCACGTAAGATATCAGGTGAGAAATACTGAATAACTTGACGGACAAATACAGCAATCAATCTGTTCAAATGACTCGGTTGTACCTTGTAAACGGTTGTGGTAGATAGATTAGAAAAAATAGATAGATTCGAGAAAAATCGTGTATGATGACACAACTGTCAAAGACTGTTAGTGACATGTGAATTCTTGTGCTAAGAGGAACAGTATTTGTGCGATAAAGGGTCCCAAACAATGACAGCTAAGAAGGGGAATAGTGCAAGCATGGGCAAAAATCCCTTTCCCCGTTGAATCTTAATCTCATGTTGGATATTTTTGAAAGTGTAAATAGACTTACCTGATGTTTCCAAGATGGTTCTTTAATTTCGCTGCAGAATCTTTCCATTCTCCTTCATTCGTCGTATACCTCAGGGCTGGAAGTCAATGCAGAAGAGAAAATGGAGTCATTAGCAAAACATGATTCAATTAAGATTCGCTGGCAAAACTTGATTCAATTAAGATTGATTAACAATGTCAAAAAAAAAATTTTTTTTTTTTAAACTCGCAAAGCAAATATTTTAATTTATTGTTCAGTTTTTATTTTAATCAGCCCCTTTGAGGCTGCAGCTTTAATCACAAACTGAAAAAAAAAAAGAAGCTATATGAGACCAGCTTAGGCAGCTTAAAACAAAAGGAAATAGAATTAAAAGCAGCATATAAACAAGGATCATCTTTTTCTTGACTCATTGCGACAGGAAGATAAAAAAAAAAAAAAAGCATCAATATTCCTAAATGCTAAATTGTTTCAAACATATTCAAACCCAGTCTTGATATAACTATGAAATAAATTTGCTAATTTTTAGGTACTCAATGTTAATTTTTTTTTTTTTTTTCTAAAGTTTATATTTCCCACAATATATCAAATGCAATCTGTCCCTTCAGGACATGAGTGATCATGGCTCTCCACAGTTTCTTGTCTTTTGATGGTCTCAGTTACACTTTCTTCTTTATGATCTTTCTGTTTGTGTTGTTCCTCAATTCCTTTGTACAAATTTGACAGGTTACTACTTTCCTGTTTCTCTCGTCTTCAGGATGCTAAATTCTCTAAGCCTTCTTTCCTCCTTATATGTCCAAAGATATGCAGCCTTCAATCTAATTACATTGGCAAATACCGTATGCACCCCTCATTGTCCCATCACCAAAATATAATATTGTTAAATTTTATCAAAGTACAGTTTGTAATATAACCTTTATTTTTATGAGATTAAAAGTTGGTAAATATTTTTTTACTGGTATTTACTTTCATCTTAATTTTAATTTTTATTCTGTAAAATATTGTCGGCGTTTATTATTAATTCTTCCCAATATTTACTTTTTCTTCATTTTTATTTTATTATTTATTACATTTTGGTTAGATTAGGTCTGTTGATTTTAATCTATGTTGGGTTGTTTAATGCCAAATCTTGTGTGATGCACCCAGTAAGGACCAAACCTACTAATTACTGATTAGTAGGTTTGATCCTTACTAGACCTACTAACCATTATACCATGCCAAGGAACGTTTATTTAAGACAAATCATTGCTAATCATTATTATTAATTTACAATCAGTATTTTCTTTCTACTTAATTCTTATCCTAACTTTTACGGAGAGCTGCAATCTGCAGCATACAACAGAATTAGGAATAAAATATAATCTCTTGGTGAGATTTGTAGAGGCAGGATGGCATAATGGATAACAGCTTGGATTGAGGAACTGACCATTTTTCCAGCATCTTTAGCGATGTGAGGTCTGAGGTGAGCTTGGGTCCCAATAGGTGCTCATCAAGGTAAGGGACCTCCTTAAGGGAACACCTGTTGATTATAATAGACGGAAATTCAAGGTCTGCCTGGCAATGATCGAACATTACTAGTTTGGCTTGTTTGAGGTACTGATTGTGACCAGCCAGTTTTTGAACATAAATTGTAATAACTCCTGCTCGCTTTAATATCAAATACAGTACAAAAACCACAATAAATTCACAGTCATGTCTATAAATCAGAAGTTAAACAATTGGTACAGTGCATCCTCAAGTCAGAAGGAAAATATTTTGTCAGTTTTATACCATCAACATGGAAGCTGGCTATTTTGGAAGGTGGGGATGTACTGATGTATCCTAAGCCCTGCCAACAAAGCAATGACAATTATACCTTGACTTGTAACTTCAACAGTTGACTGATTTTTTTTTTTACAACGTATCAACTTCTTTGCGTGTTATTTAAAGATGAAACATGTTTCGGATTTTAGGTAGTTGTTTACAGTATCAAGTGTTCCCATGCTGTTGCTCAACTAAATACTGATTCGTTTTGATGCTGCATAACTTCAGTGATCAAATGAGAGCCAGTGTTTTCAGTGTGATTTGACCATAGGCAGTAACTTCAATAGAAAGAATATGTATCATATATATATATATACATATATATATATATATATATATGTATATATATATATATATATATATATAATAAATGTGAATGTCAGTGTGTCACACTTTTTCAACTTTACTCCTAGAGGCCATAGCCCAACATCTCATACCATTTTGAAATCAGACCGACACCGTGAGCAAATTAAAAACATTCCAGGCTGGATCCAGACATGCAATCCTGAAATTCTGGATTCCCAAGTTTTCATTACTGTGATTGTTTTCAATGATTTTTATGTGATTTTTTATGTCAAATGTTTTTGTACAATAACAATTTTTATAACTTCGAAAACAAATTTGGGAATAATCAAAATTAATTGTGAAATTAAGTGAAAGTCACTCATGAAACAAAAACAATCGTTTGTACAAAAAGTAAAGATCTATGTACATCAAATTGACTTTAAATTAAGAGGTGTCAGAATAATTATTGTTTAACTTTTAAGAGGTAAGCTTAAATATTAATGCTATACTTAAATACAGCAATCAATTTTGAGTTCTTCTGTAGTTTATTGTTACCTATTGCATCTACTCCTCCCTACCTATTGTGATGAAGGCCCAATCAAGAGCCTTTCACAGGGGCTAACTTAAATAGGGTGGCTTTTAAGCTAGTATATATATATATATATATATATATATATATATATTTATTTATGATCATCTTGTTTATGTTTTTTTCCAGATATTTAGCTTTTTGTTATATTCCGTGCTAATAGGAATATGGAATGGACAAACACGGAAGATAAATAGTAACAGGTTTATTGTAGAAACCAGTACAACAAGATAGGAAGTAATAGTTATGCACACGGTCGTCACAAGTCAGTACAGTTGTGTGCGTGCTGCTATCAGAAGGCCGCTAGTTCTTGCAGATCCCAGCTCGACTCTCCTGTCCACTGTCCTCACAGATACTTATAGGTGGTTACCACCTATAGTGCCGCCACTCGTGGGGGTAACAGGTTATTCCATCACATCACTTTTAAAACATAAATTTTTTTTATAATAGGGCGATCTCAACTGAGATTACATGAAGGGACTCTTGTGAAAGCATTTAGTGAGGAAAAACCAATAAGAAATCTGTTTCTTTTAACTGGCTGATTTTTATTAGAGACAATATGCTGAATATGTATCTGGAAAAACAATTATGAAGAATGAATGTCTGTCAAAAACTGCTGATTTGTTGAATGTTTGTCTTAAACATTAGTGTTAAAATATAAAGAAAGTAAATTTGGTATTTGAGAAGTGGCATACAAATTTAATTTTTAATCATATATTGGCTTTCTATTTTCAAACACTCAATATACTTAGCATTTGAGATGTAGCATAGAAATTAATCCCTTTAAAGAAATGCTTAACTGAGCAAAGCACTGTAAATAGCTTTATTTACTTTTATTCAGGTTCTATCTTAATGAAGATGGGAGGAAATATTTGTAACTCGTTTGAAATATGCTGAAATATGCTTTTCTTATTCAAAAATAAGAATATTTGTAAGTATTGAACCATCAGATTTCTTAGAATTTTTAATTGTGTATTAGCTTTCTATTTTCACATGCTCAAGATATTTGACCTTTGAGAATGTGGCCTAGAAATTAACCCCTTTAAAAGGAATATGTGCTTGAGCAAGACACTATAGATTTCTCTACTTTTAATCAGCACAGTACTCTCTTTTGATGGTGTGGCCCTTTTGAAGATAGTCAATGCCTTTTGCACCCCCAAAAACAGGCCATAAACCTCCCTGCAGATGAAACAACCTTGCCCTACTTTAGAGAAGGTGAAGAGTCGGGGGAGCGTTTCCACTACATCTCTTCATCTCTGGCTGAAAGTGATGAACCCATCACTTATCTTGGGTTGGGAGATATTCAAGGAAACCAACTGGGCCTGCCTTAAACAATGTTAGATCTTCCCAGAAAATTGAAATGAGCTACATATATATATATATATATATATATATATATATAAAATGTGTCATTACCAATTAGATTATGTGAAGATATCATAACAAAGCAAGGTTCAATTCCACTAAAAAAAATGCTTTCATGACCTTTTAGTAATCTGTATCGGCAAACTTTATTTGTTGTACCCGAAATATAAACAAAGTAATTTTTAAGCAATTAATGTGTGTAACTAAGACATTATTATTTTTAAGTTTTGCAATGTGATAATTAGGAGCACTTATTTTTTAGTACAAGTCCAGCAGTAATATGTTAATAAGTTCTGCGACCACTCAGTTACACTGGAATCATACTGCAAGTCAAGTGGAGCTGCTGACCATGACATTCAAGTTTCAAAGCACAAGCGCAGAATCGTGTGAGTAGAGATCAAAAGAGAAAATCTGCAAAGCTAGCTTACCGAGATCTCCAGCTTTCATGGCTGAAATAACAACACACAGTAGAGATTGTAGAGTGGGCAACAGAAAGGGAGAAGGACTTTCTTTGGGTTAGTTGTCACGGTTAGAAAAAGTGAGAGTAATTGGAAGGGCTCACATGCTGAGTTTCATGCTTAAAGACCTCGAGGATATTCAATACCCCACCCATGACACGCAGTACCCATAGGCCTGAATTAGTTAAATATTAGGTAAATAAATGATAAAGTGGATAGGAATTCTATATAACATCTTCTTAAAGGATTTCATTGGACTGAAGTAATGTTCTTATTGATGAAATTATATATATTTAAACAGCGAGAATGTAAATTATAATTATACACCAAAAGAAAATAATGAAGATGTTTTTAAATATCCCACATTTTATATAAAAATATGAATATATTTTTAAGTATCCCACATTATGTATAAAAATATCAATATATTTTTCAATATTCCATATTACAAATAAAAATATCAATATATTTTTAAATATCCCACATATATAAAAATGTTTTTATGTATTCCAAAATCTATATAAAAATATAAATGTTTTTAAATATCCCATATTATATATAAAAATATCAATATATTTTTCAATATCCCATATTATATATAAAAATATCTATATATTTTTCAATATCCCATATTATATATAAAAATATCAATATATTTTTCAATATCCCATATTACAAATAAAAATATATTCTTAAATATCCAACATTATATAGAAAAATATAAATATGTTTTTAAATTTTACACATTATATATAAAAAATGTTTTTAAATATTACTCATTATATATAAAAAATATAAATGTTTTTAAATATCCCACATTAAACATAAAAAATTTATTTATGTAAATATGTTTTTAAATATCCTATATTATATATAAAAATAAAAATATATTTTCAAATATCCCACATTATATAGAAAAATGTGTTTTTTAAATATCTCACATTATATATAAAAATGTAAATATGTTTGTAAATTTCTGTTCAAGTTTCTGGAATGAGGCGGTATCATTATTTACATTATAACAACAAAGATGAGGACAATAGCCCACATGTAAATAATATTTTTAAGAAGCCCACATTAGATATAAAAATATAAATATTTTCTAATATACTAGATATAAAAGTTAAAATGGGATCAAGGAGTGAGTAAAGTTGTTTCAATGGATATTTACTTCTCATGA
>OZ038497.1:97776050-97778550 GCA_964036315.1 Acanthosepion esculentum | reverse complement strand
TAGTTTAAATGTTACAAGTTTTTTTTCCTCATCCTGTCAAACATTAGGGTAGTTTTCAATAGAACCACTTTTCGAAACAAATGTTAGTCCCCGTCAAGAGAAGCCGATGTCAAAAGATTACATTAATACCATCCCATACAAATGTAAAGGGATGAAACCATTTATCCCTTAAATGTTGAATTTGAGGAAAATAACAGATTATGAAAAGGTGTTTGATAAAGTATGCCACAAAGATTTGTTGGAACCACTCAGCAACCTTGATGTATTTGGGAAGGATATTAGAAAAATTAAGAACCTATGCTGGCAGCAAACGGCCTACATACATATAAAAGATGAGTTCAGGAGATATACAAAAATAGAAAAGGGCGTGGGACAAGGATATACCTTCTCACCGGACTTATTCAAACTATACAGTGAGACGATTCTGAGAGAATTAAAAGTCTTACAAGGATCCATTATTGATAGTCACAGCATAAGATATGCAGATGACACCATGTTGATAAGAAAGCTCCTACAGCAAGTAGTGAAAAGGAAAGTGAGAAGAAAGGACTGAACATAAACTGCAAGAAGACAGAATGCATGGTTGTTAGCAAAAGGATGGGCCCAAAGATGGGTATCCTCATATACGTGTTGCCAGCTATAATACAGCAAACTTTATTAGACAAGCAATTTGGATGGCAGTAAAAGGTTTTACATAATTGCTTCCTTAAAGTGAGAAATACTTCAAATTCAATTGTTAAATTCTTAATCCCAATGAAGATAAAATTAAAATATTTTCATGGTGGTACAAAATTTTATTCAAGCAATAAAAGCCATACATTGCAAGAAAGAGGCAGGAAGAAATATATTTTTACCACAAAATGGTAATACCGAAATAGGATAGTTAAAAAAAAAGTTATTGATTCTCTTGCATCAGAGTAAAAATCAAGGACAAAAAAACTAAAATTCACTGGGCTCATTTTTGTCCTCAATTTTTGTACTGATGAGAGAGAGACGATTCAATGGTTTAGCTGTATTAATTATTATATTTCAGTATTACCAATTTTCAGTAATATGTAATTTTTTTTTTTTGCTATGAAGATGAAATTGATAAAGCAGAAATCGACAAATAATAACAAAGAACAATTTGCAACACGCAAACACTCAGTACAGACAAATGGCTGGCATATTGTCCTGATAGATAATAGCTCACATAATCATTCTGACCCGACTGGATGCCCCCCCACCCCACCCATCAGACTAAATTTCTCTTAGCTGGAAATGGACACAGTTTCCTTTCCAACTTCTTCCTTCACAAACGCCTTAATGGGTATATGGAGAGACATAAAAAGAAATACCTTGAAACACTGAAACAATATTTTTTATCCGATTATGACATTCTGTTATTTACATTCACAGGAAGTATTAAGAAAACAAAGATTATTATACAAAATTGAGAAGGTGGTGGTACTGCACAGGTTGCTGAGAAATTGTCTGCTTTTCACTAATGGGGAAAAATCCTCTTTTTCCATGAGGAAGTCAATATAAATCCATACATACACACATATATATATATATATATATATATATATATATATATATATATATACATATATATACATACATATATATATATACATACATATATATATATACATATATATATATATACATATATATATATATATACATATATATATATAATTATTTATTTGAATATTACAACATAAATATGTTATAAAATCACGACAAAAGTAGCCATTTTGTTTCAACACTTCTTGTGTCTTGTCAAGTGATAATATAGAATATAGAATAAATGGTTTTAAAAGTTTCAAATTAATCAACGATCCTTAGCTAAGAGTAAACGCTGTTACGTAAGCTAGAGTGGCCAATCAAAAAACAAGTATAGGATGATTCGAAAAATTTGACAACTAAGCAAGGTTATCTAGATATTAAAAGATTTATAAAATTTGAAATTAAAATTAGAAGTAAAAAATTAAAATTACCTATTTAGAAATCTAAATCAGATCTCTATTAAGTTTTAAATTGTAGAATTACCAAGGAGAAACAAAAAAAAAAATAAATAAATATAAAAATAAAAATAAAAGATATATATGCTATTTAATTTATATTTTCATTGAAATTAAGTTGAAAGTTGTATTTAGAATCCCAGACATAGATGTATACATTTTTCGTTACATTTCAGCATGTTAGTCGCCTCTCACGTGAAATCATTCGAACAACGGCATGTTAAACGCTCGGATGTATTTAGATATATACACACACATACAAAAAAGCAAACCACACATAGGCAAATGCACTATACTTACACATACACATCGATACACACAGGCACATACATCTACATTCAATATGATCTAGACGGTCAAATGTCGAAGCTATTCGTGGCTTAATATGTTATTAAACGAATTTAAACTTGAAAAATTTAAACAAATAACTATATATAAATATATATATATATATATATATATATATATATATATATACATATATATATATA
>OZ038497.1:97768550-97771050 GCA_964036315.1 Acanthosepion esculentum | reverse complement strand
TGACAACCTTGTGTCAGAAGCGCCTGAACTTTCAGAAGCCCAGATTGAACTGGAGAAGCTTAAGATCGAAGCCGAGACCCAGATTAAGCTGGCGAGAATTAGTCAGGAAACTCGTATCAGGGAAATAGAAGAACGAATACGACACGAGGGGGAACGGAACAAATTTGACCTCACCAAGCAAATCCGACTTGTACCTACATTCAACGAAGAAGACGTGGATAAGTATTTCCAACACTTCGAGAAAATAGCTTCAAATCTAGAATGGCCCATCGAAGCCTGGCCGACATTATTACAGACAGCCCTGAAAGGTAAAGCACAAGAAACGTATGCCTCCCTTTCAATTGCGGACAGTGCCGACTACAACGTTGTGAAAACGTCGATCCTTAGAAACTACGAAATGGTACCAGAAGCATATAGACAGAGATTTAGGGATCATAGAATGGACGAAAACCAAACGTATGTAGAGTTCTTCAGGCAGAAAGAAACGTATTTCGACCGATGGATTTCGGCGAAAGAAATAGGTGCGGATTATGACAAGCTAAGACAATTAATATTAATAGAAGAGTTCAAATGGTGCGTACCCGATAACCTCGAAACATTCCTCAATGAAAAACGGGTCGATACAGCCTATGAGATGGCTACCCTCGCAGACGAATATGCACTAACGCATAAGCGAGGCAAGAATAAATCAGAGGACCCATCTGAATATGGGAGAAGCACAAAGCCTCGAGTAATGGCTAACGCTGGTCCAAGGACAAGACCTGGTCAGGCCAACTACCCACATCGCCCGAACAGCCCGAAAAGTAAACGGTTTGATTCTCATTCCTTTACTCCCCGACGGACAGAAGGAGAGAAAAACATGACGTGTTACTACTGTGGGAAGGTAGGACACATGGCGGCGAATTGTTTCGCGAAGAAAAGTGCAGTCTCGAATAAACCACAAGGGTTTATATCGTCGCGTAAGGATCTCAGTAGGAAGATCAAAGGTCAAATCAGAGAGGAATACAGACCATTTGTGTCGGACGGATCCGTATGTCCGGTGGATGACCCCACGAAGAGGGTTAAAATCAAAATCCTAAGAGACACAGGAGCGACCCAATCTCTGATAGTCGAAGAAGACATGCCACGCGGATCAGAGACAGCCACGGGCGAACGAGTAGTCATACAAGGGGTAGGAAGTGGTTTTGTCAGTGTCCCGCTTCACCGGATCTCCCTTGACTCTGATATAGTATGTGGAACAATAGTCATCGGAGTGGTCGATAGTCTGCCTATGAAAGGTATATCGATGTTACTGGGAAATGACCTGGCTGGAAAAAGAGTTGTACCACATCCAAGAGTGGTGGAAAAACCGAGCGTCTCAGAGGAGACTGAGAAGATCGAGGAAATGCATCCTGGAATATTCCCATCATGTGTGGTGACCCGAGCGAATGCGAGGAAGAGAGCCGAGGAGACGAGTGCCAGAATGGAAAGCGAGGACGAAGGGGCCGAGGTAGTTGACCTCTCCCAAACTTGCTTAGGCCATGAGATAGGATCGAACCCTATGCTCGAACAGACCCCGACATCAAGCCCTAGCCCGCGGAAGGAAACAACGGACGTCATGCCCACCATAGAAAGGTCTATGGCAATCGAACAGAGAGAGGATAGCCAAATCGCCCCCCTGTTCGAAGAAGCGTTACCTGAGGAAGAATTGAATAAGGTACCCTCAGGATATTACGTCGAGAACGACATCTTAATGCGGAAGTGGAGGCCCACACACACACCCGCCCAGGAAGATTGGTCGAGTGTACATCAGTTGGTATTACCAAGGAGACATAGAGAGGAAGTGCTTCGGACAGCCCACGAAACACCCACAAACGAATCGGTTTTAGAATATATATCCCGTTTTCGAACCCGATTGCACGAGGCTTATGAATTGGCACGAGAAAAGCTTAAAACAGCCCAGAACAAGACGAAGAGACAGTACGATCGAAACACCATTCGAAGAAGTTTCAATGTCGGAGACAAAGTACTGGTGCTGTTACCGTTGTCTGGTCATCCCCTGAAGGCTCGATTTCACGGTCCTTACGAAATTTCTCGGAAGGTTAGCGACCTCAACTATATTGTGAACACTCCAGACCGAAGGAAAGGAACACAAATGTGCCACATTAATACGATCAAACCATATTACGAGAGAGGGAAGCCAAGCCCCATCCTATCCGTAGATGGACCCCTCTATGCCTCTATTCATGCAGACGTAGGCCCAGAAGTCCTGAAGAAAACGTATCATGCCCAGAAACACCGACAACGTATGTGCGAACGCTTTATCGCGCTGCTAACGTGATAAAGAATATACTCGTGATAAAAAAAGGGAAAATAAAGGAGAGCAAATCTTTATTTTTAAAGTAAATCCCATTCCCTATTGTGGTGAAAAGGAATCGCAAGCGATCCTTTTTCATTTTTTTGGTGAGGGGGTGTTACGTTGACCCAATAGTTGTACGGTCACCTCAGATTTTATAGGCAT
>OZ038497.1:97663431-97760931 GCA_964036315.1 Acanthosepion esculentum | reverse complement strand
AGCCGGAAGTAGGAACATCAGACGTTATAAAAAACACGTGCACCATTCCCGGCCATCAGTTATAAGATGGACAGCTGTGAGAAAAATGGAAGTGTCTAGAGATCTTGTTCGGGGCTGTTTGCTTTACAACTTCAAAGTGAGCAGCTGCATCAAGTCACCGCATATGTCAAGCGTTTGGGGATAGTGCTGTGGATGAATGTACTGCAAGGCATTGGTTTCGAAAATTCAAGTAGGGAGATTTGTCTCTCCATGATGAGTCTCGCAGTGGACGACCACAGGTCTTGAATGACAGAATCCTGAAGGCGGCCATTGAAGAGGACAGTAGCCTAACATGTGGTGAACTTGCAAGACAGTTCAACGTTTCCGATGAAACAGTTAGACTTCACCTGCACCACCTAGGTAAGACGTACAAACTGAGCAAGTGGGTTCTGCAAACGCTGTTGGAGGTCCACAAGGGACGAGTGGCAGCCTGTGTATCACTGCTTTCTCGCCACTGTACCACATCCTTATTCAATCGAGTGCTTACCAGTGATGAAAAGTTGGTTCTGTACAAAACTCCCAAGCATTCCAGACATTGGTTGTCTCCTCAGGATGCTGTCCCTCACAACGCAAGACCGCCTATGCCCCCACGCAATATTATGCTTTGTGTCTGGTGGACAGGTCGTCAAGTGGTTCGTTATGAACTGCTACCAATGGGCCAAACGGTCACTGGAGACCTATACTCGCAGCAATTGAAATGTGTCCAACAGGCATTGCGCCAGAAGGAGCCAGCACTGGTGAATCGCAAAAGTGTGCTTTTCCTCCATAACAACGCCAAGCCGCATGTTGCGTGAGTGGTCAGGGATACCATACAGCAACTTGGGTGGGAGACTTTGTGCCATCCACCTTATTCACCTGACCTTGCGCCATCCGATTACCACCTCTTCCACTCCCTGGATAATTATCTTCGTGGGAAATCCTTCACCAATGAAGCAGACTTGCACAAAGCCCTCACAGACTTCTTTGCGTCAACCCCCCTCCCCCATTCTACCGTAAGGACATTGAACAGCTGGAGACACGTTGGCAGAAAGTGCTAGATGTTGATAGCGATTACTTCGAAGACTAAATGTAAGTTACACATACTGTGAAGCGTTTTCTTTTTTTCCTTTAAAAACGGACAGAACGTTTTTGGTTACCTTGTATAACACCTGAGGAAGAAATATATTTATACATACATGCAGAGTGTATGTGTGTATATGTAGATTTTTTTTATCCTACCCATTCCTATATATATATATATATAGAGAGAGAGAGAGAGGCAAAAGTCATGCACCATGGGGTTTAATTAATTAATCATGTTTTAAATATCTAATTTGTTTTGCTATTTTCTTATTTTATAGGAAAAATAGGTCACCAGTTCTCACACCCTTGGATTTTTTTCAATAACGGGTCTTTTGAAATTAGTTGTTTATCAGATGTGCCAAATAAATATTGAGAAACTTAAAGAAAGAATTAAATATGAATACAGTAAAAAGAGAGAGGAAAATCTCCGAAATGTTCATGAATCATGCAGGCATAAAATTAAAATGTGTTTTGAAAAAGAAAGGAGGACATTTTGAATGGCACAAATAACAATTACATAACTAGTAAATAAAATTTTCATGTGTAATTTATCCCTATGCTGTACGACTTTTGCACCCACACTGTATATATTTATATATATATATATATATACACTGACATGCACACAAGATGGTACTAAAAAACTCTGCTATTTGGTTAGATGTTGGAAAGTGAGTCAGTCATACAGAGGAATTTTCTACCTATATATATATATATATTTAATTACAATCACTATCTTTGATATTGAGCACTTTATCCCCTAAATATAGCATACCTTAAAATTATATATATATATATATATAAGGGTGCATCTGTAATTTTCACTGTATATTCAAGCTATGTGATTAGCATTTGCCTCTGAATTAAGTGCAATAACAAGAAAGTAGATTATGTTGAAAATATTTTTTGAGTATAATAAATGCTTATTTAATCTTTTGGTTGCAAACTTATTGATGTGGACACACACACACAGACACACACACTATATATATATATATATATATATATATATATATGTATATATATATGTATGTATATATGAACTAATTTCAATAAAAATTTCTAATTTTATGATATTTTCAATGCCATAAAATGTTTAGCAAAAAAAAAAAAAAATAGACCCAAAAAACCCTCAATACAAACAAAATCCATAACACAACTGAAAAAAGGTACTGGAGTAGGAGGAATTGCTAAACTGACTTACCCATAGAATAAACATTGTCAAAGACTTGATGCATTCGGATTATCTCATAATAAAGCTCATCATAACTGGTAGGATTTGGGAGAAATGTATCACCATATGTTATAAACAGATTGAAGATGTTGACAACCTGGAAAAAAATAATTGAAAAAGATAGTTGGAAAACGGTGATGATTTTTCAAATTAGTCATTCCAATTCAAAGTCAAAAAACAAGATCACAAGGCCCGTAACTGATTACGGTCACAGGGCACCACATGTACTGCAGCTATAACAACAGTAGTATATTTTTGGCAAGATAGCCTGACGAAACCCAATCCTCTCCAGGCTGGTTTGAATTCAGAGTTTTTTCCTTCTCCTAGACTAGTCACCAATCAAGGCTCTAGGATCCTGTGTCCTGCTAGTTACCCATAGGGGGAGAAGAGATGGATTCATACCTTTCCTAATGATATTTGCATGTAAATTGAATGTAACAAGCCTAACTGGAATTTGAACTCAGTTCTCCAAATTCTAATTCCGAGCCACTATCAATCACACCACTAAGCATCCTCATAGATCAAGAAAATTCCGGTAAAAGATATTGGCTATACAGTTCATGTTAAGTAAAAATAACATAATAGAGAACAAGTTTGTTTTTTTAAAACCATGCAAAGCAATTTTAACAAAGTACTGATATGATTTTTTTATCATCTGAAGTGTCATTCAGACTATTCTTTGATATCTTCTCTTGTTGCCACTGTATTTCAGTTGAACCAATGTTACTGTCTTCTTCACATATACAAGAAGTCAAGAAAAGGAGGGGAAAACAATAATGCTGGTCTGGCCATCAACCAAAATCCTGTCATAACATCATAAGCAACATATACAACATGTGCAATAGTTCAAATAACACTTGGAAGGAGGTAGTTTTTGAGGGAGGATTTCTTGTCATTTTCTGTTTCCATACTTAGACTTATTGTTAAGCAAGAGACTACACAATATGAAATTGTTCACCTTTCATTCAAATGATAAAAAGAGAAAAAAAAAAAATTAACACAAACAGCTGATGCTTCATACGTACAACAGGTAGGTACAAAAATGTATATGAATGTTCAAGATTTGTCTAGACATTTTTTAATATCTTGAGAACCAGTTGCATTGCCTTGAGATAACTTGCCAACCAATCAGGAGGACCTTACAGCACATGCATGAACATATACTCTCCCATAGGGTAACTCAGCAGTGTGAAGCAGAGTATACTCAACGTTCAGAATTTCAATTCCAAACAGAGAAGAAATGGTTATACTTTACAAATCTTTCAGTCTGTTGCTCTTTCGTATGCTCTGTCAATATTTCATTAACAATAATAATTTCTTTTTACATTTTAGTCACGGTCAAAAAGTGTGTCAGATTTGGTTCACTATGACTTCTGACTTTTAGCAAAGCTGAAATCATGTTGAAACTCCAAAGACAGGATTAAGAAGAACTTGAGACTTCTGATGGTGATCCCGAAAGATGATTTTATCGACTGTCTTAAAAAATCTAAGGAACACTAGGATAAATGTGTGAGGTGGCTGGAGTGTGGGGTGGTGGGTTTACTCTGTACAAGTCAAAGATAGAATTACCCAATGGAAGCTACTTTTTTTTTATTAACAAACAATTGGATACTTTCTAGACAGAGCTTGTATATATTGACTGAATGATTTATTGCTTTATGGCTCATGCACCCTTTTAAGGTTGTTTAAAGCCGAAACATTTTCAGATTATAAGAATCTTTTGGAGATAATAATGATATTCTGATACAAGTTCGATTACTTAACCCATAGCAGGGAGGAGAAAAGGTGGATTCATAACTTTCAAATGGTATTTGCACATAAGAGAATATAACGAACCCAAATGGAATTCAAACATGGCACCTCAATTTTTCATTCCAAGTTGTCATCCATTACAGCACCTGGTATTCCCAAGTGGTCACCCATCTAGGTACTGACCAGGCTCAACTTTGCTTAACTTTGGTGAACAGACAAGAACCAGTGTTTCAACATGATATGGCTATAAGCCCAATTTCATATATGGAAACAAAATTTTATCCACAAATCCACTAACATAAAAAAGAAACGGCAGAGATGAAAAACAAATAGGTACTTTGTTAGAAAATTTAGTTAAAATCATTTAAACAATTTCACAATTTTCTTTATAATAGTGACCGAGAAATATAACCATCAGATAGTGGTACCATTTTTTTTCTAATTTGATTTCACAGAAAATGAATGAAGTTGTAAGTTAGAAGGAAAAAGTATTGGAAAATGGTGAAAGATTTACTCACTTTTGAGGCAATGTGGAAAATGTTGTGCTTTTTCAACAAATGTGATTCATGACTCAAAACAAATTTCAGCAAGTTCATTAAAGCTGAAAGTAGAAAGAAATATTTGTCAATACCATTTCAGGCTTCTGAGCAGACTGACATGGACTTGACAATACAATCACCAACGTTATGGAAAGAAATTCAGTTCAGGAAAGTGAATTTGATCTCTAAAATCAGTTGACAGTTCCCTAACCAAAGAGCATATTAGATAACCACTTAAAAAAAAAAAAAATACACCTCACTGGTGGATAGCAATTTCTTTAGTTCAACCCTTATTTGGGGTACCATATGTGTAATTACAGCCTATCAACCCTTTGTGAGTTTGAAGAACTCACAAAGGGCTGATAGGTTGTAATTACCCAGCCAAACCATATTTCAGATTGTAGGAAGTTGTTTACCGTAGCCTGTGATCCCAAGCTGTCCCAAGCTCGATTCTGCAAGTACCAACTTGGGAGGTGTCTCTGCAGGGGATGCAGATAGTATATTCTAGACCCTACCAATAGGGCCAAATATTATCAGGACCTTCAAATCAGTACTTACCATAGTGAATGATGTCAGATTTAAAATATGGGTTGGTCATTTATGGGAGTCAGTAGTTAAAGAAACAAGAGATTTACCAAAAATACAAAGACTACAATTTTTTACAACCAGCAGAGGAAGAAAGTTTGGTCTTGACTTTTTACACCCTGAACCAGTTTATCTCTCAAGAAGGTTTTACAGATGATTTAAGAATGTAAAAACTTGGACTGGAATCTAAATTAACTTCTCTATGAGGTGTTTGCTTGATCTGGCTCTACATACACCACTGATACTAAGGATGCGGTACACTGACGCCCCGATGACACTAATGGATTATGGCTCTCGTGACATGACTACTGTTGTAACAATTGTCCACTCCAAAAATGTTTCAACACATGTTTAGAAAAGCTGAACAATGACTGCCAGCATTTGCTGTTCAGTTCTTATAGTCATCCAATGGATCCAAGACATGCATATTAATCCATACAACCACACCTGCTCAAGTGTATCAATTGTGTCATCTGTGCTAATCAGTCACAAAATAACCAATTCATCAAAAGGACACAGCCCATGTGTCATATAAGAAAAAAATGAGTAACTACCGACACCGAGGTTTGAGCATGACACTCTGGATATATGAATATGTTTTCTGCCAGGTGTATAAATAGCAGTGTCAGGCTACTGTCTGGAGTGACTATTGAGTGGAACTATCCAGTTGAATTAGTGTGAATAATTGTGCATCAATGTTGTAAGCAAGAAAGGGTTATTGAATGAGGAATAACCAAGACAGAGGTTGGAAATGAAATTGAAATCTTTATAACATCGACAAAATACAATACTTGCCAGCGGCGTGAAGTAGATAAACTACTCCTAGTGGTGGACTACTTAGCATATTACCCCCATTTACAATAGTGTCCAACGTATTTATGAGGATTGGGACATACCCATTAGTGCTTATAGGTATGGTATATAACACTATCTGTCTCAGTTCAGATTCTATCTATCTCTCTGTTGTAACCTAGGAATGATTACTGAATGAGGAATAAACAAAACGGATGTTGGAAATGAAATGGTAATCTTTATAACATCAACAAAATACAATACTCGCCAGCAGTGTGAAGTATGTAAACCACTGTTAGTGGTGGACTACTAAGACATCATATTACCCTAACTTACAATAGTGTCCAACGTATTTATGAGGATTGGAACATCCATTAGTGTTCATAGGTATGGTATATAACAGTCGATGATTTTGATTTAGGATTTACCAGACGTTAAACTAAGCTACTGACAAGGTATTCACTGAAATGGTTAAATATTTTTGATTGACTTTTACTTCTTCGCCCTTGTTAAGTATTTATTTGTGGTTGTAATTAAATACTGTTTTATCTTAACATTGAAGGCTTGAGCTATACTTAATTATTAACGGCTAGCACACATCACATAACCATGTCATGGTAAAGAGCATAAAGGCCAAGATGATCAAAGCAGGGGCGAAGAAACAAATTCATTCCAAACACACCAGATATGCCCTATCCAACACCTCTTGGCCTGTTGGTACATTTCACTTTTACATGTACATTAGAATTTATAAAACAAAGGTTAAAATTCCATACGGAAATAAGAGAAAAACTAAAATTCTTCACTTATTTCTCCATGAGATTTTGGCAAGTTTTAAGAACTGCCCAATAATAACAAAATTATATTACATTATATCAGGAATTTAGTTTGCATTGATAAATTTAACTTTTACAGCCATCCGCTACAGAAAAGACAGATGAGAGAGTAGAATAGTCAAAATGCTGGTTCTTCATTTATTTATATTTTTTTCAGAATGAATGTTAATGGCACGAATACAAATACAGGGTGGCACAAAAGATACTTCCAAGATGAAAATGGAAGGCTTTTTTTTATTTTCTTGCTTGGAGTGAAATGATTTAAAAAAAAAAAAAAGAAAAAAAATTTTTTTAAATCAAAATTTCTTTGGTTTTTTTTATTTTAGTTCACTTATTACAAGCTCCCAAGTGTTACTCAACAAAAAGATTACTGAGTGGAATTGTTGCAAGGGAAGAGGATTGTTTTGTTTTTTTATGGATTATCAACCCTTTGTGAGTTATTTAAAGTCAAAACATATTTTGGGTGATAAGAATAATTTGATTGAATAGTGTATTAACAATTTTTTGAGATTAACAGAGATTTTTCCAGTTACAAGTCCTACTGTTGGGAAGAGACAGATTCAAGCCATTGCCATGGGTGTTGCACATAAGTGAAAGTAATGATCTCAACTGGAATTCAGAATCAGCGTTCTAATTTCTCATTTTGAGTCAATGTCTACATAAAGAAGGGGGAAGTAAGAAGTGCTTATTATGAGGATATGTAGGATAGACATCAGTTGCCCCTGATTGCAGTGGTCAGGGAAACATCCTCTTGGGAGTCTGTTCCACAAAGTAACAGTTCTAGGGAAGAAAATGTTCAAGTGGAACTTACTCCTCACTAAAAGAAAACAAAGGAAATGAGGATGATTTGCCACTGTGATCTTGGCAAGGTGGGTCCTAGTTGTGAAGCTCGAAAATGGTGAGACTAAAAATTGAACATCTGTCATAGTAATAGCAAGAGTGTAATGAGAGGCGAGCAAATTTCACACTTAGTTCTATCGTAGCCCTTCAATACTCCAAGGGCAGATGTCATGACCAATTTTTAATTGCATTGCCCACTCCCTTCAATTTAAGTTCATTTAGTTCCATAATAAGCCTAATGACTTTGTAGTTCTTTCAGAGTTACAAACCTAGTCATAATATTTTTTGTGAACATTTTTATATCTTTATATTTCGTAGCACCTCTGGTTTATTTTTCTTGAGATTTTTAGTACTTGCAGGACCAGTTAATGTTTACACTTCCTTTCCATATAACCTGGCGACTTCTCGCCAAACCTGTGCAGAGAGAGAAAGGAGGAGAAACACAGGGCCCTGGCCATTGTGGCCATGGCGTTTGGACAGGTTATTTATTAAGTTACATTCCCATTTATTTTTGTCTGCCAACTGGATGCTAGTTGGGCTTTCCTATCTAACCTTACTTCCGGCATTCTTGCTTTGCTACTCCCTACTACCATGGACCCTTACTTCCGGCATTCCTACCTGTCATTACTTCCAGCCCTTATCTTGACCTAACTCACTTGGTTGATCTGAGTTAAAGGACCTGCTCACAACAGCCCTGAACTTTCGGCTACTCATTGGTCCCCACTTCTTCTGGTATCACTATATTGACCTAACTCACTTGGTTGATCTGTGTTAATGGACCTGCTCACAACAGCCCTGCTTCTGGCTTTCCAGCAATCTAACTCACCTGGTTTATGAAATCGCAGTATGCATATTGACCACACTTCAAATAACCTACTCCGTGCACTTTGGTTAAAATACTACAGAAGGTTCATCATTGGATTTGACCAGCAACTTTCAACACTTTCACTGGACATGTGAACTTAAACTTTCAAACTGTGAACTTAACCTACAAAGATTCTCTCCTGTATCCTGAATAAATTTTAAAAATCCTTATTCTGTTGTCAATTTTTGTTCCACATGTCAGATTTCAGGTCTTTAATTTATAAATGCCTCCTGTGACTATCTTTATTTGGGTGCACAGGCCATTCAAAATACTTTCCTGCTACAAGATAAATATCTCTAAAAGGAATTTTATTAAGGTTTTTGTTCAATATAAATTGATAAAATATCACTCAACAATAAAAAACATCTAACATTAAAAACAGAAGTAGTCCTCTAAGACTAACCAGTCCATAGGTCTTTCCAGGCATACTGCAATCGAACACGGCACTTTTTCTGATAACACAGCACTCTGTGGATAATACCCAAGCATCGCCTAAGGGAGAAAGAAAAACAAAAATGAAAATCAGCTAAGAGAAAACTATTTCTGCTAACTTTCATTACATATACAAAACAGTCATAATCATGTTGTACCCTAACAGATTTGCAATTATATATATATATATATATATATATATATATATATGTACACACGTTTCATTAAAAATGACAGACAAGGTACTATGATTAAGCTTTTTATTTAGTTCTCTTGTGTTCGAACAAGTGTTTTCTTTTTTTGGAGATAGAGTGTGTAGAAATGGTCCAAATATTCTATAGTTTCTACACACTTTGTGTTCAAAAAAGAAAACACTTGTTTGAACACATGAAAAACTAAATAAAAAGCTTAATCATAGTACCTTGTCTGTCGAATTTAATGAAACATGTATAAATGAAGGATATACACAATATATATATATATATATATAAAAAATTATAAAACAGTTATTGGTCAGACCAGGAAACAGTTGTAGTAAAAAATGCTCAATACACATATAAAGAAAATAAAAATTTGATATGTAGAGCTTTTAAATTTTAAAAATTTAGATCAGCCATTCACGCTACCTTGGTTTCAATACTTCGGCATCCTCATGATTTTGGCCTCAATCACCTGAGCACACAGAATTATTTTTTTAAATAAAATATATTATATATATATATATATATATATATATATATGGGGGGGTCAAATTAAAATAATAAAAATAAACCATTTTTTTTATATTTTTGTATGTACATTTATTTTGAAGATACACTGTATTTTATTTTATAAATAAAAAAAATGTATCCAAGTGTCAAACTATTTAGTAGACATATCATCTGCTAGTTTAATGATTTTGGTGCAGACATTTTGTTTTCTGCTTTAATGTTGATTTTTGTATACTAACAGAAAAATGAAAGAAATAGTAACTGATCTGTTTACTTTGCTCAAATATCGCTTACCGTGCGAATGCAAATTTACTTGTTTGAGTTTAGCGACACCTTGGAGAAGCTCACAAAGGAGCAAGTTTGTACCTTTCATACAAGTTTTCTTGGTATCAGCCAACAGGCCTTGATCAACCTACAGCAAGAAGGTTCATCCAGTAGCAGCAGAAGTGATCATTATTTCTATGACAATGAAAAACACAGAACTGGGCGAAAGAGCTCTTCACAAAGATTGAGCTTTTGTGAGACAAAATTCTACTTTTTTAAATATCCTGCAGAGTTAAGTGACGATTTTAAAGGGTCAAATTAAATTTAGAACCCATTATTAAGACCCTTAGTGATCGTAAGGAAATTTTTTTATAAAAAATACAACAGCTCAGATGAAAATAGCTGAGATATCCTTTCCTTTCTGTTAGTAGCACAAAAATCATTTTATTATCATTTTTTTAAAACATATTTGGTGTTAAATGGCTGGGAAAATTCACATAACATTTGAACCAATTATTAGCGCAATTCAAGTACTATTCTTTTTTGTTTACATATAACTGTTGTTTATATTGTAAATAAAATTACTTTTTCTTATTTCTATAAACATGGAGCATTTCTCATTTGTTTCCTTTGCTGTCTTGCTTACATTGTTAAACTTCATATCAGACATGTCCCTTGTTCCCAAATGGGACAAATCTTACGATAATACACTATCAAGTTGCTCCCCCATTTTTATTTTTTTTTTGTTGTTTCTAGTATTTTTGTACTATAAACGTTTGAAATCACAGGCGTCAACTTACAATATATTTTTCCTATATATATATATATATATATACATATATATGAGAGATAACAATATATATTTTTATATATCAAGAACGGTATTAGTGAAATTGAATGACAAAGTGGAAAAAGTTTACTTGTGACACATTTTGTCCTTCAGGACTTAATCAGACTAAGTTTGGTGCCACTACACATGCGCATGAACAAGGGGTGCTGGAGATTTAATTTTTTTTTTTTTATATATCTAAGCAAATTTATTTAGTCTTCTTCTTTCCATCACTTTTGTTAGTAGGTAGCCCACGCTGTGATAATAAAAGATCTGCCAGTAATGATGAAATGTTATAAGAGCCTGAGTGCAAATTTACTGTAGATGACCTTGTGGTCAAGGCACTCTCTAGATATTTATATTGTAATTAATTATTTTCTCCTTTAAGCATGGTAGCATTTTTTATGTCAAAATTGTCGTCAGTCTCATTACGGTGGGCAACCAATGCATTTGATGTATTTTTTTGTAAAATGTCCCTTTTGTGTTCATATAATTTTTTATTTGGATTCCTTGAGATTTCTCTTGTGTATTTTTTCTGACTATTATAACAGGCAATGGAATATACTACTGCTTCAGGTTTTAGCTTATTGTTTTGTTTAGTATTGACTAAGTCTTTTATTGTTTTGGATGTAGTAGTAACAAATTTTATATATATATTTCTAAATTTCCTTCATCCTTCACTATGAGTTTTGCTTGGAAAAAATGGTTTTTAGCCAATTTTGTTCCATAAAATAGATTTGCAGAGTATGAATTCTTTATAGGATGAAAAAAAAGAACAGAAATAATTATAAATCCTGATGCAGATAAATGTTTCCATTTAATGGATAATAAACAAAATTAACAATTTTTTACTGGATAAAAACAGCAAAAATTATTTGCAGTGTGTAAAATTTGGATTACTATGAATTGCAGCATACAAGTTGATTTTTTAAGTCTAAAAAATCTTTCCAAAACTAGGGTCCAACTTATATGGTGGGTATTAACTGCAAATGTTTACCACCAAGTTGTAAACACGTGGGACAACACTCCTAACTATTAATAACATACGATATGTAGCAGTACTATCAAAAAACTACCTGGTGTAATATGTAATTTATGGTACTAATATTTTATAGTAGTTGATGGCTTTAATGTATTTATCCGTAGACCTGACAAGTTTTAAATGTTTAAGTTCTACTGAGCAGCCAGTTTTATGAAGAGAGTAAACAACAAATTCTACAGAGAATTAGCAGTAGCCAAATGGTAGATGAGTGACAATAGAATAGCAGGGCCGAGGAAGGTTGCAATAAAAATCAAAGAGTTTTTTTTAGAATTACTGTGCGTGACTTACAAGTGAAGTTCAGAAGGAAAGTTCTTCATTAAGTGACTCAAAATAAATTCTACCATGAGGTCTGAAACAGAAAAAATAAGGACAATTTAAATCAAAAGAATAAAAATGAATTTTCAAGGAAAAAGAAAATTAGACTTCATTATTGAAACTCTTGATATTTTAACATCCTTTTCTTTGTTTTATTTTTCAGCAGTTACTTATGAATTTGCAAACTGAGATATACAAGCAAGTCTTTGCCTGCCTCTCTATTTTTACATAAGGGACCTCAGGAAATGATGAAACATTCCTATCCCAGCCTTATTGCGGATCATAAAAAAACGAAAAACAATACTGAGACTGATCTTATACCCATTAGACTCCATTCTTTGATACTTCTATCAAATGCTTCTAGGCATATTAATTTTAATCTCTGAGATGGTTCCATGTTAACAACATCAAGTAAGCAACTACAAAAATATATAAACTTTTCTCTTTTTTTTTTTTCAGAGTTATAAAAAGTATATAAATTGGTTTGGAGTATTTCCCCTCACTTGCAGAGGTACACTTAGTATATTTTATTATAAGTGATGATAACTTAAACAGCTTTCTTTTAGGTATGCCCAGTTCTGAGATGAGATAAGTAATAACTGGACATGTTAACAATTAAACAGAACTAATAGACAATACCTAAGGCCAGGACATTTTTTGCTGGTCAAGATCTCTTGACTAGGTACAAATTGGTTAATTTAACAACATAGCAAGCCTGGATGGTTTAATTTTAATGTTGAATATAATGAATTAATAGATAGGTAGACAATTCAGGCTTCTTGGGCTTAGACCAAGTGAGTCAACATTCAAGTATATCTATTTCAAAGCAACAAAAATTTTTTGTAGTGTGTTGTTTTCATTCTTGACGCCAGCTGGATCCAAGATTTTTTTTAACTCCATGCCTTAAAATATTGGCCAAAATAAATTTCATTGGTATTGTTTGTAATAAAGATAGAAAGAAGAAAGAAAAAAAAACACAAAGAAAGAAAGTAAATAATAAAAGAATGAAATAAAATTAACATGGCTAGTTAGGTTAAGTACATCTGAGCCCGATCTGAGATGGAGACATTTAATAGGCAATGTATTTCTTCCTTTAATTTTCTAAATAATCTTTTAAAAATCTCTAATGACTTGTATCAAAGAAAACATTTTTATTTCAACTTACTCTTTTCAAATGTCCATTTTAAATAATTTATTCTGTACAGTATAAAGTTTTTTTAGCACAATGTATCAATTTTAAAAGGGCAAATTAAATTTAGCCTGACCTAAAGTCAGTGAAAATCAAAGAAAGCCTTAATTCATCAGCTAGAGGGCTGGGATGAGGAATGTGACTGGGGTAGGGTTGAGGAAATATGGTATCAGTCAGCAATAGTAATCGTAAACATAAAATTCACAGACGGAGAGATACATAAACACACTAACGTATACAAACACACTCAAGATAGATACACATTATTTTTAAATAGAAAAAACATGTCCAATGTTTTTTAAAATTATATATTTTAGTTAGAGTAAAGGAATCATTTTAGTATCTAATTTATACCAATAGTATATTTTGTTAAAGAGTGTAATGAGCCTGACAAATATTGATGACTAAGTCAACACTGGTAGACATAAAGCTGGCCTACACAAGTGTCACAAAGGCAGGTATCAGTCAAATTAACTCCAGAATCAATAGGTTAGACATAAGTAGAGCTTACTCCAGAATCCAAAAAATAGCATCAAAAAAGCAGGTATTGCACTAGCTGACACCAGAATCAAATGGTTAGATATAGATATAATTTACTCCAGAATCAAAAAATAGTGTCAAAAAGACGGGCATTGGTCCAGCTGACGCCAGAGTCAAAAGGTGACACATAGGTACAATGTTTTCAAGAATCCAAAAAATAGACATACGCCCATCTTTACACCTAAGTCAAAAAAGCAGACCTAGTTGCAGTTTACTTTAATCTAAAATGTAGGCATTGGTTGGGTTTTTACCAAAGTCTGCATGTATTCAACCTTCTTGGAGAGGGAGAGGGCTTACCCCTCTGCAGGGGATGCAAATGACATATTCAAAACCATGCAACAAGGCAATCAAGATTTCTGTTCCAAGCACACTGGATACTTGCAAAGAAAATTTCAAGACAGTTTTTATTCCAGCAAAAGCTGTTCTGAACTAGACAGCTGTCATAAAATTTAGGTCTCTGCATAACGGAAATCACTCGAAACAATGTTTACATCCATAATAACCAGTGATTTCTTGAAATGTACATGAATTCATTTTTGGAGACGAACTATAAGCAAGCTATATCAAATTTGGCACCCCCCCCCCCCACAAAATTGTAATGTTTAATATTCTTCACTTAGCCCCTTGTCTGTTGTCACTAAGATTTTGCCTGGAGGCTAACATTTATTGAACCATTTCAGACAGAATGATGATTCACACAAATATATACTCGGGAACTTCAACTTGGTGGAATGATCATCAGGCGTGTCTTACTAGAACCATTACAACATAGGGGTGAGTTTGATCTTCACTGGGTTCCCCATACTTACAGCCTTGTGCCACATCTAAGCTGCAATTAGAATATCACCATACAAATATATACTGTTTTCATTTTCTTTAAAATAAGGTTGATGTTCCAAACGAGACCTGAACCCGCTATTAATGGCTTTAAAGATCAATACATAACCATACTTCTAATGTTGCACAACAAATAAATAACAAGGCTTATATTATGAAATTCCAGTCTCTCATGGATCTGTATCCTTTCTTAAAGTATATATTTTGAATTTGTAAGATGTCCCAAAGTACTGAAAAGAAATCTCAAATGACCAAATGCTGAGTGCATTTGGTAAATTCCAAAAGTACAAATACCATATTTTAAGGACTTTCAAGTAAAAGACAAAAAAGGCAAAATCCTTACCAAGGAGTGCACACACCAAAGGACGGCACATTGGGAACTTGTCCACTTTAACCTTCCGATGCCTCATTGGCTGAAAAATAAAAGACAATGGCCAATTAACTACTAGAAACTGTCTGATGGTGTATCTTCCAAGCAATTTCTTTGTTCTAAAGTGACTTTGATAACATATAAAAAACTCAAAGTAAAACAGTAAACGATTATCATTAAAATAAATTGTTTGGTTTGGCTTATTTTACAGCATATCAACCTCAATGAGTTATTTAATGCCGACAAAATTTTTATTTCTAGTAATAATTTTTTCTTCAAAAATCTATTGCTGGTAATAATTTTTACAAAAAGTGTTTCTGGTATTAAAACCTATTTTTACACTTTCAGAGTGTTTTGACCGCAGTTTGGGGGTTAACTATTTGCCCATAACTAGGACCCTAACAGGTGTTACCACCCCAGGTCAGGGTGTACCTGGGAACACCAGCAATTAAGCGGTGGTTCCATGCTCCTCAAAAAACCTTCTGATCAGAGGCCTTGCTGCTGGACGTAGTTTATCATCTTACCTGGGACGGTAAAATAAACTGACACTGTACATATATCTAAGAAGTGAAAAGGAAGTGTTTCATATAAAATAGATGATAAAATGATAATACAGACAGATATGAATGATGATAAACAGAAAAATTCCAAAGAAGCGTCAAGCGTTCCTTTCGACCCTAAAACATACCTGAACAACAATTTTTTTTTATCTATATAAAAAAATAATCAATATTTTATATTATTTACTATTTTTATTAAGGCTCACCTTCAGTGAGACCCAAGTCACTTGAGGTAGAGTGTTCCTCCTGAAAGAGGTTGTTAGGTGAACGGAAAGAGTAAAAAGGTAAGGGGCACAGTTTATGAAGATATGTGCGAAAAATATCTTCATTAACCCTATACTTGAACAGGTTAAGATTGTAGTAGTCAGGAAAGCATCCTCTTGGGAGTCAGTTCCACAAAGTAGCAGTTCAAGTGGAAATGGAATATGAAGGGAATGATGGTGGTTGGCTTCAGTGTACGCAGTGTGGCGGATCTTAGTTGTAAGAGTTAAAGTTGTTGGAACTAAGGGACCTAGCTCATCTGAACACTGTTCATATAAGCAGCAATTGAGTAATGAAGGGCTTGCAATATTTTGTCTCTGGGGAAAAGAGTTGTAAGGTGGAGAATAATTCATCACCAACATGGCCACGTAGATGGATGTGGATTCTGTCAAAACTGGAAAGTGAATACTGGGCAGCTCCAACTCAGATATTGCATCAGTAGCCCATTTTCAGCCTGATCTGGTTCTTGTAAAGGGAGCGGATAGCACAAGAAATCAGTTACTTACTGGAGCCATACAGGGAACCAACCATTTTTCCAGCATCTTTAGCAGCGGATCATATATACAAGTTCCATTTGAGGTCATGGGTAAGTTTAAGTCCCAACAGGCATTCAAGGCAAGAGGCTTCCTTGAAAGCATGCCCATTCATTATAATAGACGAAACCAAATTATAACGAACAGGCCATTAAGATAAAATTCAAAGGGAGACATTTTTTAATTAGGTACCTCAACTAATTCAGTATACGTAAGGTTTAAAATGAATTTTTAAAAATGAAAAAGCTTTCTTGAAGCTTACATTTTAACTTTAATTGAAATTTATTATTCCAGTAAGCAAAATACTCTGTGTTATATTTCAAACAGAAATTATATTGATCAGAATTGATTCTTTTTTCTTTCATTAAAATCAATAAAATTGGCCATTTTGACACATTTGTAAACAAAAGTTAATTCTTGGTTTTAAAAATTTTGCAAAAGTAAAATATATATATATATATACGCTATGAAATATAGGTATATATATGAAACATTATTTGAGGAAAATTAGTAAATTTAAAGTTAAATTAATCTGATTTGAAACAAATATTACTTACTTATAGCATAAAATGTTGTATACAAGCATTTCTTAACCATGTGGTCTTGTTTTTCTGTGTTAATAGATTTATTGACAGCTGAATGACCTCCAAATGTATTCATAGTTAAGTATGGTGGCACAGACGATAAAGTTTATGAGGATTTTATTTTTTTCTTTAAGTGGGGTCAACCTTTAAAACATGTGACCATTTAATGATAATGCTAGGTTTGAACATCCATAATTCTGCACATATATACACATATAAAAACAAATCAAAATTCTTTCAAAAATATTTGGGATCATCAGATTGTAATAAGCTTTACAATAGATGATTAGTAAATATAGTTTTACTTAATAGCAATATTACCTAAGATTTATCCCATTGAAACTGAATTTTTAAAGATGAAAAAACTTTATAAATTATTCAATTTAAAATTGTAAAAGGATGAAAACAAATCTTGTAAAAATTCTTTTTTCATAGAAATTTTTTTTTCTTCAGATAATATTGTCTTTAATATTTATTATTCACAAAAGCAATTAAAAGCTTCTTTAGTTAAATAACGTCTTTGTTTTATTGGAATTTTTATATTTTTTGATTCAGAACAGATTTTTGCTAAGACAGGGTCTGATTTTGAAAAAAAAAAATTTGAGGTTTAAATTATTCAAAGAATTCTGCTTTTAAGTAATATGGGCACTAAAAATTATCATGTTGAATTTCTCAAGTTTTCATAAAATTAAGTAATGGGGTGAAACACATGTAAAAAAAAATATTTTTACCAAGATTTTCTAATAAAAGAAATTTTTTAAAAATTCAATACATTTGTGAATAAGTCCTAAAAATACGATAATTATATGTTTTTTGCAAGAATTTCCAAATTAATGTGTCTGTCACTAAAGAAAAAGAGTCTAAAATTTGCTATGCTAAATGGTAGTGCATCCTAAATAGTGTTCAAGCACAATCAGGCAATTTCAAACCATAATGGAAAATTTTCATTGCAATTGGTTTTTGCAGATTATAATGCAAATTAACCAACTTTACTATAACACCCGGGCAGATGTGTGTTCCTCCAGCTGTAGTTATATGGTCACATCTAATCTCCATATAGGTATTTCCTTAGTGCTATAGTCCGACAATAATCCCATAAGGATAGGAGATGTCAGCTCAACCCCAATGTGTACTCCCAAATGAGCAAGTTTGTCTCAGTGTCTGGGCAGCCTACTCAGGTATGATGTTTCTATCTCAAGAAGTTCTACAGCTTTGATTCCTGAGCAACAACCACATTTAGTAACCCTTTGCCTTGAGTGGCTCTTGGGCCTTATATTGGATGAAACAGTAAAAAAAAAAAAAAAAAAAGATTAGGTTAGGAATGTTGATTTTATGACAAAGCTAGGCATGAGCCTCCCAATAAGGATTGAACTCGCTACTCAGTAGTAACGGTCAACAGGTCGGGCCTTGACACTAAGGTGCCTGTACAATGGAAATTCTACCCACTCATTTCTTGCTGCTGTTTTATCACCCTATACACTAAGCTTAATTAACTCCCAGCAACATCTCTATCTCTCGTAAGTCCTATACTCTCAAACTGTGGAGTTACTAAACCAAAAATCAACTAGTTTTAAATTCAGAATTGTACATCTCCTAGGCTGGTTGCCAACCAAGGTTGAACAGCCAAATCTTCCCTACTATTTAACTCATGCCATGCATTGCTGCTGTGGTTTACATAGTAAGTTGCTAGCTTAAAGCCCAACTAGTTTTAAATTCAGAGTTGTACATCTCCTAGAGTGGTTGTCAACCAAGGTTGAACAGCCCAATCTACCTTACTATTTCACCCATAGCTCAATAAGCCAGGCACTGCTGCTGTGGATTATATAGCAAATATCTTTTTCATGGAATGAAGTTGCTAGCCTAAAGTCCAACTGGTTTTGAATTCAGAGATCTACATCTCCTAGACTGGCCGAAGAGTTCAGTCGGTCCTACAATTTAACCCATAGCTGGGTCTCCCAACATATCTCCAGATAAATCAACCAAAGTTACCATCTATAAATTAAACACAGAATAACTACAAGTATATTCTTGGTTGTGCAGTTGTTTCTTTTTACATGTCAACCTCTGTTGGGCTATTTAATGTCACATTTGTTTTGTATGGGACACCCAGTGAAGAACAAACTCACTACTTAATCATAATGATCAACTAGATAAGCCTAACTAACCAATACCCTACACTTTAAAATGCTACACATTTTTGGAGATATCTTCATGCTTTATGTAACAAAGAATAAATTATTTAATTAATGTATGTGAGATTTTTTATTTTATGATTGAAAGGGTATTCTAAAATCAACTTAAAAATTGGGAATAAACATATAAGGTCCTTACTCAGAAAAAACTTTAAATAAATTACAAAGACCGTGGAAAAAAAAGGAGTTAAACTTAAAAGGTTCAGTGATCAATACAAGACAATTTTAGGATGATCACTTTGCGTCATAGATTTATTCAGTACCTATATTCAAATGCATAGCTGACATTTATTTAAATAACTGAAAATAAAAAAAATAAAACTATTTACCATTTTGTGTAATGGAACTCTGAAAGTCATATTGCTGTCAGTCATCAATGAGTTTGCATACTGATCCTGAAAATTGGGAAAAGAAAATTTTCATTAAAATATACAAGTATTAACAAATTATCTTATGATAAATCATTAAATGTCTTTTCTGTTTGTCTGTGTCTGTTATAAATATATAACTCAATGACAGTTAATACTATCACCACTAAATTTTCTTTGGTGATTGAACTAAACCGTCATAGTTTTATTTAACCATATACTGTAAAGATTTAACTGAAAATGTCCAAATACATTTTTCTATTTTTTTCCAAACAACAGAAAATCAAGATGTTTGTTTATAGTATGGGCAATGGCCACTACGAAGCAATAAATGCTAAGTTCTCACAGAAAAATAGTTCAGTGTTATGATGCAATTAAAAGTCAATTAAAAAATTATGCAATTAAAACCCATTACAAATAAAGCAATTAAAATCCCATTACAATATATTTTTTTTTAAATTCATTAAAATGCTGCCATTAAAAATTTATTAAAAACTCTAGATTACAAAAAAATCTAGGTATCCTCTGTAAAATCGCCCAAATATTTAAATTAAATGGGATCCAAAATTTCATGATAGCAATGCTATTTAAAGGTCATGATCACAGGTCCTGTCGAGATGCCACATGTAGTGCAACCGTCACTGCAGTGGATGTGTTGAGTGTCTAGAGCAGTGTCTCTCAACTGGGGGTTCCCTAGATCACTTGTGATTCACACAAATATAGAGTATGGCAAAGCTAGCCTGGCAGCTCAAATTGAAAAGGACCTCCAATCGGTTGTGATCTGGAGTGAGAAATGGATGGTTAACTTTAACGCCTCTAAAACAAAACTGCTCTCTATCAACCACCACAAGGATCCAACCCTGCATCCCATTAGAATGTCTGATGACCAACTTCTCGAGAGCTCCTCCCTGCGGCTGCTCGGTCTCACGCTGTCTGCTGATCTGAGATGGAACAAATACATCGAGTCAGTTGCATCAGCCAGCGCAAAGAAAGTTGGTTCTCTGTGCCGAGCCAGGAAATTTTTCTCCCTGGAATCGATCCTTCAAGTCTATAAATCGACCATTTGCCCTTGCATGGAGTATTGCTGCCATATATGGTCTGGAGCCCCTGCTGTTTGCCTCGGGGTTCTTGATAAGATCCAGAGACGGATAGGCAACGTGATTGGCCCTGATCTGTCAACTCGTCTGCAGTCGCTCTCTCACAGACGCGATGTTGCCTCACTCTGCCTTTTTTACAAGTACTTCCACGGTAATTGCTCTGAGGAGTTGCGTTCGCTTGTCCCCAGGCCTCGTGAATTTAAACGCCCCACCAGGCTGGCATCCCGCTCCCACCTCTACACCATGGAAACTGTTAGATGCAGACGTCTCTTCTACTCCAATAGCTTCATGTCTCGCACATCTCGCCTATGGAACTCCCTTCCCTATTACTGTTTCCCTGACAAATACAATCTCCAATGGTTTAAGTGTAGCATCAATCGACATCTTTAGTTGCCTTGATCTATACACTTCCCTTCTCCACATTCTTTCATTTTTCATTCCTATCTGCTCTCGCTCCGGATTTTTTGTGGCCCCCTTGCCTTGATCGACCCACTGTCTTTCTCTTTCTCCACATCTCCACTCCTATCTGCTTTTCCTACAACCCTTCTTTAACCCCTTGCATGATAGTGGCCTCCGGCCTTGCTTGGGGTGATATGATTAAAAAAAAAAAAAATTACTTCCCACGTATATCTCCCAGAAATACCTCCCACACAATGGTAAGACATTAGCAGCAATGGTGTCTTCATTTAATTAATGCCTTACCATTATGCGGGAGGCATTTCTGCCACACCCTGTATTATAAATATTATGACTAAAATAAAAAAATAAAAATAAAAACACTCCTTGTAGTTACTGGACAGATGTATTTGACGCCAGTTGCTGAATATTAAGAGAGAAAAAAAGTTCACAATAATAAAAACAATATTGATGCTGACCTGAGTTTTCTCGTCTATGTTCAATATGTCGTGAATGTTAAACAAATCAAATAACATTCTATTCACTATTATAAAAATGAAGTAGTTTTATTTAAGTTATAACAGCTTGGCGATAAGTATGGGGTGGCTGGCAAGTCAAAGATGTGAGAAGAATGGAGAGAGAGAGAGTGCACTTATTATTTATTTGTTGCTCATAAGAATAAAAAACAAAACAAAAAAAAATATGGATTTCCAATCAAATATACATAAATATGCTGCAACCAGAATAAACATATATCTACACACATAGTCACAGAAGCCACCAAGTGTCAGTTTTTTTCCAATCACCAGGTATGATACTGTTTATAGTCATGAAAATATTAACATGTCTCAAGGGCTTACACCCCAAAACAGGTGTTGTCTTTCAATTTGTTAAACCAAATAGATTTGATGGAAATTTTTGACTTCACACAAGTATTTGCTAATTCATCTATAATCAATCAATCATTCTCAAAGTAGCAGCTGTCACTTAATGTTTGGTTTTCTTCGTCCAACAGGGAGAGAGAAAGTCATGTATGAAAAACAAAAAATAAGGTCCAGATGAGTCATTTTCACAGCTGAACTGCCATTTTCTAACTGACAACAGATCAAATCACTTACTGATCAATTATGAATAAAAAAAAAATAAACATGGAAATGGCAAGAAAATAAAACTGATAGTCATCTGACTTTCAAGTTAAAATGAGAAAAACTACATTTTCTTTCAAAATGATTACTTGTTCATAACAGTTAACCCAACTGCAAAGACACTGAAAAGACTAATGGTAATAGTGATATCTTTTTCCCTATAAGGAAACATTTGGCTATCATTAACCGAACAACCAGTACTGCTTTTTGTTGAAATTTATAAAATCTTTCTCTTAAAACAATCACTCTTTCCAGTAGTGATGGGAGTTTCCTTCCTAACCTTTTATTTGAAGTAGTGTGGAATGTCAACATCTTCATTATGCTATTATTTTCTCTTCACGTTACATGTGCTATCCATTTTAGTTGTTGCTACTATTGACAGAACTCAAGCAATATGGTTTCCGTTATTTGGTACAGTTCCTTATTTGTGATTCTATAGTGCCGGTCTACAATGTTCAAAGACGGATGATCTTTGCCAAGACCCTCAGCTTTACTCACTCAAAGCCTATTTTCACCATTGATCTTAGAAAGCGGTTGAATACAGCTGACAGTTTAGATATTTCTGAATGGGTTTAGCACCATGCATGACATCCATATGAAAGCCTTGATCTGACAAGGCTATTTAATAGTATTCAAGGGCAAACTTTTATTGTTATTTTCAAAATAATCAGGCAATTTCAAACTATAATGGAAAATTTTCATTACAATTGGTTTTTGCGAATTATAATGCAAATTAACCAACTTTACTATAACACCCAGACAGATATGTGTTCCTCCAGCTGTAGTTATATGGTCACATCTAATCTCCATATAGGTATTTCCTTAGTGCTATAGTCTGACAATAATCCCATAGGGATAGGAGATGTCAGCTCAACCCCAAGCAGCCCACTTTCTTATAATGAGGTCTTGTGTACACCCAAATGAGCGAGTTTGTCTCGGTGTCTGGGCAGCCTATTCAGGTATGATGTTTCTATCTCAAGAAGTTCTACAGCTTTGATTCCTGAGCAACAACCACATTTAGTAACCCTTTGCCTTGAGTGGCTCTTGGGCCTTATCTTGGATGAAACAGTAAAAAAAAAAAAAAAAAAAAATGATTAGGTTGGTTGATTTTATGACATGCCAACCTTTGGATTATTAAGAAAGCTAGGATTGGACTCAGTACAGATCAACAAGACTAGCCTTGCGATTACCTGACACTAAGGTGCCTGTACAATGGAAATTCTACTTACTCATTTCTTGCTGCTATTTTGTCACCCTATACACTAAGCTTAATTAGAACATGACTCAAGTTTTCAGGTTGAAGTTTTAATTTCATATCAATTTGTGGTGTTAGGCGAAACTACCTCTGGCACAGCCTATTCTATGCTCAGTTTCTTTTTCCTCTATACTTAATTTGTTATAGCTGAAGGTTACTGAAAAGGGCATATCTGAAGTGTTAGGTTGTAACCAACTTGACACAAATGGGATGGTAAAAAAACAAAAAAAAAACAATGCTTAATTATCAAGGTCATTTAAAGATATATCGAATCAACTGTTCGGTCTGCTGCTGGGAAAGTTTGTTCACTGTGTTTTGCTAGACAATTTTTCTCTCCAGAATATATTTAGATATTTATAAGTCTACCATTCGTTCATGCTTTGAACATTGCTTCCATATATGGTCCGGTACTCCTACTACGCATTTAAATATTCTTGATAAAATCCAAAGAAAAATCTGCAGTGTTATTGGTCCTGACCTGGCATCTCATCTTCACTCACTTTCCAATTGCCATAATGTAGCTTCCCTGTGCCTTTTCTATAAATACTTTCATGGTAATTGTTCTGATAAGCTTTCCTCATTGGTACATAAAGTTTATGAATTTAAGCACAGTACTAAATTGGCAGCAAGGTCTCATTATTTTTCAGTGGAAATGGCTAGATGTAACCGTAATATATGCTATTCATTTTACTTGTCACTGCTGTTGGAAGTCTTCAAGTGGTTTTTATTATTTGGTAAAGTTCTTTGTGATTCTGTAACACTAGAAGAGTAGAATTAGTTATATTGACAAAAGTAGTTGAACAGAATTAAGGATGGCTGATGCTAACCTCTGGGAGAGTGACTCATTGCATTTTCTTAGGCCAATGTTTTCCACTGACATGAAGTGGAAAGATTATACTGAATCAATTGCTAAGTCTGATGCTAGGAAAGTTGGTCCACTGTGTTATACTAGATAATTTTTTATCACCAGAATCTATCTTCCATGTTTATAAGTCAACCATTCATCCATGCATCAAATATTGATGCAACATCTGGTCTGGTGCTTCTGCTATACATTTAGAGATTCTTGATAAAATCCAATGAAGAATCTGCAATATTATTGGTACTGCCTTGAGATCTCGAGTTCTGTCGCTTTCCCAATGCCATAATATAGTACCCCTCTACCTTTTCTATAAATATTTTCATGGTAATTGTTCTGATGAGCTTTCCTCATTGGTACCTAATGGTTAAATGTAACTCTAAGTTCTAAGCTTAAATTTTCTTCTCTCACTCATGGAACTCTCTTCCAGCCCCTTGCTTCACAGTCAACCTTGATCTTCAAAAATTTAAATGTAATGTCAATCATTATCTCCTTAATGCTTGTTCTCTTATTATTCTCCCTCCTTAATAGTGTTTTTTTTTTCTCATAGCACTCAATAACCCCTTGCATCTTAGTGGCTTTATTGACTTGCTTCGTGTGAAATGATTAAAAAAAATAATCTGTAGCTTGGGTGTTTTTTGTCAACACTGAACACAGAGTTATCTTGAATTTGTAGGTAGTCAAGGGTCCAGGGTTGGGCATTATTTGTTTTTTAAAGGGATTTTATAGAATTCAACGTAATAAAAGAATCTCATAATCTTTTGTTTATCATGATCAAATCTTTTTATAGATTTGAACAAAATCTTATCAATCAAAAGAAAACCTTAATTTTTAGAATGCAGTAGAGTTAGTCCTGTTCAATATAACAACAGAAGAATTCTCTATTACTTTGGCCATATTCTTTTTTTGTAGAAAATTTTATAATCCTTCTCGCCAGTACAGAGTAAACAACAAACTGTATTCTTGCTTGCACATCTATTATACAACAAAGTGTTATTTTTCAACATATTTGTGGGGGCCAGTGTACAGATTACTTGGAAAATTGTCACCTCAAGCTGTGTAAGTGAATGAGGGGTGCCTACTGAAGAAACACAGGGGTCTATGTTCCTCACAACCACTATTGCTGCCCACATCAAAACAGGGCAGACAGAAAGAAGCAGATTGACATTAGAAATTTACTTGTCTCTTGTCTTTGAATATCTGCTGCCTAGTGATAGGGAATCCATCCACAAATAGCACTCCTGCCTTACTCCAACATTATACTGGATAGAGGTCAGAACGTTTATTTTATTTTATTTATTTTTCATATTTCATCCTTCCTGAAAGCACATTTTATTATTTTTATCATTTCACCTGAAGCAAGGTGACAAAGCCACTAAGATGCAAGTGGTGGGGGGTACTAGGAGTGAAAGAGAATGAGAAGATTTAGAACTAGAAAGACACTCCTAAACAGGAAACAACAAAAAAGGGATAAACCTCTACTCCTATTCAAAAGATAGGTCAACCTGTCTACTCCAATTGAGGGGGAAAAAAATCTATAAATAATTAAGAGATTACATTAGAATGAAAGAAAAATTTTGTAAATAAAATTTTGGAGTTTAGACAAAATCATTAGAGGTATAGAGTTAAGTTAAGAGCTGGTATGATTCCGATTCAAGTATTCAAGGGAGGGACAGTTAACTATGTAACTTCTGTTCCATAATGAATTTTAACTATTTAGATTTTAAGATAAGCTGTGTTGTCTCCTAAAAATGGGGGAAAGGAAAAAGATTATATATATATATATATATATATATATATATTTATTTAAAGAAGTAATAGATATTTATTTACTAATATGACATATTTTATCAAATTATACGTTATTTTTAGTCAATACTCATATTTGAGTAAACATTCCCTTTATTTATTAAACAACATATTTTTTTTTATTTCCATCTACCAGCCTGAATATCTGAGAAATTTTATTAAAGAAAAATATACACTCACTGGCAGGACTCAAACCTGGATTCCTCTAGGCAGAGGAAACCATCACAAGATCCAACTTTTGGTAAGTAGCTGCCTATTAAGAAATGGAATTATTTAAAGGATACATGCTCAGATTTTTAAACAGACTTCTTTATATACTTTTCATAATCAACCCTTTCTCTGTGTATATGCAATTTAAACATTTAAAACACTTCATTTTCATTGGTAAGCTGAATCGTTAAAATCCTCAGCTTAGCAGACATTTACAAAGCAGATACGCAAGAGAATTCTTTTAATAACATATCAGTATTCACTCCTGGTAATGACTCGTTCAGAAATCGTTTTGACTCGATTTTCCAGCAATATAATTCAAATCAAATATACAGATTTGTCACTACTAATAAGTATTGGTAATATATATATAATTTATATATTTTCACCATTTATTTACATTCAGACTATTGTTCTCATCTTCATTCTCATTATCACAATGTTTTGGCTATTGTGTGCTCTGGCCTACATCAGGTTTATATCAAAATGGATAACCTACAGGGAATTCCAAACTGAACTTTTTATTTAATCTACGGGAGTAGACTGTTCTCGTTCCACTGCCCCAGTCTAGGGACATTTTGTCTAGTTCTTTTTATTTATTACTTTTTTTTTTTTAGTATTTTTAGTTCTGCTCAGTTATTGTTTGCCCTGTTTCCATTGAGTCCAAATACAGACTGCCCAGAGATTGAACTCACAATTACTATGTTACCAAATTCATGGGCCAATGCTTTAATCCACTAGGACAATATGAAAGACCCAAGCAGATAGCAAATAAAATTTTCCATTTTTAGTGGGGTTTTGGGGGGTGGGGGGAGATCGGACATTTTGAAACCTATGGAAAACAATATCTACAGGAAACATTAAAATTGGGTTCTTGCATAAGAAATGGTGATATTCGTCTCTTTGATAAGTTCATCACATTAGCTTAAAAATACAAGTAAAATTCATTAATATTTTACTTTAGAAATTATGGCAATATAATGACAATTCCAACACTTTCCTTATTTTCAACTCATTATGTACAAGAAAATAAAGATTCTGTCTTTGGGCCACTACAATTTACACAGAGGTAAACTGTCAAGCCATAATGAGCATGGCTACCTTATTTCTAGAAAAAGAATATAAAGAGAACGGTTATAAAAAAAATACAAAATGAAAAAGATTTCTTTTAAATTTAAAAATAAAAAAATTTAAATAAATTAAAAAAAAATTTAATAATTTTTTTTTTTTAAATCTAAAAAAAAAAAATTTTAAATAAATCTAAAAAAAATTTAATAATTTTTTTTTTTTTTAATTTAAAAAACAGAAAATCATTTAACAGGTGTGCAAAATATTTTCCCTGACTTTTAATGAATAATTTTTTTTTTACATTGTACTAAGTGTATTCAATTTTTTAATTTTTCAAAAAAAATATTAAAACAACAAAAAATAATTTCTGCTTCAAGAAAGAAGCTGAAATCCATGTTTTACATACCTCAGCAATACAAGTGAGAATTATCAAGCAGAGTTTAGCATTGCAGTATCTTGTCTCATCTAGAAAAAAAAACAACACATTTCTCATTTTATAAGTTTTCAGGCACTAATAATGAACGTAAGTCAGAAAAAAGGAGGTAATTTCTTAGAATTTAAGAATTCATAAAATGCAAAATGCTAAATTGGAATCTGTGTTCTACTTGTCTTGCAATGTTAGCGGTTCTTCGCAAAAAGAATAAAATATCCCTTTTGCATTTTAATAAGATGACAATCAATTACTGCTTCAGATCATAAGATTTAAATTTACAAAATAAAAAGTAAATATCAACTCCTAAAAGCTTTTGATATTCAACCAGGCAGAGTTGAAGACTGACATCCCAGGTGTATTTTACCCCCCGAGATGCTTTTTAACACTTTGGCTGCTGTAGACATACATATACATCTTTTCAAAACATTCACTGCCTGCTATCAACATAAAATGTCAGTCCCTAGGAGTTATATTAGAAACTAATCAGTGCTTATTGTTATTTCCGAACCAGCATAGACATATTGTTGCATACAATACAACCTGTTTTGTGTCATATTTTTGTTATAATCTGTGTTGGGATGCCATTGAAGTTAATCTCTCTACTGCAGATTATATGACCTAAACCAAAATGGCAGTACCCACAAGAAATTGCTATCAGCCTCTTTATATTCATTTATTTTCAGGAAAAAGGCAATTTCCAAGTTTTCCTAAAATGAGCCAACACAGCCAGGCAACAATGCTATAATAAGGCAGCAGTGGAAGTGCTAAAAAGGGTTTTCAAAATGAAAAAATACGTGATTCTCAGTACGCTTCACACACTTAACTTGCAAGAAGTAAAAGTATTCTTCTGTTGAAGATATCTTCCTGAATTTTACAAGTTCAATTTTTTCTATTGTATTAACCGTCGTCGTTGTTGGTAGTCTCATATTGTTCTTAATTTTTTTTTATTGTGTCTAAGAAAACCTATGGTAAAAACAAATCTTCGGTCATAGAACATTTATTACTGTATATAATTCTTCTATTTTATTATTACTGGTTTTTGTTAATCTCTTCTTGAGTCCAATGATATCAATGACAAGAACAAATTTTCTTTCTGTCAAATAACATTTATTACACTAGAATGTTTTGGCAACAAGCTGTTGAAATCCTCACAGTATTTAGTACTGTTGAAGCTTTTGTCAAAATTTACTAGATCTATGTTTCGTGCTATTTCGCAAACCAATCACTGAAATTTGAATAAGCTAATTTGTTTGGAAAAATACTTTGACAAAAACACTACTTCACGGTTTAATAATTTCTTTAATTTAATTTTATAGGATTTCATGCTAAACAATTTTTTTAAGAAAATTTTTTTTTTTCCATTTTAACAGTGAAGAATAAATTCTTAGGATTTCTTATTCTTAAGCATGCAACATACAACTGGCTAAGCATAAATATTTCTTTCCGGAGCCAAAATTCCAACTTTTTGAAACGTTTGGCCTTGTGACCTGTTTATAGTTCTCACAAATGCAGGACAAACTGTAAACTGGATTCTTGTATATAAAATCCTTAAGAAAAGATACACAAAAAATCATATTGTATTTTTATTAAATAAGTATTTGTTATTTTAACCATTAAATTGTTTTTAAAACAGTGGGCGTATTTTGCACGTTAAATAATAAAACTTTTAATTTTTCAAAAAAAATTAATGAAAATTTATTATACTAAGCTATGCACCCTAGTAAAACTAACTGTACTTTGTACCCACTTACCTGCTTGCACTTCTCCCTTAAAATTTGGTTTTGATCAGTCAATCTATTGCTGTTTTGGAGGGTGTGATGAACAGATAGACTAATGGAAGTCAAAGAATTTTATATATAAATAGATAGATTATATTGTCATAATGGTTCTATTTTGCAACAACCATTGTTAATCTTTAATGTACCTAATTCATAAAATTAAACATTATCAAAGGTATGTATAGGAAAAAAACATTCAGTATATATAAGATTTGGTACTATGCACTCTTTCCACTTGAGTACCTTCAAAAAATGAGGGGAGGGACAACTGTAGTTTAAAATGCATGTAACATTTGAATCTTTAAAGAAAATCTAAGACAGTAAGGTTCTAAATGCCTACTGCAAAAGAGAGAAAATTTTTCGAAATGCTATTATTAGTAACGAGCTTAAAAACCAAACTCTATGCAGGCTTTTAAGCTAGCTCCTGTGGAGGCTAATTGGGCCTCTGGCCCAAAATTAAAGGAACCTGTGGTCCAGCTTAGAAAACAGCAATGATAATTCTGAAGAAATAAATCTGAATTCTTCAATTCACTCCATAGAACTTCAAAACATTACTTTAACTCTGATTTGGGCTATAAGTCTAATTCCGACCAAAAGTCCTATTTGGGCTGAAATTCCAATTCAAGCTGAGAATTGAGTTCTTCAAATCACAAACTGTGGAACTTCAAATTATAAACTCTGCTGAACTTCAAACCTCATGTCATGAAACCACTCACTTTAACTATGATTCCTTGGCATTTTGAAGAAATAAAACTGATTTCCTCCATTCACAAAGTTTTGGAGATATTTTAAACTGAATGAAAAACAAACATTTTTAAATTCACAAAGCTTTTGTGTTACTTTAAACTCAATATAAATTAAAAACTTTTAAAATCCCTAATTTTTTTAATTTATTTTAAAATCTGAATTTTTAACTGTTCTCTCTACATCTGGACACAAATCTCAATGATAGATTTTCAAAACCTAGATGAAGGGCAAATTTTCAATCCTGGGATCATCCTGATAGGATATATACTACAGTTCAAAAGTTTGAAGCCACCCCCGGAAATAGTATGGGATGAACTTGACAAAAGAGTGAAAAACAAATGTAAGAAAGCTCTTAGAACCAGTGGAAAAAGAATGAAATCAATTATCAAACTTATACTTGAGAAACTTTTGCAACAAATTCTCAAAATTTGTGCTGCAGTAATCAAAGCTAAAGGAGGATATTTTGACGAGAGTAAAATTTAATCATAAAATGGTTTTTGCCTTTTTGTCATAATAAAATTTCTAATAAAAAATCATGTCTCACTGTTTTTAACCCTTTATAATAATTTTCTCTTATTTAAAGTACAAAACAACTACTTTTGGGGTCATCTCAAACTGTTGAACTGCGTATCAATGTAGAGTAAGTGTGGCCTGAGTTAGAAGGGTTTCAGACACATAGACAGAATTTACTGTTTATACTTTTAGATAGAAGATAGAAGAATGATGACTTTTTACATGTTTTACATCATGCTTCTTCAAAACAAATTTTGCTAAGCAGTTTTAGTTTGATAAAACTTTCAAACGCAAAGGGTCTGACATATTTTATTGCGCAGCACATAGAAATTCTCAGTTGCCTGTGGGTGGTGGTGAGGAAAATATTGTCCCTCTGCAAAATCGGATTAGATGGATTCTTTTTCACAGACTAAAAACAAAGAAATCCATTGGAAATACAATACAAAGCAAACAGATGTTACATAACATCCCAAAGCAAATAATGAAAGAGATCAGTTACAACCAAATTGAAGAAAATCAATAAGTTACGCTTTTATACCATGTAGAAGTAAATTTATAAAAATACTATGTGAGGAGGGCATACTATTTGGGAAAGATAACATTTTGGTACCAACGTTTCAAACAGTTCACATACAGAACCCCAAAAGATGTTGCTCAGGCGAGAATTAACCCGCCCAAACTTGCCACATAAAGATCAGCTTGCAACGTTCAACCCACTGCAACCTGTCCCATGTATACTCTGCCATAATATATGACAACATCGTTGCAAATAATGTGGGAAGTCCTAAAAACAGTAAGATTTGAGAGCCAATATTTACAGGGTGGGTTTGGTGGGGTGAATGCCAGAGAGTTAAAGGAACTTAGCAATTGAAAATGAAAATTAGTTCCCTTTCGTCACATCTTGTGTAGCTGTCTTTTTTTATTTGTTTGGGTTTTTTTTTTTTTTTTTGGTGGGGGTGACATGACATCACAGAACACAGGTTTTTCTGCCCCATGACAACACAGATTCAGTTCTCTGCAACTTCTGCTTTCTCCCAAAGTTAAAATAACCAGAGAAAGAGATAACATTTAAGACCCTGGAAGAGATTAAGGAGAACACAAAGCAGCTGATGGTGATCCTGAAAATAAACTTTAGAAATTGTTTAAAATGGGGATAATTGTGTGAGTTCCATGAGGAATACTTTGAAGGGATTAGGGACCATTGCCCTAGGTGGGCCACTTATTCATTAATATTAAATAGCTGAATCACATCACGACAGATCTCATTTGTGTATGACTATGTGTAAGATCAACAATAATGGTTTTTTCCTGTCACTTCTACCTGAGCAGTAAAGTAGTTAATAGCCCACTCATCTACTCTCTCCTTCATCAACCTTCATGGAATGCTTGTAACAAGACATTTTTTGTCAAGATATCTATGGGACATAACTCAAGGAGAGGTAGATTCATGCCTTCCCCAAAGGCACAAGAGCTAAGTGCACACAAGCAGTCCCAGATGAAATGTGAAATTAATTTGTAAAATCTCAAATCTTGCTTTCATAGCTGATACTTATTACACTAACTGTATGTATGTGTATGTGTGTATATGAGAGTACATGCACACACACACACACACATATATATATATATATATATATATATGAACGGTAATACTCGTTTTGGAAAATCTCGGTTGGCTCAACTTGTAATATAACAAATCAGTAGCCGGGGAAAAAATTGGAAATAAAAAAAGAAAGAACCAAGAACATAACACTGTACGAATCTTCTCATCAAGTGCTTGAGCTCCAAGTCCACAGAAAAAAAATCCCAAAACAAGTAAAAGACTAAACAGGTACCGACATAAGAAAAGCTGGTTATTAGAGTAACATGCAGTTATTTTTTTTTGTCACATGTTCATAGTTTTATTTGGTTTTATCAATAGATATTGTTCCATTATTTGCCTTTTTAGCCAGTTTTACCCTGAAGATTGGTTTAGGTTGCCTGGCTCCTTAGGATTATTTTAGATTTATTATATATATATATATATATATATATATATATATATATACTTACATACACACACACACACATACATACATACATACACACACACATACATACATACACACACGTAATATATATATACACACACACACATACATACATATACACACGTAATATATATATACACACACACACACATACATACATACATATACACACGTAATATATATATACACACACACACACACATACATACATACACACACGTTTTGTTAAGTTTTGTTGGTCTCTCGCTCAACTGCACCCCACATATAATACTCAAGGGGGTTACAGTCTGGGGAGTGAGGAGGCCAGAAGTAAGGGGTGATGTAATCGCAGAAGTTGTCTCACTGCCATGACTGGGTTCTCCTGCTTGTGTGGCAAGGTGCAGAGTCCTGTTGCCAAACACAGGGTCTTCCAGCAGCCACCATTTTGACCCAGAGCAGCACTACCTCCTCAAGTCACTTGATGTAGGCCTCCGTGTTGAGTCCGAGACCCTGTGGAGAGATTAATGGAGGCATAACGTTGCCATCACTAGTGATCACTCCAAACATCATGATGTTGACTGGATATATCATCCAACTATTTCTGAATCATCTGCACTGTCCACAGATTGACACCCAAAAACTCTCAAATATTCGTATTGGAACTTCTGGCACAAATGCCAAGCAGTACAGCATGCTGTTTCCAAATTTTTGACAGAGGGAATTGTGTCATGGTGCACTTTTTCTCAGAGGTCATGCACAATTTAATCGACTATAAATTAAAAATAGGTAATAGTTTACAGAGTAAGAAGCACTGTTCATGTGGGTAGGGTGGGGAAGGGAATGGTTAACCAAAGAGTTGAACAGGTTAAGTTTGCAGTGATCAGGCAAACATCCTCTTGGGATCCAGTTTCAGAGAGAAATGGTTCACACCCACCTGCATTCTTGAAAACTAGGCATAATTATATTTCACACTCTCCACAGGCTTGTGAAGGATTTCTCCTTCTAGCAGCAGTTAAATAACTTTGCTAGGATCAGGGATAATCCCGGGTTGATATTCTTGATGACAACCACTGGGATTCTGTCTGGGTGGAGTTCTTAGGGTTAAGGCTTTTAATTTTTGAGATAAAGAATTATTTCTAAGAATTATATTGGACATTTTGAGTTTTTTGTAACAGATGATAAATCTAAAGTATTTGTTAAGATCAATAGCTTTTATATACTGGCAGATTATAATTTTAATAGTCTTTTCATCTTGTTTATCTACTTACAATAAAACAATGTAATGGAGTCTTTATTTTTGTTTATATCAAGTTGGTTGCTTATTTGAAGCTAATCTTACTTCTTCATCAACAACATGGTTTGGGAAATAATTCTTGCTATGTTTGTTTTATATTGCTTAATTCTCTTTAAAACATTGCGTCCAAAGAAGAAATAATTTTAACATGATGAATCACGTTTTTTTATAACTTATTTCATCTTCGTGTGTACATTTGCTTTTATAAGTAGTCATGAATTTTTACTAACGAGTTTTTTATATATTGAAGTGATAAAATCATCATCATTATCATTTACTAGAACATCCAAGAAAGGGATTCTGTTTTTAATGTTGAGTTCATAAGAGATATATCGTCATCATTGGTGAAACTCGTTACCAAGTATTGGGTTGCCCATTGACGTTTCCTTCTATTCAAAATGAGTCTTATGTTGGGTCTGAATTGATGTCTGCAGCCACTACATGATAGGGTAGGAGGGTTCAGAGGATGGAGAACTCTGCTTTTTCTTTGGGTTCTCTTTGTATTTTATTTGTCCTCTGGTGTTTTCAAAAGATGTTGTTTTTTTATGGACTGCTCTTTTCCAACTGGTTCTTTCTGCAACTTCCGTCTCCCAACTGAGCAGATTGATTTCTGTCCTCAGCAAAGTGTTTTGAAATTGTCCTTAAATTGACGTTTTTTTTTGTTTTTTTATATAATAATATACATATATATATATATATATATATATATATATATATAAAATTCTGTGACTTCTGTTAGTCCGTCCATCCATCACACCCTCTTAAAATAGCATCAATCAAAATCAAATTTTGACCAATCAAAATCAAATTTTGACCAATCAAAATCAAATTTTGACCAATCAAAACCAAATGTTTTGGAAAAGTGCAAACATGTAAAGGGATACAAAGTACAGTTGGTTTTACTAGAGTGCAAAACTTAATACAATAAATTTCAAGTAATTTTTTTGAAAAATTAAAAGTTTTATTATTTAACATACAAAATACTCCCACTATTTTAAAAACAATTTAATGGTTAACAAATACTTGTTTAATAAAACTGCAATATTGCTTTTTTTGCATATTTTTTCTTTAAGTTTTTATATATACATATATACAAGAATCCAGATTCCAGTTCACTCTGTATTTGCAAGAACTATAAACAAGTCACAAAGCCAAATGCTTTAAAAAGTTGAAATTTGGCTCCAGAAAGAAATATTTACACATGACCAGTTGTATGTTGCATGTTCAAGAGTAAGAAATGCTAAGAATTCATTCTTCACTGTGAAAAAGGAAAAAAAGAAATTTTCTTAAAAAAATATTGTTTAGCATGAAATCCTATAAAATTAAATTAAAGAAATTATTAAACCATGAAGTAGGGTTTTTGTCGACGTATTTTTCCAAACAAATCAGCTTATTCAAATTTCATTGATCAATGTGCAAAATTGAATGGAATGTAAAGTTTGGAAATCTTGACAAAGAATGTTTGTGATAACTGCAACAATACTAAATACTGTGTTTGGCTAAAAATTTCTCGTTAAAAACAAAAATAGAAAATAGAAGAGAAAGATTTGGGGTTTTTTTTTTTTACCTTTGGTATCCTGCATCACAATCGAGCTGTATTCCAAAAATGTGACTAACAAATTAGTTGGCTGTTTCGTGGGTTCATCAGGGTTGGCGTTTATATTTGGATCTGAAGTGGGGGAAAAAAGAGAAATACCAAGAAAAATAAATCAATAAATTACACAAATGATTGGGAAACATCTTAACAATCTTTGTTTCTTGTCACACTCATGTCTACCTGCTCAGTGGCATGCCTTTCATCAAAGTATTAACTGGAGGACTATTTTGTCACTAACAAGAATGCATCAACAATATAAAACAAGAAAGAGGGAGACATTTTGTAAATGATGTTACCTATCAGAAAATCTAAGAGATTATTTCAACTTATTTAGATAATTTCATAAAAATTATTTCTGGCTTGATTTGACAAGTTTGTAGTAATGTGAAATGTTATACGTCAACAATTTCTACAATGAAAACGGCAGGTTTTTGACAAGGTATATATAAATTTTCACATTCTGAAAAGGATGTGAAAATTCACATAGATAAAACCTGGGCCACCTTGAAAAAAAAATGGATGTAATCTGGAAATCTGATCTACCAGACAACCTCAAATGGAGCCACTGTAGAGACGGTTTTAATGTATGGTGCCACTGCTTGGACAATTACTAAAACCCTTGAGTCTAAGTTTAATGGAATCTACACTCGGATGCTGAGAGCTATACTTAACATCTCTTGGAGACAACATCCAAATAAATAACAGCTCAATGGATTCATCCCTGATATTTCTACAACCTAACATGAACACAGAATGCACTTTGCAGGACACTGTTGGCTAGTAAAACAAGAATTTGTGAGTGATCTACTGCTCTAGAGACCTAGCCATGGCACAAGATGGGCTGGTCACCCAGCAATCACCTACATTGACAAGCTCTAATGGGACACATAATGCTACCCTGATGGCCTTGCAACCTTGATGCAGGACCGTGATGGCTGGCGTGATATAACATGTGAGGGTCCATGCTAGCTCAACCGAATAAAAAATAATAATATATTAATTCTTTCTATACAAACACAATGAATTTAAAAATGGTTATATACCAAAATATTGCTTATGTATGACAAAGTTTATAATTTGATTTAAAAATGAGTAACACAGATGAAATATTTATCATGATAAACTTATTAACACATTATTACATCTTTCATTTCTGTTCATGTGAAACAGGATTAAATTATTTAGTCACAGAACAACAGCGGAGAATAATAGTTTAGTAATAAGAGTCTTACTAATTAATTTGGATTTGGATTTATTTTGTTTTACGGCACATCAACCCCAATGGGTCACTTAATGCCAACAAGGTTTTTTTTCTGGTAATATTTTTGTTTTGTCAAAAATCTATTTCTGGTAATATTTTTTTTCCTCAAAATTGTATAGCTGGTAATATTTTCAAAAACGTAATGCTAGTAATATTTTTTTTTTTACAAAAACGTATTGCTGGTAATAATTTTTTTACAATGTATTTCTGGTATTAAAATCTATTTTTACACTTTCATAATGCTTTTTACCTCAGTTTCAGGGTTAACTATTTGCCTATAGCTGGGACCCTAACAGGTGCTACCACCCCAGGTCAGGGTGGACCTGGGAACACCAGCAATTAAGAGGTGGTTCCATGCTCCTCAAAACCTTCTGATCAGAGGCCTTGCTGTTGGACATAGTTTATCATCCTACCCTCAACGTGGATGTAGTTTATCGTCATACCCAGGATGCCTTTAATTAACCCATAGCTGGAGAGAATAGAGGTGGATCCATACGTTTTCCCAAGGGTATTTGTGCATAAGTGAATATAACAAACCCAACTGGAATTTAAAGTCGGCTATCTGATTAACAATTCTGAAATATTAATGTTCTGTGTCTAAGTAATTTCATTCTGTCTCACCTGAAGAGAAACAAATGATCGAAACGTGTTCTGCTCAAATAGAAGCGCATGATTAAAGTCTCTTCAATGACAAACAAGTCTTATGAATGTCTTTTCATAAGATGAGAATGCGAATAGCAGTTTTGAAAGTCTATTGAACAACGCTGAGTGTGAATCTCAAATTTCAGAGCAAAGTGAAAAGCCAGAATTAGTAAGCAAAATAGTCTGGCCATGAAACAAAATGTAAAAGTTATCTCACCTTGTCCCTCAAAGGGAACTGATGCAGGGGATATAGGTGATACAGGGGGAGTGGCCGGGCTCGAAGGAGTGTGCGTCTGAAACAGAAAAAAGAAATTGACTTATTAAAAAAAAGATGAAAAATAAAAGTAGCATTTTGTAGGAATATTTTTTTTTAATATTATATCATAATGTCTTCTTTTATATGCTGTATCCTTTCATGACCATGGCTCTCCACAGCATCTTGTCTTTTGTAGTTCTATGTTTGTCTCCTAACCACCCCTACAAGTCCCGCATTCTGCTGCCATCCATTTATCTGCCATTGTTTCTAAAGACATTTTCCTATCTTTTAATACATTGCTTTTTTTTTTTTTGAAAGCCATCTTTTGATAATCCTGTGTATTTTGGGATTTCTGTATCGGACTTTACATTGTTACTACAAGACCCAAATAGTTAAATTTATTGGATCTTCATGATTCTGACATTGCCAATACACAGCTCACAACATTGGTTGTCTCTTCTGCTGACAACCATTCAATGTTTCCTTATTGTTAATGATTAGTTTTTACTTCTTGATATGCTTTACTATCTATATAATACTAAAAATCTAATCTTGTATGTATGTTCCCGAGATACAGATTAAAAGAGGCATAATACTCCAAACAATTTAGGAGAGTATATTTTAATGCTTGCCGTGTCAAATTTAATTAAAATTATACAAAGGGCACTTGAGCTACGGCCATTTTCTTGTTTGTATCATAATTTTTAATAGGAAATTCAATATTTGTTTTCAATACACCTTCTTATATCAATCCACATATATCAACAAACACTTGCATATTATAGTCCAACTGAAAATAATAAACAAACATTCATAATATTTTTTTTTTTTGCATTTCACCCCAAGCAAGACAGGAGTGCCATTATCATGCAAGGGAGGGGTGCAGAGACTGAGAGCCAGAGTACAGAGGGGTGTTTGAGGAAAGGGTACAGAGAAGGACGGGGATCAGGATCAAGGCATCAGAAGATGTCAATTGACATTACATTTGAATATTCGAAGATTATAGCTATCAGGGAAGCAAGTAAGAGGAAGGGAGTTCAACTGTCGGGAAGTGCAAGAGAAGAAGCTGTTGGAATAAAAGAAGTGGTTACATTTAACTGTTTTGACAGTGAATGGATGGGACTGAGATGCCAACCTAGTATCACTGCTTAAATTCATGCAGTTGGAATACTGTTGAAAGTAGCTATTCAGAACACTTGCCATGAAAATATTTGTAGAAAAGAGGGATGACACAGCAGATCTGTGAAAAAATGACTATAGACAAGATGCCAGATCAGGACCTATCACATTGCATATCTGTCTTTGGATTTTGTCGAGAACCTCAAGATGAACAGTGGGGGCACCATCCCATACATGGCAACAGTATTCAAAGCAAGGATGAATGGTAGATTTTGTAGATTTGAAGGATGAACTCAGGTGAGAAAAACCTTCTGGCACGACACAAATTTCCTAGCAGTAGATGAAGCTATTGATTCAATGTAGTTGTTCTACCTCAGGTCAGTGGCAAGCTTGAGACCAAGCAGGCGCAGAGAGACGCTCACGTGGAGATGGGCTTCAGCCATTATGATAGGAGGCAGGGAGGGTTCTCGATGGTGGGTAAATGAGAGTAGTTTTGTTTTGGAGGCATTAAAGTTTACAAGTCATTTACTGTCTTAGTCAACCACAGATTGGAGGTCCTTTTCAAGACCAACAGCCAGGTTAACTTTGTCAGTAATGCCAGATTTACTATTGAGACAGGAGTAAATAGTAGTGTCATCTGTGTAGATGCCTACTTGGAAACTGATGATATCAGGAAGATCAAAAACAGTGTAGGGCCCAGGATAGAGCCTTGGGGAACACCAGCATTCGTATGAAAAGAACTGGAGGAGAACCCGTTTTGGACGACCTTCATTTCACAGTTTGATAAGAATGATTGTATTAAGTCAAATAATCGTCCTGTAATACTGCATCCCTGAAACTTACGAAGAAGGCCGGCATGCCAAACCCTATCAAATGCCTTAAAGATATCTAGAGCCACAACTCGAGCTTCACCATTATTGTCAAGTGCTTGGTATACAAATTCAGTTATGGCTGTTAGCACATCAGTGGTAGACTGGGCAAAGCGGAAACCATATTGTTTGTCATAGAGTAGATCATGGGATGTAAGGTGCTTAATCACTTTGGCATTGATTAAATATTACAACAACTTTATTATATAAATTTAAATATGCATAACACAACATATATTTATACAATTCATAACACTACATTAGAACTCTTTTTATGAACAACTACTTGAAAGGTGAAGAAGCTATATGTGTCACATGATAAATAGATGCATGCTGGTTTGCTGCCGTTATGTATTTTGAAATAAATGCAAGGAAGGAGTATGTATAATAAAACATATACTTATTATTCTGAAGATAAATCAACTGAAATCTTCTGACATATACACTGAAATGAAAACATGTGTTGACATATAAAGTAACACTTAACAATGATACTTACATGTGTGAGTGCTGTGATGAAATTACGATTTAAATGTATGGCTTCGTATAATGCCAGTAAAATAGAATCATTTGCTCTGAAAAGAAATTAGAAAAAGAAATCACAGAATGATGGTCATAATAAAAGAACAACTTCTTTTAGATTATATAGAGCTAAAATCTAAATCAATGACCTTTTTGATGACATTAGTTCTTAAATCAGTATCTATGCTGATGGCACAACTGTTTACTCCTTTCTTAATAGTAAGTTTGATTGATTCGATAAGGTCAAATTGGCAGCTGATCTCGAAAAAAAAAAATGCTCTCTTTTAATAGTCTGAGAAAACCCTTTCTACCATCCATCACTATGGCCGATACTAACCACAAGGAGAACATTGGCTAATATGTTCCACTGACATGAACTGGAAAGATTATATTGAATCAAATGCCAGACTGGCTGCTAGAAAAGTTGGTTCACTATGTTGTGCTAGACAATATTTTTTGCCAGAATCTATCTTACATATTTATAAGTCTAGCATTCACCCATGCTTTGAATATTGCTTTCACATATGGTCTGGTGCTTCTGCTATATATTTAGAGATTTTTGATAAAATACAACAAAGAATCTGCAATGTTAATGGTCCTGACTCATCATCTCAGCTTCAGTTACTTTCCCGCTGATGTAATGTAGTTTCACTGCGCATTTTCTGTAAATACTTTCATGGTAATTGTTCTGGTTAACTTTCCTCTATAGTACCTAAACTTTATGAATTTAAGCATAGTACTAAATTGTCCGCAAGGTGGTCTCATTATTTTATAGCTTAAATTGCTAGATGTAACCATAAGTTCTATGCTGACATTTTCTTCTATCGCACTTCTCACTTGTGTGAACTCTTCTGGCCTCTTGCTTTCCAACCAACTTTGATGTCCAAAAATTTAAATGCAATGTCAATCATTATCTACTGTTTTCTTATTCCTGTTCTTTTATTGTTCTCTTTTCTTAATAAGGTCTTTTGTTCTCATATTCTCTAACACTTAGTAACCTCTTGAATCTTAGTGGCTTTATTGCCTTGCTTGGAGTTAAAAAAAGAAACAACTAGAGTATGATGTGGCAACTTTCCAGTCTCAGACTGCTTCAAACTACCAACACTGGACCAAGTATACATTTTTTTTTAATCAGTTTGCGCCGAAACAAAGCGGGAATGCCACTAGTAAGCAGGGAGTTACAAGGAGTGAAAAAGGAGACTGAGAATAGGGAGGATTGAGGAAAGGACAAAAGATGAATGGGATTCAAGAAGAGAGAAGATGGTAAATGAGGTTGCATTTAAATTTATGAAGATTTTAGTTATCACTCTACAACAACTATCAAGACTGGTTATGGCAACATCAGCAATGGCAAAACTCTGTAAGATTAGGAAGAATAAAAGCATCAGCTTTCCAACCAAGATGAAGCTCTACAAAGTCCCTACTGCTGTACATACTGCTCAATGGATGTGAAAGCTGGACTCTGATAGCAGAAACCACCAAAAGAGTTCAAACATTTGAAACAAAATGCTTTAGATGCCTTTTCAGGATCTCCTGGAGAGAACACAAAACAAATTACTTTGTACAGGGGTCAAGTAACACAACTTGGCAACAGTAAAGAGGAGTAATCTGTTGTGGCGTGGACGTGGCACACACCACAATACTCTACTCAAGACAGTCCTCCAAGGTACCTTGGAAGTGGGTAAATATAGGAGGGAGGCAGTCAAAAAGCTGGACGGATAACATCAAAGAATGAACCAGGATGGACACTCCGACACTGTTTTGTGAGGCAGAAAACAGATCTGGCTGGTGGCGGGTTGGTTGTATCACGATCAGTTATGTCATGAGAAAGAAAAAGAAGTTATCAGGAAAGCAAGTAAACAGAAGGTGGTACAAAAGGTGGGAAGTGTAAGAAAAGAAACTGTTGGAGTAGAAGTGGCAGTTGCATTTAGCTATTTCAACAGTAAAAGTGTGGGACCTAAATGCCAATCTAGTAGCACGCTTAAATTCATGTATGCAGGGCACCAGGGAAAAAAAGCTTATCAGAACAGTTGCCATGAAGATATTTGTAGAAAAGACACAGGGAAGCCATGTTATATCACAGAGAAACTGACTGAAGTCAAGATGCCTGGTCAGGATCGATTACATTAAAGTGACTTCTTTGGATTTTTTCATCATCAATCTTATGATCAGGAGTGGCCATAGGAATGCTGCGCTGATCAGCTTCTCCCATATGATTCCAAATTAATGACCCAATGCTTTAATCTACTAGGTTACTGTCCTGTGAGACAATCCTAAATGTAGAACTTGGAGTCATAAACCACATCTGCCTGCTGCTGAGATTGCCTCTGCTGCTTATCATGCTTGACTGCATTCACTAAGGCATCTCTTTTTTTTCTACTGTTGCTGCACTAATAGAAATTCCTTGAATGTCAACAGGATTGACAAGCACCCGGTGACAGCCAGTGCACACAACGTCCAAAATGCTGTGATAATAACAACAAAGTTGAGGACAACAGCCCGAATGTAAGTAATGATAACTCCTCATCCCAGAAATTCAGACAGAAACAAGCCTTACCTCACAGATTCAACAGTTTTTTCCTCAGCAACAAACATATTGCCAACCTGTATAAGAAAAGAAAACAGAAAGGAATAAATTACGATGATGATTCAATAAGATGAAAGTATTAATTTTGTAAATCAGCATCCCAGTCATAATACATATCTACCATTTAAGAATATTAAGATTCCAGTTGTAATTAAGGGCCAATTATTAACCGAGCTGATTAGGATTTTGATTGATTTTCTGAACAGGCATTTTACACATTTATGATTGAGACAACACAATCATTCTAACTCCATCTGACATATTGCCATACTAAGTTAAGCTTGGTAATTTTTTTTTTTTTTTTACAATGATGTTCACTCTGTACAAGGTTCAAGGGCCACTCAAAGTAGAGGGTCACGGAGTAAGAGGGCATAGTTTAAGCAGATATGTGTGGAAGATAACAGTTAACCCAAGAATTGAACATTAAGATCGTAGTGATCGGGAAAACATCTTCTTTGGAGTTGGTTCCACAAGGCAGTGATTCTGCTCAAGGTTCACCAAAGGAATATGAAGGGAATGAGGGTGGTTTGCCACATTGTGCATGGCATGGCAGGTCCTAGACATAAAGGTTAGGGCTGATGGAATTAAGGAGTGTAGTTCATCTGAACACTAACCATGGAAATAGCGACAGAGCAGTGACAGGGTTGTGACATCTCGTTTGTGAGAAAGGGGTTGTAGGGTAAAAAATAATTCATCACCCACAACGATGGGGAGAAATATCAAGAATATTTATGGTAATGGTGATATTCACCATTTCCATATAGGAAACTGTCAGCATTTATTGACTCAGCAGTAGCTTTAGTATCAATTGAAATTTACAAAACATTTGTATTTAAACAGTTTTTCGCTGTTATCGCTCTTTCTAGTACTGATGAGAGTTGCCCTCCAAACATTTTGTTTTTTATTTTGGTAGTGTGGAAAGTCAACAGACTATAACATTATTTTCTCTTCTGAAATGTTATGGTTCAAAAAAAAAATTAAAAACAAAATTCTTCGAGGATCTGATCTCTCTCATCCCTCTCTTAAATCTTTTTTCTTTTCTTCTTTCTCTTTCCATTTTCAGAGAAGCTTTATAGCTTTTTGCTTCCTTTCTCATCCTTCTCTTAAATTTTCTTCTTTCTCTCGCGACCTTTCTCATACAACATGAACAAGAAAAAAGACACTGACTCCTATTTTTCAGAGGAGCTTCCTCTCGCAATATCTTTACATAAAAGAAATCACCGCCTGTCACGGCTTCTTTCTCTCCCCCACCACAAAGTAAGCAACATTCTATTTTCTTTTCTTCATTCAAACTACAAATGTGCAACCCATTTTGGTTGTTGCAGCTGTTGGAAGTGTTCAAGTGATGTGGTTTTTGAGTCCCAGTCTATAGGGCATGATGAAGGACTGACGTCTATACGTGTGCTTGCTTTTTATTTGTTTAATAGTTTGTGTTAAGAAATTCACAGTTGTAAATAATTATCTAACCAATCTAAAATGGAACAATTGTCTTCACTTCCTGGTTGGCATATAACAAGAGAGGAAAATAATATCTATAAAGGTATATAAATTCTTTTACCATGTTGGCTATAGCAGAGAACCAACCACTTTGGGGCTCAGCATTCTTTGTTTGGTATTCTCTGAAATAAAAGAAAGACAGTCAAATCGGAAGGGGTAAAGACAAAAATATGAATCAAAACAAAACCTGATAAAGAACTAAAATGTGACGAGATAAAACTTAGATAAAAAAGAAGGATTTTACAAGTAAGTAGTTGTTTGGTACATTTGAACAAGTTGAAAAATTTAACAGACAATTTTTCTTCTGTTTTTAACAGCAAAAGATTTAGTTAAGAAAATAAAGAGATAAATGAAAATGCGGGATTCTGGATAGGATTTGTGAATGACCTTGCCACAAATTTATTCGGAAACATCTAAGTAGCTTGACAGCATGAGGGGACTGTTTTGTGACGGAAAAGATCAGTTGAGCCATTTGTAAATGAAATAGCATGATTGAAAATCAGAAATCAGGGGAGCAAAAACCTTTACCTAACAAGGAAATTCCAGTATTGAGAAATATAACCAGGATTCAGAAAACTTATTCGTTTGTCTGAAAACCTAATATAATGAGGCCTGTTTGGTCTTTCAAGAAGTTGTTAGACACATATCAAGAGAACCTCTCCTGTTTTGGTTCCGTCATTTCAACTCAAGACATAAATCTAATAAACTTTCGCTACCTTCTAGTTGCTGTCTAAGCAAACAAGTGTGGAGATGTAGCGAATGTGTATCAGTACAGACGCAAACAAGGCCCCGAGTCATGTGTGGACATGTCTTTTAAAGACGGTCACATTCAGGTTTCCCTTTTAGCAGCAGAACAGTGTGAAATGTCCAGATCCAGATTATTGTCTCATGTCAATAAAAGCAATGGGAAAGTCTTTTGACGAGATTCACTTTGCTATCGTTGAAAATTCTGTTTTGTAAAGAGGTTTGCATTCTATTCTGGAAGTTACATACAGCCCACTATGCTATGGTTTTTTTTCCATCTCTTTCTTCCTTCTCTGCCTGTTCCCACGTAATTGTTAAGAGAACAATCTGTTAGCTGTGAAGTGTTTTCCCCAGCCTCAACATACCTTTGCCTTATACCCTTTCACTAAGTACCAATCCCAAAAATGAATGGGACAAATGGTTCAAATATATGTGAGCCTTACCCCACCCAACTTGGTCAAAAGAACATGATGGGGGCATTTCACAACTGTTGATGGCTATCAGTCCATGTAAACCCACTAATACAACAATAATGACCAGCATGGTACATGGTCAAGGACCCAGTAAGAATGATAGGTTCACAAAAAGCATGCTGAGGTTACATACACATGAAATCAAGCAGCTGCATTACTACACGAAGAGAATGTTGGTTGATTTTGTTTAGCAGCATATCAACCTCTATGAGTTATTTAATGCGGAAATCTAAATATCCTGAACACAATTTTATGCTTTCAACTGCAGGTGCCTTGTACATTATTTTTATACGCTCCGGGTAAAGGCAGATTTTTTTAGATATATAGTTTGTAGATCATAAAATGTATTGTTGGTAATTTTACTGTAGAAATGTATTTTTATAGTTTTTTTTTAGTGTTGTATTCATTGTCATTTTGATATAAAAATGTATTGCTGGTCATTTTATTATAAAAATGTACTGTTGATTTTTGTTGGGGGGGGGGGATATCACTACCTGCCCATAGCTGGGACCATAACAGCTGCTACCACCCAACATGGAGTGCATACCCCACCAGTGGGGAATAGTAATAGTGTAACCCGGATATAAGAGAAACCCGGATATAAGAGAGAGTTTCTCTGGTCCCAAATTAGAGCCTGTTTTAATGTATATATAAGAGAAACCCGGATATAAGAGACTTCTTCTCCGGTCCCGACAACTCTCTTATATCCGGGTTAGACTGTATTTTGGTGGGGCATACATAGGAATGTGCACCCTTCGTCTTACTACACCAACAGAATAAGGGGGGCAATTTGTGAATGAATTATTAGCAGTGAATTGTTTTCTCGTGAATCTGAGTGATAGTGTTAATGTACGCTAATACATACACTGCATATACAGTATGCATACATACAAATATTTTGTGTGTATGTATGTATATGTGTAATTGGCATACATGTAAGAATTAAATATTACGGGGGGGGGGGGGTAACCAGAATTTTATAAATACTAAAGTGGGGCGTGGCCCAGAATCGGTTGAGAAACACTGACAGGGAATAAAAGCAGTTAAGAAGTATAGCAAGAGAAGAGAGAAAAGTAAATTTTCTTTCCTCCCAAGATAAATCAAACATCTTCTATTCCTTTGTCTCTCTTTAATAAATGCTCTCGTTTTTAGACTTTATGCAAATGAATAGCAATTCCAAATCGAACCTGTTTTGCTACTTCTCGACACTTCCTGAAAAACAACTCTTATAACTTTTTTTATCATCAACCTGAGTTTCTCTCATCTTTGGTCTCAATAGGAATGTGACAATTTTCCATCTTCTTGTCTGTCTACTACACAGTCCACTATCTCTTTGCATTCTCTCTGGCTAACTTGCCCATTCTCATCCTTTAAGCTGACTATGCATCCATATCAATACTAACAAACATCGAAAAATGGGCTCCCTCCATGTTGATCATTCTTTTATAACGACCACCTTTACCCACAATCCCAAACGGCCAGTCAGTTGTGGTTGCTACCACCAGCATTTAATCCCTCCCCATACATCTGTTTGTCAGCACATTCAACTTGTCTCAAGATTTTTAAATTGCTGCCTTTTTTGCGGGGGGAGGGGGTTCCAAATTACGAGATGCCACAATAACAGGATAAATCAGGCTATGAAGCTGACTGCCTACAAAATGCTATTATTTGTAAACATTTTACAAAACCAAATACTGACATTATTTTCACACCTGTTACTGAGTGACATTGTACTGAGGCTCAGAGTTCAAATTTTGGTGACTTAACTCATACAAATTAACACATATTAATTAGCTGAAAACCCACCTTAGTTGGGATTTTGAGTTGTCCCTGCTGAAGGCTCAAAATTATCAAACAAAAGGAGAATTCACTCTAATCATAATTACTTTTAGAATAACTCAACAAAATCTTTTGCAACATTATTAATAACATATTTCAAGCTTCAAACCAATATCACAACTACAAAAGGAGCAGTATCCACTGAATGTTATGTGCTGGCAAACCCTTACCCCTACTTGGGAAAGCATAAAACTTACATTGTAAATCTGTCCCTAAAAACTTTATAAGTTCTGAATAGAGTCATTAGTCAGTAACAGAAATTTGATTGCCATAAATTGGGCACTCCTTGACTTATGTGATACAAGACTAACAAAAAAAAGACATTGCATGAATTAATATACTTTGTAGGCAGAGACACCTGTGATCAAGAAAAAGTAGAAAATTTGACTAACCTGTTGAAATCTGTTAGAGATGAGGAGACGACCTGAGCATAACCCTGAAAAAAAAATATATATATATATATATATATATCAGAAAATCCATTTTTTTAGGTTGAGCTTGATTTTATTTCTATATCAAAATATTTACACAGATCAGTATAAATTTTAAACCATAATCTGTTATTGTAGAAATTGTTCTTTTCAATGAGACCAAAAATGAACTCAAAATGACGTTTCACCTATGTCCAAGAACATAAAAGTCAGCATTTTCATACTGTTTACCATTTGTGATATGTATTTTTGTTATGTTTACTGAGAACCCTTCTTTCTTCAGTCAGTGTAAAAAGATGAAATTAATTTGAAATTTGACTGCTACAAGTGTATCAGTCTCCTGGTCTAAGAAAAAAAGTGACCAATTTTCACAGTTAAACAGGGATTTGTATTCAAAACTCTTTGTCTTTTATCTTGCCTTTAAATATTTTTTGTAATTGAATTCACCCTACAGAAGGCAATAAAGCCACTAAGTCACAAGGGGTTACTGGGTGTGAAAGAATTAGAAAACAGAAGCATTATTGGGGAGTAAGAACAATAAAAAGTAATCAGGAAGATAGTAGATAATGCTTGACACAGCATTTAAATTTTTGAAGATCAAACTTGACAGGAAAGCAAGAAACTGAAAGAGAATTCCACAAACAAGAAGCATGACAAAAGAAAGCATAAAAGTTACAGTTACATCAAGCCAATTCAACTGTAAATTGATGAGACCTTGTTGCTAATCTAGTACTACACTTACATTCATAAAGTCTCAGTACCATAGCAAAAAGCTCATCCAAACAATTACTTTGAAATTATGTATATTACGGTGGTGGGTAAGTAACAGGAGCCAAGATGCCAGTTCAGAACCAATAATATTGCAGATTCTTTTTGGGATTTTATCAAAAATCTCCAACTATATAGCAGGAGCAATAGACCATATGTGGCAACAATATTCGACACAGTAGACTTATAGATATATTATAGATTAAGGAGAGAAAAATTGTCCAGCAGAACACATTGAACCAACTTTCTTAGCACCAGACCTAGCAATAGATTCAATTTAGTCTTTCCACTTCATATCAGCAAAGATGGTTAGCACAAGAAGGCGCAACGAGTCACTCTATTGGGGGTTAGCATCAGCAATGCTGATGGAAAGCAGAAAGGGGTCTCTCAGATGATTAATAAATAGCAGGTTTGTTTTGGAGCTGTTAAAATAATCAAACTATCCTTCACCTCAGACTGTAGGACATTTTTGCAATCAGCCGCCGATTTGACCGTACAAATTTGCTCAAACTTTCAAAAAAAAAAAAAAAAAAAAAAAAAAAAATACAATATCACAGATATAAGAGGAGGCTGTGGAAATCAGTAGAAATTTGATTTTACTGATCAAATCAGAATGCAGTTAATTTCTATTTTCCAAATACATTTTTCAAAGTAACATTTTCTGATATTTCTATCGGCAAAATTGAAGACAAAATTATGAAGCTGGAAATAAACTAAAATTGCATGAAAGATGAAGCTGACGAATTAAGCAGCCACTTCACCATCTTAAGTCCAGCATTGATGCTGTTGAGAGATTTGAAGCAACAAAAGGATGCGGAGGATACCATGGACTGAACATGTAAGCAACAATAGAGTCTTAAGGTAAAATGGAAACGAAAAGGACCCTTATACTTAACATCAGAAACAGTTGAAATTTCTACGGCAGTTAATGAGGAATGCAGGCTTAGAAAAATTTGACTCTCACAGGAGATCTTGAATGGGAAGACGGACAGAGAAAAGCAGTGGATAACCTACTTAACAAGCTTGTGTAAATGGTTGGCAGAACAGGTTTTCTGAGATACAGCAAAATGACAAAATCTACTAAAAACTACAAAGGAGAGGAAATTGTGGAGAACCATGATCACCAATATCATAAAGGGACAGTAGCTTAGTGGATTAAAGCATTGGTTCATGAATTTGGTGAAATAGTAATTGTGAGTAATCTGAGCCAGGCAGTATGTAATTGGACTTGGTGGAAACAGGGCGAGCAATAACTGAGTAGTACTAAAAAGAACTAGACAAGATTAACCCTAGACATGAGAAGTGGAACAAAAACAGTCTACCGCCATAGATTAAATAATGGTTTCAGTTCAGAATTCCCTGTAGGTTATCTGGATTGCTATACATGCCTGATGAAGGCCAGACGGAATAATGGCCGAAACATTGTGATAACAACAAAGCTGAGGACAACAGTTTGCATATAAATAGCGTAAATAATGAGAACTTTATGTTTCAGCAGATCTTTTAAATAATGCAGAGATGTTTGACAGAAACCTTAGTAGTGATGAAACGTTATGTTTTTTGATACAACGAAAAAATTCTGTAAAAGAAACAATGAATTCACCTCATCCGAACAAAGCATGCATGTTTCATTTGCAGTTCGTGTGCATTTCTTTGATCATAAAGTTATAGTTTACTAACAAATTCTTAGCACAAGAACAAAATGCCAATCAACATATTTATTTGTAAGGGTTATGAAGAAAAACCCATAACTCTTCGATGCTCCACCATGACAATACTCTTGTGCATGATCTGTCAGGTATTTGTGAGTTCCTGGCAAAAAATCCCTTACAAAAATGGGCCACCCACCTTACTTAGCCTCCTGTAATTGTAGCTATTTCAAAAATAAAAAAAATATATGCCCTATAAGACAAAGATTTTGCCAATATCCAACCCGTACATCACTACACTACTAAAAGTTATTTCAGAAAATAATTTCCAAGAATATTTCCAGCAATGGCACTATCATCTCAAACCTGTATCTGCGCCACTCGACCCAGGGACTGAACACACAGTACTTATGCAACCAAATTCACGAACTAATACTTTAATACTATATTCCAAGCATGGGCAACCCCATTTGAACAGTGGGCCACATGAGGTACAGTAGATCATAATGAGTCCCCCCCAAAAATATCATGGTAACTTTCACTACAGATACTGCAGGAATTTTTCCAACAAAAGACCATGCACATAATCATTTGCCTTAGAAATGGGGAAAAAGCAATGATTTTTTTTCTTTGAAGTAAAGATCTCTTCTATAATTAAAAACACCCAAAGACTTTTTTTTTCTAAGCATTAAGCAAGGCAGGAAGCCACTAGCACGCAAGGTGTTACAGAAGATTTGGAGCAAGAGCAGATAGGAGTGATAGATGAAAGGATGTGGAGAAGGATAGGGGATAGATCAGGGCATCTGGAGATGTCGATTGATATTACTTTTGAATAGTTGGAGATTATAGTTGTCAGGGAAACAGGAATAAGGCAGTTCCACAGGCGAGAGGTGCGAGACATGAAGCTATTGGAGTAGAAGAGACGGCTACATTTAACAGTTTCAACAGTGAAAGGGTGGGAGCAGGATGCCAGCCTCGTAGGATGCTTGAATTCATGAAGTCTGGGAACCAGTGAAAGCAGCTCATCGGAGCAATTACCGTAAAAGTATTTGTAAAAAAGACAGAGAGAGGCGACGACGTGTCTGTGAGAGAGCGACTGCAGACGAGATGCCAGATCAGGGCCAATTACGTTGCATATCCGTCTCTGGATCTTATCAAGAACCCCGAGGCAAACAGAAGGGGCTCCAGACCATATATGGCAGCAATACTCCATGCCAGGACGAATGGTTGATTTGTTTCGTATAATATTATCACTGATGAAGATGTGATTAATACCCACTGCTGCATTTGATTCATTTCTAACTTATTCATTTGACTATACAAAAATATTAATAAAAGAAGAAGTATTTTTATTCTCTAGAGAAAAATAATTATCACTGACGTTTCCTGTTTGTGAAGCAAAAGATGTTGACATGTATGATCAAGTGAAAAATTGCCAATGGTTTAAAATGCCAGCAATGTTACCTTCATTGAAAAGTTACAAAATTCAAAAAGCATTGTACTTAATCATTGTTTATGCATGAGTAAGAATATGTGAGTGAACAAGTGAGAATGAAACGAAACAAACATTTTAGCAAACATTAATTTCCTCATGAAATTAGGTGTGCCATTCAGAAAAATCAGGCCACATGTCACCAGTTTGCCCATCACTGCTCTAGGCTATTGTCCAATGGGACAATCCTGAAGCTAGAACTCAGTTTAAACAGGCCAAGAAAATATAAAGAAGTATCAATAAAGAAAACAAGTCTATTACAACGTTTCGGCCGTTGTACGCTCAGGCCTTCTTCAGGTGGTTGGAATGTCGAACTGAATCCTTTATTTCGCTCACTTGGGTAAACTGTTCTACTTCCACGTGCCATGTTTAATGGATGTCAGTTATCAGCTATCTCCTGTTAGTTTCCCTCTGAAAGTTCTCTGCTGCCTTAACCAGAGGGAAATTAACAGGAGATAATTGATAACTGACATCCATTAAACATGGCACGTGGAAGTAGAAGTCTATCCCAGTGAGCAAAATAAAGGGTTCAGTTCGACATTCCAACCACCTGAGGAAGGCTGGAGCATACAACGGCTGAAACGTTGTAATAAATATGGCAACAAAGATGAGGACAATAGTCCGAATAATGTAAATAATGTACATAATACCTCATCTCAAAAATATAGACAGATAAAGAAGACAAGATATCCCTAGAGATGGACAGTAGAACAAGAACAATATTACTCTGTAGATTAAATAAAGATTTCAGTTCAAAATTCCATATAAGTTCATCATCATCATCCTTTAACCTCCGTTGGTCAAAACTCCATTGATAATCTCTTTTGACCCTGTTTGGCCCTGTATTGCTGTCTCCAGATCTCCAAAATGTCTAACCCTGATTCCTGAACTATGGTGTATGGGAAAGTCAGTTTTCATGATAGGACATTCCAGAAGGATGCCATAGGATGAGATGCTTTCCCCCCCTGTCTGTTCAATGACAGTGACTGGCTTATAAAAGTTTGGTCTCAGTTCTCCATAGCTTCTGTTAAGTGTTGTATGGGATCTCATATAAGTTACCTGAATCAACAGACACTTGAAGAAGGCTGGAGAGCCCAATGGCCAAAATAACAAAGATGAGGACATTAATCTGACTATAAATAATGTAAATAAAAAATTCTGGAGTTTGGTTATTTGTTTAGAATTTGAGAATTGGGTCAGGCTAAAAACATTTTATAATTGCTGAGAGGTCAGGATGGACTGAGATCTTATATGTCAAGCCAATAGTTTAATGTCTGGTATTTCAAAGTAGGTGACCGTGATGAATATAACCAATTTAAAATTATATAATTATCTATTGCTTTTTCCACAGCCTTGACACACCTGTTGCATAGCAAAAGCTTTCAAAAACATCAAATAATAAAATATTTTAATGTCCATTAAAAAATAAAGAGCATGAATTTTTTCATCTTTCTTAAAAGGCTATCACCATACATAAATATATATGGAGTGTCTGTGCGTCTTTTTCATTTCCTGTTTTTTGGGTTTTTTTTGTTTTAAGTAGTGGTCAAGGGATTAGAAGAAAGCCGTTCTCAATGTGGACAAGACAGGAACGTAAAACAGGTCCAAACGTCTGCCATAGTAAGAGAAATAAAATAGAGAGAGGCTAGCAACGTTTCGTCTGTGGGGAAAGGGCGGAGAATAATTTGTCACCCACAGGGCTGCATAATCGCTTCTGAAATCTGCCAAAGCTTGACGGTGAGGACTGGGCAGCACCAGTCCAGATATGCCAGCAATACGCCATTCTTGGTCTGACCTGACTCTTATAAAGATAGATCATGGCAGCAGGAATTAGATATTTTCTGGGGTGATTTAAGGAACCAGGATCTTCTGTGATGGCATGGATATTAATAGATTTCAATTAAGCTCAGAATCAAGCAAAAATCAAGCTATTGCAGGTTTATCAACAAAAGAAGGATTGGAAAACAATAGAGGTGCTTATGTTATACAAATTACTGGCCTGGTCCCTATTTTCTGATTTGCAATATTGAAAGACTTCGCCCACTTCTATCTGAAGAATGCCATAAGAAAATGGCTGAAACACTGTGGTAGCAACAAAGTCGATAAGAAAGATAATCACGACTCATTTATCACAAAGTCTCATTAGAACCTTTTCTTTTACATTTCATATTTATCTAACAAGTATCGCCTTATTAGTCTCTGCATAAATCGGTGATCTCTTCCTTTCCATTCTCTTTCCCTAGGATGAGATTTCTCTATGAGCTTGATGCTTGAGCAACCTGATGTTTAGTAACATATCTCCAATTCTTTTTTCTTCCATATTAGAACTTTAATTCAAAAATAAAAAAAAATCTTTCTTACAGTCAAGGCAAGTTCATCATCCAGGATGGAGAGTTTCACAATGTACGGATTGGCAGACTGAAAAACAAAGAATCAGAGAAATGAACAGACAATAGCAGGAAAAAGAAGAAAGAAAAAAAAAGGAAACTAACAAAGATATAACAAGATTAGGATTTAGGATGAAACATCTTCATCCTAATGTTCTATATAATGGTAACGCTAAGATTAGACATTTTATATAGCTGAAAGGTCAGGATGAACTGAGATCTTATATGTCAAGCCAATAGTTTAATGTCTGGTGTTTCCAAGTAGGTGACCGTGTTGAATATAACCGATTTAAAATTATATAATTATCTATTGCTTTTCCCACAGCCTTGACACACCTGTTGCATAGCAAAAGCTTTCAAAAACATCAAATAATAAAATATTTTAATGTCCATTAAAAAATAAAGAGCATGAATTTTTTCATCTTTCATAAAAGGCTATCACCATACATAAATATATATGGAGTGTCTGTGCGTCTTTTTCATTTCCTGTTTTTTGGGGTTTTTTTGTTTTAAGTAGTGGTCAAGGGATAAGAAGAAAGCCGTTCTCAATGTGCACAAGACAGGAACGTAAAACAGGTCCAAACGTCTGCCATAGTAAGAGAAATAAAATAGAGAGAGGCTAGCAACGTTTCGTCTGTGGGGAAAGGGCGGAGAATAATTTGTCACCCACAGGGCTGCATAATCGCTTCGGAAATCTGCCAAAGCTGGACAGTGAGGACTGGGCATCACCTAACGCTAAGATTAGACATTTCCACACAGAAAACCTTCATCATTCAGTGTTTCTGTCAGTTGAAATTTATAAAATGTTTCTCTTAAAACAGGAAAATAGGCTTCTCAAGACAACTATTACCGCTTTTTCTAATAGTCAGGAGTGTTTACTTCCTAACCTTTTGTTTGAGGTAGTGTGGAATGTCGACATCTTGATTATATTATTATTTTCCCTTCTAGTTACATATGCTATCCGCTTTAGTCATATGCTCCTAAAATCACCCAATACATTAATGTTACTGTCACCTTACTGCTCACAGATCCATAATTATAGCTGTAGAACTTAATTAAAGGAAGTTACTTAAATACTTTTTATACACCTTTAAGTAGGTATGTCCAATTTTGACCTTTTTAGCGTTTTTTTTTAGTTGTTTTTTTGTCAGTTGAAAGACACATTAATTTCGAAATTCTTGTAAAAATTAACTACTTGTTGGATTTTAATGAAAACTTCAGAACTTATTCAGAAATGAATGAACTTATTTTAGAAATGTTTGTCTCTTTGAAAGTCATGGTATAAATATTTTTTTTTTATATCTGTTACCCCCCTCGAACTTAATTTTATGAAAACACAAAAAAAAATTTATTTGCAACCTAAATTTTTTTTTTTAATTAAATGCACAAAACTCTGAAAAATCTAAATCATCGATTTTTTTGTTAAAGAAATGTCCGAAATTGTCCAAACTTTTACCTCAATTGTAAAAATACAAAACCCAATAAAACTAAGACAATATTTAATTAAGAAAGTTTTTAATGGCTTTTCTGAATAATATATACGAAGGTAATTATTATCTGAAAGAAAAAAAAATTTTTGATGAACAATAAATTTTTACATTAATTTTCTTTTTTTTTTCAATTTTAAATACACAATATGACAAAAGGTTGTTATATATTTATACATTAAGTTCTTTCTGCAACCTTATGGAAATGATATATTATGTTCTCTACTTCTTAAAGATCATAAATTTGAAAGCTTATTAAAATCTGACAACCATAATTATTTTAAAAATAATTTTTTATATTCCAAAATTGTATTTAAAATCGTCTACAATGAAAGTACGGATGCACATTGTTGAAATAATGTCACATGAGTAGTTTCCTTTGATAGAAGCAAGTTTTTTTTTTACTTCAGAAATGGCTTTGATTCGTTCAGTAACAAGAAAACAACGCTTGTCAAGTTTTCTGAATATCGTCGTATTATTTTCAATTTTTTTCTTTTTCTATTCAAATATAATCGAATAGTGGGATAAAAGAAAATATCGACTATTTACAATTACAAAAAAAAAAAAACGCCCTTGGAAGTCCACCCAAATTTTCAAGTTGAAATCGAATGCATAAATTCATTGTACATTACTTTGGAATTATTATCCACACGACAAATTATCAATTAAAACAATTTTTGGAGTTTAAATTTTCTGGAGTTAGCTCGCTACTACTCAAACTAAAAAATACTTGTTGAGTCAAAACAAAACCAACATAGCATGTTAATTTTATTAATAAATAAAATAAAACTCATATTACTGCCATATAATTATTAATAAATAGAAAAAAATCTGCCTTAATAAAAAAGAAATAAAATCTCATTTCATTAAGTTAACCCGTTTCAATTAATGGTGTTTCATGTAATTTTTATATTCTCAGAAAAATATTTCATGACTGAAATAATAAACCTCAATTTAAAAAAATGTATTTTTTTTACTGTTTTATTTTTACTTGTAAAATTTGATTTTTTTTCATAATTTAAATGTTATTTTCAGTGCAGAATTCTTCCTCAAACGTAAGGTAAAAAAAAAAAAAAAAAATTTGAAAGTGAATTTTTAAAAAAAAAAATCTACTAACCAGATTCACTTAAAATTAGAACGAATTATATCACTTCTGTGCTACCATCCAATAAATTTCCGTACCGTAAGTTGTGAATATATTGACGTACATCAATCAACGCCTGTCAAAATAGAGCACCCTGGTTGGAAATATCTCTCTTAAAAAATTTTCTGCTAAAAATGTAAGTAATGTTTCTTTCAAATTACATTAAGTATACTTTAATCATTCTAAATTTCCTAAGATAACAAAAGAAAAAGGTGTAATTGATTTTTCATGATTTTTTAACTAACAAACTATGATATTTCCGACAGAAATGTCGATAAGTTCGATTTTACGAAATTTTTTGACTCAAAAAAAATAAGATTTTTTAATAAAATTTTTAACATTTATAGGAAGGATTAAAAAATCTGAAAAAATATTCAGAAAATACTTTGGTCTTTCCTCTTTAATAACAACATATATATTTAAACGTTAAAAATTGTTTTATCAATTTGGGGACCTTTTGTCGTCAAGGTATACCACTTTTTAGCGAAATATTGGACATACCTACCTTTAAGTAAGTCAGTTTTATATTTCTAACATTCTCTTAATACAATTTACTAACCATCAATCCATTAATAATTCTAAGCAAGATGAACATTTTTATTGTCTTTTCATTATTCACTATAATTTTACAGTATTTTTTTAATATTGTGTTTTAGCCTCTGTATTCTTGGGTCTAAAACATTTTCGAAATAAAGATTCCAGTTTGAAAAATATGTGGAATAAGAAAAATCTGTGTTAATCAGTCGCAATAAAGACAATATTCAGTATAAATTAAAAAAACATTAGACCCAGAAAACTTTACACTGATGCTAAATGTTTATTGTACTTTGTATAACATTTTTCTACCTCGAGATACCATGTTCCTTCAGGAAGTGACCAATCATAGCTCTCCACAATTTCCTATCCTTTGTAGCTCTCAGCAATGTTTGTTGCTTTATTACACCTCTTTTCCCTTTTCTACTAATCAGTTAGGTAACATACTGTTTCATTGTGTCCCTCTTGCCATCAATATATGCTGTGAGTGACAAATTTTCTAACCTTTCTTTCCTCATTATATGCCTTAGAAATTTCAACTAGACTGTTTTTTCAACTAAAATGCAATGAAATATTATAGGATTTTTTTATAAAACTCTTCAGGATATAAGTGATCATGACTCTCCATAGATTTTTTTTCTTTATTATCTGTGACACATTTTCCTTTTAATAAGATTCCTGTAATATTCAGACGTGTAGATGAAAATACTGTTGAATAAATCAATGGCGTATCTACTCAAATAAGGGTATCCACTAAAAACAATGTTTAAAGTGATAAAAATCTGTCAAATTAATAAATAAAAATCCACTACTTCTTTACTTCTACAGTTCAAAAATTTCAAACCCTCTGCAAAATTAGCATGGGATGAACTTGACAGAAGAGTAAAAAGAAAAATGTAAAAGATCTCTTAGTGTCATTGAAAAAAGAATGGAACCAATAAATCAAACTTATAATTTGAGAAACTTTTGCAATGAATGTCAAAAATTTGTGCTGCAGTAATCAAAGGCTAAAGAAGGATATTTTGACGAGAGCAAAATTTAATCATAAAATTTTTTTTTTTCTTTTTGTCATAATAAACTTTATAATAAAAATCATTTTCTCACATTTTTAACCATATATAATGATTTACTTTTATTTAAAGTACAACACAACTACTTTTTGGGCCAATTTAAAAATTTACCAAGTGTGGCATCAAACTTTTGAACAGTTGTGTGTATATATATATATATATATATATATATATATATGATAAAATATAGTACAGTATGTGTATGCTATAATTAAAGTGTTCAATGTAAATATAAAAGCGGACATTGAAGTCAACAACAAGAAGCAGCAGCAGCAATCTGTTTCATTCTAAACACAATCATCAGGCTGTGTGCGTTGTGATTTTGCTCAACTTTATATATATATATATATATATATATATATATTATATAATATGGAGAAAACAACTGAAAAGTTGCAAATTAAAAAAAATTAAATGTTTTTTTTGTGAAAGTATTTATTTATATTTTTATATATATATATATATATATATATATATATATATATATTTTTGAAATTTCAGATCTGCCCAGATCTTTCATCAGAAATAACTGTATTCAGAAGTTTGTTTACAAGTAGCGTCCGTCGCGAGACGCGGACGTCACGTGATGTGGAATGCAACTTTGTTTGAATATTTCTAACGTAAATCTAACGATAACGACGGGCGTTACTTGTAAACAAACTTCTGAATACAGTTATTTCTGCTGAAAGATCGGGGCAGATCTGAAATATCAAATATATATATATATATATATATATATATATATATAAAAAATATAAAATACTTTCACAAAAAAAAACATTCAATTTTTTTTAATTTGCAACTTTTCAGTTGTTTTCTCCATATTATATACATATCAAGAAAGTATACGTGGCTTCTCATTATGCTATATATATATATATATTAGATATATGTGTATGTGTGTGTGTGTGTGTGTGTGTGTGTGTGTGTGTGTATATATTTATATTAGATATATATACTTTAAGTTTCAACTGATAATTATAAAGCAATGTGCAGACCCTTTACAACATAAGAACTGTAAGGAATTTAAAGATTGTGTGTGTTTATTGTAGGCACATATAAACAATTAATGTAGAAGCAACCAAAACTTGGCTTTCTATTGTGGACCGTTTATTCTTTTTCATAGCGACATAGGGAAACAAAGTTCTCATGAGTCTTGTGTATGTCTGTTTTCTTTATCTGATTCAGAAGTAAGTTTGAATAAGTAAGGATAAGAAGGGCTAGAATGGTCAAGTTCAAGTCACCTTCGTGCTGAGTTGGAATGACCAAATTACTTACTTCATGCACAGAGCTGCAAAACATGTCCAAATGCTATGTGTTGGAAAGTGGTGTTATAAAATGGTGCAGATGACCAAAAATCCTTTCTCGTTGATTTATTACTAGCATCATGAGAAAACTCCGTTTTTTTTTTTTAAATACTTTATTATTATTTTAAGTATTGATCTTATTTAATTTCCCCCACAAATGTACACTATAATGATTTTATGAAAAACACACTTACCTTTTTTTTTATTGCCTCTCAACGACGCACTGATTGACAGAGCAATGTTTTAAACACTGAAAAACATAAACGTCAAGGAAACAATGAATCTTACTGACCTCGTATTTTCTATATTGCACCAAGAGAGTGAGCAGCAAAACAGCATCATGGCCAAGCGTTTGACGATAAATTGAATTGCCAAGAATCTGAAGAGAAAAAAAATAAATTATCATTTATGTATTTGTATTTATATATCCAATGCTTTGTTTCTTGCAAAGAAATTTTTACATTTGGTAATATTTACTTTCAAGACTGTCCTAACAGTTAACGTTGTAACCTAGGGAAGGTTACTGAGTAGAATCATCAAAGGAAGGGTGATAATATACTTAGGACAAGAACAACACATATAAGATTCGCCAGCAGTGTGTAGAAGAAGTAGTCAACTGCTAGAAGTGAGTCAAGTGAATTCCACAATGAATCTCCGACTGCAGACCAACATACAGTATTTACGACTGCATTTATGTGAATGGGGACATACACATTATCATCTGTAGGTATGCTACAACAGTTAATTACTCAGGTAAATATTTCTGCACTATTTGTCTATCCTTTGAATATTGCTGCTACAATTTTGACTCTGGTGCTCCTGCTATATATTTATAGATCCTTGATAAACTCCAAAAGAGGATTTGCAATGTTATTGGTCCTGCCCTGGAATCTCGGCATCAGTCACTTTCCCACCACCATAATGTAGCATTCTTGTGTGTTTTCTATAAATACTTTCATGGTAATTGTTCTGATGAACTTTCCTCTATGGTTTTATGGTGGTGTAGTAAGAAAGTTACGTATGAATGTGTTGTTTTGGTGTAAAGAATATTGTTCGTACGATTGGGTCAGTGTTTGCGGCTAGCTAAGTTATATTTAAGACAGAAGAAGACTGTCCTTTCCCCAATCCTCCCTTCGGCCTTGTGCCACATTTCTGTAATTTATACAGAATAAATATCACTTTCCTCTATGGTACCTAGACTTTATGGATTTAAGCGGATGACTAGATCGGCAGCAAGATATCATTATTTTACAGTTGAAATGGCTAGACGTAACTGTAAGTTCTATGCTAACAATTTCTTTTCTTGCACAACTGGCTTATGGAACTCTCTTCTGGCTTCTTGCTTTCCAAGTTTGATCTTCAAAAGCTTAGAAGCAATTTCAATCTTTATCTGCTGTTTTCTTAATTCTTGTTCTTTTACTGTTCCATTGATAAAGTTTTATTTTTTAAATATATTGTGTTTGTACTTTTTAATCATTTCACCCCAAGCAAGGCAATAAAGCCGCTAAGCTGTGGGGTAGAGTTACTAAGTGTGAAAGAATATAAGAAAAAAAAAATGTTATTAACAATAAAAGAGAAGGAATTAAAAAGATTGAAGATAATGATTGAAATTGCATTTAAATTTTTGAAGGTCAAACTTGATTGAAAAGCAAAAAACTGGAAAACAGTTCCATAAGCAAGTTGTGCAAGAAAAGAAACTGTTAGCATAGAACTTAGTTATATCTATCCATTTCAACTGTAAAATGAAGAGACCTTCCTGCCAATCTAGTATTGCACTTAAATTCATAATCTAGGTACCACAGAGGGAAGTTCATCAAAACAATGAAAAGTATTTACAGAAAGGGCATATAGAATATATATGAAGAATTTGTATGGAAAGAGTTTATAGCTGCCTTGTCAAAATTCAGTTGTAAGTTAGAAAACCTATAATGTTTGTAATATGCATTGTTGTTGCCTGCTATTTCACATTACTAGAAATTAGTCGAATAGAGTCCAAAAAATCTTTCATCCAATTATCTAAATAAGTCAAAATAATCTGTTTAATGTGATTTTCTTAAAACTGCACAAACTTATCTAAACAAGTGGAAAAATAGTAAGTTTACTGAATTAATTTTTATTACTATTATTAATATAAACATTAGAAAATTATTTAAATATTTCTCCACATGGTCAGCTCTATGTACCTATGTCCAGAGTAGGAAGAACTTTAGAAGATGCTTCTGGGAGTGAAAGAGAATGAGAAAACTTAAGGAACCGGAAAACCAATCCTAAACAGGAAACAAGAGATAAGCCTCTACTTTTGTTCAAAATACTACAGGAGTATGAACCAGACAGTAGGTGAATATATCTACTCCTAGGGAGGCACAGTGGATAGCAGCTCGGATTGAGGAATCGGAGAGCCAAGTTCAAATTCCAGTCGAATCCATTACATTCACTTACATGCTAATACCCTTGGGACAGGTATGAATCCTCTTCTCCCTACCTGCAAGCTATGGGTAAATAGCAGGACAGACTGGGTTCTATAGCATCAACTAGTCTACCGCAGAAAGAAATGGCAACCTACTGCAGGAAAAAATCTGCTTTGTCAGTCATGAATCAAAAGATACAAGATCGCCTAAGTGTGTATCACGTATGGCACATAACTGAGTGATCTATTCCTACTATTTATACCAAAATTTCAAAGAGGTAAGAGAATGACAACTTACTTTTCTTTTTTGGTAGGATGAGTATTCACTTAGTCTTGTAAAAGAGCAATTCATTAGATTGAACAAAAGAAAAAAAAACAATCTTTTCTGGAGATACTCACCTGAACCAAAGATTCAAATACACAATTGATGAGAATATATTCCAGCATTGTGTTTTGACTAATATTATCAGTAGCCTGAGGAGAAAAAAAAGGGGGTCAGACTAAGTACAATCATTACAAATAGACAGAAAAGTACAATCATCAGAAATAGACAGAAAAGTACAATCATCAGAAATAGACAGAAAAGTACAATCATCAGAAATAGACAGAAAAGTACAATCATTACAAATAGACAGAAAAGTACAATCATCAGAAATAGACAGAAAAGTACAATCATCAGAAATAGACAGAAAAGTACAATCATCAGAAATAGACAGAAAAGTACAATCATCAGAAATAGACAGAAAAGTACAATCATCAGAAATACACAGAAAAGTACAATCATTACAAATAGACAGAAAAGTACAATCATCAGAAATAGACAGAAAAGTACAATCATCAGAAATAGACAGAAAAGTACAATCATTACAAATAGACAGAAAAGTACAATCATCAGAAATAGACAGAAAAGTACAATCATCAGAAATAGACAGAAAAGTACAATCATCAGAAATAGACAGAAAAGTACAATCATTACAAATAGACAGAAAAGTACAATCATTACAAATAGACAGAAAAGTACAATCATTACAAATAGACAGAAAAGTACAATCATCAGAAATAGACAGAAAAGTACAATCATCAGAAATAGACAGAAAAGTACAAACATTACAAATAGACAGAAAAGTACAATCATTACAAATAGACAGAAAAGTACAATCATCAGAAATAGACAGAAAAGTACAATCATTACAAATAGACAGAAAAGTACAATCATTACAAATAGACAGAAAAGTACAATCATCAGAAATAGACAGAAAAGTACAATCATCAGAAATAGACAGAAAAGTACAATCATCAGAAATAGACAGAAAAGTACAATCATCACAAATAGACAGAAAAGTACAATCATCACAAATAGACAGAAAAGTACAATCATCACAAATAGACAGAAAAGTACAATCATCACAAATAGACAGAAAAGTACAATCATTACAAATTGACAGAAAAGTACAATCATTACAAATTGACAGAAAATTACAATCATCACAAATAGATAAATTTCTGAGTTCAAAGTGACCAAAACTAAATATCAAGAACCAGATAAATGGTGTTTCAAAAGAATGACCAACCCAAGTGTATCTTTATCGCTGACTATTCTATAATGTAAGATATAATATGACTTTATTTATATTATTTACATTCAAACTATTATCCGCATCTTTGTTATTGTTATCACAACATCTCACCCATTGTTGTCAGAATGTTTCACCTGTTCTGCCCTCTGGCTTTCATTAGGTCAATCCACAGGACAATAGCCTAGTAGATAAAAACAAATTTGGTGACATAGTAATTGCGAGTTCAATCCCGTGGCCGGGCAGTGTGTACTTGAATTCAGTGGAAAGAGAGCAAGTAATAACTGAGCAGTACTAAATAAAAGATCTAGATGAGATATCTCTAGACATGGGCAGTGGAATGAGAACAGTCCACCCCCGTAGATTAAATAAAGGGTTCAGTTCAGAATCCCCTGTAGGTTACATGGATCACCATACACCTGATAAAGGCCAGAGGACACAACGACCAAAACGTTGTGATAACAACAGCAATGATGAGGACAATCGTCTGTGTGTAAACAGTTTAGATGAAGTCATATTGTAGCTTATATTATAGAACCGTATGTGATAAAGTTACACTTGGTTTGGTTTTTCTTTTGAAAACAGGCCTCATGTTAGTAACATAAAAACAGAATATCTAGTGAGATTGGGCTATTAATACATTACTGTTTACATCTTTTGTTTTATGCTAGCTTTCTTTAGATATTTTTACTATAATGATTTGAAAAACAAAATTATTTTTAATATGTAACATGATTGTTTCTATAAAAATCAGAGATTATAACCAGTGAAATTACAAAATTATTTTAATATTGTGTGGCATCCGCTGATTTAAAAAAAGAATGGATCTGCACCCAAAGAGTTATGCCTCATCTGCTGATGATGGTGCAGCATCTGTTATGGCTGTACTGGCACACATAGGAGTGACAGCCTTGAGTGCAATGAATGCATGTGAAGATGCTCTCCACCAATGTCATCTTGTTTTTTTACTTTCCGTCAAACACGCTTCTCTCTGGCAAGCCTTCATTCCTTCTCCCCTTACTCTAGACCTTGGTGCAAATCACATAGCCAGTGTCAGTGATTATTATCAATTTCAATACTGTTGTTACTTTTTTATGAAACAGGTAGTATGATATAATGTGTATATATAACTAAATATGAGTCATTCGTCTCTCAGTATGCTTAAAAGGAACAAGTGATATAAAAGACTAATTTCTTTTAATATCAAACAATCCGAGACTCGAAAGATAGTCAAGATGGTAATGATAAATGAGGTATGTGATATGAATGGAAGAGAAGATGGTAGGAAGTGGGAATTATGAAAATAATGAGGACAAATAACGACTGACTCTTGACTTGAAGAGGTCAACATTAAAGTGTTCAAGGGAGCATCCACACAGGAGCCTTTTTCACAACTGTGGAACAATGATTAACAAACTATTTTCACAAACCATGACTATTGAAATGAGTTTAAACCTCACTGGACACCTCACACATGGCTTTTGTAACGTTGCAGCTCAAACCAGACACCAGGTTCATTCTCGAGGTGAACCTTCTTTCAGTTAAACACTTGTGACTTAAAAAATAACTCTTTGGCCAGATAGTCACCCATGAAATAAAACCATCAGACAAAATTTTAGCAGAAGGCAAATTTTATTCTGATTGTAACCTTCTGTTATAGGCGGGCGAGACAGAGATGAGGCGTGTTGAGTGGATGAATAATCTAATGGGCATGTCTTCTTTTCATGTTATGGCGAGCGGTCTCTCATCCCTTTCTGTGTCTTTTGATGTTAGGAATCACTGTCTTATAGAGAACAGTGTTCTTTGTCCTGTGAGATCTGTCTCAAAAAATAATTCATCAAGAACTCAGGGTCTGGCTTCAATCAGTGACCTACTTTGTCAGGATCATTTGACCTGGTTCTTGGGAGTTCCACTCCATTAAGCTGACCTACTTCACCAAGACAATAACTGTCAAAACAATTTCTGTAACACCTTCGAGATGTTTTCTTTTAACAAGATATCGGCTGACTGATATTGCTACACTTTTTTCAAGACTAAGAAAAGTTTAGTAAATAACTAGCAGGTTAGATAGTTTTATATCTCACACTGGTGCAAGGTAAGAGCAAAGATACTGAATGCTGACTCTTGTAAGGCGGACAGAACCTGCTCTCTTGAAACACTGATGCAAAACAATTTTCTACCCACAAAATTTCTCATTTAAAAGTGTCAGAAATTAGAAACTTACTGTGGCAAGGACAAGCAAGAGTTTTAGGGACAGCTGCTTGAGACTTGTCGAGAAATCTCCGGTTAGGAACTTATTGAGAGACTCTATCAAAGACTGAAAAAGAAAAAGAACATTTTAAAACTGAAGTCGAAGAAGGGCAAATTTAATGTAAAATCTGTCTTTCAGCAAAGCAAAATCTTTAATAAAGTGCAACACTGGTTTCTTAACCTTAGCTTTATACATCCCAACAGTCAACAAGGTGCACATTGCTGAAAGTGTTTGATCTCAAATATTCTTAGTGACACATCCAAATCACTATTCAAAAGAGTACTGCTAAGCAAGCCAATATCTAGATATTTCCTAGTTAACTCCCCTTATTTGGGTACAATGGGTTAAAGAATTAGCAACAAATATTAGCATATGACAATAACATATTTTTGTTGAAATTGAAACATATTAATACCTATACAAACCAAATTATTAACTATTATTATAGAAATTAGTAACTATAAAACAGATAAAATTTACTATAGAGTAGTGGTTAACAAGCTTATTGTTACTGTTGAGTTTAATCTTCACTGCGTGCCACAAGTTCAAGATTAGCTAAACATGGCAAATATATATATATATATATATATATATATATATATATATAAAAACAGAAGTTTCTTACCTGCATGAGAGCCTCGGCCATATCAAAACCAATAAGGATGTTAATGACATCAAAACCATAATTATTTAGACTTTTGCGGAAAACCCCCCGGATCAAAGCACATAAAGTCTGCAAAGACAAATTGAAAAGAAGAATTAAGGTCAAGGGTAGAAAGATCAAACAAAACCTTTGGAAAGTGACAAATAGATTTACTGTTAATATAGGATGAAAGTGTTGTATATATACTTATTTTATTTCGCAAAAGTGACAAAAAAAAAGTAAAAAATATTCAGTATGTAATGGAATTTATTTTTAAAATGAACTGAAATCAAAAACTGACATTGGCATTCATAAAACATGTGCAAGCGTTATAATTTTGGTCCTTCTTATACAGTCTTTGATATATCTACTGATATTTTTTACAGACATAGGTTAAATAACAGGGTAGACTAGGTTCTCCTGCCTTAGTTGGTAAACAGTCTAGAAAGACAACCCTGACTTCAAAACCATAAAGAAAGACTTGCAGCAACAGAGATGTAGTATAACATAAGAATGCCGAGAATGCCATGGTTGGAGCATGTAAGCAATGAGGAAATCTTCAGAAAAATGGAGACAAAAAGAACACTTATACTTAAAATTAGAAAGCGATTATTAAAACTTCTTGAACAGATAATAAATAAAGAGTGCCTGGAGAATTTGACACTCTCACACATATTGAAAGGAAGAAGGGGCAGAGGGAAAATGCGAGTAACCTACCTAGCTTGTGCAAATTGATGGCAGAACAGAGAATGGGAGGATTGCGAGAAATAGTAAAAAGATACCAAAGTTGTGGAGAGACATGGCTGACCATGTCCTGAAGGGACAAGGAACATAGAAGAGAAAGAAACAGGAAACCACTATATTATCTTTCTCAAGAACAATCATGGCAAATTACTGTTTATAATTTAATAATAAAAGCGCAAGAGAGACAGGGCATTTAGAGAGAGAGAGAGAGAGAGAGTTCATATTTTATGCTGATAAAAAAAACGGACCTCGTAATAATGACAGAACTATAGACAAGAGAAAATTAAAATACAGCTGTTAGTGACAGATATCGCCCACCTCCTATCTGGTTTGGGGTTATTATGTGCCTGAGACACAAAAACAGAAAGAGTTATGATAATCCCTCACTCAGATAATCGATTTCCCCACACGTTTTGCCTACAACCGTGACGGTAAGGCCTCACTCCTCGACCTGTGTTTTACCTCCATCCCTGAGTCTTGTAGTGCCACGCAGCTCTGTCCTATCGATATCTCCGATCATGCTGTAGTGTTCGTTAGCCTCTCCTTCAGCACCACCCCCTGCAAAGAGCCTCCTACCACCAGAACCACATTCTACTACCAACGGGCGGACTGGGACGCGTTTCGTGACTTCCTCCGCGATGTCCCCTGGGATGCTATATTTAAGCTCCCCACTCATGATTGTGCTTCTGAGTTCTCTTCCTGGATTAAAACCGGTATTGAAGCTTTCATCCCCTCCAGGAAATTCATGGTCAAACCTCGCTCCTCCCCCTGGTTCACAGCTGCTTGCTCAGCCGCCATTGCCCATAGGAACCACTTCTTCCACCGGTTTCGAAGTGATATGTCCGCCTCCAATAGACGTCTATTTACCTCTGCCCACAACGAGTGTAAGCGCATCCTCGACGATGCCAAGTCACTATTTGCTGCTCAGATGAAGGAACATATTGCATCCCGCAAATTTGGCTCCAGAGATTATTGGCGCCTCTGCAAGAGCGTCCTGTACAATAACAAACCCTCCATTCCTCCCCTGTTCAATCAGTCTGAGGTCCTGACCACCTCTGCTGACAAGGCCGATTGCTTCGCTCGGAAGTTTTCTTCCAATTCTACGCTAGATTCTTCCGGGGTGCCCTTGCCCGATTTCCCTCCCAGAACTGAGGCCCTCCTGGACGGGTTGCACATAACCCCATCGTCGGTATTGGGCATTATTTCTAACCTAGATCACCACAAGGCTACTGGTGGTGACAGAATACCAGCCATTGTCCTAAAGAAATGCGCACCTGAACTGGCGCCTGCCCTCTCTAAATTGTACAACCGCTGCCTCAAGGAGTCCTATTTTCCTGACTGCTGGAAGTCCTCAACCATTGTCCCTGTCTTTAAGAACTCTGGTGACCCCTCCGACCCTTCCAGTTAACGTCCTATCAGTCTCCTACCCCTCTTCGGCAAAGTCTTCGAGGCCATTATCAACACCGAAGTGATTAATCACCTGATATCCCACGATCTGCTCTCAGACAAGCAGTATGGTTTCCGCTTTGCCCGATCTACTGCCGATGTGCTTACAGCCATCACTGAATTTGTCTACCAAGCTATCCATAACAACGGTGAAGCTCGTGCCGTGGCCCTTGACAACTCCAAAGCATTCGATAGAGTCTGGCATGCCGGCCTTCTCCGCAAGCTCCAGGGTTATGGTATCACAGGTCGATTGTTTGACCTAATACAGTCATTCCTGTCAAACCAGGATTTGAAGGTTGTTCTTAGTGGATTCATCTCCAGATCCTATCCCGCTAACGCAGGTGTTCCTCAAGGCTCCATCCTAGGCCCTACTCTGTTCCTCATATTTATAAACAACCTTCCTGACGCCATAGACTCCCAAGTCGGCATCTACGCTGACGACACCACTATTTACTCCTGCCTCAAACACAAATCTAGTGAGGTGGACAAAGCTAACCTGGCAGCTCAAATTGAAAAGGACCTCCAATCGGTTGTGATCTGGGGTGAGAAATGGATGGTTAACTTTAACGCCTCTAAAACAAAACTGCTCTCTATCAACCACCACAAGGATCCATCCCTGCATCCCATTAGAATGTCTGATGACCAACTTCTCGAGAGCTCCTCCCTGCGGCTGCTCGGTCTCACGCTGTCTGCTGATCTGAGATGGAACAAATACATCGAGTCAGTTGCATCAGCCACCGCAAAGAAAGTTGGTTCTCTGTGCCGAGCCAGGAAATTTTTCTCCCCGGAATCGATCCTTGAAGTCTATAAATCAACCATTCGCCCTTGCATGAAGTATTGCTGCCATATATGGTCTGGGGCCCCTGCTGTTTGCCTCGGGGTTCTTGATAAGATCCAGAGGCGGATAGGCAACGTGACTGGCCCTGATCTGTCATCTCGTCTGCAGTCGCTCTCTCACAGACGCGATGTTGCCTCGCTCTGCCTTTTTTACAAGTACTTCCACGGTAATTGCTCTGAGGAGTTGCGTTCGCTTGTCCCTAGGCCTCGTGAATTTAAACACCCCACCAGGCTGGCATCCCGCTCTCACCCCTATACCATGGAAACTGTTAGATGTAGACGTCTCTTCTACTCCAATAGCTTCATGTCTCGCACATCTCGCCTATGGAACTCCCTTCCCTACTACTGTTTCCCTGACAAATACAATCTCCAACGGTTTAAGTGTAGCGTCAATCGACATCTCCAGTTACCTTGATCTATCCACTTCCCTTCTCCACATCCTTTCATTTTTCATTCCTATCTGCTCTCGCTCCAGATCTTTTGTGGCCCCCTTGCCTTGATCGACCCACTGTCTTTCTCTTTCTCCACATCCCCTCCCTTGCCACTCCTATCTGCTCTTCCTCCAACCCTTCTTTAACCCCTTGCGTGATAGTGGCCTCCGGCCTTGCTTGGGGTGATATGATTAAAAAAAAAAAAAAAAAATTAAAAATAAACATAGCCAATATAAATTTGCTCAGATAAAAGGTAACAGATGAGTATGACAATAAGCAACATCCAGCAGCAAAGCCTCAGATTGGGAGATTGGAGGTTTTGAGGAGTGTGGAACCACCTCTTAATTGCTGTTGTTCCCAGGCCCACCCTGACCCCGGTGGTAGCACCTGTTAGGGTCCCAACTATGGGCAAATGGTGAACCTCCAGACAAAAATCAAAACACTAAAGAAGTATAAAAATACATTTTTATAGTAAAATTACCAGCAATACATTTTTATTAAAAAAATTACCAACAGTACATTTTATCATCTACAAACTATATACCTAAAATATATTCATTTCCCTTGAGAGTATAAAATTATGTACGAAATATATGATGCTGGAGCAGTAAAATTATGTAAAAAATATTTAGATTTTGGCATTAAATAACCCATAGAGGTTAATCAACCAAAACAAACCAAGATAACAGATTTTGGTTTAGACGAAAATTATGACTAAAGAATGGTGTTGTAATGTTTAGCAAGAAGAATTTTATTATCTCAAGTCTCAAACTATGTCATGTAATAAAACAATTCCTTTATGTAAAAAGTGCACTCTAAGCTAAGATACATCAAAAAGAAATATACTATAGCATAAAACACAGTGTGACTTTAAATATTCATTATGTCACACAGCCTGATATCCCCTTTTTAGTAATGAGATATTCCACTCTAATGGTAACAGGACAAATTACTTAAGGACAAATTACATAATGACAATGAGTGAACATGCCTCCTTTTACCATAACAAAAAATATCTCTTTACTAAATAGATCAGCTCAGGATACTAATACAGTGCTTTTTGTCTCATTTGTTTCATGTTTGCTTTCTTCGGATATTTTCATTTCAACAATTTAAAATCAAAATTCTTTCTAACAAGGAACAATAATGGATTGCATAGATGTCTAACCTATCCTCTGTATACAACACTGCATTGCATGAAGCTGAGATTAATTGCAGGAAAGAAATTGTACATCAATATAAAAAGTAAAGGTAAATTTTATTTTTAAGGTACATGTGTGGGACGAGAGGCAATTAGTACATTCATCCACCATAACAGATACTTTGTTAAGCCGACTACGAATAAACGAACACAGACATCATTACTGCAACTTTGTATCAGTTCTCAACTTTAGTTACATTCTCCCAGATGTGGTGTGGCTTCACTCTGTCTTTTCTATAAATATTTTTCATGGTAATTGTTCTGATGAGCTTTTTTCCTTGGTGCCCCAACTACATGAATTTAAGCATGCTACTAGATTGGCAACTAGGTCCCACCGTTTTACTGAACTAGCTAGATGAAACCGCCACTTCTGCTAAAACAGTTTATTTTCTCATACGTAACATTTATGGAACTCCCTTCCAATTTCTTGCATCACTGATAACTACAATCTTCAAAAATCTAAGTGTAACATCAATCACCATCTTCCATTTTCTTGAACCCCGTTTCCTCAATCCTCCTCATTCTCAGTCTTCCCATTTTCTTTCATTTTCATGACCTGTAACCCCCTGCATCCTAGGGGCATCATCCCTTTGTTTGTGGTGAAATGATAAAAAAAATGTCGAGGGATATCTCACCTAGCACTTATTTAGTACTGCTCAGTTACTACATGCCACATTTCCACTGAATCCATCTTACACATTTATAAATCTACCATTTGTCCAGGCATTGAATATTTGCTGCCATATCTGGTCTAGTGCATCTGCTGTATATCTTAAGGTTCTCAACAAAATCCAAAGAAGGGTCTTCAATGTAATCAATCCTGACCAGGCATCTTGAATTCAGTTACTTTCTCTCCCTCTGTCTCTTCTACAAATATTTTCATGGAAACTGTTTCGATGAGTTCTTTTTTTTTTCCTGGTGCTCTGACTACATAAATTTAAACGTGCTACTAGATTGGCAACTAGGTCCCACCGTTTTACTGCTGAACTAGCTAGATGCAACATGCACTTCTACTTTAACATTTTCTTTTCTCACACTTCCCACCTGTGGAACTCCCTTCTGATTTCTTGCCCCCCTAATACAGCAGAATCTTTAAAACTTTAATTCCAATGTAAATCACCATCTTCTGTCTTCTTGAACTCTGTTCCTTTTGGTCCTTTCCTCAATCCGCCTCATCTCGTTCTCTTTCACTTTCATTCCCTGTAACCCCCCCCCCCCCGTGTTCTAGTGACATCATCACCTTGCTTGGGGGTGAAACAATTAAAAAAAAATAAAATAATGCTGAAAGACTCTGTCTCTTTGATGAGCTATAAGCTATTCATATCCTCATAATAATAGGCTTTAAAGTGCTAACCAAGCATTGAGTCTTTATTGATTGTGTCGAAATCGAAGACGTTCTATTTCTGTCAAAGAAACAAGAAACTAAAGAGTTCTCTACGTCATGCCACGGAGGCAAAACGTATCAGATGATCTGCCAATTTGTGAGCTTAAACAGCTGCAAAAACATCGCTATTGATAAAACACGTGTGGGGATCAATAGCTGCAATACTGCGCAAGTTCATACAAGATGTCATTTCTAAAGTTGGTGCAGTCCGATCATTTTATGAGCTACTCACATGAATTGCATTGACAATCCGGATAGGAATCGCCTGCTGCCTCAACGTTTCTACACATTTGTAAAACCACAAATTGATATTTTCCTGAAAATAAAAATAAAAAAAATTAAAATAAGCAATTAAAACAAATAAATGGAGAAGAAAATAAAACACAGAAAATATCTACTGTGATTGTATTTATAAGGAACTATATTAAGTATTTATTTAGATAATATAATAGCTGCACATCTTGAAAACTATTGACAGTAAGTTCATTAGAGCTCCTGTCTATAGAGACATTCAGTACATAATCAAGATATTGATTTTCCACACTACTTCAAACAAAAGGTTAGGAAGGAAACCTTCGTCAATATTTAAAAGAGTGATAACAGTGGAGTTGAGAAACTTATTTTCCTGAAAAAATGTTTTGATAGAAAGATTTTATAAATTCCAACTGACAGTGGCACTGACTGCTAGGTCAATGAATATCCTGACTGTTGCCATATAAGGAAAAGGTTAACTTTACCATAAAATATTTTTTCCTTTCTTCTTGAAAAGGTAACTAATGATGAATGAAGATTTTCAGTGAGAAAAAGGTTGAATATTGCTAGTTTCCTGTTGGAAGCAGGTTCAAATCATTCTGAAGGTTAATTCCCTAAGTTACATTCATTTCCAAACAAAATGTTTATTGAGATGGCTTATTTTGTTAAGAGCATTAAGAGACAACTCATTACCTTTAAAGATACCAAGGCATCGCCGTTTAATTTGTCAAACTCTGCTTCAATATAAGCTGACTTGACCTAAAAAAAGAAAAAACAATAAGTGTAAGTAAAATGAAAGATGAAAATACAGACAATAACAACAAATATGATAAGGAAAGCTGCTATTCACTGAGGAACATTATATATATATATAAGTGGTCATTGAAGTCAACACTCAGAGGCAACAGGTTGTTTCATGCAAGGTTGCAGGTTGTTTTCAGGTGGCCTGACAATTGATTCTAGCATGAAACAGCCTGTCGCCTCTGAGTGTTGATTTCAATGTTCACTTTTATATTTATATTTACATACGCCCTATCTCTGATATTGAGCACTTTATCCCGTAAATATAGCACACCTTAAAACTATATTTCTTCTTATATATATATATATATATATATATATATATATCTCCAAGTGTAAGGTAGGTTAGTACCAATGTCCAGACATTATATTTTTAAAAAGTGCTCAATACAGAGTAGAGCTTAATAATAATAATATTTATTAACAATTATTACAAAAACATGTTATAAACCCCTACATAAATGCAACTGTATTTCAACACTGTGTGTGCCTCCTCAGGTGGTTTTGTTCAACTGGAGAATAGATGGTCATTTTATGCTTTAAAAGAAGCAATACCATTTATGAGATGGGGGTGGAAAAAAAGTAAAAAAAAAGGCCTAAATTTCTAACATGTTTCTTGACCTCGGTTAACCAATCAGAGACATCAAGCCTATGATGAGTTGGAAGTTAACTTCCTGTTGGATTTCTGTTGGCTGTACAAGTTATTTAGAATCTCACCTCAATGTCAGCAGGGTATCAAGTTCATGATATTTATTGGTCTTAACTCAATAAACTAACATAAGAATGTAAACTGCCGGGATAAAATCAAGGGATTAGTCTACCTATAAATCTGTCGACACAACATATGAACGTCAGCAATCACTGACCATTAGTTCAACATGCTAAAGCTGGACAACATAGGGGAGGGGGGAGACGGGGGGAGTAGGGGAGAGGAGACGGGGGGGATGGAAGTAGTGGATGGGAGGGGAAGTAGTGGATGGGACATGTAACTATATAGTTCCAAATATACATGTATATATACACACACACCCACAACTATATATATACATACACATATACACACAAATTAAGACCAATAATATAATATGATAATTTAGTTAAAAACAATCTAAGAATTACAAAAAAAATAGACACAATAACTTTTAACCTAGTGGATAAAATAAATAATGTGAGTAAAACCATTACTGACAATCTACAAATTAGCAACAGGCCTGAAAAAAATTAACAAACAAATACTCAGACTTTTGCAATCGGCCAGTACCAAGGATGTCATTTATTAAATCAAAGAAGTGAGCTAACTGTCAACAGAGTTCACCTTTCACTTTCAATACAGTTAGACTCCCTATTTATAGTATAATAACACTAAGTCCGGATCAGTACGTAATATTAATTCATAGTCCTCTAATAATCCCATTTTTTTTAACTCGGAATCCCCTACCCTGCCACATGAATCCTAATCTTCATTTGTACTCAGTTGTGTATGTATGTATGTACGTATTTTTGCATATGTATATGCTTGCATGCAGATATGTGCTTTTGTGTGTATGTATATGTGTGTGTATTTGTGTATGTATGCGTGTAGTTATGCAAACATTGTATATAAATATATATGTGCACTCTTATCTATATATGTGTATATTTGCTTTCTCTATATGTATTTGTGTGTGCATGTATGTGTATATATGTGTGTGTATACATATATGTATATGGATGTATGTGTGTGTGTGTGCATGCGTACGTCTGTGTGTGTGTATATATATATATATATATATATATATAGATATAGATAGATAGATAGATAGATATAGATATATATATATATATATATATATATCTGTTAATATGTGTGCATAAGGGGTTTACAGTGTGTCCCTGCTATTTCTGTTCCTCATGTCCATATCAGGTCTGTCTGTACGTGTGTGTGTTTATATATGATGTGTAGGTAGGGAGATGTGTATATTTATATACATGTATGCATGCGTATATGTATACACATGTATGTTTCTATGTAAGCTGGTATACCTTTATATGTGCACGTATTTGTGTTGATTTACTTGTATTTTTAACTGCCCACATATTTACCTGCATATATGTGTCTGTATTCACGCATCGATTTGTGCATGAATGGGTACAGCCTTATGAGATTGAGTACATATTTGTTTGTACATTAGTCGTCGCTTACGTTTGTTCTGCTTATGTGTTTATGCCTATATTGCAACCATGATCTCTCCACCTCCACCTTGTTCAGCTTTAGCATGTTGAACTAATGGTCAGTGATTGCTGATATTGATATGGGGCGTTGACAGATTTATAGCTAGACTAATCCCTTGATTTTAGTCTGATAGTTTACATTCTTATGTTAGTTTATTGAGTTAAGACCAAAGAATATCATGAGCTGGACATCCTATTAACATTGAGGTGAGATTCTAAATAACTTGTACAGCCAACAGAAATCCAACAAGGAAGTTAACTTCAAACTCATCATAGGCCCGATGTCTGACCAGTTAACCAAGATTGCCCTCCTAGCATCTTAAAAATTTAGGCCCTTTTTTTTTTCTCCCACCTCTCTCTGTTGAGGGTATTGCTACTTTTAAAGCATAAAATGACTGTCTATTCTCCAGCTGAGTAACACTGCCTGAGGAGGCATTTCTGTAGCGGTTTATAACATAGCCGTTAATAAATATTGTTATTATTTAAAAAACAGAAAAGATTTTTAGTTCAATAAGTAGAGTAATGTCTCAGTTGTGATCCCAAACATATACCCTCATCTATAGACTGTAGGATTAGCAACGACTCATCTGACAAGGACGTGTTTGATAAATACAGCAGTGTTTATAATACTGCTTTAAAAATTAGTGGCTACAAATATCTTGAAATCAAGTATAGAAAATATGTTAATACTGATCTAAGAAAAAAAAAAAATAGAAATAGGAAAATCATTTGGAAGACACCCCCATTTAACCAATTAGTCAGTACTAAGTTAGGCCAGAATTTCCTCCATTTAATTGATAAACATTTCCCTAAGATTAACCCTTTTAGTAAAATATTTAACAGAAACACACTAAAACTAAGTTATAGCTGCACCAATAATAAAGAAGCATAATAATAAAATTTTAAACCAATTTAAAAATTTGGATAATAATACACATCCTAAAATAAATACTGTTAATAATATTAACCAATATAATTGCAAGGATTCTAACAAATGCCCATTACAAAACCAACTTATGTAAGTACTATTTCTACAATAGAGAATCCAACTGTTGAAAAATTTTATATAGTACTAAGAATTCTTTTAAGACTAGGTGGTATCAATATATTTTATCCTTCAGTAATATTACTTATAGAAAAGTACATCTCTTTCTAAATATTCTTGGAATTTAAAATAAGCAAATAAAACTCCTAAAATGGAAATTTTTTTTAAAAAAGCAAGAACATGTAGATGAACCCTGTTTTCTGGGCTTACATGAAAAATTAGAAGTTATCAGATTTTCTGATAAACACTCCTTATTAAACCAAAGAAGTGAATTGACTGTAAATTGCAGACATAGCCTACCTTTTACCTTGCAATATGTTTAAACTTTGAATTTGATAATACTTTTTCTCATAGTAATAATCAGTAGATGAACTGTTGTGCACCTTATATGGTGTACTATTCTATTTGTATGATTCATTTTGATTTAATATTGCTTTGCATTGATGTTTGGTTAGTATTATTAATATCTTATATGAATGTACAGGTATTTAATTTGTATTATTAACATCTTATATGGATGTTCTTTATTTAATGGTTACATAACAATTTCCCAAAGTAGTTTAGTATTTTTGATCCGTTTTTTTTTTTGAAGTTATTTACCAGTTTCTTAAAAGGGCCTTTCATTTATCAATTACAAAATTTTATGCAAGAAGCTAAACAAGCAAATAACTAGTTAGTATTATGTTAAATTACCTCCCCACCACTTTTGTTTTTTACTTCTTAGGAAAGTTGAACGTCAGACAGATACATCTTACGAAAGAATGTAGTAACCAGTACATGCCCACAAGGAAATTGTCTAGGCTTTATATGCAGACAACTTTATGTTATTACCTATATTAAAAAAACATTTTCCAGTGAATTTGAACTTTGCGTAGGCCACATCCAATCGGTTAATCATGGCAAAAACCACAAGCCTATTTTTTAAAGTATTCTGCTTTTGAAATTAATCTTTCAATCACCAGTAGTGTAACATTGCCTGAGGAGACACATTTATGGCATTGAAACATAATTGCCATTATGTAGTGATTTTTAACATGTTTTAATATTCTAAAATAAATAATATTTAGCTCTACTCTGTATTGAGCCCTCTTTTAAATTAAATGTTACGTACAGTGGAATTATACTCCATTTGTTCTCATTTTACCTGGATATATATTTCTTTATCTGATTTCTTTCAAGTGTTTTTTTAATCATTTCACCTCAAGCAAGGGAATAAAGTCACTAAGACACAATGTGTTACTCAAAGTGAAAGAAACAGGAAAATTAAAGAACAGGTTTCAAGGAGGCAGAAGATGACAATCCATAGCTGACAGGAAAGCAGGAAGCCAAAAGAAGTGCAAAAGAAACTCTCAGCATAGAACCTACGGTTAAAATAGAAATTTTAACAGTGAAATTATGAGACCTATCTACTACTGTGCTTAAATTTGTGAAGTCAAGCTCATCAGAACAATTTTTCTTCTATGTGCCATGTCCCTTCAGGACATTGGCGATCTTGGCTCTCCACAATTCTGTGTCCTTTGCAGCTCTTAATAAATTTTCTCTTTGTTATCTCTCCTAATATCTGTTCTGCTATCCATTTACTTCAGCTCACTAGGTAGGTTATGCACTGTTTTCCTCTGTCCCTCTTGCCTTTAATCTGTCCTGTGGGGATCAAATTTTTCAAGCCCTTATTTCTTATTATGTACCCTAGAAATTTAAACTATCACTTTCTGATGTTAAGTACCACGGAAAAATTTATAGAAAAGGCAAAAGGAAGCTATGTTATGGCAGTGGGAAAGTGATTGAAGCTGAGATGGTAAGGACAAATAACATTGCAGATTCATCTTTGGATTTTGTGAAGAATTTTCTGTCCTGGAATTATTTTACCTTTTGCAATGGGAGAACGACTATTAGAATTTGAACTTAAATTTACAGCTGTATAATTTGTCCAACTGGATTTTCATCACTCCATTTTTTTCTCATTACATGTTCTCTTCCAAAAGACAATAAGAGCTTTTAACAAACAGATCTAGCAACCAGACCAGAATTATAAAAGCAATGTTAAAACTTGAAATCTGTTTAGTTAACACAAGCATAGTACTATTACACACACAATATAAAAGGATGTGCTTAATTAGCTCATCTAAAACTTAAAAAATATTGATATTTGGTCACTTGAGCAGATTATGGGTAGGAAGTTTATCTGAGAACTTTTCAGCACTCTCTTGTCTAAGACAATAAAACTATTTTAATTCTCTTATAAAGAAATGGTTGGTATTACCATTCCCATTATCATACAGTAAAATGGAAAAAAAATGATGTTAATTTCTCTTGTAATCAATGATGAGTATTTCAGAAAAAAAAAAGATTAGGAAACTAATCAAGAATATATCCCAGAGAAGAATTTTAATTTTAGTTTAAAAAAAAAATAATAATTTTGTTTGGATTCAAATCCAAATGAACCTCTTGATAAATATTTGTCTGCACAATAAAGAGGGAAGTGCTGAAAAATTCTCGGCCCAATCAAGAAACCTTGTCAAAAAAAAATTCTCATGTTCGATTAGATTCTGGTAAGTGGGTCAGATTGAGAACATTTTCCACACCCCCTCATATATATATATATATATATATATATATATATATATATATATATATATATGAATATGCATATAATTATATACTTATCAGACATTTCAGATATACAATATTAAAAACACTTCTTTCTTGTTAATTTTCAATAGCCGAGACATAACCAAACTTTAAACTAAGGCATACTTAAATTAAATTTTAGTGTTAAAATTTGTCACTAATTTGTTTCATTTTTTTTTTTTTTTAAATAGAAAACACATCATAAACCCCCATAGCCACAAGAGAGAATATGTAATAGCAGAATCTTCTAACATTTTATCAGTAAATAAAATGATTAAAATCTTACCAGATCTGTGCAATTGCTCTCATTTAAAATCTCTTTCAAATAATCAACCAGTTCTTGACACATGATAAATCTGGGTTCCCAAATCACAGGAAGCTATGCCAATGCTATTGACAGAATAATAAGCATCAATTATTTAGCTCGTACAATAATACGAACACTCAAACCTTGCCCTTCACCATATTCTATCTTCATACCCACTGTATGTAGATATATTTATCTACATAAACAAAAAGATTAAAGGTTTCTCTATGTGTGTGTGTGTGTGTGTATATATATATATATATATATATATATATATACACACACACACACACACATATATATTTGAGTTTTGCTATCTGTATACACCCAGCCATAACAGTATTTTCATGGCTGTCCTAGAATTTTGGTTTTGATGCCTACTTGACACCAAAATAAGTATGTCACACTAATCAACTAATAATTGCCATCCGTATACCTTTTATCTCTTTTTTTTTTATTTATTCATTTCACCCCAAGTAAGACTATAAAGCCACTAAAGTGCAAAGGGTTATTGAGGGTGAAAGAATATAAGACAAAGAAAATACTATTGAGGAGAGAGAACAATTAACAAGAGAGAAGATAAAGAAGGTCAAGTGGAAAGCAAAAAGCCAGAAGAGAGTTCCACGAACGGGATGTGCAAGAGGAGAAACTCTTAGCATAAAACTGACGGTTATATCATTTTGTGCGATATTAATGTGCATGGATATAAGTTCATTAAAATGTCCAAAAAAATGTTGGGTGGGGGGAAACAGAATTTAAATACTGATGTCATTTTTTGATGCGATGATTAAGACTATTTACTAGCATAGTACCCATAAAAAATGATGGGGTTATTCAAGATCAAAGTCGACTGGAAAGCAAAAAGCCAGAAGAGATTTCCACAAACAAGATGTGTAAAAGAAAAAACTGTCAGCCTAAAAATTATGATTACATCTAGTCATTTCAACTGTAAAATGAGGAGACCTTGCGACCAATCTAATACTATGCTTAAATTCATTAATTCTAAGTATCAAAGAGGAAAATTCATCAAAATAATATATCAAAATATTTATAAAAAAGGCACAGGAGGGACGCTACATTACAGCAGTGGGAATGTCACTGAAGCTTAGATGCCAGGTCAGAACCAATAACATAACAGATTATTATTTGTATTTTATGAAGAATCTCTAAATACATAGTAGAAGCACCAAACCAGATGCGGCAGCAATATTCAATACCTGGACAAATATATTTTACATTTTGTTGTTGGTAGCAACCAATTCATATATAGTAAATATAGTGTATAAAGGCACAATTTTTATATATACATATATGTATATATAAGGACAGATATGAACAAACACAAAGTTTGATATATAAAAAATTATTTTTCGAATTTGCTCTTCTCTTATCTCTCATATATATATATATATATATATATATATATATATATATATAAGAAATGAAAAAAGTCCGACAATTATTTTAAGACATTTTTTATGTTTATACATTCTTTTTATAGATACAAATATTTAAGTAAATGCTCTGTTTATAATAAACAGTATTAACGACATTTACCGGCCTGAATGTCCGAGAAATTTTCATAGAAAATATGCGTCCTCCGACAAGAATTGAACCTTTATCCTATAAGGAACCATCATATAGCCTGACATGCTTTACCAATTTAGCCACAGAGGAGCGTTTAGGTTAGCAAGGTCGATTTTACTGTTTTTCTCAGACATTCAGGCCAGTAAATGTCGTTAATACTGTTTATTATGAGTAGAGCATTGACTTAAATATTTGTATCTATAAAAAGAACATATAAACTTAAAAAATGTCTTAAAATAATTGTCAAACTTTGTCCATTTCATAATGTGTGACGTCATTTATTTACATTTGGATATGTATCGAGTAGATATGAATGTACGAGAGAAAATCATGGAGAACTGTAGTTTAAAAACAGTAAAATTGACCTTGCTAACCAAAACACTCCTCTGTGGCTAAATTGGTAAAGCACGTCAGACTATATGGCGATTCCTCATAGAATACAGGTTCGATTCCTGTCGGAGGATGCACATTTTTTTATGAAAATTTCTCGGACATTCAGACCGGTAAATGTCGTTAATACTGTTTATTATAAACAGAGCATTTATTTAAATATTTGTACCTATAAAAAGAATGTATAAACATAAAAAATGTCTTAAAATAAATATATATATATATATATATATATATATATATATACATACATACACACACACACACACACACACACACACAGAGGGTGTATCAAAAATACTTTTACAAACTTTGGGAGGGGGGCTTCCTCACGCCAAAACGAGGTCAAAAGTTCACATAAACATAGGTCCAAAAAAACTTTGTTTTTGAGTTATTAAGTTTAAAGAAAGTTTACAGTAGATGGCGCAGTTTTGCCAATAGACTGAGGTACATTTGTGGCTAGTCTGTTTTCAACATTTAACGTGTTTAGTACTGAGTTAACTGAGAAGTGTTCCATTTAACAATGGCAGCATATTCATATCGTGAGCAGGCAGATAGGAGTTTTACATATGACCACACTAATAGTAATGGCTGCACAGCTGCATGAGATTCTGTTTCCAGACTTTTGCTGCTGTTTATCGTTGTGTTGCTCTGAGACAGGATGTGTAGCGCAGCAAACTATGGATTGAGGATAACTAACATCCCCCCCCCTTATATGCCAGACTACAAAGATCACATTCTACAGGCTGTCAAAGACAATCCAGATATCAGCACATATCAAGAGGCCCTAGCATGTCATACATCTCTTAGTACCACATGGAGGATACTTCCAGAACAGCTCCTGTATCCATATCGTTTGCAACATATGCAGTCTTTTGCCCTCTGATTACTCACCACGGGAGAACTTTTGCCGATGATTTATTGCACAAACTGCCAATCTGTTTTTTGTCTCTTCAGTCTTGTTTACAGACAAGGCAACATTTGGATGAGATAAAATAATAAATTTACACAACCAACATTTGTACACGTATCGAAATCCCCATGGTACAATACAGGCTAGACACCAGAATCAGTTTATGCATGGGCTGGAATTGCAGGTGATTTTTGGTAGGTCCATATGTTCTCCCAGCATGTCTTATAGCAACTGTCTACAGGTACTTTTATTTTGAACGCACTTCCAGACCTGCTAGAGGATGTGACCCCTGCTAATACAAAGATGCATGTGGTTCATGTATGGTGGGACTCTAGAACGTTATAGTCACATTGTTCGTGATACACTGGCTGACATCTACCATGAAAGATGGATCAGTAGGAGAAGACCAGTTTCAAGGCCTGCATGTTCCCCCAATCTCAATCCTTTGGATTTTTATATGTGTGGCCCTATTAAAAAAATAGGTTTATGCAGCAGACATGTCATGGGGGCCTGTGAATGCATTCGACACCATGTGGGAGTAGAAAAGATCTGATAGTCAATGATCCAACGGGTACATGCGTGTATAGAAGCAAGTGGAGGACATTTTGAACATTTGTTATGGGTTGCTGTGTTAAGGTACAATGATGGCCTTTTGGACAGATGTTTTTATGGACATTTTACTTTCTCTTAGTGTCAGGAACCCGCACCGAAAGTTTGCAAAAGTATTTTTGATACACCCTTATATATATACACACACACACACACACACACAGGTTCATCAATATGTCTGTAACTTAATAAGGAAAAAGTGCTTATTTTACACATTGCATTTATCTTCTCAACCTAATGCTCCCCGAGACTATATAATATTGAAAGGAAATTATATATATATATATATATATATATATATATATATATATATATATATTAGTTTTCGTTCAGCATCTGACTATTGTATTGCGCATTAAATTCAGAGTTGAACTATCAGTGAGGAAAAATCCAGAAGCCAAAATGGCTACAATTGAAAGGCAAAAGGAAAAAGAGAGAAAAAGTGGGAAAAAAAACCAAAAAAAAACCCCAAAAAAACAATATGGAGCGAGTGTAAACTGAAAAAAGAACGAATGATGAAAAGAACAAATAACCATGACATTCTACACGTACACACATACATGCAGACGGGTGTGTGGGTGCTTGCATATGAATGCAAGCACACACATACACAATGAAAAAATATCAATGTTGCACCAATGTAAAGTGCATAGAAAAAATAGAGAAGTATAAACAATCAATTGCTGATATCTCCTGACGAGTGGATGGAGTGATTCCCAGGATGTCCATCTACAAAACTCTGGAGTCAGGATGCTGAAGGTAACATCAGTCAGCTAAGTGATAAACCTTTTACTTACATTAATTATATTAATTACAAATTGTCTCATAGGGATGTCCGGTTTATGTATTTTTGATAATCCGTAAAGCCTGGGTGTTTTTGGGTGGTCTTCAATGAATTTTAGCCAGGAATTGTCTTATCCTCGTCTGACAAAGGGAGCGAAATTATAATTATGGACAGACACATTTATCTACAAAAAATGAAACACCTCCTCGATGGCGATAATATCTACGAAAACAATGAACACAAGGTCATAAATGAGACACAAAAATTTCAAAATGAAACAAAGAAATTACTAACGAATGAAGATGATTCCTGGCTAAAATTCATCAGACATCACACGAAATACATCAACACTTTACAGATTTCCAAATATATATATATATATATATATATATATATATATACTAGTAGCATGGCCCGGCATTGCCCGTGCTTGATTCAAAAATCGTACGACTCATACAGCAATTGCTATCACTTGACTTAAAATATTTTTGCCCTTCCTTGCCTTTAAAGGAGTGCCCTTTGCCGTGCTGAAGTTGCTACATGCCTTACTTCTTGCCTATCTCGCACTGCGAATTTTTTCTAAGCTCTATACTAAACATTAAATCTGTTATGAAAAAAGAACTAAACAAAATGAACACAAAACGATCAGCTTTAAAAAAGGACTTGTAACTGGAAAAACCGAATGAAAAAAGAATGTTAACAACAAATACTTTTTCACACCCAACCCAGTTCTGCAGAATCAGAATCAAGTTTGAGTTTAAGCAAGCGAATGAGCCAATTGGAGTAAAGTGCCATGCAGATTTAAATTTTTCCCACTTGTGATGAATGCAGCTATCAATTTTTTTTGCATGCTAGCACGCTAGTTAACATTTGTGTCAGTCAGCTGTTGGCTCTCACACTGGCCAATAGAATCTTCCTGCCTATTCGTGGCAGCCAACTATATGCTCTCACTCTGGCCAGTAGATAATGGCTGCAAACTACATGAAAACTGCGGTAGAAGCATGAAAAAGTTGATTATTTCCACTATCGATGGGAGTTGGGAAATGCAAAGTCAGTCTTGGCCTTCCCACTAACTTGGAGCATGTGTATGTAAATTTTGGTGCAAATCTGTCGAAAATTGCGTCCATGGATTCGTTACACACACATCCTGCCTTTTATAGATAGAGATATATACACACACACACATTTGAAGCTACTCAATATATAAACAAGAAAGCAGTTGGTTTGAATGCTGAGATAAAATTTCATTATTAATTTTGGCCAATCTTTCTTTCATCTGACTGTTACTTCTTATCACAGTTTTGTATGTCTAATGCTACCTGGCTGTTAAAATAAGTAATATGAAGTAAGTAAATTCCACCAAAATTTGAACCCACATATTTTAACCGCCTGACCCCAGAATTGGTTCCTGATGAATGATGCCTTAACTCATATGGCGATGGAAATAATCACAGTTTAGACGATTACAAAGTAAGAAAACCAAGACAATATTCTATGAAGAGTGAATAGATGACAATATGACTATAGATCTGTGCTCATCTAGGCTTTTAAGGACAGCATCCATGAATGACAAATTCCCGCGGTACATGTGAGTTCATGCCTTATCAGAAGCTACTTCTTTAATCATACTATCCAGTACTTGATTGCATAATTTAAAAAAGAAATAAACAAGCAATTGCTTCTGTTAATATTTCCATCTATCAGTCACACAAAATATTATCTTGTTTTTCTTTAAAAACGGTATGGTTTAACCTGTACAATGCTCAGAGGCGACACAAGGTAGAGGGTTACATTAGGAAGCAGTTTATACGGACAGGAGAGTAAGGTAACTGTTAACCCTAGATTTGAACAGGTTAAGATTGTAGTGATCGGGGAAATGTCCTCTTGGGAGTGCATTCTACAGAACAGTGGTTCGTGGGAAGAAGCTGTTCGAGTGAAACTTACTTCTCACAGATGGAATACGGAGGGAAAGTGGGTGGTTCGCTACAATGTAAGTGGTATGGCAGGTCCTTGCCAGTCAAGTTAGAACTGGTGGAATCAAGGAATATAGTTTGTCCGAGGACTTCAGGTGAAAGTAGTGATAGAGCAGCAAGAGACTTGCCACATCCCACTTGTGAGGGAGGTTAGAGGGTAGAAAATAATTAATGAAAATAGCTTTGAAAAATATGCAAATAAGTAATTCATCTTTTAACCAGTTTATCATATTTCAATGCAAATGGTTCTTTGGGCAATTAGAAAAAATTAGCCACACTTTTTTCTCAGAAGATTAGTCGCTTCATTTATTCATCGACCCTTTGCAGGTTATTTAAAGCCAGGAAATATTTTTAAATTGTTAGAATATTTTTTTTTATTAGAGATAATAATGGTTTAGTAATACAAGTCTTACTAATTAACCCATAGTTGGGGGGAGAAGAAGTGGTTTGTACCTTTCCCAAGGATATTTACACATAAGCAAATCTAACAAACCAAACGTGGATTGGAACTTGGTTCTCCGATTAACAATTCCGAGCCATTATACATTCCCAAGCGGCCATCCATTTAGGTACTGACCAGGCTCAACTTTGCTTAACCTTGGTGATCATATGGGAACTAGTGTTTCAATGTGATATGGCCATAAGTTCTTCTGAAAAGAAATCAAATAAAAATGAACATAAGTTCTTCTGAAAAGAAATCAAATAAAAATGAACAAACACGTTCTCCAGTTACATCCAATATTTTTAAGCTACCAACTACTATGCAGAGATTTGTTCAGACTGGAATTCGCATTTTGGTCATTATCATCACAAAGTTTGGATTTTGTATCCTTCAGGCTTTCTTAGGTGTTCATCACAGTTGGTAACTCTCCAGGAATTTCAAAACTGATCCCCTTATACAATCCACAGTGGACAGATTGTTCTTATAGTGCAGACCCTGCACGAGGATATTAGATATCAGTTAATACTGCCTAGTTAAAATAATTTCTTTGAGTGAAAAAGAGCATAGGACTTTTTACACTACAACAGAACAAGAACTATCTACTTTCATGAACGGAATTAAGAGTTTTGCCCAAAATTCCTGGATGGTTACCAACTATTAACGGGCTACAAAAGCCAAAATACTGGAAGAATAACAACCAAGAGGAAGATACCTGTCCAAACAAATCAAATGCTTCGTCTCAAAAATTCAGACAAGAATTAAGCTAGCAAAGTTTGATAACTACTGATCTACTTCTTAAAAGTTCATCTACACATTTGTTTTTTGATAAGCAGTTGCAATCTGGGTCAAAGTGCAATTTGACTATTATGAAATTAATTGGAGGTAAACTGAACTCAATCAGAACAAGAAAGAGGTCAAGAGCAGCAAAATTATTCTGCTGGAGATATTGTTGCCATCAACAGCAGCAGCCACTCACATTAGGATCGTCATTCTCTCTGTTTATTCTCTTTCTCCCCTCTGGTGGCAGTGGCGGAGATGTCGGTGAAGGCCCAGCCTTCTCTTGAAGAGTTGTGAGCGGGAATCACAGAGGAGTGCGATTGATGAATGCAGCTGGAAAAGTCAGACCCTCCTGACAGCACGTCACAGATCCTCTTCATTTTGATGGTTGGGCTCAAAAGTCAGTGTAATGGATGTCTTCAACTGATCTTGGAAGCATCATTTTGTTCCTCCACATAGCCTCTTGCCGCTGGAGAGTTCTCCAAACAGAATGATACGTGGGAGTCAAGTGGAAGATATGGTTTTCATTAACAAAATTCTGTAAGAGGCATCTTGATCAGTAGCCACAAAGCAAAACATATTCCTATACAACTCTTTTCATCATCATCATCATCAACATCTTTTATGTACTATAGCTCTTCAGAACATTGGCAATCATGGTTCTCCACAACTTCCTGTAATTCCTTAATACCCTTACCACTCTGCCATCCATTTAAAAATTTATCAGGTACATTACTGCTGTCCCTCTTGCTTTCAATATGTCCTGTGAATTTTAAATTCTCCAAGCCCTCTTTCCTCATTATGCATTTTCTTGAAATTTTTTACACCAGATTCTTTATCATCATAAAGAGAAAATATAGTGATTAACTAAGCATAGCTTAGATGTGGCACAAGGCCAAAAGTATGGAGCAATCAGTGAGGACTGAAATCACTAGTCATAATCGAACAAGCAAAATAAGCCTGCCAAGCATTAAACTACATCGATATGAACACACAGATTCACAAATAAGGGCTCAGCTGTGATATACATTTACTAATTAAACATAACATTTTAGTGGATACTCGTGTTTGAATAGACACCCTGTTCTTTTACACAGGATGAATTATATCTAGCAAGCTGTATATTAGAAAGTTTTACTAAAGATAAAATGGGCCCTCTGACAACGTTTGAACTTACACATCCCCTTTTGTAAGGAGAAGCTACTATCTAATTTGGCATGCTTTAGGTCATTCTGCCACAGTGAATGTCACAGCTCAGCAAGGTTCAGTCACTCTTTTAAGGAATTCATATCTTATTCAGAACTTCACCAAAGGTCATATCTGCTCAAAGGTCCATATGTGCTAACTTTATTTCCGTATCCAAAACGTAAAAATAATTTCTAATGAGTCGTGGCTTTCATTTTTAATCTGACATTAAACGTTACATTTCAGTAAATACATGTGTTTGAATAAACACCCTGCTTTTTTACTGATGCAATTCAGTTTAAAAATATATCTTTTAACAATCATTAATAGTTTCTGCTAATTCAATGAAAATCAGATTTTTTACAGAAAAGATAATTTTGTTCTTAAGCCGAGTTCAAATGAATCGGTAAGTTGATGTCTTCTTCTTTTTCTACATGCTGTGTCCCTTCAGGACGTGAGCAATCATGGCTCTCCATAATTTCCTTTCCTTTGTGATCTTAATAGAATTTATCTTTTTGCTCTATCTTCTGATCCCTATCCTGCCAACTATTTACAAAAGCTTGTTAGGTAGGTTATCGGCTGCTTTCTCTGTCTGTCTTGTTTTCAGTATATCCTATAAGTGTCAAATTTTCTAAGCCCTCTTTCCTCATTATATGGCCTAGAAAGTTCAACTATCTTTGTCCCTTTTGTATCTGTCTATATTTCTGAGAAAATGTAAATAGTGTTTGTCCTTTTCGTTTTTATTTTCTCTAAAACTTTGTTATTGTTCACATATTCATTCCATGGTTTTCTCAGCATCCTTCTGCAGAATAACATCTGTTGCTTTCAAGTCTCTTCTTCATCTGTGAGGAGATTGTCCAGTATTCACTGCCATATAGGAGGACATACATCATGTAACAGTTCACTAATTTTTTCCTGTTTCTTAACCCTTAACCCTTTGAGCTCTGACCACCACTTTACTGGTGATAGAGAAAAATGACGTAATGCCCAGCCACCAGTTGAATGGTGAGTAAACACTTGTAAGTATTTTTATATCTACCATGAAACATTACATACCAATTATTTGCAAATTTTGACTCAGGAGCTCCAGCAGAAGGGTTAAAATTGTTCAAGGAACGATGGGCTCAAAGGGTTAATATTTTGCTTAGCTTTTGGCAGGCATTTTTTGCTATCCCAATTCACCTTCAGATTTTGGTTCATATTTTCGATCTTCTATTAAAAACACTCCCTAGATATTAAAATTTATGTACTAGCTTGATTTTGGTATCTCCAATTTGTAATTTACGTGTTGGGCTGTCTCTTTTGCTGACAAGCATATATTGTTTTCTTGCAATAGATTTTTATTCCTTTCTTTTTACTTTTCTTTAGTATGTTCCGCAGAAGTTATTATAGCTTAATTCATGTGTCTGCTATCAACATTGTGTCATCTGTATATCTAATATTTATTTAGATTGTGGATCCTGGTAGGACTTCTCATTCTTTCAGGATTGCTTCATTGTAAAGGCCAAAAATTTTGAGTTTTGTTACTGTTACTTATTTATATGCTAATGAGAATTTTTTTTTTATTTTCCTCTAAGATCATAACATTATTATTTGCTTACAACAGCATATTATTCAGAGCAACTGTTTTTTCTTGAGCAGGACTTGATCTCTAGGCCAATAAACATTAATTTCACTGTTTAAAAAAGAATAAACAAATTCTGGTAACAACCTTTTCACAAAGTATTTCTGGTATTAAAACTCATTTTTACACTTTCACAATGCTCTCTACCTCAGTTCTGGGGTCAACCACCTGCCCATAGCTGAGACCCCAACACCGTTTCTGTTGGATGTAGCTTATCACCACACCCAGGACACAGATGCAGTTTATCGCCATGCCCAGGACATGGATGTATTTTATCGCCATACACAGGGTGCAGATCAAATATGGGTCAGAATCTGGCAGAATGATAAAGAACAAATAAAAAATGTTTATCAATCTAACATGTTTCACTTTTATTAAAGCTTCATCAGAAAATGAACTAAGAAGAAAAAGAATCTGGTATTTTAAACTACCGTGTTGTCTGACTTTCTTTGGTTAATCATGTTTCATATGCATTCAACTTGTTTAACCAACATTTGTATAATTTGTGGCATTCCGAATTCAAGGAGAGATGACACCTCCATTTAAGGTTCCAAGAAATTAATGGATTCCAAGCCTAACTGAAAAACCATAAATGCTCCTATATGTATACACTATTTACATTATTCAGACTATTGTCCTCATCTTTGTCGCCATGTTTATCACAAAGTTTCAGCCGTTGTACGCTCCAGCCTTCTTCAGGTGGTTGGAATGTCGAACTGAATCCTTTATTTTGCTCACTGGGGTAGACTGTTCAAGTGCCATGTGCCATGTCTAATGGATGTCAGTTATCTCCTGTTAATTCCCCTCTGAAAGTTCTCCACTGCCTTAACAAGGTATTGAACTCACACTCTTTGAGTCCTGTCACTGGATCTAACTAACGCCTTTATCTACTGTGCCATGTGACCATGAATAAAGGATTCAGTTTGACATTCCAACAACCTGAAGAAGGCCAGAGCATACAATGGCTGAAACGTGATAAACATGGCTACAAAGATGAGGACAATAGTCTGAATAATGTAAATAGTGTACATAATACCTCATCTCAGAAATATAGACAGATCCTATATGTATGTAAGTGTATAATAACTCTTGTTTGCCTAAGTGGGATTCAGATGATGATGTATATTCATAAGTTTGTGTGTATGTCCATTAGATATTGTTTGGTGCCTTTTCGCATGTTGGTTTGAGAATATTTTTACATACATACCATTTGTTTTAGATAAACATACGTTAGATTCTTTAAGAATGGATTCAATAAAGATTAGAAGTCCCTGATAGTACTTTTAACATAAAGAATTATGTTCTTTTTTAATTAGGGTGGCATTTGTAAATAGTACTTAGAATAATTATTTTGCTACTTATGTAAATGTAAAAACAGTCTTAGCTGACAATAATGTAAGTGACAGATTGCTATAAAAACCCACTGTAGTTTATTTACAGTTAATTCGTTTAAATAATGCACTAACTATAGTTTGTGACATATGGCAAGAATTGTAAATGAAATGATGTACTGCAATAAGTAACCAAGTAATCATTTTAAGTTCTCTGGATATTGATTCCTTTCATATATATTACTAACAAATGGCATTTATCAGTGGTAGCATTTAATTTGCATAACAATTTTTAAAAGCATATTTTAATAAATATTTCATCTATTTTTCATTCAAATTGTGAAAATTGACACATACGAGCAATGTTTCTGTCAATAAAGTTTTTTTTGTTGCTTTTTTTTTTTTTTTTTTAATTCATTTGGCAGCTTGAGTCCAGACTTGGCAGTAATGCTCCATTTTTGGTTAAGTAAGCTTGCTGAAATCATTTTTATCATTAATGTAAACATCAGATTATTATTCAAATGTCAACACTATATAGTTATGCCCAGGGTAGGAAATTTAAGTAGACTTAGCATGATGGCAAAAAAAAAGTTAGAAAGTTTTGCTGGAGATTTTGTTTGTACAGACATTTTTTTAGAGAGTTAAGAGAACTTCTGCGACAACCTTTTCTCTGTCTATATTTTTGAGATGAGGTATTATGTACACTATTTACATTATTCGGACTATTGTCCTCATCTTTGTCACCATATTTATTACAGTGTTTCGGCCGTTGTATGCTCTGGCCTTCTTCAGGTGGTTGGAATGTCAAACTGAACCCTTAATTTCGCTCACTGGGGTAGACTGTTCTAGTTCCACATGCCATGTTTTATGGATGTTAGTTGTCAGTTATCTCCTGTTAATTCCCCTCTCCAAGGTCCTGTCACTGGATCTAACACCTTTATCCACTGAGCCATGTCTCCTCAAGGACACATGGCGCAGTGGATAAAGGATCCAAAGAGTGTGAGTTCAATACCCAGTTAAGGCAGTGGAGAATTTGGAGAGGAGAATTAACAGGAGATAACTGACATCCATTAAACATGGCAGGTGGAACTAGAACAGTCTACCCCAGTGAGCGAAATAAAGGGTTCAGTTCGACATTCCAACCACCTGAAGAAGGCTGGAGCGTACAATGGCCGAAACGTTGTGATAAACATGGCGACAAAGATGAGGACAATTGTCTGAATAATGTAAATAGTGAATATTTTCTCTGTTCATAAGATGTGTATTTGGCTAGTAATAACATTTTTATTTTTAAAGTATTGATGCTGGTAGGGGTAGTAAGAGCTAGAAAGAATATGAATTGCTGAAGGTCAATTCATAAACTTTGCTCGTTTACTGACTGTTTTACTATAACTGGAGGAGAAAACTGCTGAACATGATGAGAGCCTGGATTTGAACTTTGCTCATAACAAATACTTTGCTTTGTTTTTATTTAGTGTCTCTGTTCTTCTGCCATTACAAAGCAGTGATTAGCATTCAAATCATTGAATATTGCAGAACATCTCATGGCTACCTATTCATTACAAAGTACTTCTGTACTAAAGCTTGTGAACATTAGGTAATTATCGAAGCAGAACAAAATTATCAATGAATAGAACCATATTTATATTTTCTTTTATTAATGTTTTACCCTATACAAGGGCCACTCAATATAGAAGGTTAGTGAATGATGATGTATTAACATGAGATGAGGAGGTAATTAGTGCAGTTTATAAGATCATGTAAGAGAGATAATGGTTACCGTGCAACTTGAGGAGGTTAAGAATGTAGTGATAAGGCAAGCATCCTCTTGGGAGTCAGATCCACAAAGTAGCAAATCTTGGGAAAAAGCTGTTTAAATTTCTGGGTTTTTTTTTGGTTTTTTATTATTTTACAGTAAGGTTCAACCTGTACAAGGCCCGGGGGCTTCTCAAGGCAGCAGGTTATATTAAGGGGTAGTTATTATGGATAGGAAGAGAAGATAACAATTAACATAACCCATAATTTATTATTTATTCTTTTTATTGATCACATATCATATTTCATAATTTATTCCTTTTATTATTTCACACAGCATTGTTCAGAATGTATTCCTTTTATTTGTTCACATATCATATTTCATAATTTATTCCTTTTATTATTTCACACAGCATTGTTCAGAATTTATTCCTTTTATTATTTCACACAGCATTGTTCAGAATTTATTCCTTTTATTTGTTCACATATCATATTTCATAATTTATTCCTTTTATTATTTCACACAGCATTGTTCAGAATTCCTTTTATTTGTTCACATATCATATTTCATAATTTATTCCTTTTATTATTTCACACAGCATTGTTCAGAATGTATTCCTTTTATTTGTTCACATATCATATTTCATAATTTATTCCTTTTATTATTTCACACAGCATTGTTCAGAATGTATTCCTTTTATTTGTTCACATATCATATTTCATAATTTATTCCTTTTATTATTTCACACAGCATTGTTCAGAATTTATTCCTTTTATTTGTTCACATATCATATTTCATAATTTATTCCTTTTATTACTTCACACAGCATTGTTCAGAATTTATTCCTTTTATTTGTTCACATATCATATTTCATAATTTATTCCTTTTATTATTTCACACAGCATTGTTCAGAATGTATTCCTTTTATTTGTTCACATGTCATATTTCATAATTTATTCCTTTTATTATTTCACACAGCATTGTTCAGAATTTATTCCTTTTATTTGTTCACATATCATATTTCATAATTTATTCCTTTTATTACTTCACACAGCATTGTTCAAAATGTATTCCTTTTATTTGTTCACATATCATATTTCATAATTTATTCCTTTTATTATTTCACACAGCATTGTTCAGAATGTATTCCTTTTATTTGTTCACATGTCATATTTCATAATTTATTCCTTTTATTATTTCACACAGCATTGTTTAGAATGTATTCCTTTTATTTGTTCACATGTCATATTTCATAATTTATTCCTTTTATTATTTCACACAGCATTGTTCAGAATGTATTCCTTTTATTTGTTCACATGTCATATTTCATAATTTATTCCTTTTATTATTTCACACAGCATTGTTCAGAATGTATTCTTTTTATTTGTTCACATATCATATTTCATAATTTATTCCTTTTATTACTTCACACAGCATTGTTCAAAATGTATTCCTTTTATTTGTTCACATATCATATTTCATAATTTATTCCTTTTATTATTTCACACAGCATTGTTCAGAATGTATTCCTTTTATTTGTTCACATATCATATTTTATAATTTATTCCTTTTATTATTTCACACAGCATTGTTCAGAATGTATTCCTTTTATTTGTTCACATGTCATATTTCATAATTTATTCCTTTTATTATTTCACACAGCATTGTTCAGAATGTATTCCTTTTATTTGTTCACATGTCATATTTCATAATTTATTCCTTTTATTATTTCACACAGCATTGTTCAGAATGTATTCCTTTTATTTGTTCACATATCATATTTCATAATTTATTCCTTTTATTATTTCACACAGCATTGTCCAGAATTTATTCCTTTTATTTGTTCACATATCATATTTCATAATTTATTCCTTTTATTATTTCACACAGCATTGTTCAGAATTTATTCCTTTTATTTGTTCACATATCATATTTCATAATTTATTCCTTTTATTACTTCACACAGCATTGTTCAGAATTTATTCCTTTTCTTTGTTCACATATCATATTTCATAATTTATTCCTTTTATTACTTCACACAGCATTGTTCAAAATGTATTCCTTTTATTTGTTCACATATCATATTTCATAATTTATTCCTTTTATTATTTCACACAGCATTGTTCAGAATTTATTCCTTTTATTTGTTCACATATCATATTTCATAATTTATTCCTTTTATTATTTCACACAGCATTGTTCAGAATTTATTCCTTTTATTTGTTCACATATCATATTTCATAATTTATTCCTTTTATTATTTCACACAGCATTGTTCAGAATTTATTCCTTTCATTTGTTCACATATCATATTTCATAATTTATTCCTTTTATTACTTCACACAGCATTGTTCAAAATGTATTCCTTTTATTTGTTCACATGTCATATTTCATAATTTATTCCTTTTATTATTTCACACAGCATTGTTCAGAATGTATTCCTTTTATTTGTTCACATATCATATTTCATAATTTATTATTCCTTTCAGAATATAAACTATATTTTATTGCACTCTTTTCAAATTAGATATTTCTTTGTTCTAACTTCAGCTAATTTTTAAATTGTTATCTAGCTCAGAAGTTATCCAAAGATTCAGCAGGTCTTCCAGAATGGCAGCCCAAAACACAGATCTTTCCATATGATGAACTTCATCATCCTACCCAAATCAAACCAAACCACAGAAGTAAAAAAAATATACCAAGGCAATTTTTAGCTGGAAAAATAGTAAACCATGTCTGAAATCAAGCTGTGATTGCTTGTTTTAAGTTTGAATACTCATCTTGACCAGTCTTGTCAGTGGCATGTCAAAATGCTAGTATGAGAAAAAAGTGAGTACATTGTCAAGCATCTCTCTCAATTACCGTGCCAGTGAAAAAAATCAGCTATTTTTTGCTGCTATAGCAAATGAGAGCATTGACAGAAGTTAAAGTTTATCCATCCAACTCTAAAACCAGGTAAAAACTAAATAAAATTAAAACGTAAAAAATGCATGTGTATTTGGGGGGGGGGGGGACGGGGGGGGATTCAGGGTCATTTTTTTTTTTTTAAATTGCATAATGTAGCCGAATGGTTATTGATAAACTGATTTCAAATTTCAGCCGAGTTTGCTTTTGTTTACTTAACTCTTGGGAGAGGTATGAATACACATTCCTATGCTCTTTCCTGTTATGAGAGAGTTTGAAAAAAATGTCTTGTTGATATGTCACAATGGTTGACAGAGAAGAGAGTAGGTGAGTGAGTCAGTACTTGGACAATCCATCCTATCATAAGTATCTTATTGAAGACAACAGTAACAATACAGTGCTACTACAAACATAGTCAACCTTGACAGGATCCAGTCGAAAACAGAGATTATAGGTTATTTGTCACTCAGTCTTTCCATTATGAAGAACCCATATAAAATGGTGGGTTATCCAAAGATTGCTTAGTTTCCTTGGATATTGCTGAAGACTTCAGGGTATAATCTATAACCCTACCTATACATCTCATGGTGCAAAAAGTAAATGATGTCTTAGGGCCATTATTAAGAGAACAGCACAAACTCAGATCAATTAACAACAATCGAACAGCTTCTTCCCAAAAATCAATATGTTACAGAACCAAATCCCAAGAGGATGCTTTCCCAACCACTGCAAACTTAACTCATTCAAGTCTAGAGTTAACCGTTATCTTTCTCACATATCCTCATAAACTGAACCGTTTACCACTCATACAACAACTTTTTTAGTAACCTTCTACCTTGAGTGACTCTTGGGCCTTGTATAGGTTAACATTTATAAAAAAAAAAATTTTTTAAATTTTAAAAAATTCGCACTAAATCGAAACAGTTCGGAAGTTTTTCTAAAGTTTCAATGAAGTCAGACTTGAAATAAACTGATTTAGGCAAAAAAAAGAACATGAATTTAGTATTCCATTTCTGAGAGGAGTAATTTCCTTATATTCTTAAATTATTTCAAACTATTGTTCTCTTCTTCGTTGATATAGATGTTATTATAAACACGTTTCAAACAAGTACCCATGAGTTCAATCCTTGGTTCTGGTAGTGATGCTCCAATTCAACAGGAATAAACAATAACAGGAACAAAATATCACAATAATCAACAGATAA
>OZ038497.1:97538431-97658431 GCA_964036315.1 Acanthosepion esculentum | reverse complement strand
AAGTTGACTGTAGAGCAAGAAGCTGGAAGAGAGTTCCACAGGGAAGAAGTGCAAGAAAAGAAACTGTTAGTAAAGAACTTAGGGATACATCTAGTACTGTGCTTAAATTCATAAAGTCTAGGTACTGTAAAGCAAAATTCATAAGAACAATTACCATGATAGTATTTATAGGAAAGGCACAAGCAACTATATTACAGTGGTGTGAGAGTGACTGAAGCCAGGATGCCAGGTCAGGACCAATAACATTGCAGACACTTTGGATTTTATCAAGAATCTCTAAATATATAACAGAAGCAACAGACCATATGTAGCATCAATATTCAAAGCATGGATAAATGGTAGACTTATAAATATATAAGATAGATTCTGGAGAGAAAAAGTGTCTAGCACAACACAGTGAACCCACTTTCCCAGCAGCAGACCTAGTAACTGATTAAATATAATTTTTCCACTTCATGTCAGCAGAGAATGTTAGCCCGAGAAGCCGAGATGAGTCAGTCCCATGGAGGTTAGCATCAACCATGCTGATGGAACACAGAAAGGGCTCTTTCAGATGACTAACTGAGAGTAGTTTTGTTTTGGCAGTGCTAAAATTAACAAGTCATTCCTTGCCCCAGTTAAGAGCAGATTTTAGGTCAGTTTTGAGATCAGGTGCCAATTTGATTTTATCAAACCAATTGCACTTACTATTAAAACAGAAGTAAATAGTTGTGTCACAGCATAGATACTGAGTTGAGAGACGATGACATCAGGAAGTCATGAATAAAAATTAGGAATAACGTAGGTTCAAGGATAGAGACCCGGGGGCACCTGCATTAATACAAAAAGATTTAGGAGAGTGGCCGTTCAGGATAACATTCATTTCCCGATTTGATAAAAAAGATTGAATCAGTTCAAAAATTTGTCCAGAAATACCATAACCTTTCAACTTGTGAAGACCAGTGTGCCAAACCCAGTCAAATGCCTTTGAGATGCCTAAAACAACAGCCTGAGCTTCACAATTCTTACCAAAAGCTTGATAGACTCTTGCAACAATAATCATTAATACATCAACAGTTGATCTAGAGAAGCAAAAGCTATATTGCTTATCTGAAAGAAGACCCTGTGAGGTGAGGTAATTAACCAGTTCAGAGTTGATTAGGGCCTCTAGTACTTTGCCAAGAAGAGATATGAGGCCAATAGTTAGAGGGATCTGATGCTTCACATGAGTTCTTAAAGAACTACAGAAGACAATTTCCAACAAGCAGGAAAGTAAGAAGCCATAAAGCATTTATTGTAGAGTTTAGAGAGAACAGGAGACAGTTCAAGAGCAGATTTCTTAAGGACTATTGCAGGGATACCATCAGGTCCACATGCATTTTGGAGATACAGTTTAGCTATACAGAAACTAAGGAAGAAGTTATATGCATATCACTCAGCTGAGAGCCAGTTCTAAGGAGAAAGTCAAACAAAGATACTCCAGATTAGTCAAGAGTAGAATCTGAAGAGAATTTATAAGCAAAATATTCAGCTTTATCAGACCACAAATTGGGTGACATACTATCTCAGTTATTTACATTATTCAGACTATTGTCCTCATCTTTGTCGCCATATTTGTTACATCGTTTCGGCCATTGTACACTCCGGCCTTCTTCAGGTGGTTGGTATGTCGAACTGAACCCTTTATTTCGCTCACTGGGGTAGACTGTTCTAGTTTAATGTTTAATGGATGTCAGTTATCAGTTAATTTTTCCCTCTGAAAGTTCTACACTGCCTTAACCACACTTATTGAACTCACACTCCTGTCACTGGATGTAACCAACACCTTTATCCACTGTGCCATGTGTCCTTGAGGACATCTGTGTATGAATTTCTGGGTGATATAAACCTAATGTCTTCAGCAACCATTTTTACCAGTGCTCATATTGCAATTTTTGCTGTTATCATTGCGTGTTTTTACCAGAGCTCATCTTGCAACTTTGTTGTTGTTATCACTTTTCTCTGGCACTCCTTACTACTGGTTCCCATATTGTATTCATTTCTATGCTTGCTCAGCTCAGGAGATTTTTGTGGCCTAGCATATGTGCTGATTCCTTAAGTTTACGAATTTTCCAATGGTGTTCCTTGTCTATGATCTCAAACTGATCCCAAGAGGGCGGTGATCTCCCTTCTCTCTCCATATGTGGTCAGCCATGCCTGATTTTTCCACTTCCCTTCGTGTTACAGCTTTCTAGTCTTCTTGAAGCCTCACCTTAAGGGGACGGCCTGTCTCTCCTTTATATTTCTTCATCTCAGAAATAGAGACAGATACTCAGAGCTGCCAGTATTCATGAATGCCAAAGTTGTTACAGACGATATGGTGCCTCATTCTATCAGCAAACAAAGACTTAGCCACGTTGAGGACATGTTTACAATTGTTATGTGCAGACACAAATAGGTGTCTGTTGTGATTGGAACTGTCATACTGGTATAGCCGGAAACAGTGATTCTTGTGGGCTATGGCAGCTGAACAAGCTAGTGTGAGCTATGAAGAAGATTGTGGTTTCACCTGGTATTTATGAGAAGGTATGAAAGCATCAATGCCGGCTTTAACCCAAGAAGAAACCTCTCTGACACAATTCTCAATAGGAGCGTTACAAATATCAATCCAAAGGAGCATCATGAAGAAAGTCCTTAACTGAATCCCAATCAGTATATTGGTAACAAATAGAAGTCTTGTTAACACAAGGTTCCTGTCTAATAGACGACTCAAAAGAAATCTTAACAGACACAATAGTATGTTCCAAGGACAGAGGTAAGAAACAAATCAACTAAAAAAGAATGTCGATCAGATTTATTAGGAAAACAAGTAGGGAAATCCACTTTTGAGTAAGAGACTGAGCAACGGAAAATTGCAAATCTAAATACCGGCAATATCAGTAACATTAGAATGCTTAAGCCACTTGATGTACATTAAAATCACCAAACGCAAAACTGTTTGCAGATGAATACAGAGAAAGAGCTGTTTTTATAATGTCAGCTAATATATTGCAGTTCTGAGAAGGAGAGTGATAAAGGATAAAGAGATAACTAACAGAGTGCAATAACCAAAGTAGAAAGCACATGAAAGAATCATCTGAGGACACAAGGGACATTTACCTTGCTATTGAGAGATTTTCCCAGATATCAACACTGAAGTCATGCTTATGTATGCTAGAATCTTTTCAGCAAAGAGGAAAATAGCCTGGAACAGTGAATTCATTGGTAGCAATAGAAAATTTTAAATTAGTTCCTTAAAGTGCAAAGATATCTGGAGACCTGTTTCAAGAGAAAAGATTCCACATTGCAGAAATTGGAACGGATGCCATGAATATTGGAGAAAGAAAGGTTGTGGAATGGTAGGTGATTTTTTTTTCCTGGTTTTGTCGTATTTCTTTTCAATGTATCTGTCATGAGAGGATTTTATGCCAGAAAAATGCCAGAATAATTATCACTGTCGTCAATGGCAATACAAACTGGCAACAATGACATGGCTACAACTAAAGTATATGGTCTCAGTGTTGACACGGCACTACAAGTATCCCGATATTATGCGACTGTTGATTAGAGTAGCATATCTAAACACTACCAAAGAGTCCTGGTTGCTTACTACTAGTTGGATGCAACAACCATAAAACTGCCAATCTAGTAACTGCATAAGAAAAAATCAGAGCTACTGATCAGTCAAATCCCCAAAAAGTTAAAACAGTTAAATCATTATGACCATGGAAGAAAGAACCAGTAAACCATATCCCAAACAGGAAATAAGAGCTAAACCTCTACTCCTGTTCAATAAACATGGAAGGAGTGTGGGCCGGGCGATAGGTAAGCCGATCTATTCCTATTGAACTGTTCACAGTACAGGAGGTTGGGTGATTTTATCGAGACAGGAAGGTTGCCAAGGGGGAATTACTGAATTATTAATATCACTCTGAAGGCTAACCCAGGAGTTGAAGTCAAAGGAATATTAACATAAAATTAGATCATATCATCAAGTTAACATTATTGAGAATTTATGGTTTAAATATACATATACAAACACAGCATACACACATATACATATTTTACACTGGTCATCAGAATAAAAACTCAGTTGCCAAATGGACCACTTATTCTTAATATTTACATAATTTCTGTTTAAAAGAACATTAGAAATCAATAAATATGAAATGTGTGTGTGTGTGTGTGTGTGTATATATATATATATATATATATATATATATATATATATATATATATATGGGCACATAGTAGAGTGGTTAGTATATTTACATTTCAACTATGAGACCTGGGTTTGAATATCACCATGGATGATTTGTCAGCAAGAAGACTTCCGGATGTTATTGGACTGGAAGGATTGATCCCTTTGGGAACTCCCTGAAAGCCATACCACGGGTGTTGACCCAAGCCTTGTGAGTGAAATTGGCTAGATGGAACCCTTGGGTGTCGTCGATAGCTATGCTAGTACGAAGTCACAAGTCAGCGTGGTCAAGGTCTTGAGTGTGCTGGCTTTGTTCAAATTATTGATTACGCTAGATAACAAACTCTTTCCCAAAAACTGTAACTAAGGTCTGCTCAGCATAGTTGCAGTATAAACAACAGGTGGGCTCAGTGGGTGTTGAATAAACACAAATGCACCTGAGCAAGGGTCTGCAATAGGGATTGGCTAGCTGCTCTAGTAGACAGGTATCCTCAAATACTAGCAGCCAGCTATACTATGCTATATACTACACTAATATATACATAAGACCATTTTTATTATTGTTGTTAAAAACGATTGAATGATAGGGGAAAATTGTCTATAGAGTAACCATTTGTTAAAAATATGCCTAAAGAGAAATGCTATGACTCAAAATTATATTCATATATGGATACAGTGTTATGGAATAATTTTTTGAGTTGGTGGGGGTGGTATGCAGAGGTTTGCAAACATCTATATAAAAGACTAAATCTCAGTTCATGGTATCAAAACTAATGTCTGGAATGGAGGCTGACAGCAGCATGCCTCACTGAAATCAACAGAAAAATGTGGATTCTATGTTGTTACCCAAAGAAAAAAGAAGTCTACCCAATTCTGGATAATTTACCCAGTTTCGACAAGCATTCCAATAAACTTTTCTTTGAAATATTTCTGGCATAACAAACATTCAAATAATGAAATATGGATTATATATATACATATATATATATATATATTGATAATATTAGTGGTCAATATATACATATATATATATATATATATGAAATATATAAATATATATATCTATATAAATAAATTCCCAAGAGGATAGAATCCAGGTAGAACTCAATGTCCAGGACAGAGTAAGAATATAATAAAAGGCTTAAAGACTAATATTCCATGGTTATAATTTATTACATTGGAATCGTAATCACGATCCAATTCATCAGACCTTTGTAGGTCTGATGAATTAGATCATGATTTTTGTATATATATATATATATATATATATATATATATATATATATATATATATATATAATAATGAATAAGTTTTTAATTAGTGTAATGTTATCACAGGACCAATAGTTGTCAGTACTGAAAATTTAGTTAGCGTATTTAATAAGCATTTATAAAAATATACACTCCATCAATAATTTAATTACTTTTATATGACTGAGGAGTGTAACAAATAAGTATCACAAACTTTTTATATATATATATATATATATATATATATATAATCAATTCACTCAAGCAAGGCAATAATGCCACTGAGACACAAGTGGTTACAGGGAGTGAAAGAGAATGAGAAGACTTTATTGAGGAAGAGTGAGGCAAGGACAATAAAGGAAAAGGATTCAGGAAGACAGAAGATGGCGGCTGACTTCGAATTTAAATTTTTGCAGATCGTAGTTATCAGGGAAGCAAGAAATCAGGAGGGAGTCTCACATGAGAAAAGTGCGAGAAAAAAAACTCTTCAAATAGAAGCGGTTGTTTCATCTAGCTCAATGATTTCCCACCGGTGGAGCATCGTAATATTTTGGTGGAGCATGCATAGGATGTGCACCCTTCGGCTTACTATACCAACAGAATAAGGGGGCAACTCGAGAATGAGTTATTGACAGTGAATTGTTTTCTAGTGAGTCTGAGTGTTAATGTTAATGTAATGTATATAAAAATATTTTGTGTGTATGTACGTACGTGTGTAATTGGCATACATGTAAGAATTAAATATTACAGGGGGGCACCAGAATTTTAGAAATACTAAAGTGGGGCATGGCCCAAAATCGTTTGGGAACCACTGATCTAGTTAGTTAAATAGTAAAACAATGAGACCTATTTGTCAATCTAGTATCCACCTTAGATTTATGTAGTCAGGGTGCCAGGAAAAAAAAAGCTTATCAGGACAGCTGCCATGAACATATTTGTAGAAAAGACAGAGGTAAGCCATGCAATGTCAGTGAGAATGTGACTGAAGTTGAGATGCCTGGTCAGGATTGATTACATTACAGATGTAGGAAGAATGTTCCTAGCCCAGCCTATTTTCCAAAAATTTAGTATTTCAATGACAAAACAATAGAATACTAAACTTGGAAAGTGGGTCATTTAGAGAACATTTCAGCACTCCTTTACATTATATGACCTTATCAAACTTCATCTTGTTCAGTGGAAGATAATTCATCAAATGAGATTCATGGGAGATAATCTGGATTAAGTTCCTTTGATTTTATGATTTAGCCTTACATTCATTTTAAAACATTCAATCAAAAGAAAATAATCCAACAAACATCACTTGAAACAGTGAACACACAAAAAAAAACCAAAAAAATCATATAAAACATAGACCTACCTTTAAGAGAAATAATTCATCCCAAAAGTTTGGATTACCTGTCGAGGGGTCTTCTCCCTGAAGAACAGAAAAAAATATTAAGAAAACAAGTATCAAATCAAGCAGAAAGGATTAGTCTGTCTTCATACTATTCTGTAAATCAATAAGGTGCTTAGATGAAAGAATACTTTTGTTGCTACTATTACTATGAATGAAAAGTTAAAAGGATGCAAATTACGAAATGGGAAATTGCTGAGAAAAATTTCTCATCCAAGTTCCATTTCAGATTTTAGCCAGCATAGTGAGACAACTGAGAAGATTTTTCTCAAAAGTAATGTTGGGATCAATATAAGACCATAGTTTTAGAAGAATAATTTCTGTCAACAATAATAACATCACTTTAAAACGTCAATCCTTGGTGCTGCCAAACATCAAATGTTTACATATTCTCTATATCATCGCCAAATGAAGAAAAGAAAAATCCATCTCATTCAGCTCAAAAAGAGTGAATTTAACCTATCATTGTTATGTTTTTTTGTGAATTCTATCTTTTACATTACTCATAAGTCCAGTTGGAAAATTCACGCAAAAAAATTTGTTTTCATTTCACTCGTTTTTTAATCCTTCAATAAAGGCCAAGGGTGTGAGAATATGAGAAAAAAAACGTTGTTAAGAAAAGAGAATGATAAAAGAAAGGGAATTAAGAAGACAAAACTTAACGATTGATATTGTATTTAAATTTTTGAAGATCAAACTTGACTGGAAAGCAAGAAGTCAAAAGAAAGTTCCAGAAGTGCAAGAAAAAAACTGTTAGGATTGAACTTGTAGATCTATAGCCATTTTTTGTGATTTAATGTGTACGAATATGAGTCTGTCTATATTTCGGAGATGAAGAATTGTAATTGCCTGTATATATATAAAACAGAAGATGTCGGTCTGTCTGTGTGATACCTTTTCGCTCACGATCCTTTAAAAAAATTAATCGATAAAGCTGATGAAAAATCGATAAATCCAACATTTTCCTCCGATTTCGTTCAAACTCATGATGAGCTCAATGATACCTCATTTTTATTTCTACACCACTGCATTAAGCAAAAACCCCAAAAATGAAAAATCAAATTTTAAACTAAAAACTCCCTCAATTTTCAAGTTATCTAATACAAACTTCACTCAACTGTAGCCAACAATAAGTTGATTGTTTAACTTGATAATTGAGTTCATATGGTGAAAAACCCCATAAATAGCGAAAAATGGTGATTTTTACTGGTTTATTTTTTATTTTTTGTTTATTTTTCAACCAATTTTCATCAAACTTAATAATGGCTTTATAAATGTATCCTCTTTTACATCCCTGGTAGAACACTGACAAACTGAATTTCAAAAACTCAAAAATAATTGTGGTCTAAAGTGGGTCTTCATGTTGCCCGTTTTACCCCTTCATGTCCTCGGCTAACTTCAATTGAATAAATACAGACTACTTCTGTTATATCAGTAAATGCATAAATTCAAAATGTTTTTTAATGAAAGTACTTTAAAGTAATTGAAGACAGACTCTGTTACATCTAAAAATGATGCTGTTTTTGCTCCATTCTAATTGAACGCTTTTTCTGATCAACCAGCTGTGTATGGCTGCTAGTTTACATTATTTACATTGTTCATACTGTGGTCCTCATCTTTATTGCCATATTCACAATAGAATATGGCAATAAAGATGAGGATAACAGTCTGAATAATGTAAATGAATATGAGTCTATTAAAATGTCAAAAAAATGTTGTGGGGATGCAGAATTTAAATATTGATGTTTTTTTTTGATAGTATGATTAAACTATTTACTTACTAGCATAGTACCCACAAAAAATGATGGGGTTATTCATGCATGGATAAATTATACAAATACCTACATATACAAGAGAGTAGTGAAATGTACTCAGCCCAGCCAACTTCTCAACATCAGACCAAATATCATATATAAGTATGTGTTCAACACTTTTGCACAGTGTTAAATTTTTGCAGGATAATTAAAGTTGTTTTTGGGGACAGTTCCATAACAATGGCAGACAAAATCTGGTGCCTTACTTTTGCTCTATAGCTGTGTAAAAGAATAAAATACAAAGAGTTATACCTGAAAAAATGCCTCATAGATCTGGACAAATTTCTCTTTCAAAGGGATCTTGTTTGAAGAGCCCCTTCGTAACAAAACAGACGACGTCCGTTCCTTTGTAGAAGACGGTTCATGCGACATGGTTTTACTGGGCAGAGGTCAGCATCACACAACACCTGCAAAAATAACAGAGTAAGGCTATTTTAACACAATGCACAAAAACAAAAAATAATAATTCACCTATTTTTCCTCTTGTAGACAAAAAAAAAACAGATAATTAATCTTACGACTGAGAAAAGCATGCTTGCTGAGAAAATCAACAGTTACCTGGCTTTAACCTGGACTGGAATACTGACAATAGGAAATATATAATTCTTTCAGCCACAAAACAAGCTAAAAAAACGGCACGTTCTCTCCTAAAACTTTTGACAAATTTTAACCTTCATGCCCACAATAAAATAGTTTTTCCCTTGAAACAGCTATTATTTTGTATTTCGTTCATTTCCTCAATAATTGTTATTGTTTTAAAAAATGAGGATTAAAATTTTATTATTAAACACTATTAGATTGTTCATGTACAAGAATAATTTTATATTTACAACATTTATAAGATAAAGAAGAAACAGGAAACATTTATCAATCTAACATGTTTTTGCTTTTATTAAAGCTTCATCAGAGACTGAGATATGGAGAAAAAGAAGAAAAAAATCATGGTATTTTTACTTTTTAGTGTGAAAAAAAAAAAAAGAAATTAATGTTCAACCACAAATGATTTGCTAAGGAAACTAACACTCATATTAATATTATGAAACAACTCCTACTTAGAAATTAGCATATTATCGTGGCTTTCTCATCTCAGATCTTTCATTGTGTTTTGTAACACCTTCTTTCAGCTACAAGCTGATTAAGGCGGTGCACTTTCTGTTACATGCCACCCACAAAAACACAAGAAGTTATTTTCCAATCCTCCACGTCCACAAGCACAACTGATAAAAGCATACAGCTAAACAATTTTAACTTAAAGAAATAAAGGTGTACGTATCTGTCTACATTTCTGAGATGAGGTATTATGTACACTATTTACATTATTCGGACTATTGTCCGAATCTTTGTCGCCATATTTATTACATTTCAGCCTTCTTCAAATACCTGAAGTAGGCCGGATCCTACAATGGCCGAAACGTAGTAATAAATATGGCGACCCAAGATGAGGACAATAGTCCGAATAATGTAAAAGGTGTATGTATTTTCTATAAATATTTTTATAGCATTTATTCTTGTTTGGTGTCTCAACCACATGAATTTAAGAGTGCTACTAGATTGGCAACTAGGTCTCAACTTTTTCACTGATTACAATTCAGAAAAATGAATGTGTAAATTAAATCTGAATTTCAGTTGCAATGGCTGGCTCGTACTAATAAAACTGAATAAATAATTAGTTTCTATTCTAATAATCAGAATAATGCGAGTCCATGGCACAAAACCACTGGTATGAACAAACACATATGTATGTGGTCTGTCTTAACCTGGAAATATCCAGGCATTTACTTTTAACAAAATAAATAATGTTTAAAAAATAAACAACCCAGTGCAATGAAACTTTAATCCTAATCAAAGTTCTGCATTAACACTTTTTTGAGATAACAATGAATTTTCCAGATACTACTATTTAACCCATAGCTGTGGGGTAGAGATGAATTCACACATTTCTCAACTGGAATAAAAACTCATCTCTTTGATTTCTCATTCTGAACCATTATCCATTATATCAGATGTACATCCTGTTGATCGCCAAACAATAGATGTATCATATTTTGTTTGGATAAAATAATGTTATTTTTTATTCAAATAACAAAGATAAGGAGCGGAAAATATAAAAGAACCACGATGTCCATATGAAAAAAAAAAATACAGGGAACAAAGTTGTAGCGTTCATGAAGGCATCACTCCCATTTTTGTCATACTTTTAAATCCTTCATTTTGATTCTTTTGAAGGTTCTGTAATGTATCCTGACATCTCAACTTCACTCACTTTCTCACCAACATGATGTGGCTTCCTTCTGTCTTTTCTATAAGTACTTTCATAGCAATTGTTCTGATGACCTTTCCTGCTTGGTACCTCAACTGCATGAATTTAAGAGTGCCACTAAATTAGCAACTAGGCCTCACCATTTACTGTTGAACGATATAGATGGAACCCTATCTTCTATTCTAATAGTTTCTTTTCTCACAATTCTCACCTAGGGAACTCCATCCCACTTTCTTAATTCCCTGCCACCTACAATCTTCAAAATTTTAAAAGCAATGCCAATCGTCATCTTCTCTCTTCCTAAACATGTTCTTTTATTTTTATTTTTTTTCCTCACTAAAGTCTTCTCATTCTGCTTGGGTATGTTCACACAATTTAGGGAAACCTTTTTCACAACCGTTATTTAAAGTTGGTTTTCTGTGTCACGCCAGAAGATTTTTCTAATCTAAGTCAATCCTTCATATCTACCAATCAATCTACCATTCACCCATCCATGAAATACTGTAGCCATATATGATCTTGTGCCCCTGATGTTCATCTTAAGGTTCTTGACAAAATCCAAAGATGGATATGCAATGTGATCAGTCCTGACTTTGGGGTCTCAACTCCAGTCACTTTCTCACCGATGTAATGTGGCTTCCGTCTGTCTTTTCTATAAATATTTTCATAGCAACTGCTCTGACAAGCTATTTTCACTGGTGCCCTGACTGCATGAATTTAAGCATGCTACTAGGTTGGCATCTCAGTCCCACCCTTTTACTATCGAAACAGTTAAATGTAACCACCTTTTCTTCTCCAACAGTTTCTTCTCTCACTTCCCAACAGTGGAACTTCCTTCCTCTTACTTGCTTCACTGATAACTATAATCTTCAAAAATTTAAATGTAATCAACATCTATTGCCTTGATCCGTGTTCTTGATTTTATCCTTTCCTCAACACCCCCCAATCACATACCCAGTCTTTTCCCTTACTTACACTTTCTGTAACCCCTTGCGTACTAGTGGCACTGCCAACTTGCTTGGGGGTGAATTGCTTTAAAAAAAAAAAAAATCAACTACTACCTACCTACATTTGAGTTTATTTTTTATTTTTTCAACAGAGGTAAATAACTTCACCTATCACCCGGTTCTACTCCTCCCTGGTGTTTTGAACAAGAGTAGACATTTATCACTCATTTCCCATTTAGGATTAAGTTTCTGGTTCCTTCTCCTCATTTTCTTTCACTCCCAGTAACCCTTTGCATCCTAATGGCATTATCACCTTGCTTGGGGGGAAATGATTAAAACAAAAAAAAAATAGGCATTAAAATTATTTCAACATTGAAGTCGATGGCTGGCTGGCTGTCATCAAGCCAACTGATCACTTTCTCTTCACAGAAAAAAAGCAATAAACCAAGAAGTTATTACTTTTAACAGATTTGTACTCAGGACAAAGTTGTAAGATTAAATATTTAGACGGCCTTAAAAATTTATGCAGATAGCCAACATTTTATTGTATTCAACTCCTCTTTTCTTCCCTCACAAGACATAAATGAAACCTAATCAATTTTCTATCTTATAATTAAAACTGACTTACCCATTATTCATTTTTTGACTTGGATTTCATCCATCTTTCATTAGAAACTTTATTTATACTACTACTACTAGTAGTAGTAGTAGTAGTAATAATACCCTGAGTTTTTATTAGGCACTTAGAGAACTTAAAATGGTTACCCAGTTACTTATATCATTTTACTTACAATTGCCATGTAATGCAAACAATAGCCAGTGCATTATTTAAAGAAATTAGCTGTAAATAACTCGTAGTACCTTCTTATAGCCATTTGTCACATATATTATTGTCAACTAAGACTGCTGTACACTATTTACATTATTCAGACTATTGTCCGCATCTTTGTCACCATATTTATTAAAGGCGTTGGTTAGATCCAGTGACAGGACCCAAAGAGTGTGAGTTCAATACCCGGTTAAGGCAGTGGAGAACTTGGAGAGGGGAATTAACAGGAGATAACTGATAACTAACATCCATTAAACATGGCACGTAGAACTAGAACAGTCTACCCCAGTGAGCGAAATAAAGGGTTCAGCTCGACATTCCAACCACCTGAAGAAGGCAGGAGCGTACAACAGCCGAAATGTTGTAATAAATAAGGCGACAAAGATAAGGACAATTGAATAATGTAAATAATGTACATAATACCTTATCTCAGAAATACAGACAGATACTAAGACTGTTGTACATGGGCCAAGGAAAAAGCCAAATGATCTTAGAAAATGATCACAACTGATGAATGAAATGAGTTTTAAAGACACTTATTTGATGAAGTGGATATCTTACTCCGTTAAACTACTTGATGGAAAACTTGTGTTGCATCCTGAAGATGAAGTTTGACATTGGCGTCATTAATTTACATTTAATGTAGTACTATTCAAGATAGCCTGTAATCCATTTTATATAAAGAAATACAACAGCTCACAAAAATCAATGGCTCAACTATTTCTACAATTAGCTTCCCCACATGCAGTATATATAACCTTGCTAATAAAGTGAACCTCGGAAAATGCGGTAAGATCCATAAAAGGCTGGGTGGATATTGATGGAAAGGTGGTGTGATGTTTCAGGTTGGGTTTATATGAGGTGAAGTGGTGATCCCTTGACAAGTTCCGGTTAAGATAACAGCTCAGACCTTGATTTTTTTTTTTTTTAGGCACATGTAACTACATGGTCCAAGAAGAAACCAAATGGTCTTACAAAGATAATCACATCACAACCATGGATATCTGTATAAAGTGGATTTCAAAGACACTTGTTCAAGTTGCACAACTCGACAGAAAACTGGTGCTGTGTTCTGAAGCGGAAGGCTGAGATTAGACGTTTGTAATTTACCTTTAATGTACCGCTATTCAGGATGCTCTGTAGTCTTGATTTATATAAAGAAATACAATAACAAAAAAAAAAATCAGTTGATAAACAAGTTCAATATTTTACATTAAGTTATGAAGTAATTGTTCAAAGTAATGCAGTTAATTGAAATAAGTGCTGCGTAATTTGTTTTTATTATTAGAAGAAGCTTTGTAAGATTTCTTACTAATATTTACTCCAACTTTATTCATGCTAGTAGTAGTATCATGAATTTTTATTAAATAAATAATTGTAAACTATTATTCATCTTTTGACTAGTAAAGATTAAAATTGCTGACAATTTGCTAGAATGACTGATCCATTTCCTGTTTCCTGTTCTTGTCAGAGTCCTTATAAATTTATAATGTGGTTCTTTTGTACTCAACAGTTGACACTGTATCATTACCCAATAAAACTAGCAACATGTGCCGTGTCACTTATGACACAAAATATTCCCTCTTGAAAATATACCATTAGCATCATTACTTATTTACAAAAAACAGAACGATCATATTGTTAGTGTGTAAGCAGTCATCCTAGAAACTACAAAAATTCACAGGATAGTGGATGACACACGCCTTGAAACGTGAGCCATGAAGCAAAGTTTGATTGGCTGATTCGTCCGTTAGGTAATTTAAAGCCAGAAAATATTTTTTGTAAATTGTAAGAAATTTTATTTTGAAATAATAACAATTTATAGATACAAGTTCTACTAATTAACCCATAGGTGGGGGTGGATGAAATGGATCCATATTTTTTCCCTCTACATGTACACAAATATAATATAGTTATTATATAACTAGGGGCAGTGGGACCCCCAACCATTATCCATATAAGCAGAGAGAAGCAGGAAGTTAGTAGTAAGTGACAAGTAGTCGGTAAATAAGTGACCAGCCATCAGTAAGGAAGGGACCGGCAGTCAGAGAGGGAGAAGGGTCCAGTGAACAATGAGGAATCAGCAGTCACCTAGAAGGTCAGTGAATGTAAGGGTCCACTTTCCATAACCAGAAGTTAGTAAGATAGCAGTCCACCTTGACAAAGCTGAAAGACGACATAGACAGCTAGGTAAGAAATTATATAGTTACTATTTCCCAACCAGTGTCTCGAAAAGCATTTGTCATTATTCTTTGTTGAATTCAATCACGACCAAATAGACAAACCTGTGAAAAATAGCTTGTCAGGTTTATATATGCATAGAACAGACTTTGGAAGTCATCACAGTTGTGCAGTGCACAACAGACTTGTGGAGTACATCGTCACATAAAGCATGTTTTTCATTCTTTTTTCATTAAGCTATTCTGTTCTGTTCATGAAGTATGATGTTATAATAATAATAATAATAATGCCCATAGTAGAGAAAATTCAAATGGGAGAATAAATCTTTCTCCTAAAGCAACTTCCCATTATAAGCCCAACTAGAATTGGAACTCAGCTTTTTCAATTAGCAATTCCATTGCACCACCTACACATCCCAGCTCACAGCACCTGGTATTCCCAAGCGGTAACCCATCTAGGTACTGACCAGGCTCAACGTTGCTTAACTTCAGTGACTGTACGGGAATCAGTGTTTCAATGTGATATGACTGTAAATTATGGTATTACTTAATGAGGCGTGTGATATTAATGAAAGAGAAAGTGGAAGGAAGTGAAGATTATGAGGATGGGAGGATAGATAGCAGCAATTGGTCCTTGATTTATTGTAGTATTCAAGGAAGCACCCACACAGAAGTTGTTTCCACCAAGTAGCAGTTTTCCAAAAAAAAAAAAAAATCTGTATGAGTGGAACTTTCTTACATTTGAAATATAGAGAAAATGTGGATGATTCAACACTATAGATGTGGCATGGTCAGCCCTAGCTGTCAAGGTCTGAAATGTTGAAACTAACGAATGGAGCTCATCTTAACATTTGCCATTGAAATAACTACATAGCAGCGATAGTATTGCAATGTTACATCTGTGGAAAAAAAGGCTGTAGAGTGAAAAATAAGTCCCCCACCAAAAGACCCCTGTGATTGTGAACCCTACTAAGGCTGGAAAGTGAGGGCCAGGCAGCTCCAACTCAGATATAACAGCTTTACTTTGCATGATACCAGTAAAAAAAAATAAAAACAGGTTTATTTACATACTAGTGTACCCATGTCATCAAAATTGACAGCAAAAAGAAATGTATTACAAGTAATATATATTATATTATAAGTAATTTTCATTTAATCCACGAGTAATTTTGTAATTTAAAATAGTTTTTTAATGCTAATAATTGAACAGTGTAAAATTTATAAACAGCTCAGGAAAGATAACAGTATTTTATCCTCATAAATGTTACAGATTTACAATCAAAATTTTTTTTTACTGCAAAAGTTTCCAAAGCACAATAACGTAAAGCTTCTACTTGGGTTTTTGTTAAATGTCAAAATTCTGAGTGTCGAGATTCAATACAATTTAGTTCTTACAGTGAACTGTGTCACTCTAAGGAGTGGTTCTCTTTGTAGTTCACTGCCCCTCCCTTGCTAACCTGTGCGAAGAGAGAGGGAAAGAAGGGAATTGCTTTGTAGTTAGCTTTTTGCATGTGGACGTGAACGGGGGCATTTTCACACTGCCCCTCAATTGTTAGAGACAAAAAAAAGTAAAAAAACTTATATTGATCCAATGACCACTCAGCCAGAGAGAGCATCATGGCCCAACAAGTTTTTATTTACCCTTTTAAGGAATGCACGTTCCCTTGTTTAGCACATCAGGACAACTTTCAAAAGCTGGACAACACTTTGCAGATACCTCTCCCGAGTAAGACCTCCCCATAGAAGAGAACACGACTAAAGACTGTGTGTACGCCATCCCGTGCAGCTGCGGAAAGAAATATAAAGGGGAGACAGGCCGCCAACTTAAGGTAGGGCTTCAAGAACACCAAAAAGCTGTAATACAAGGGGAAGTGGAAAAATCAGGCATGGCTAACCACATATGGAAAGAAAAGGGAGATCACTGCCCTCTGTGGGATCAGGTTGAAATCATAAAAAAGAACATCACTGGAAAATTTGTAAACTTAAGGAAGCAGGCATATGCTAGGCCACAAAAATCTCCTGAGCCAACCAAGCATAGAAATGAATACAATATGGGAATTAAGGAGTGCCAGAAAAAAGCGATAACAACAACGAAAATTGCAATATGAGCTCTGGTAAAAAAACATCCAATGATAACAGCAAAAATTGCAATATGAGCACTAGTAAAAACGATTGCTGAAGATATTATGTTTAAAAGTCCCAGAAAGTCATACACAGATGTCCTTAAGGACACATGGTACAGTGGATAAGGGTGTTAGTGACAGGACCCAAAGAGTTGTGAGTTCAATGGTTAAGGCAGTGGAGAACTTGGAGAGGAGAATTAACATGAGATAACTGATAACTGACATCCATTAGACATGGCACGTGGAACTAGAACAGTCTACCCCAGCAAGCAAAATAAAGGGTTCAGTTCGACATTCCAACTACCTGAATTAGGCTGGAGGGTACAACAGCTGAAATGTTGTAATAAAATATGGCAACAAAGATGAGGACAATAATCCGAATAATGTAAATAGTGTAAAATATATAAATATATACATACATACATACATACATACATACATATATATATATATATATATATATATACATATATATATATATATATATATATATATACATATATATATATATATATATATATATATACATATATATATATATATATATATATATATATATATATAAAAACATACACAATGATACATATAAATAATCATTCCATTTAGATATCATGTCCGAAGTTGGAATGATTATCTATATCTATCATTGTGTATGTTTATGTGATGCCCTTTATATTTCTTGATCATTTAATTTTGGTTATCAATCTTTATTCATATGTTGATATGTGTATGTGGGTATGTAGGTAAAAGTTTTCTTAAATAATTTTCTGACATTTATATACCTAGGTATATATGTAAACATAGGAGATAGACACGCGTTTATTACTCCGTGGGTTTTTAAGATTGTTAACGTTTTCTTCCTCAGGGTCCTTTAAGTACAATTTAATTTAGTTCCACCCATCTATTTTTCTATGTTAAATGTATATATGGATGGATTGGTTTTTTTTAAAGACTTTTTAAATTTTTAAAAGGTTTTTTTACCTTTTTTTTAATTTTTTTTATATTTTTAAAGAATATTTTACCTTTTAATTATATATATATATATATATATATATATATATATATATATATATATATATATATATATATGTGTGTGTGTGTGTATATGTATATATATATATATATATATATATATATATATATATATATGTGTGTGGATTTGTGTATATGTATATATATATATATATATATATATGTGCGTATGTGTATGGGTGTGCATGTTTAGGTATGTGTATATATACATATGGGTATATAGGCATATATATGGGTATGTGTATATGTATGTATATTTGTATGTAAGTGTATATGTATAATTAGATGGATAGATAGTTAGATACGTTATATATTCGTTTAGTTGAGTGTCTGTATGTATATGTATGAAGGTGTGTAAAGTTTTATGTATATATGTTATGTGCACATATGTGTATGTGTGTATGTATATATATATGTGTGTGTGTGTGTGTGTGTATATTTATATGTGTACACGCATATATGTACGTGTAAATATAGATAAGTTGTGTATGCGTGTATATATGTAGGTGTTTTGGGGCATAGAAATAGTAGGTCCTTACTAGATTTAATATTCATTGGTTTTTTATGTTTTTGTAACCTGTAGGATTTATTACTTTTGTCAAAATTTCTTGATCATTCAGCAGCTCTTTTATAAATGCCCTTCGATTTTAGTTGCTCCCCCACCCCTATCTTTCCCCTTGTTTTTCTTTTCTTTCTCATCTTCTGATTTTTAAGTTTAGATTATTGTGTGTAATGTCACTAAAAATGTATAGACCCATTTCCGGTGTCAGTTTTTACATTAATTTAGGTCATCGATTTAAGAATGAGTTATGCATCGGAAAATAATTCAACTTTATCTGTATCACTCGTCTGTTACCCCTCTCTAGATCTTTCTGTTACCCCTCACATTCGTCCTCCACTCTCATACATACACTCTTGCTAAATTTATTTTTTTATTCCCGGAGTTATTTTTTCTGATTTCTTTTTGAATTTGTAGGTCTGATGAATTGGATCATGATTACGATTCCAATGTAATAAATTATAACCAGGGAATATTAGGGTTTAAGCCTTTTTATTATATATATATATATATATATATATATATATATATATTTATTTTAATTTAAAGAAAAAACAGACCACTTTAAGGTTACATTGTTATAATTTATTTCATCAGTGATTTAATTTTTCTCTGAATCTTCAGACTTCACTTTTTTATTTTTATTACAATACTTAATATTATGGTGGGTAAAGATCAGACATTGATCTATTTATTCGGTTAACTCACCAGTGTAACAGAGAGAGAGTTTGGGAACCACACACAAACACACACATATATATATATTTTTTTTTTTTAATTGAAATCGGAGTAGATTTGAACAGTGAAATTAGATCAGAACAATTTTGTTTACTGATGGGAATCTGAACTAGCCCATTTGGAATTGGGTCATTAGGAAGACAATGGAAAAATGATCAAGATAATTTTTATCCGTTAAAATTTGAAATAGAGTTTACTAAGGCTATGAGGAACTTTGAAATTCACATGATTTTGGGTTGAAGGCAGCACTCATGATAATTGCGTGCGGGCCAAGGGTCGATTTATGATCAGCCAGGTTTATCTACATAGACGCACACAGAAATCGGTTAGAGATTACTACTATTGTTACTACCGCCAAGGAGGAACGCAACTATAAACTTTAAGCCGCGCACAGAAATCTTTATCTCTCCATCGCAAGAGTTGTATATCATTTTGAGATGATTTCACAACAAGCTAATAACAACCCACTCTCTCTCTGTCTAGAATCCAGTGTATGAGTTTTATGTCAATTATTTTCTTTTCTGTAACCCGTTTCTTTTCTATACTATTCTTTTCTGCTATATAAGACATTAACAATTCAACCATGGAATAGTTGTTTGTCTGGCTTTCTGCAGATATATTTTTTTTTTAAGCTTTTCACCCCAGGCAAGGCTGGAAGCCACTAGCATGCAAGGGGTTACAGAGGATTTGGAGAGAGAGCAGATAGGATTGTTAGAGGAAAGGATGTGGAGAAGGATAGAGGATAGATCAAGGCAACTGGAGATGTCGATTGACGTTACACTTGAATAGTTGGAGATCATAGTCATCAGGGAAACAGGAATGAGGAAGGGAGTTCCATAGGCGTGAGGTGCGAGATATGAAGCTATTGGAGTAGAAGAGACGTCTACATTTAATAGTTTCAACAATGAAAGGATGGGAATGGGATGCCAGCCTCGTAGAACGCTTGAATACATGGAGCCTGGGAACCAGCGATAGCAGCTCATCGGAGCAATTACCATGGAAGTATTTATAAAAGAGACAGAGAGAGGCAACGGTGCATCTATGAGAGAGAGACTGCAGACGAGAAGCCAGAGAAGGGCCAATTACATTGCATACCTGTTTCTAGATCTTATCAAGAACCTTGAGGCAAACAGAAGGGGCTCCAGACCATATATGGCAGCAATACTCCATGCAAGGGCGGATGGTTGCTTTGTAAATTTGGAGGATCAATTCAGGGGAGAAAAATTTCCTGGCCCGGCACAGGGAGCCAACTTTCCTTGCGGTGGATGAAGCAATCGACTCAGTGTATTTGTTCCATCTCAGGTCAGCAGACAGCGTGAGACCGAGAGCAGCCACAGAGAGGAGCTCTCGAGAAGTTGAGCTTCAGACATTCTAATGGGATGCAGGGAAGGATCCCTGTGGTGATTAATGGGGAGCAGTTTTGTCTTGGAGGCGTTAAAGTTAACCAGCCAATATATATATTTTTTGGTGTATTCTAAATTTCTTAGCACAGACTCTCCAGCTGTGTCTACATCTTCAGTTGACAGTAAATGGATGAACATCACTTCTGCTTTCTGGATCAAACCAAACACAACGTGGGCAGGAAGCAGGATTAAACCAGTGGGCCGGTCGAATAATCTACGGATGTTCAGGGGACTTACGGTCACTCCCTTAAGTTCGGTTAAGACCGAATAGACACCTCAACCCAGAGAGTAAGACATCGGAGGTTGAGGGGTTGGGGCGAAAGTGTTAGACCAGAAATGATATGGGGGGGGAAAGAAAAGAAAAAAGGGGGAAGTAAAGAGATAAGAAATAAGAGATGGGCGTAGGGTTTTGAAGGAAGTGGGGGTATAGCTTGATGTTTGGGCAATTTAGAAAACACAGATTTTAACGTTTGATAGTAATTTAAATGTTTAAATACTCCACAAATAAACTAGATTTAATGCTTCATAGAAATTTAAATATTTAACTTCTCTGCAAATAAATTAGGGATTTAATATAAACTGAATATTATATTAACAAACAAATATAAAAATAAAAAGTAATATTTTAATATTGTGAATGACGGTTAATGTAAAATCTTTTTTAGTTTGAGTATAATTCATCAATTTAATCTGAAGCTATTTTTAGATGAGTAATATTTCTTAATTAAAATTTAAGTTTCAAATCAAGATGAAGTAAGATCTGAAGGCAATAATAAAAGAATTTACTGTTTTTACATACACACACCACATACATATTTACGTAAATACACATACACATATATTCGTATACATGTACAATTACATATATAACCACATACACATGTATCGATACACTTCAGTATACACACAAATACATACACAAATATTTACATATACATATTTCCACACACATCTATCTTTATACATATTTAAATTTTCTCTTAAATTTTACTGTTAACATTAGTGAATTAAGTGTTTAAATTTAAAAGAAAAGAAAAAAAATATACACACCTACACATACACAAGGCGTATCAAAAATACTTTTACTAACTTTGGGGGTGGGACAAAAGTCAATATAAACATATGTCCGAAGTTTAAAGAAAGTTTATGTTAGATGGCGTTGTGTTGCCATGGAGACGACATTACATTTGTCATTTGTGTACATTTGAGAGTAGTCTGTTTTCAATGTTTAACAGGTGTACTATTAAGTTAACTGAGAAGTGTGTCCTGTTTAACATTGGCAGAATATTGATATCATGAGCTGGCAGGTATGACTTTTACATATAGCTGCACATGTGGTAATGGATGCGAGACAGCACAACTGGATCAGATTGCATTTCCAGACCAAAGACAGCCGAGTCATCCAACTTTTGCTGCTGTTTATCATTGGGTTACGGATACGGGATCTGTGGCACAAGGATGATCCGCTCTTACACCTGACCGCAAAGAACACATTCTACAGGCTGTTGGAGACGATCCAGGTATCAGTACACATCAAGAGGCCCTAGCATGTTGTAAAGTCTCGTAGTACTGCAAGAGCAGCTCCTGTATCTTTATAATTTGCAATATGAGCAGGGTCTTTTGCCCTTTGATCACTCACTTTGGGAGAACTTTGGCCGATGGTTTATTGTACAACCTGCCGATCCATTGCTTGTCTCTTCAGTCTTGTTTATGGAAGAGGCAACATTTGGAAGAGGTGGAATAACAAATTTACACAATCAACATTTGTGGGCAGATCAGAATCCCCATAGTACAGTAAGTTAGACACCAATATCAGTTTACGATTAATGTGTGGGCTGGAATTGTAAGTGATAGTCTGATAGATCCATATGTCCTCGCAGCACGTCTTACAGGAGCTGTCTACAGAGGATTTATTTCGAACACACTTCCAGACCTGCTAGAGGATGTACCCCTGCTAATACAAAGATACATGTGGTTTATGCATGATGGAGCTCTGGGGCATTTTAGTCACATTATTCACAATGCTCTAGCTGACATTTACCATAAAAGATGGATAGGTAGTGGATGAACGGTTCCATGACCTGCACATTCTCCCAACTTCAATCCTTTGGATCTTTAACTGTGGGGGCCACCTAAAACAATTGGCTTATGCAGCAGATATTAATAATGCAGTAACACTTCATCAGCATGTCATGAGGCCTGCAAAACCATTTGACATTGTGTGGGAGTATTTGAAATGGTCTGCCAGTCAATGATCCGATAGGTGCATGCATGTGTAGATGCAAGCGGATATTTTGAACATTTGTTCTGAGTTGCTGGGAGGAACAACAATGGTCTTTCGGACATATGTTTTTGGCTTGCATCTTAAATTATACATTTAACAGTATCTACCGTAAACTTTAAACTTCATAACTCAAAGACGAAGGATTTATAGACGTATGTTTATGTGGACTTTTGTCCTTGTTTTGGTGTGAGGAAGCCGCCACCAAAGTTTGTAGAAGTATTTTTGATATGACCTATATATATATATATATATATATATATATATATATATGTGTGTGTGTATGTGTGTATCATTAGCTGCCAATCTGTTCAATTCCACACAACAGAATAGCAAGAGAAATTGATTAATTGATTTGTTGTTTTATTTTAGTATTTGTGCGTAAGTGAATGTTACGAACTTGACTGGAATTTAAACTTTAGTTCTCCAATTTAAGGGAAAGCAAACATTTCATTAGAAACAAAGAAAAGAGTCCTGAACTGTTATGTAATATCCATCCTTCTATATGGCAGCGAATGATAGACAATCTCCTCACAGATGAAAAAGAAACTTGGAGCATTGTTCAACAGAAGGATACTGAGAATACTGTGGACTAAAAAGGTGAGGATGACAAAGTTCTAGAGAAAATGGGAACAAAAAAGACACTAATACTTATAATCAGGATGAAACAGAAAATTTGATACTCGCAGGGCTTGAGAAAGTCAAAAAACAATATTTATTAAGAACTACAAAGGGCAGGAAACTGTGGAGAGCCATGATTGCCAACATACTGAAGGTGCATGACACATAGAAGAAATAAAGGGTCAGTAAGAAAATTAGGAACATAAAACCAATGAGTTTATGCGGAAAAGGGTTGAAAGTTTTGTGGGTCACTAGGTACCTCTTCTTGTCACTGTCAAACAGAGATAAATGGTGTGGTCTGGACAAAACCATCATGTAAGGCACCCTTAAACGTGGATGTAACAGAGGACGTCAACGCAAAAACGTCAAACAATGGACAAGTTATGACTATACCAGAATTGCTGATGGCTGCTGTTGATAGACCGTTGTAGAGAAGATTCAGTGTGGATTCTGCATTTGGATTTCCCCTATGATTACAAAAGTCAAGGAGATGACGATGAAGAACGTAAGAGGAAAATGATAAGAAAATTGAATGAAAGCAAGGGAGGAACAAACGAAAACATAGACAAATATTTAAAATAGGCTTGCTGTGTTGAGTTTTTTTATTTCTCCTTTACGGTTTACCCTTTTGATCTTTTAAAAGTGAGTGAAGTTTTTTTTTGTTTATTTTTTGGGGGACTGTAAGGGTGACACACCCTATACGGGAAGGGAAGATAGGACAGTAAAAAAATTTATTTTTTTAATCTTCCGAAAAATAAATATTCCAAAAAAGATTTTACTTTCATTCCTTAGGCTCAGATAAGTTTTTTAAATTTTAATCTTTAGTTTTCTTTAAAAACAAAAATTAAAACTGACTCTCGTCTCTTTCGACTCAAGGATGAGAATAGGTTTAGTTTTTGAAATAGAAATCATTTATTTAAAATAAATTTTCCTATTTGCAAGAAAAATCTAGTTTTAAAAAAAGAAAAAACCTAAAGTAAAATAACTTTTAAAACCAAAATCTTAATATAAAGACTAATTTATTTTTAAAAATATATTTTTCGTTTAAATCACCTTTAAGTGGAGAAATTAAACTTGGTAGTTAACCGAGTTATAAAAAAAAATGATTTTCACAACAAACAGGTATCCTTATTTGAATTATTAAAGTAAAAATAAAAATGAACTTTACCTAATTAAGATTTAATCATTTTTATGAAATTGAAAAGTAGTTTATAAATCATTAAAATTAACACTTGCTCCTAGAAAAAGACCTTTTTTTAGTAGTTTTTTTATGAAAACAAACTTTATTCTTTAAGCCAAAATATTAAATACTATAGCCTAATATCCTGCCACTAAAAAAAGTTTTTAAAAACTTTAATATTTTTCTCTTTAGGGTGACAAATTACAAAAAGAAACAAACGTAGAATTAAAAAAAAAAAAAGAAACAATAACTTTTTTTAAAAACATTTTTTAATTAAATTTTAAATTAAATGGCTGGAGTTGATCGTAAAACTTTAGAAAAAATATCAAACCACACAAAAGAAATAGTTTAAAAACATATATGTATTTTTTCTGAGGGTTTTGCTGATAAAATGCCTAAATATTTTTTTAAATTCCATTTATTATGCATATATATAAAAAAAAATTACAATTCTACATTAAGCGTTCTAAAAATGGGGGATCAGTTATTAACGATATTTACATATCAAACAAGACCCCCATTTTATAAACACCTGTCTTTTTTAAAGTAAATACAGATATACAGGACTCGTAACGATATAACAAGTCGACAGTAAGTTTGCTGGTTCGTAGATTAAATTCAAAATAACGAAATTGAGGATGTAATTAATAAAATTAACTTTATTTTTTTAACAATAATGACACGCCAGCTTATTTTTTTTTATCTGATTGTTATCATTGACGAACAAGCTTACCTGTAATTTGTCATTTCATCGTGGTTTCGAAAGTCTATGTAGACATTATATTCCCAGTATTTAGAGAGCAAAATGAAGCGGATTACCCTTTAATTTTTTCTAAAGATTTTTTTTTTTTTTTTTAGATTTTAAACTTAATAGTAATACTCAAGTTTACCAACCACCAGTAAAGAGAATGCCAGGAGAAACCAGTCGATAAAAAAAGTACGATTAGCGGCTTGATAATAGAAACATCCGGTGACGAAAAATATAACTTAAAAGTTTTTTCTAAAATAAAACAAGCCAATATTTATTGCGTTTCAAAATTAATTTACTGAAATCGATCCATTTAAACCTTCCTAATACTCAAACGTTAATTTCCAAACTGAGAGATGCTGTTTGCTAATGCAGCAAGCGAACATGGGTGTTTACGATATGTCCGAAATTATTAATGGTTCCCTGTCCCTGGTTATTGCATAGCTATCGTTCACTGCCTCAACACGTATAAACAAAAAGCGAATGGCTTGCACTGAAACAAGACAAGACGTTTTAAGTGACATATGGCTTCGTACTAGCTTCTACTGAGATGCTTGGTTAATTAAGTTATGTTGACTGGCGCCAATGGTCGAGCTGAGTTATGTAGTTTCTCGCCAATGAATTAGAGAAGATTGATATACCGCAATTAATTTTCCTACGCACCGCGATTTTTCACTCATGTCCTTGTGTCATACAAAGAAAAAGTGGAAAAAATAGTAGCTCAAAAAAAAAAAAAGGACTCGCTTATTGTTACGACTTACAGAGTTGTTGCCGAGTGAAATAGGATACCTCGCCGTGGTGCAGTGGTTAGCACATTAAAGTTGTATATCATCACCGGATTCATTGTCAAACGGAGCTTCTTTTTTTTTTAATGTTGTTAAACTTAAAAGTAAAATGAAATCTTCAAGAATGCCTTTTCATTTTTAAAAATTCATTTTAAACTTTAGGTATCGAAAATTAATGCCGTAAAAGTGAAGGTACCTAAACTGTTAGAGACGCACCCCTCCCTAAAAAAAAATAATTCGTGTACATTCATGTGACACTTTATTTTAAAACCCAGTAATAAAATATGTATTGCGATATGTTAAAAAAAAAAAGTGTCTATAATATTCTCCCAAACTAAACATTATTAGCCTTTAACTTCTCCATTACCTCATCTGGGTGTGACCATTTCATATCAACTTCTGAAACATCAATTCTCTTAAGTTAAGGCGTTTCTTGATTCTTAATCTTGTCCAATATATGCTTCTACATGTTGAGTACAGGCCCCGTCATTGGGTCAGGAAAATTCTAATTATGGTTGACAACTGAATGCTGAAATCCAAGCGCAGCTAACCTATTGTAAGCAGCCCATCCATCACCAGGTGCAGCACATCGTTGCACAATTGGAAGTAAAGTTCCCGCACTTCCCTCAGCAACAAGCACTATGTAGCCTTTTTTTTTAAAATCAATATCGTAAAGTCTAAAAAAATCAATTCTTGACGTACTACTGTTCCAATTTCTCTTAAAGAAAGACGAGATAGGGTGGGTCTAACATTTTATGTATCGTGGACGAACATGGCTCTCCACAACTTCTTATACTTCGTAGGTCTTCGCAATGTTTGTTCTACTACTACTAAGTTAACTACTATCCTTCCCTTGTCTTGGGTAAGACTATAAACTACATCCGCGTCCTGGGTAAGACGATAAACTACGCCCAGCAGCAAAGCCTCTAATCAGGAGGTTTTGAGGAACGTGGAACCACCTCTTAATTGCTGGTGTTCCCAGGTCCATCCTGACCCGGGGTGGTAGCACATGTTAGGGTCCCAGCTATGGGCAAATAGTTAACCCTGAAACTGGGGTAAAAACACTATGAAAATGTAAAAATAGGTTTTAATACCAGAAATACTTGGTAAAAAATTATTACTAGCGAGAAATTTTTGAAGAAAAAAAACTATTACCAACAATGCATTTTTGAAAAAAAAAAAATCCAACAATGTTTTTGAAAAAGAAGAAAAAAGATATTACCAGCAATAACGTTATTTACATTATTCGGACTATTGTCCTCATCTTTGTCGCGATATTTATTACAACGTTTCGGTCGTTGTACGCTCCGGCCTTTTTCAGGTGGTTGGAATGTCGAACTGAACCCTTTATTTCGCCCACTGGGGTAGACTGTGTCATGTGTCCTCGGAGACACATGGCACAGTGGATAAAGGCGTTAGTTAGATCCAGTGACAGGACCCAAAGAGTGTGAGTTCAATACCCGGTTAAGGCAGTGCAGGTATAGGCATTTTTGGAGGGAAATTAACAGGAGATAACTGATAACTGGCATCCATTAAACATGGCACGTGGAACTAGAACTGTCTACTCCAGTGAGCGAAATAAAGGGTTCAGTTCGACATTCTAACCAGCCGAAGAAGGCCGCAGCGTACAACGGCCGAAACGTTGTAATAAATATGGCGACAAAGATGAGGACAATAATCCGAATAATGTAAATGATGTACATAATACCTCATCTCAGAAATATAGAAAGATACTAGCAATAAATTTTTGAGAAAAAAATATTATCAGCTATACATTTTTCAGGAAAAATATTACCAGCAATACTTTTTTGAAAATTAGGGACATCTAAAATTCGCTAATACGAATTAGCCATTAGTTAAGTAAACTGACCTGAAAATAATATTTCAATAACACTCTAACAAAGAAATGAAGAAATCAATGTAGAGGCTGCAATGTACAGGCTGCGATGGATAAATTGTCGTGTAAATTGCTCAAAAAGAAAATAAAAATAACACTCATTTTAACAGATATATTTACCAAAATTACACAAAAATAGCTTGAAATACTAAAGAGTAAATTTATTCAATAAGATCGCCATTAGCTTCACCCACGTCATCCAGACGACTTCGGAATCTCCTGCAACTCTTCTGGGCGGTCTCCTTATTTAAGTTGGTAAATGCTGCCATAATACTTGCCTTCCGTTTCATCTTTGATGCTACAAGGAGTTTCGGTGGTCTTGTGGGGGTCAATTTGCCCTCACTAATTTATATTGGACACAATTCCACAAAATAATAACAAGAAGAAACAGGAAAATTCAAACAAAAGACTTGCTTAGAATTAAAAAGAGAAAACTGAATTTCCTGAGACATTCAATGAGTATAGAGTTCTTGAACACTCACAAAAAGACATATGAAGACAGGGGGTACAAATAAATAGATTTTTATATTACAAATGTACAAAACAATAGTTATGAATGTTGTTTACAATGGTGAAATAAACTTGTCTTTTTAGATTTTTGTGTGAGGTAACATTCTAGCTTGATAGATTGCAAGTTGTAGGGTAATTTGTGTGAATTTGGAAAAATTCAGTTCAACGTAATATTGTTTGTATTCAAAATTATAGTGGATTGCCAATTATAGTGAAGTGTATGAATGTTGAAACAGATTAGTTTGATTTGGCCTTGTTATTTAGATAGCCCACTATAAGAGGTGTATAAAACAAGAAAATCAAATTGTAATGTGAAACAACAAATTTATATACAAATAAATCAATTTAGATATTTACAAATAAAATTAATGTATTTTGGTTGATACAAGGTCGTCAAAATGTTCGTAGTAGTCCTTGCAAGAACGAGTTTATGTGTACATAGGCAGGAACGTATGTGTGAATGTATGTATGCATGTATGAGCATTATCGTAGGGTAGGAATGTCTTTGAAGTAATCGCTCAGTCTTAAAATGTTCTGTTCGTTTATCAAGTATAAAAGAGGTGATGGAGAAAGGTAGAGATAATAATAACGATCGCTTGACGTTTGTTATTGGACGTGTTAATACGCTCGTCTCCTTCTCTCTTGTGACAGGCGAACTTGCCCGTCTTTTATTTTGTTTGTGGGGCTTGAAAATATCATTTGGGAATTCACTCCCGGATAAGATTCGAGCCTTTCCATTGGACGACGAACAAACTTCGCGTCGGCTCGCGAAAGGTCCGTAAAAGAATTTGTTTCTGAGAATTGAAGATTATTTGAATTTTGTTTTTAAATGTTTCCTAGTTTTCTATTGGCCGAAAAACATTTCGCATCAATGTGTGAAATTTCACGAGTTTTATCTTGGATTCGTTTTTGCGTGTGTGTGTGTTAAGCAAAGTTTGTAAATTCGAGTCTTTTCAATTTCTAACAGAAAACAACGAGTTAGTGCTTAACATTTGAATTTTAAATCTAGATCTTGTTTTGTTCACTACAAAATAAACAGTTCAAAGTTTGTGGAAAAACCGTGTGTGAGGGTGACTTAGCTTGTGTTTGAGTGTCTATCGCTGACGTGAGTTTAGTTTGCATTGAATGGAGGAATTAGACTGTAGTTATGTTAAAAAGGATTTTTAACTTGTAGTCTGAACTTCAGTTGAAAGTTATTTTATGATGAGTGTCGTCACGTAGCGTGTAACATTTTCGGCTGATTTTCTCCCAACTCCCTGTTTCTTAATAGTTTGTTGTTTATATAAGCGATAAAAGTCACGTGATAGGTTCCAGAAAATGTTTTAAAATTTTGGCGCAACTCTACCTTTGATCAGGTCAAATTAAGGTCAGACGTGCGGACGTAGTCGACGATATAACATGTTTTTGAACCAATCAAATTACGTTAGTTGTATAATTTAATTTGGAGCCTATGTTTTGTTTAAGTTTTTGAAATTTTGAGAGCAATATAGGAGCTGGATCCTATAGTCTCTCGCTCAACTTCCCCCACACATAATGATAAAGAGGGTTTGAGTTTGGGGAGTTATGCGGTAAGATGTAAGGGGTGATGTGGACAGCCATGAATGGATTCTCCTGCTTGTATGGCATGGTGCAGTGTCCTGTTGCCAGATATAAGGTCTTCCAGCGGCCATTCTCTTGTCCTCCTCAAGACACTTGATTCAGGCCTCCGTATTGAGTCTCACCAACAAATTCGAGAGGTCTTTCCTTATCAGAACGATCAGAGTCAGTCTTCTGAGTTGCCGTACATTCGTAATCAACATTATTGCACTCATTCAACTCTTTCTGAATCCTCCGCACTGCCCTCAGATTGACAAGCAAACACTTTGAGATGTTCGGATTGGAGTTTCCAGCACGAATTCCAAACATCACAGCATGCCGTTTCCAAATTTCTGGCGGAGTGTGTTTACTTCTCACAGACGATTCCCAACTGACGCTACTATACTGTGCAGCCGACAAGAGCAAAAAACAAACAATTGGAATTTACCCATTGCACCCTGTACAGCCAATTTATTAGTGAATAAAAGCTGAAAAATTCAGTAAAATCCGATAATTCCCCGATTTGTATAAATTTTTTGGCATTACTTGAATAGACTGTGTGGAGGTTGTGTTAATGGATTAAATTATATGAATGAAAAATTGTTGAGTAAATTAGGCTGCGTGATGAAATTAACAATTTCCTCTCACATTAAAATTTAGTGTTCAACAAACATAGAAGAAGGACAACATAAGAAACAATAGTTTTTGCACAACAATGAATGAAATATTTATATAAACAAGAGATACAAACATCTGGAGTAAAGATGTGGTTTTAAAAAGTTCAAACGTCTGTAGCGGATCGAGATCTTGAATAGATACCCAGATATCATTCAACCACTCGCAGGCACCGGTCCGGCAAAACACCAAACGCAGCACCATATAAAGACCAGTGGACGGCCAACAATTGGCGACGGAGAATACGGAGTACCAGCAGGGATCGACGAATCGAGCCAGAATTATGCTGTTACCACCAAAGATTCGGCGCCAGGGCAAAACTCTGCTCGATGCCCTGCAAATACGGATCCAAGACAAATTCGAGAAACTAAAGAACCGGCGTGTAGGAACGGCAGAACCCGCCGGCAAAAACACACGAAGCCGCCTTTTTTACGTATGGGACCGACGAAACCACATAAAGTTTTTAGTGGATACAGGCGCGGTAACCAGCGTGATACCCCCCAGAGAACAAACAAGACCGATATATATGGGTAAACAAATATATAATAATAACAAATTACACAAAGACATGAAAAGTTACATAGTGTTTGTATGGAGAAATTATGTGTGTGTGTTGTGAGTGTTCGTACATACGTGTATTGCTCTTAGCGTGTTCCCAGAATTTGGGAAACGCTGTATCTGTGAGAGGTCACATATTGGCCTAAGTGGAAAAAGAGAGATTTTACCTCGTCTCCACGCGCCGTGGCGGCCTAAGGCCTAAGTCGAAAAAAAGAGAGAGTGTGAGCGAAGGGTCAGCCAGTATTTATAGCCAGGGAAGAGAGACCCCTGTTGAAGGATTAAGGGACTGAGGAGGAGCTAACTCCGATAAATACCTCCTCTCAGATTAAAAGTTGTAGGAGGCGGACTTTTTAAATGTAAAAAGTTTTGAATATTGTTCTCGTGCACTGAAAAGAAAATGTGTCTAAGTGTGGTTGAGATGCGTGATTCGACGAAATGTGCTTGTGTTGTCGTCAGGGTGCTGTGCATTTCTCTAGTGAGTCAGAGTCGGGCACGTCCTGGCGGAAACGTCGGTAGTGTTCAGCGTTTGCTCTTTTTTTTCAATGCTCCACTTTGAGTTTGGTTTGTCGTCCCGTCAACCTGTTTGCTGGCCTGGTACGAAAACAGACTTTGAGGTATGGTTACAGAAAGATCTTTTAACGAACAATCAATGTGTCCGAGTTACCTCATCCTTAATTCCCTAATTCTTCACCAGGGGTCTCTGTCCCCATGCTATAAATACTGGGCGACTTCTTGCCTCGACTTCTTCTCGCCTTCAGGCCTCGTGCCGAATCCTACCTCGCGTGGAGGTGAGGTAAATCTCTCTTTCTTCTTCATTTCAGCGACAAGATGTAAGCTCTTAGAAGATCAGCGTTTCCCATTTCAAGGAAAACTCTATGAACATTACAAACATACACGTACGTACAAACATTCACCACAATACAAACTCTTACGAACATTCACCAAAATACCAACGTTCACACACACAAATGTTCACAAACACAATGTTAACTGTCTATGTGCTTTGTAATTTGTTGTTAATACATATATTCGTTTATATATATATATATATATATATATATATATATATATATATATATATATATATCGGTCTTGCTTGTCTTCTTTATCTTCAGTTGGACTTAATTCAAGTCCGACATTTTCTTGTAAATGGACCTTCTAGCCGGAAATTTAAACGCACGTGTTTTCTTTTCATCTTCACCATAGGTCCTCTACAAATGTATACATTTTTAAATAAAGAACAAAAATTTACAGAAATTAATAAAATTATGTATCAGATTAAAAATTAAGATGAATGAATACAAAACCTCAAATGTTTCTGCATATGTTTACGAAAAAAAAAACCCAGTGTTTTTAAATATTTTTAAAGTTTAAAAAAAAGTTAAAAATTAAAAAAATAAAATAAAAAGATAGAGATACCAATGATGTTAGTACATTTTCAAACTTGACATTTATAAATAACAGCGTAGTGAATTAGCCTAAAGGCCAGTAATTCCTCGAAGTCAGGGATCGATTTGACACTGCATCGATATTATAAATAGGACTTTCATTCTAAAACAATAACAAATCAATACTTTTATATTCTGACAAGTTTCACGGACTGACAAAGGTTTATAGAATCGTCCATATTTTCTACTCAGCCCCGTATAAAATACACTCTTCCATCAGAATCAATTTTAACCACTCAACACATCACATTGCAAATCTCGACATTTTATTGGTCGAGACGACACCAAAATGTGTATCAATTGTCAAAAATCTATTTTTTCGCCAAGCTCACTGGATTCTACTTTGGTTTCCCAAAACAAATAAAAGGACGAATTTCAGTCCAATTCACCAGTCAGTAACTTAGCTTCAGAGAGATGCCACGCGAATCCACGCGTGTCACTATTTTGACTTAAGAAACTTTTCGCGCCTGAACTGCTGACTCAACCACCAACATCATTCTCTCTCTAAATCCATTACAACTTTCGTAAAAAGTGTTCATTCACACTACTAAATAGAAATTGTAATTTCAACAAAAGACAAATAAAAGACAGTCCAAGGTAAACAACCCTGGAAGAATAAGAAAAACACTATCAAAAGGTTTCAAACGTACTAAAAAATCAACACACCAATTTAATACATCAGCACTTAACATTTAACAAGTTTTTAACACATCTGTACATATCTGAATTGTATGTGGCGGACACCCTGGAGGGGGGCGCGATGGCCCGAGCGACCCTGTGTCGTAAAATGACGCCGTCACAAGGAGCCCGCCACATTTTTACTTTGTGATCTGACCAGGTGAAACAATATGGACAACAGAACGATGTGTATGATTTACGCAGGGTTTATTAACTGAAGGAGAAAAGTAGTGGATATATTGGTAATGCTGACGGTTGGACGTTGAGGTGCTTACGTTCCGGTTGAGTCATTGGTTCGACGTTGCAGACGCGGACGCTCCGGTTGAGGGTTGACGCTCCATGTCGGGAGCGAGACGAGCCGTCAGCTCGCCGACATGGTCCCATAAGGGGCGGACCCGAGGACAATGGTAGAAGGCGTGCGAAGCCGTTTCTTCTAACCCAAGGCCACACCGTTCACAGTCTGGCAAATCCGCCAAGCCCCATATGAAAGCCTTGTCGTTGAGAGGCAGCCGATTCCGAGCCAATCGCCAGGTAAGCGAAAACTCAGGGTTACTGAGATAATCCGCCGCTGGCGCCCAAGACCAGTAGGAGCGATACTCCTCCGAACAGTCGAGCGTATCACGTAGAGGATCCTTCGCGCGACCCTCCACTAATCCCCGATAGAAGACCTTCCTAGGCCGTGAAATGTCACTGGACCGGGGAATAGCCCTCAAGGCTGACCGACACTCGCTGAGGAAACGCGATTCATCTCGAGACTTACAACTGCGCTCAGCCTTCGAGATGGGGGGATTGATGGTAAGGCTAGGGAAGGCGTCCCTAACAATCCCCTCCAGAATCGGATCTCCTCCAGTCAATGCGCGGCGTAGGAAAGCCAACCGAGAGGCACGGATGTGACTCCTCAAGTGTGGCATTCCCAGCCCCCCATGACACGGACGTTTAGTGCAGACTCGTCTGTCGACCCTGTTCGCGTGTCCCCTCCATAAAATGGAGGATAGCGCTTGCTCGAGCGCCTTCATGTGGGCCTTACAGAGAGGAAGTACTGACAATCGATAAAGAATCAGGGGGAAAATGTATGTAACACACACCTCCGCCCTGCCCTTTACGGACAACCTCCGTCGATTCCAAGTCTTACCGGCAGAAACGACCTTTGCTAGTACTTCAGACCAATTTTTCTTCAGCTGGAGGTCGGGTCCAAACCACACTCCAAGAATGCGGACAGGACCGTCCGTCCAACCGAAGCGGCCTGGAAGATCGCGCCCCTTCCAGGCACCTAACCGCAAGCCGGAAGACTTGTCGCGGTTTATCTTGGCCCCTGTCACTTTCTCGTACCGATCAAGCGCCTTCTGTACCGCCTCAATGTCGTTAAGGGACGACACGAAAGCAGATACGTCATCGGCGTACGCGGAAACCCTGGCTCGAGACCCTCCAGGAACGGCGATCCCGCGTAGGGCCGGACTGCACGCCTCGTCCTTTAGCCGGCGCAGGAGAGGCTCCAACGCCAAAGCATAAAGGAGAGGCGACAGCGGACAACCCTGACGAACCTACCACGACAGAACAAAAGCGCCCGACAACTTTCCGTTCACCTGTACCACAGCACTGGGGGAGCGATACAGGAGGCTAATTCAGCGGCAGAAGTCTGGTGCGAATCCGGCGGCCTGCAGGACAGTAGCAAGGTAGCGATGGTCGACCCTATCAAATGCCTTGGACTGATCCAAATTGATCAGCGCAGCTTCTTCGTCGTCTTTTACGCCCTCTAGGATCGTGCGGATCAAATGCAGGTTGCTCTGAATTGTTCGGCCCCTCACAGAACAAGTCTGCTCAGGTCCCAACAGAGACTCGGCAACTGACTGCAAACGCTCCTGCAGGATCTTGGCCATAATCTTTAACTCTGTGTTTAGCAGAGTTATGGGCCTATAATCATCTAGTTTTCCCCCAACACCCTTGCCCTTTTTCAACAGAGTGATCACACCCCTGGAAATGCGATTGGGGATGGACCCCGACCGAAACCAGTTGTTGAACACTGCTGTCAAAATCGGAACAAAGATGTGAGACAGCCTCAAGTACAATTCATAGGGCAAACCATCCAGACCGGGCGACTTGCCTCTGCCGACCCTCTTCAGTGCCTCGTAGACTTCGCCCTCCGTGATCTCTCCCTCGCAGCTAGCCGCTTCAGTCGGCGCAAGCCGAGGAAAGTCAGCCAAATAGCTGCGAAACTCCTCCTCACGGAGACCAGGCTCCTTGGTAAAGCGGCTCTCGAAATGCCGCCGAAACGCCTCACACATGTCGTCAGTCGACCGCAGAGTGCGCCCCTCCGGGGTTTTGACTTGACGAACGCAACGATCACCACCTCGACGGACTTCTTCCCGACGCAGATCTGCGCCCAGGTTCACAGCTTTGTTAGACATCTTACTTAACTTATGCCTAATTACCTGACCCATGTAGCGATCGCTATTCGAACGCCGCAGGGCCTCCCTAGCTAGGGCTATCTCTAGGGGATCCCCCCAGCCTCCGCCCGGGAAAAATTAGCCTTAAGTGTCTTCACCTTATCAACTTTATCTAGAGCGAGCCGTTTGCTGAAATCAGTGGTGAAAGACCTAATTCTATCTTTAAGTTTTTCCCACCACCTATTCCCGATAACCGCCCCCACTAGCTCCCGCTGCACTAATTTAATTAGCTGCTCCCGGAAGTCCCGCCTGTCCAGTAAGGACAGATTGAACTTCTAGTAACCAGCCATTCTAGGCCTATGTTCTAACGCCACACGGGCACAAACGAGTTTGTGGTCCGTGTAGCCTACCCAGTGGAACGTGGGACAATCTACCAAGTCTATGTCGGCTCTACGAACTAACATTCTGTCAAGGTAGCTAACTACCCTGTCAGACGGCCAGCTATGAGCCCACGTCCACATTTTCCCGCTGGGATGATCGACCCGGTATCTATCGACGAGACCATAATCGCCAATCAGATCGACCAGGCTACGATCGCCCCTTCTCCCGCTAGCGTCCCGCCCCCTGTCTAACTTGGGGTCCAGGATGGCATTCCAGTCCCCCATCAGAACTAGGCGCGAAGAATCGACTAGGAACGGCCCCAACCGCCGAAAAAAAGTCACACCGCTCCCCCTGGTCGTTGGGCGCATAAACCGCAACGACCCGAAACGAACCACTTTTCACGGCAATATCGGCCACGATTAACCTGCCCTCGGCATCGGTATGCACAAGGTCCACCTTCGCATCAAGAGTACGTTTGACTAACAAAGAGACTCCTCTGGCCAACCGGTTCCCATATGCTGAATAGACGACAAAGTCATCCTCCAGTACACACGCATCGGAAGTGCAAACAAAGTGGGTCTCTTCGATCGCGGCAACATCTACACCGAAGGACAAGAGATCCCGACGCAGGCGGGCAGCCTTACCCCGATCTCTCAAGCCCTTCACATTCAGACAGGCTATCTTCATTTCCATTTTTTTGGCCTGCAAATATAAAAAAGAATTAGTGCAAAAAACCTTAATCACATACGGGGCGGAAATCTGCAGGTAACAGGACCCCGATGGTTTGTCCGAGGCTCCCAGTTCCCAATTCCGTTGACATGCGATTACCCCGGACAATCCCACCGACGTCAGTGGGATACGTGAGTTTTAGTGCCCTATAAAGTGAGGGATGGAGGCGCACCGGGACCTGCCCTGAACAAAAATTTTGTAATTTGGTGAGATCTTCAGTCCCCAACTCTACCATACGGATACCTTGGAAGGTCTCTCTGGCCTCGAAAAGGTGGCTCCACACGTTCAATTGTTTCCCCGAGTCTCTAATTAGGCCGATGACCCCTGGAGCATTGGGAAAGTTTTTGGGGTCCTCCACCGTTTTGCTCTCTACCATGGTGAGCTTAAACAAAGGCCCCAACAGAGACCTTTTCCGAGCGGAGAGACCCTTTTCTATTTCGTCCTTGTCCGCTCGACATATCTCGCTTGCTGAAGCGAACAGTTTCTTTTTCCGTTTTTTTCTCCCTGTCCGGGTGTGGCGGGTCGGAGACAACTATAGGGGTAGGTTTAGCGGGGGTGGATGGAGGTCAGTTATATCGGAGGTAGAGGGGATAGGTGAGTGTGGAGTTGGGGGGATGGTAACGGTAAGGGGCAAGTTAGGAAAGGAAGCAGGGAGACTTATCTCTGCTAAGTTTTCTTGTTTATTTTTCGCTGGCGAAGCAGGGGCGGATCTGCATTTGACCCTTTCTTTGTTCTTTCCATCCCTGCTTTTTTTAGTATTGCTTCTTGACTATTGTACCTTCCTCCTCGTCAACCTCCTCCTCTCGGCTCCTTTTTGCGGAAGAGGTTCTTGCGGAAGGCACCACCTCCACCTCCATGTTGGTTACAATCTTTTTGGGGCTCTTTGGTTGTTTTGGTTTAGGCTGCTCCTTCTGCTGTGTTGGCTTCTCCGCCAACTTCTTGGGTGACTGCTGCTGCTGAGTTGGTGGAATTTCTTTTGAGGGAGTTGAGGGACCCGCTTTTTTGCGACCCCTAATAACCACTTCCTTCCACCCTTCATTTGGTGTCTTGTTAGTTTCTGGGGCTTCCTTGACTGTAGTTGGTGCTGGAGATGTTGCTACTGTTGTTGTTGTTGTTGCTGCTGCTGCTGTTGCTGGTTGTGCAGCCCCAGTTTTTTTGGGACATGCCTTGGCCATGTGCCCCATTATTCCACATAGCCAAAAGAGGGGCTTCCGCCCCTCTACCACCACCAACATTGTTCTTTTTCTGCACAAAATTGTGTTGGGGATGTTCAAAAAGTTCTCCTGGGTGAGTACCATTTCAATTATTACATCACCCGTGGCAATGCCTGCCTTGCTTGTTACGGCTTTCACGCCTTGCACGTCGCCATATTGTGCAAAGAAAGCCCCCAACCTGTCTTCCGTGATGTTTATTGGCACCCCATGCACCGTTACGTTGACCTTACGGGTACCCATGTACTCCGTTTGGAGTCTCAACGTTTTAGACACCAGGACACTGCCTGCCAACTTCTTGGCGTCTTCTTCCGAGGCCATTAGTAAATCCCAGAGGGCTCTCGTTCTTCTCGCCAATATCTTTGGTGAGATATTAAGGCTTTTTAGGGCCTCCTCCATAGTTTCCCTGCTGACTCCAGTTAAGCTCCGACTTTTAATGTCGGACGTCAGCAGGGAAATAGTCCTTGTTTTAACGCTTTCATAAGCTTCGTCGATAGTTAGGAGTTCATTTCCTTTGGTGAACTCCTCGAATTTGGCTTTCAGCTCATGATAATATTTGGCATCCTTCTTAGGCCGACTTTCAGTCCAGGCTGATTTTGGTGGTGTATTATTTTGGGATGCCACAGGTGTTTGTTTATCCGGTGTTTTCGGCGTCTCTGCCATAGTAGTACACTGTACTATTACGACGGAGCAACAGTCTTTTGTTTTTTTCTTTCAAAGAAGTTTTTTTTTTTTAAATTTACATTTTTTTTTTCAAACAGAAATATTTAACAAATAAAAGGAAATAAAAAGGTCGGACCGAAATCCGAGGCAAATAAACAAAACCAACAATGAACAGTAAACGAAAATAACAGAATAAAATAAAAGACGGGGCGGGTAACAGCAAAATAAAAGAAATGCAAAACTAAACAAAAAATGTCAAAAAATGAAAAAAGAACGAAAGGGTTCAAAAAAGCGTACAAACTAAAAAAGAAACTTTCCGAACAAAATAAACTTAGCTTCTATAGCTGGTCCAAAAAACACACTAGACGACTCGTCCGACCTTCACTTCCCCCCAGCAAAAACACGTGTTCAGCTAAAAGGCATCTCCGTCGAAATATATGGGTGAACGACAGAGATGGATTAGTCGACTTATCTCTTCCACGTACTGGCGGCGACTCTCGTCCGAGAGTAGTCACAAGATTTATTTGTAAAAATACAAATTGTGGCACGTGGCCTAGAGAGGGTGAGGGGTAAGGCTGGTCTTGACTAACTATCCTATACCTATACCTAGCTAATCAGATTCGTGACCCATTCATACATTACAATTGACGCATTCACCACAAGAATTCGTCCATCACCATTCGATCCTCCGAACACCATAATACCACATCCACACCAGGGGGGGGGGGGGACCTATAAAAAAGCGTCCGAGAGTAGTCACACGTGAAAATGACTGCACCGCAACATACTAAAAGTTCAATTATATATCTACTTCCAGACAATATCACTTTTCAGGTTTAACTAATTTGCATATTGATTTTCAAAAAGTATATTTCATTAATTAACAGTCCTTCATTTTGTTCTTTTATTCGAGGAATCTTTTGATTTTCATATTTTCATCAAAAAATAGTTCTGTTTAGAAATATTGTCTTATATAGTGAAGTAAAGTGTTTGAAATTTGCATTTTACTTGGCCTTCAACAAGTTTGGCATCTATTTATAAAACTGTCCTTAACTATAACAAGCCTGCCCTACACCCGACCAATTAATTTCTTCTGTCTTTACAGTCATATTCTTTGAACAAATATATTGAACGTCCACAACCCCTTCGACATTTCATAAACAGTGAACATTAATCCCATAGAAAAACAAGTAATTTTTCCCAGAAAAATTACCACATAGCGAGCGGGCGAAGCGTACTTGTTATAAATAATTTCTAGAATATCTAAAAAAAAATGAAAATAAAATAATTAATAAAATTAATAAAATAATAAATAAGATAACAAAAAATATTCTTCTTTATGACCCGTGTCCCATCAGAACGTAGGCGATTATGGCCCTCCACATTTTCCCGTCTTTTGTAGCTTTTAATCAAAATTATCTTTTATTTTGTAGTAAAGTGCCAGATGTTCTTAATATTTATCGGAGATTTCAGCAATAAACGAGTAAAATCAAAAGTATAAACAAATAATATATATTTATCTATTTGACTTTGTATGTTGGTATAGCGATTGTTTGTTTTCAAGTCAAACATTGGTAACAGTCAGGAGAAAGACCGTTTTTACGCATGAGCCGAATCTTGGTAGCAGTCGGGAGTGTGTTTACTTTGGAAACCTGTTGCGGACGTCAAGCTACCGTGCTTTCTGGACCCATAGAAGGACGGAAAAGTTTCTCAAAGAGATGACTACTTAACACGGACACGCTTGGTTGGTTTCGTCGACATGTCTCTCCTCGCCTTCTGGACTGTCTGTATTCGTTATATTCGTTTAGATGGGGCTCTAGACGACTGGCGTGAAGCTTGGTTTCGGCTAACATCAAAAGTGTTTTTGGTTTTTTTGATTGTTTTTTTTGATTGGCCAAGATTCTTTTATTTTTCGGCAATCCATATTTTTTTAACACTTTTTATAGCGGTAGTTATGCGCAGATCCGCTCTTATTTTGGTAGTATTTAGTCACAATGGCTAGATTTATGGACCAGAAAACTTCCGCCGTGTTAAGTTAATTTTTTCTTTCTCTTTTTTTATTTGAGGGTTGCCTTCTCTTTAGTTGAGAGACAAGTATAGAGAGAGAGTGGGGAGAGAGAGAAATGGGTTTTAGAGGAAAGCAAATGCCTTATTTAATTTGAACTCTTATTTTTGTTCATATATATTTTTTATATATATTTTCATATTTTATTTTATTTTACATTTAGGTTCACCACAATACTCCTACCCCACCCCTAAAAGCGAAGTTAGTAAATGGAAAGAAATATCTAAAAATAGAAGTCATTATTTTTCTTCCATTTAATTTTTCTTCAGTATCTGTCTATATTTCTGAGATGAGGTATTATGTACATTATTTACATTATCCGGACTATTGTCCTCATCTTTGTTGCCATATTTATCACTACGTTTCGGCCAACGTATGCTTCGGCCTTTTTCAGTATCTGTCTATATTACTGAGATGAGGTATTATGTACACTATTTACGTTATTCGGACTATTGTCCCCATTTTTGTCGCCATATATATTACAACGTTTCGGCCGTTGTACGCTCCGGCCTTCTTCAGGTGGTTGGAATGTCGAACTGAACGGTTTATTTCGCTCACTGGGGTAGTTCCACGTGCCATGTTTAATGGATGTCAGTTATCTCCTGTTAATTCCCCTCGAGGACACATGGCACAGTGGATAAAAGCGTTAGTTAGATGCAGTGACAAGACGCAAAGAGTGTGAGTTCATTACCTGGTTAAGGCAGTGGAGAATAGTCCGAATAATGTAAATAGTGTCTAATTTTTTTTCCTGCCTTAGTTTTAGTAATTTCGTTATTATTATTATTATTATTATTATTATTATTATTATTATTATCATCATCATCATCATCATCATCATTATATTTCGATTTCTGCTACGGTCACACTACCTACCAAGTCTGCGGGAAGACCTAAGGCATGTAGGCTACGTTTCATGAATTGTTTTACTAACTCCCATACCATCACTAGCGTTACATGGACAAAGTTCTTCTTAGTGTGTGGGCTGGACTTATCAAGACAATGTTTTGTATTTCTCTTAATCTGGCATTTACAGGGATTTTTTCAATGTGTTGTTGTGTTCCTTTTTTTATCATTCCAAGCGCACCATTTGGTACTATTCTTGTTTTCAATTTCCACAATTTTTCTATTTCGATTTTCGGTTTTTTATGCTTCGATAGTTTTTCAAATTCCTTTGTTGCTATTTTACAGTTCGCTGGCTAAGCCATATCAATTATTATTATTATTATTGTTATTATTATTATTGTTGTTGTTGTTACCGGCAATTCTTGTTGACTGTTTTATTATTTTCTTCGTCACTCATTTTTATTTGCTTGATCTGTTTTACTGGGATTTATTTAATCTTTAGTCGACCCGATATAAGGTTTTAACCTGCCATTGATACCTGTATATTAGTACCATTGTTCATGCGAATCATTAAATATTTACTTAACTATCTCAGAACTTTGTAGGGCTACGTACAGAGCGTTTCTAAATGCTTTGACTCGATCAACCCTAAGCCATAGTTTGTCACAGGAACTCAGTGATTTTGGGAGGAATGTTTTATTAGTGACGTAATAGTGCCCTTTACAAAAATTATGCGCCTCGAATTGTGATATGGATTTGACTAAACCCTGTATATAGTCGTTGCCGACAGAAGTATCCTCGCATCGGGTGCATCAACCAAGTGATGAGCGATTAATATGGGAGCACCTGTAACTGTGATAAAAAAGTGAAAAACCCTGATTCATTAGGCGTGCTACCTAGGACTAGTAGAACTATCGATATCGCTTTCATTTATGACTATTTATGAGTCATTATAGTTGTTTTCAGTGTGTATTGATCTCTCTCAGTCAAGCCATTAGTTTGTGTATCATACGCGGTAGGTCTCAATGTGTAAAAGCCTAATACTTTTGACAGCTCATGGAATAATTCACTCTGTCTGTGACGACATATAGTGCAACTCCACACCTGGTTATCTACACGCATCCAACACGTATCGTATAGTTAGCTTTGTCAGTGATTGCACTTTGATCCTGCGAGTTACACGATCGCTACGGGTTAGGTGATACCTATAGCGGCTCAGGTACGTGTCTGGATAAAGAGAGGACGTACAATATCCTTGTGAACCGTTTGGTAACCAGATAATGGTAATTCAACATTGTGGATAGCAGATGTCGTGTGTTTATGAACCTTACACTGTTGACAAACAACACGTTCTGCGCAGACCTGCTTAATAGTTTTGTCCATATTTGGCCAAACGTACCTGGGTTTTATTCATTTTGTAGACGGTCGAATTCCTGGATTTACTAAAGAATGTAGGCTGTCAAAAACAGCTTTACGGAGTTGCTCAAGGATGAACGATGTAGGGTGCATAGTGTAATTGTTACACAGGACTGAGCCACCTCCATTCGACACGGGGTATACTTTTAAGTTCGGATATGATTTTATTTCGTGTTTGTGCATGCATTTTCTCTGACAAATCGCAGGTATCTATCTGCACTGCTAATGCAGGTCTGGACATTCAGTCTGCAACTATATTTTGTCTTCCTTTTATATGCACCACGTCCGCAAGATATCCAGCATGTACCGAGGGGTGTTGTTGCTGGTGACCCGTTTTCGCAACAGTTTGGCTGTAGATGGCTCCACCTAACGGCTTATGGCCTGTGAATAAAACTACGTTACTACCTTCTACGAGGTGGTGAAAGTGAATCACTGCCAAATAAGCTGCTAGGATTTCTCTATGGAATGCGAAATAATTTGTTTGGGCTTGGGGTTTCTTCGAAAAGAATCCTAGAGGTACTGATTTATTATCTATCAGCTGGTACATATTGACTGATATCAGTGATTAATTGATAGTCTGTGGCTGAAGTTTGTGAGTGGCCTAATGTCGTATTGTCTGACAACTTGTGTATTATTTCTTTAAAGGATTCTGTTTCATTTTCATTCAGCTCAAACGTTGCTTTGGGGTATAAAGCCATGCGTTCATACAGAGGTAACACAATCGACGCACAATTAAAGGTTAACTCCCAGTAGAACCCTGTCATGCCCCCAAATCTGTGCAGGCTATTTTAATCTCTCGGAGCTGGGGAATATTCTAATTCTTTAATCTTCTTGCTAGTGGGAAAGTCTAGATTCGACACGTGAAGTGTACACTTGGCCAATGAAATGTTAAGGTTATTTTCGTGGAGTATATTAAATGGTGTATCCAAGTATTTCTCCTGCTGAAGTTCATTATCACTAAAAAAAAAAAAACTAAAATAGCATCTAAGTAAATGCATACGCAATCTACGTTTGAAGATATTTTTTTAGTGTAGCGCTGAAATGAAGCAGCGGCATTCTTTAAACTGAAGGGCATATTGTGGAATTTGAGCAGACCGAATGGAATTGTTACTATCGTTTTAGCTACATCGTTTTTTATCTAGTGATAGACAGCAGTTAAATCTATTTTAGAAAAAATAACTTTAAGCTAATTGCGCATAAAAATAATTTATATTGGGAATCGGATAGCGGTCAGTCTTAATATTAAGGGCTTGGAAATCGCCACAAGCTCGATACGAACGGTCCCATTATCAGTATGACCACTCACCATTCGAGTGATGCATTTGTCGGAGTTAGCTCTTCCTTAATTCCCAAATTTGTCACTAGGGGTCATTCTCCCTATACTATAAATACTGGGCGACTTCTCGCCTCCTCTTTTTCATTTCAGTGAACACATCTAAAATGTAAGCTCTCTTAGAAGATAGCGTCTACTCACTTCTGGGAAGACGCCATGAACATTATACACACATACACGTACGTACGAACATTCACCAAAGAACAGACACAAATGTTCACGCACACGCAAATGTTATTGTTTTTGTCCATTGTAAAATTGTGTTGTTTAATACATATTTGTTTATATATATATATATATATATATATATATATATATATATATATATATATATATATATATATATATATATATTGGTCTTGTTTGTTCTTTACATCTTCGGTTGGATTAAATTTGAGTCAACCATTTTCTTGTAGTTGGACCTTCTTCTAGCAGGAATAAATAGCACCTGTCTCTAATACAACAACTCGCAAACCCACACGGTCTTCTACACATTTAAGAGTCTTTTACATTCTACCTCAGCGGCTTCTAATCTCTGTCTTAAAAGTCTTGTAGGTTTAGCTCTCTGTGTATATTCTGATGATAGACTATTGAAATTTAACGGTCACACGTGGAATGGTCCGAAACGAGGGCCCATTCACTGCCCTGGTAGAAGTCAGTTGGTACCTTCAGCGGACTCCTTTATAAAGTCCGACTCCCAAAATTCAGCCTCTTTTTCGTTCGCTTTCCTATGTGACTGGCTCTTAGCCTTGACCCGTCGACCTGTATCTTGCACCCAGCGTGACGGACTGCCTTTACCTAAGTGGTCAGAGAGAAGCTGCCGCTGTCGACATGTGCGACGCCCAACCCGGATACGAGCCTGCAACCCAGGGGAAGCTAAGGCAACTATCTTGAAGCTCACTACCACCGCTACAGACTGACAGTCATACCAGTTAGGAGGACGAATCTTCCAGCAAGCTAAGACCGCAAATACACTTTGATTGCAAACACACATATAACCTTTTACCTTTCAACTTTTTTTCTTTGAAGTAAATTAATTGAGCTAAAACGGTTGTTGTGATACCTTTCTTCAAAAGCTGTTGTTCCAATTTGTCTTTAGGCACTTAGCTTCAGTTCTGAACCCGTCCGACTAGGTTTTTTATCCTAAATAACTTTCGGGTACAAAAATCCCAACAAGACACCGCAATACTCTTTGTTTGTAATATTATTAGGTGAAATCACACTAGGGTAATTATTTATCAATGCTTGTATGAAATTAGGTAAATCAAACTCATTTACTACCACGTTAACTGAACTTAATGATGAATTTACCATAACTTGTCGCTTCGTAACTGTATCCTCAATGCACCATATCACAGAGAAAAGTTGGGCACGTGTTGCCCGTACCAAGGTTTGCTGTGAAGAGATTGAATTTAACGTCTTTTGGCGGGATGTCAGTATTTCCGGGAGAAACAGTTTTTGTTGCAGGCTGAAAGAGTTTCATTATTTTTAATTTTTATTTAATTTATTTTATACAATGTTTGTATGTCATTGTTTTATTTTGTTTTATTTATAAATTTCATTATTATTATTATTACCATTATTATTATTATTTTATTTTTATTTATTTATAATAATAATAATAATAATAATAATATCCCTACAGTAGCTTGACCATGGCAGCTTACTTTCTCTCAACTGGCAGTAGAGATAAGAACTGGCGTTAGCACTAACCTAACGCCATGTGATAAAGAAGGTGATACAGTGGAAATGCAGGCACCTGTGTCTATGATAAAATTTATCTTAGTAGCGCCTATTTTACAGACGACTTCTAAAAGTGGCTGTTCTGGAGAATCTAATACTGTCCGCCCAGCTAGTTTTTCCAACTCATTAGGGCTGGGAGAGACGAGACTAAAATCTTATCGTCTAAATGTTTATTTGCTCACACACGCAAATTAAGAGGAAAGATCAAAGTATTTTTTAGTTATTTTAAAAAAATGTTTCCTTCTTTTTAGAACATTCTCTATTTGGATTAAAAAAAAACATTGTTTCTCTTTGTATCACCGAACTAGTAAAATAACATATAACATTTTAGCGCGTTTTTTTTTCTTCTGTATGACAGACATTCATTTTGAAAATCTTGCAAAAATAAAAATAATTGTCGGATTTTAATGAAACTTTCAGAAACTATTCACAAATGATGGAGCTTATTATAAATATGTTTTCCTTTATAAAGTCATGGCTAAAGTATTTTTTTCATATGTATTACCCCCACACACACCCCGTAACTACTGGAACAAAAACTCTATAATTTCAATTTTGGGAAGATTAGTGATTATATTGGTTAAAAGCACAAGGCTTTGAGGAAACCAAATCATATTTTTTTAGTTGGACCACCTCCACCTGAAAATCATCTCTGAATTGTAACATACAAAACTCAATAAAACAAAAATATTATTTAATTTCAAAAGCTTTTAATTGCTTTTATTTATTTTAATGAACATGAACAATATTGTCTGAAAGCAAAAAGACATTTCGATGAAAAACGAATTTTTAAAATAATTATTTGTTATTTCTGAAATATTTATTATTTTTGCATAATGTTGTTAATTCTTCTAAAATTAGGGAAAAGTCTGTAAAATTTAACGAATATTGTTAAGTAGATGTATATATACAGATTATAATTTCCAAAGCTTCTTACAAACTAACGAACACCAGTATATAAAAAAACATAATTTGCGTCAATAATACGGCTGCAAATCAAATCTACCGGAACCGGAAGTATCATGCGTGCAATAAAAAAAAATAACGTCACGTGGATTGAGCTTCTGTTTAGTATTTAACTTAAATACTGAATTTTCAATACAATTATTTGTTATTTCTTTAATTATAATAGATTTTTACATTTAAGTTGTTAAAATATTATAAAATTAGTTAAAAGCCGCATTCAGTTTCGTAAATATCCTTTTGAGATAGATTTATTTTTGCGAAATACGTGTGGAGGAGTTATTTTGATTTTTCAATTTCAACTGAGAAGGGTACCTACAAGTATCAGTATCATCTTATGAAATTAAAATTTGTATTTTATGTACACTTCTGATAAAATTTAATAAGAAAGGTACCTATAAATTAATTAAATACCTTTCTTATGAAATTTAATCTCACTCTCAATAGTCTTATTTTAATTTCTTTATAACATATTTTCCATAAAGAATCGTAAACATAAAGGTGAAAGCTAAGTACAAAAAAAATTAAAGCGCTGAAAGTTTTCCTTAAAAATAACGAGGTAAATAATTTGTTCACTTAAATTTAAATAATTTCACTTCTCTCCTTCCATAGAAGGAATTATCCTCACGTAAGCTATCATACGTCATGAAAATGTCTTTCGTCACCTGTCAAGTGACGCGAAATGTTATGACCTGCTTTGTTTTATTTTCAAACTACATCTTTTCGGCACGGAAACTAAGTTAAGTTTGTTTCAAAATATTTTAAATAAACATTATAATTTCTGATTTTCTTAAAATAAGTTTTGGAAAATTATAATTGATTTTTAAATGAATTTCAAACTGAGATTCCATTTTTTTTTATAAAATGGAAAAAATGGTTGACATGATTGATTATCTGTCAATTTTGCTGACTAAAAAAACAAGATATTTAACGAAAATTTTGGACGTGCTAGATACGATTAAAAAATGTAAAAAAATACTGCAAAAATACTTTGATCTTTCCTCTTAATAATGACATAAACATTTACACGATAAAGTTTTGTTTTCGTCAAGTTTGGCGTCTTTTTCGTCATGCTATACTCTTTTTAGCGACCTCATGAAGGTACCTATGTTTACTTGTTTGATAATGTTATCTCGGTGATTTGTTTTGTTGTGACTTACGTCTCAGTCTGACGAAGTCTTTAAAGCTATATTTTAGTTCCCTATTGTTCCTTTTTGTGAATTTTTGGTGTATCCAAAGTTCCGATGAAGTCAAATTATGTGTTTTACGTCGGGCGGTCACCAGTGTAGCAAGTTGACAGAGGTTAGCATATTTTCAAACTTGACATTTGTAAATAACAGCGAAGTGAATTAGGCTAAAGGCCAGTAATTCCTGAAAGTCAGGGATCGATTTGACACTGTATTGATATTATAAACAAGACACTCATTCTAAAACAGTAACAAATCAATACTTTTCGATTCACAGCTTATGGAAGGTTTAAAAAATTCGAACTAACAAAAATATTTCCCCGAAAGTGTTTCCCTATTTTTTGTGAGTACACGAGTCTATTCGAGTAGTTCCATTTTTTTCAAAGTAAGGGGTTTATTGGTAACCCGACGTTTTAAAAATATTTTGGTACTCCTGCCAAGTTTATTGGCTTACTTCAACGGCATTTTAATTAACAGCTTATCTCGTCGACTTCAGGAACACATTTCCTCTGTCAAATTTGGATCTTTACGATATACTCAGTTACTTCAAAACGTTTTAGAATCTTGCGTGTGAATCTCTTGCTATTACAGTCTCTCTTGCCAAAATGTTTTCGATAATTCCAGTTTTCTTCACTGGACATACATTTTGAGACTCACACGCGCAAAGATACACACTGGAATTATGTATCAAAATTGCCGCCAAAGAAATAAACTTTCTTTATGAGAGATTGGAAAAATTCATAGAACAAACTTTTTCACTTAATATCTTTCATAGAAAAATCTTTTGTCAAAGTCTATCTGTTAAATTCAACCTTTTTAATAAAAAAGAGACAACTTTTTAGAGATTGATCATTTCCGAAACAGCAAAGAACTTTTTTCTCTAAAATATATCTTTGCTCACATCATTACAAACAAAGAAATTGTAAATTTGTGTATATAAAATTTAATCTGTTGTTTCAAACATGTATTTTTTTGTCGTGACTGAATATCGTTACCATTTGGCTATTTCTTATAAGTTATGTTTGTGGATATTGAATATTTTATTTGCAGCATAATCTTAAATATTCACGCAACCTTCTTAGATCCACCACAGGTTCATCTTGTTTTATTCTTACGTATCGAAGGTGTGCATGATTTTGTACGGATTTGTAGTTGGACCGTGCGGTGTGTGAATGTGAGGAGATGAGTTGTTGAGGATGAGATATCTCTAGGTTAAGACTTCCTGCTGGCCGGTCCAGCTACATAAGAATGTTGGACTTTAATGGAGTCCAAAGTAGATAAAGAAACAAACAAGACCGATATACATGTATGCAAACAAATATATATTAATAACAAATAGATTAATACACGAATTACAAATACATTGAAGACATGAATAAAATGTTACAGTGTTTGTATGGAAAGTTGTGTGTGTGTTGAGTGTCCGTCCGAACGCGTATATAGTTTTAAGCGTGTTCCCAGAATATGGGAAACGCTGTTTGTGTGAGAGGTCACATAGTGGTGTAAGTGAAAAAGAGAAAGTTTTTTTTACCTCGCCTCACGCGCGAGGTTGCGGCCCGAGGCGAGGCAGCTGGCCGCACGGGTGCGTAAGCCGTAAAAAGAGGAAGAGGCGAAAGGTCAGCCAGTATTTATACTCGTGGGAGAGAGTGACCCCTGTTGAAGGGTTACGGAAATGAGGAGGAGCTAACTGCGACAGACTTATAGGGATATTATTATTATTATTGATGAGTTAGAAGCCATCATCAAAAGACAAGATAAATGACACGAACAGAATTAATAAAGTTTGCAATGAAAAGAAAAAAGGTCGAAAAGATGAAACAGTAACAACCATGCAAGCAAGCAAATAATATAATTAAAGCAAACCAAACAGATAAGAAGGCAAAAGAATTTACAAACTATGAGTTGGTGTCTGTAGACAAAAGCAAGGTTAGACAAATGAACGCAGTAGGTCTGTTTAGTAGTTAAGGTAGATCTGAACCGAGTCATGTCAAAACGTGAGCCATCCCATTTTGTTGGCTAAGAAAAATATCCCAGCATGCATTTTGTGTCCTTCCATCTATAAGAGGAGGAGGTAAAAGACTTCTGCAATCATTCTCCTTTTTTGGGAAATCAACAAAATGTGACTGGATTATTTGTATAAAGATTAACACATAAAATATTTATATATGGATATACAGCCCTATCATGTTGAAACATCGGTTCTCGTCTGGTCAGTACCTAGAAGGGTCACTGTTTGGGAATACCAAATGCTGTAAGCTTGGATGTGCAGGCAGTGTGATGGATAATGACTCAGAATGAGAAATCAGAGGAGTTCATATTCCAGTCAAGTTTGTTACAGTCACTGATACACAAATACTCTTAGGTAAGTTATGTATTCATTTCTTCTCCCCTAGCTATGGGTTAAATAACAGGACAGACTTGGTGCTATATCTTTAGTTGGCAACCAGTCTATCACAGAAAATAAAAGCAGCCTACTACAGGAATTCTTCTGCCAAGTCAATCATGAATTTTAAATGTACATTGTATATTTAAATTTTTAAAATATATATTGTACCTATAAATGTGATGAGTTAGAAGCCATTGTCAAAATGCAAGATAAATGACATGAACAGAATTAATAAAGTTTGCAATGAAAAGAAAAAAGGGCAAAAAGGATTAAACAGTAACAATTATGCAATCAAGCTTCAACATCCTTAACTAAAACTTGGAAGCAATATCATTTAAATGTCGAAGAGAAGTGATAGCCATAGTAATTGTTTCAGAGAAAAACCTGTTTGTTGCGATGCTGAACCAATTCAGAGTTGTTTAGTATTTAAAACAATTTAAAAAAGAAGTAATATGCTAATAGGCCGTTAGAAGGATCAAATGGTTGGCCTGAGTTCTCAAAGAGTGGAATGATAAAAGATTATTTCCAAGAAGCAGGAAAGCAAAAAGTAGGAAGGATTTTATTGTAGAGTTTAGGAAGAACACGAATTTAGAGAAGATGAAACTATGGCTGCAGTTATATGTATATGCGATGAGTTAGAAGCCAATGACAAAATACAAGATAAATGACACAAACAGAATTAATAAAGTTTGCAATGAAAAGAAAAATGGTCAAAAAGATGAAACAGCAACAATCATGCAAGCAATTTCGTTGAAGCAAACCAAACAGGTAAGAAGGCAAAAGAATCGACAAACTATGAGTTGGTGTTTGTACACAAAAGCTAGGTCAGAGAAGCGAACGCAGTAGATCTGTCTAGTAGTTAAGGCAGATCTGGACTGAGTCATGTCAAAACGTGTGCCATCCGATTTTATTGGTTAAGAAAAATAATCCAGCATGCAATTTTGTGTCCTTCCGACTATAAGAGGAGGAGGTGGGGAAACTTTTGCAATCATTCCCAGCATATTGGGAAATCAACAATTAAATAAATAAAAATAAAATATAAAATAATAATAATAATAATGAAAATTATAAATAAAATAGAATAAAACAATAGCATAAAAAACATTGTATAAAATAAATTTAAAAAAAATTTTAAATAGTAAAATGCTCCAGCATCCAACTAAAACTGTTCCTGACCGAAATACTGACATTCCCTCCAAAAGACGTTAAATTCAATCTCTTCACCACGAACTTATGTACATGTCTCCGACTCCTCTCTGTGATATGGCTTGTAATACTACGGAGTAAATTCTCCCTTTTATCACATGTATCATAAAACAATTGTAATCTAAAAAACAGACGCAAAAATACAAATAAATTGTATGAAATTAACATACAATTTACCGTGCTTTTCCTTTATTTGTGTACGTTTTATTTCCTGTCAAGTATCCTTTTAACTCCGTGAAGAAAAGAATAATTTTTGCTGCTATGATGTGAGTGAAAAACCGCACAACATTTTGGTGACCGCCGATGTGCATAACAAAAACAACCTATTCGAGCTACACTTTTCGAATTTAAGTTGTTGATGTGCATGTCTAAAGCCAAAATTTCAAATACCGAATAAATATCGTAATTTGGGAAATTGGAGCTATACAATCTTTTTATTCATTATTGATTCTCTGTGATGCTTTATTTTTACTTTCCATCATAATTTTTTTTATTTCTTTCTTACATTCTATCTTTCTTTATTTCTTACTAGCAGGCTTCACCCGCTCACTATCGATTCGCAAACTAAGATATATTCACTATTTGAAATCTTTGAAACAAAAATTTAAATGAACATTTCATTCATAAATTGGCTTGTTATAGTTAAGGAAAGTTTTACAAATAGATGCCAACTTGTTGAAGGCCAAGCAAAATTCAAATTTCAAACAATTTACAGACTGTATATATAAGTACTAGCGCAAGCAAATGTATAATATCAGATAATTGATTGACACAAGTGAATTGGATGGCAAATTCGTATAAACTTACAGTCCTAAGAGAAATAGTGTAACATATGTGTTGAATTCATTTTAAATATGGAAATTAGTAGAATTTTATGGAATGAAAAAATATAATTTAAATTTAACTTATAATAAAGTGAAAATAGTTTATTATAAGATATTAAATCATTTTTTCACACAATGGTTTTCCTTTATAACTGAAGTGTAACATAACAAATAAAAATGAAACTATTGCCACACCTGCTTTTCACCACGCCCAGAAACCACATTGAAACGATTTCTTTTCATTTATTTAATAATTTGTCAATAGAAATTTAATTTCTATCGCCATAATTCTACAATGTTTATCTTTTGGTAAATAAATTATTTTATTTAACTTAATTACACATCGTTTATAGATTATTTTTAAAAAATTCTAAATAAAATAAAATAAGAAAAAAATAAAAAATAAAATAAATTCTAGATAAAAAAGAAAGGAAAAATAAAAGAACAGAATTTAATAAAACTATAAAAATTGTATTTTTTAAATTTATTACTGTTAGTGTTTGGTATAACAATAAATGTTTAATTGTCTAGGTTGTTTTTGTTTTATTGTACACGTTTTTTTTGTTTTGTTTTTTCGGAGAAATGTATTTTTTAAAAAGCCAGACGGTTTGCGTAAAAAAATTGTCGCACATGAATATCTTTTTAGGCTAGCGGTTAAAAACCGCTAAAATTGTTAAGTATTCATTTCGAATTTATGGAAAATATTTTTTCGTATTTTTGGCCAATGAGAGACGTGGTCTCAAGCCCTTATGAAAACTTGAATGGAGCCTTCTGTGAGTTTTTTTGTTTAATAAATAGAACTTCCAGATAAGCCTGGAATGAAAAAGAAAGTACCTAGACATTCAGACAAGAAAACACAGTTACAAGCCAGCTAGAGAGAAGCCAAAAGAATTTTGAATTTCACAAATGGATATTCTCCTGCAGTTGGACAAGAGAGAAAGAAAAAGGAATTAAAAGAAAATATTCCCAAAACCCCCAGTGAAGCACGAACAGAGTGAATATTAAAAAGACATTTCCAAAATTGTCATATGTCCCAGAGACGCCCGTAGGACAAATAACAGTTTATTATTTTTGTTCTTTTCTAAAACGTGGTTGTACATTTGTTTTACTGCCTTCTTGAATGTGATTTCTCTTTTTGTCATTTTCGAAATTCAATCCTTGTGCCTTTTTCTAAATCGTAAACCTATTTTTCATTTTGGTTGGCTATCCATTTTTAAAAAAAATTTTACAATATATCTACAAATGTTATCATGTCTTAATTATTTATAAGGCGCAAAAAAAAGAAACTTTTTTGTGCAAGTGTCTTATATTGTTTTGTATATCTTTTTGTTATGCTTTTTGCTATAACTACAGAATGAACTCTTCCTAACACTATGTATACTACGCCTCTCAAGAGAGAGAGAGAGAGAGGAATCGAGTCGAGCCGATAGTAGTTCACTCCAAACCAGACTGACAGTCATACTAACACCTTCAACTTCTTGTATTATTATTCCGTGTAATATATCTTCGTTATTTCTACTCTTGTGTTCGTGTTGTTTTTCCTTGGTCCTAACCTGGACCATAACACTTTTAATTTTCTTTTTCTGTATTCTGTAATAAATGTTTGTCCGGTAAAATTTTACGCAGTGCTTTGTGTCTTAATTGCGCCTTATATAAATTTTTATTCCTACTAACAGGTTCTCGTGTTTAGCACAAGAATTTTGATTTGGTAGGGAGTTAACATTTTTATAAGACAGATGGCGATTGACGTTGTATTTAAATTTCTGAAGATTGTAGGAAATTGAAAACAAAAACGGCACTTATATTTAGAATCAGAAAGGAACAATTTTTTGTAATGTCAACGAAAATACTCGTTGTCACTTTTGTAATGCTCCTTGTAGTAGAGACTTTGTAATCGCAGATAAAACTATAGTAACGCCGTTGAACAATACTTGTGTCAGACGCCTTTGAATAGCACTCGCACTATTAGGACTTGCTCGATAATACTCGCTCGAATAGTAACCACCGAATAGTGATCCGAATAGTGATCAGTATAGAGAAATACTACAGTGAATAGTATAGAGAAAAGCGAGGATAGAGTAGAAATAGTGATCACTTAGACGTCACGCTAATTCCCATATATACATTTCCTTTGCCATCACGTGATCTATTTATTCAAAATGGAATCGCCTGTGTTTGCTCTCTGGTGATCAGTGTTCGAACTCCACTGTCGACAGCGACACTTTATACATTATTTTAACATCGCCCGAAGAGACACATTTATAGTGTTGAAACATAATTGTAATTGTGTAGCGATTTTTATAACATGCTTTAATATTCTAATATATATATATATATATATATATATATATATATATATATATATATATATATATATATAAACACAAATAAATCTTTTATAATAAAAATAATAATATATTGCTCTACTCCTTACTGAGCACTTTTAAAAATTAAATGCTACGAATTTAACTCCATCTGTTCTTGTTCTCATTTGAGTATATATATATATATATATATATATATATATATATATATATATATATATATATATATATATATATATATATATATATATATATATGATAAAAATATAGTTTTAAGGCATGTTATATTTATGCGTTAAAGTCCTCAATATAAGAGGGTATGTAAAAAGTGGGCATTTAGGTCAACATCCAGCGGCAGAAGTCTTTTTCATACTTAAACGCAATCTTCAGGCCATAATTCTGTAAATATGTTTTATAAATACATTTTATCATTTACTCGCTTAATTGCCATAAGTGATACACGCTTGGACGATCATTTCTTTTTAATTCATGACTAACTAGGCAGAAAATTTTCTCGCAGTAGATACTATTCTGCGATAGACTAGTTGCCAATTAAGGCTATAGGACCCAGTGTCTCCCGCTATTAAACCAGTTGGGGTATAATGATAGATTCATATCTTTCCCAAGGGTATTTGCTTTTAAGTGCTTGTAATGGATTCGATTGAAATTCGATCTCGGCTCTCATATTTCTCATTCCTAGCAGCCATCCATTGCATTACGCCGCACATACCATTTTTTTGATTCAGGCGATCATGTATCTTTCGATACATGACTGACGTAGCAGATTTTTTTCCCGCACTAGGTTGCCATTTCTTTCTGCGGTAGACCAGTTGCCATCCAAGGCTATAGAACCCGGTTTGTCCTGCTATTTACCCATAGCTAGTGGGAGAAGAAGATTCATACCGTTCCCAAAGGTATTAGCACGTAAGTGAATGTAATGGATTCGACTGGAATTCGAACTCGGCTCTCTGATTCCTCAATTCGAGCCGCTATCCATTCTGGTTATTCATTTGAAATCCATTAGTTTTCTCTTTTTTCGTCGTTTACGATAATGTTAAAATTGCTATATCAAACTGCTGTTAGTATTACCAGTTTCATTACATTCTGTATTGTTACTTACCTTGACTTAAATGAGAGTGTAAATATGGCTCTTCTTCTTCCCACTTTCCTTCACTACCTTCTGATGTAGTTTTTTTCTTTTTTTTTTGTTAGTTTCCCTACGGTGTCTGCTATTAACACCCTGTCATCTGCATATCTTATGTTATTAAGATGTCTTTTGTTTTATTATATTATTATGATTAAGACGTCTTATGTTATTAAGTTATTAAGATATTATGTTATTAAGATATCTTATGTTATTATTATGTTATTAATAGTGTGGGCGCCAATTATGAACCCAGGATTGCTTCACTATAAAGTTTGAATAAGTATGACGAGAAGACACCTTGTCTTACGCTCCTTTCTATTTTTGTCTATTTACTGAATTTATTTTATATCCCTATGCAGATAATTCTAATATCCTTCCCAAATACATCAAGTTTGCCTAGCAGTTCCAGCACATAATCTATATGTTGTATCCTTAAAGATTTTACAAACAGACAAAGGTGGTACTCGAGTGAAGGAACAGCAATATGCGCGTAGATGAAAGAAGAGAGGTTTATTGTAAAAGAGAATACACTATTGAAAGACAGGGAATCGGGTGGCAGGCTAGTAATTTCCGAAGCAAGTATATTTGCCAACCGCCCCACGCGGTCAGATGTGGCACAAGGCGGAATTTAACGTAGGGAATCCGAGCCCGTATGCTCGGGCAAAACTTCCCCGTAGACCCCGTAAAAAATGGGTCGGGTAGCTGTCTACCACTCCAGACGAGACTCTGCCTTTCGGCATAGCCTCATCTGGGTCCCTCTCTGCTCGAAGGCAGAGAGTTCAACTAGCTTAGCTGGAGACGAATCTCCAACTAATTGCCGAAGCAAGTGTATCCTGTGCTCGCTATACATAGTTACTGATATAGTCAGTCCACATAGGCAATAGGGAGTGTGGGACATTCCATTAGAACACCTTCACCTGAGCTAATTTTTCCATGAAATTTTGCTTTATATCTGTTCTTTTTTGGGTCAGAACATAATTGTTTGACTTTTTTCCTCTTCTTAGTACTTTTCCGTCTCACCAGCACAAAATTATGAAACATTACTATATTTCCTTTTAGATTTGTATTGTCCTTTCTGATATCATTCTGAGCATAAATATCACATTTCTTGTTCCAGTGTCTTTAACGAACCGACACTGTTCTGGTCCTATTTCGAGTCTAATTCTGCTGTGTGCTCTATTCCTTAAAATTCGGATGTTAAGTTTTCTTATATGATTCATTACCTATCTATATTTCTGAGATGAGGTATTATTTACACTATTTACATTATTCGTACTATTGTCCTTATCTTTGTCGTCATATTTATTACAATGTTTCGGCTGTTGTACGATCCGGCCTTCTTCAGGTGGTTGGAATGTCGAACTGAACCCTTTATTTCGCTCACTGGGGTAGACTGTTCTAGTTCCATGTACCATGTTTAATGGATGTCAGTTATCAGTTATCTCCTGTTAATTCCCCTCTCCAAATTCTCCACTGCCTTAACCGTTGGATAGATGCAGTGACAGGATCCAAAGAATGTGAGTTCAATACCCGAATAATGTAAATAATGACTCATTACGTTGATTGCCCGATGGGGTTCGCATTCGTTTGTAGGGAACGCTATGAAAATGGGTTTGCTTAAGTCTTCCACAGTTGTATATTTTATTCACTATACCGTTCCGATGAACTGAATGACCACCAGCATATGGCATTTTTGTTAGCTCTTATTGACTTTGACATGATTCATTCATAAAACGTATGTACAGGAGTGTCCTATTTTATTTTTATTATTAATCTGGTTAACTATAGGATTCTATGTTCAGATGGCGTAATGTGTTATGTTTCTTTGCGTAGTAAATAAATATCACCACAAAAACGTAGACACGAGGCATTTCTTTAAATTATTATATTCTTGACTCACGCACGGTATAAAGTATTTGTGAAACGAATATGCCCTGATGAAACGATCGATATATCATTTTTGGGGTCTGAATTTCTGAGATGAGAAGTTATCATTATTTACAGCAGGGGCCGGCAACCCCCGACCCGCGAAGTTTTCTGTTCGGCCCACCAACTTAACACCTGGACTCTAATTATCTAATTAATTTGTGGAGCAAATGGCAGAAAATATCAATTGGAATTAATTAACTTAAAATTCGTCGCATTCCAAATACACTGCTGACTTTTGCAAGAAATATGCTTTGCCAAATGGAATTTCGTTGGAAACACAGAAAAGAGTACTGAACTGTTACGTGATATCTTTCCGCCTGTATAGCAGCGAATGTTGGACAATCTCCTCAAAGATGAAGAAGGCACTCGAAGCAACAGAAACGTGGTTCTACAGAAAGATGCTGAGGATAACATGGACTGAACATGTAAGCAACAACGAGGTTTTGGAGAGAATGGAAAGAGGAAACTTATACTTAACATCAGGACGGGGCAGTTGAAATTTCTGGGACACGTAATAAGGAAGGAGGGTTTGTAAAAAATGATACTCTCAGTACAGACTGAGCGAAAGAGTGACAGAGGAAAGCAGTGCGTAACATGCTTGATGAGCTTGACTAAATGGATGATAGAACAGGGTTTGGGAGAATTAAAAAGACAAAACTACAATGGAAAGGGAGGTGTGGAGGGCTACGATCGTCTATATCCTGAAGGGACACGGTATATAAAAGAAAAATGATTGACTAATGCGAAAAGGATGATGCTATAATCGTCCTAAAACCAGATCATTTTCTGATTCATGTTACACTATTTCCATCACTGGCCGGATGTGAAGGCTCCGAAACACAAGACTGAACTAAAAATTCCATCAACTGCGCATCGGCTCCGCACATAATTTCCGTTTTACTCACTCAAAGAAAAATACAATCCAGAATTTCCACCCAATGGTACCCACTACCACCTAAAGAAATAAAATAAAAATTGAAGCAGTTCTGAGCCTAAAAAAAAAAGGACCTAAAAAAGCCCATCAAAGGGTCATCTGCAGTCGGACGGCACAACGTCGGAATGTGACCTCCCATCTCCAAAGACAACACGCCGTCGCCGCATTAAGTCACAATTCACCCTCCCTCTCCTACCGTACGCCTCTGCGGACGACTTTTACAACTCAATTTATCTGTTTCTTTCAACGAGAGACATTTACACCTATTTAATATTTGTTGTATTTTTCGTTAATACAATTGTTTATTTCTTAACCCCTCCACCCCATTGTTTCTTCTTTGCTCTGCCACCATGCGCTTAATACAAAAATGATATTATTTGGCAGTACATATGAACAACATTTTGCGAAAATGAAATATACTAAAAGTCATTTAAGAACAAAGTTGGGTGATGACCACTTGGATGATGTTTTGCTCCTGTCATCGAAAAATACCCCCACCCCCCGCGATGTAGAGAAATTATCGAACAATGAGAAGAAAGAAATGTTTCATTAAATAATTCACCATTTCTAACTGTATTTCGTTTATAGTAAGGAATTTGCAGTTTTTGTAGATGGTGTTAGTTTGTTACTCTGTTATTCTTGTAGTAAAATAAGGAACCTTGTTTAAATAATATAACATTAACTTCGTCGTTTCTTTGAACCACCAGACTATGACAGCCATCTGGACGGAGCATTAAGTCGAGACAATTTATTACAGCACATTTGATATCATGGCCCTCCTCCGTGACATTGCATAGCTGTCTGGTCCGTTTCTCTAAAAGGTTGCCGACCCCTGATTTACACTATTTATATTCGGACTATTATCCTCATCTTTGTTGTTGCTATCACAGCGTTTCCTTAGGTGTATGATTTCCGACAGGGAATTCTTTATTTAATCTGCTGGAGTAGACTGTTGTTCCACTGATCCTGACTAGAGATATCGTCTAGTTCTTCTTTTATTTAGTACTGTTCAGTTATTGCTCACTCGTTTCCACTGAGCGCAAGTGCACACTGCCTGAAACCCACAGGGATTGAACCCACAACCACTATGTCACCAAATTAACAAACCAATGCTTTTACCCACTAGGCCATTGTCACGTAAACTTAGATCCTTGAGCTGATTATGTTCCAACGGCTGCTGCTGATGTTGGCTGTCATGTTTTGACTGTTGCTGAAGCTGCTGCCCATGTTTTGATTGCTGCTGCTGCGCTTGAAGATTTGCTGTCATTTATCTTCCTTTCGTTATTAGCGGCTCCCATATTGTATTCATATTTATGCTTGGCCTACGAAGGAGGTCCTCAGAGCCAAGCATATGAACCAATTCTTTAAAAAATGTGATTTCGAAACTGTAGCAGTTACTACTAATTAGATTGAGTCATAAATAATTTCCGGTTTTCTTTATCAACTCTATTCATAACAAAATTTTAAAAAGTAGCAATTTGCATTTTATTCAACTATCTATTCACAGTTATTTGTAATGACTTGTTGCCAATTACCAGGCAGTTCTTCGATAAATTTTGATTAAAATTTCGCAGGTTCAGACGTGAGGAATTTTAAACAAACTCTTGAATCTGTATTTCATTCAAGAAAATCTTTCCCGTTAATGGTAATATTAGCCGTTTCCCTACAAGGAAACATCTCGCATTCATTGACCGAATAGCCAGTAATCTTTTCGGTTGAAATTTAGAAAAATCTTTCTCTTAAGACACTTTTGTTTAGGAAAATATGTTTCTCAAATCCGGTAACTTTTTCTAGTATTGATGGGTGCTTCCATCCGAACGTTCTCTTCGAAGTGGTATGGAATATTAATACCTTGATTATGCCACTATTTCTCTTCGAGTTACGCAAGATATTCATTTTAGTTGTTGCTACTGTTGGCAGTCCTCGAGTGATTAATGCATTTTGCAGTGATCAAAGAAGCCAATAATGGGCCAGTGTAAGGTTAGTTACAGTGAACATATGGGGATTAAACAAACTATTATTAGCTTGAGTCATAATTTCCATTTTTATTTATCAATGGGTCCTATAGCTCTGGGTGGCAACTAGTCTCGGAGAAGGACAGCACAGAATTCAAAACCTCCAACTATGGATTAAATAGTCTCACCAATAAAAAGCCTGGTGGGAACGGCTACGTCCCTGAAGATATCAATCAGGGAGGGGTTCATCTAACAAGAATCAGAAAGCCCTGGATTCAGATGCGGTACCTTTTCGGTAACCCTGGGAAGACTGAAATATATACAAGGTAACCAGAAAAGTTCTGTCCGTTTTTAAAGGAAAAAAAAGAAAACGCTTCACAGTATGTGTAACTTATATTTAGTCTTCGAAGTAATCGCCATCGGCATCCAGCACCTTCTGCCAACGTGTCTCCAGCTGTTCAATGCCCTTGCGGTAGAACTCGGGGGATTTTGATGCAAAGAAGTCTGCGAGGGCTTTGCGCAAGTCTGCTTCATTGGATTTCCCAAGAAGATGATTATCCAGGGAGTGGAAAACGTGGTAATCGGATGGCGCAAGGTCAGGTGAATAAGGTGGATGGCACAAAGTCTCCCACCGAAGTTGCTGTATGGTATCCCTGACCACTCGCGTGACATGCGACCTGGCGTTGTCATGGAGGAAAAGCACACATTTGCGATTCACCAGTGCTGGCTCCTTCTGGCGCAATGCCTGTTTCACACGTTCCAATTGCTGCGAGTATAGGTCTCCAGTGACCGTTTGGCCCGTTGGTAGCAGTTCATAATGAACCACTTGACGACCTGTCCACCAGACACAAAGCATAATCTTGTGTGGGTGCATAGGCGGTCTTGCGGTGTGAGGGACAGCATCCTGAGGAGACAACCAATGTCTGGAACGCTTGGGAGTTTCGTACAGAACCCACTTTTCATCACTGGTAATCACTCGATTGAATAAGGATGCGGTACGGTGGCGAGAAAGCAGTGATATGCAGGCTGCCACTCGTTGTCCCTTGTGGACCTCCAACAGCGTTTGCGGAACCCACTTGCTCAGTTTGTACGTCTTACCTAGACGGTGCAGGTGAAGTCTGTTTCATCGGAAACGTTGAACTGTCTTGCAAGTTCACCACACGTTAGACTACTGTCCTCTTCAATGGCCGCCTTCAGGACTCCGTCATTCAAGACCTGTGGTCGTCCACTGCGAGGCTCATCATGGAGAGACAAATCTCCCGACTTGAATTTTCGAAACCAACGACTTGCAGTACGTTCATCCACAGCACTATCCCCAAATGCTTGACATATGCGGCGACTTAATGCAGCTCCTGATAAGCCTACTTTGAAGTCGTAAAGCAAACAGCCCCGAACGAGATCTCTAGACACTTCCATCCTTCTCACAGCTGTCCGGCTTATAACTGATGGCCGGGCATGGTGCACGTGTTTTTTATAACGTCTGATGTTCCTATTTCCGGCTGTCCGAATTTGAAAACAATTGCTACACGCATTTCGTAGATATTTCAACTTCATTCAATGACTAATCAAAAAACGGACAGAACTTTTTTGGTTACCTTGTTTCTATAGAATTTCAGCTCAATATTCATATCATGGATAAGCAATGTATCAACCTAAACACTTATCTGCTTTTGTGTTGAGTCAAAATTTGTCATTATTATAGCAAATTTATTCTTAAAAACAATCAAGTGCAATTACATCTTATTCAATTATAAACCCACCGTTATTTGTAATGTAATCCTGAGTATGACGATAAACTACATCCGGCAGCAAAACCTCTGATCGGGAAATTAGAAGTTTTGAGGAGCGTGGAACCACCTCTTATTTGCTGTTGTTCCCACGTGCAGCCTGAACCAGGGTGATAGGGTTCCAGCTATGGACAAATAGTGAACTCCCAAACAAAAACAAAACACTATAAAAATACATTTTTATAGTAAAAATAACAGTAATGCATTTTTATATAAAAAATTATCAACAACAACTATTGATAGCAAATTACCGACAATACATATTTATAGTAGAATGACCGGCAATACCTATTTATAGTAGAATGTCGGGATTCCAAGTCTGATCGTTTGGGGAAAGGGGAGATAGAAAAACTATAATGGCAACTATTAGCATTTAAAGCGGAACTCGGTGAAGAAAGAAAGAAATGATAACGAATTCTTACTTGTTATTGGCATAATCTCGCGGTGACAATCATTTGTGTCAAAAGTGGCAACAAAGAATAAAAAAACACTATGTTGCCTACAAGTTATTCTCCTTGTAGAAGTAACGTTGGAAAATAGAGTTAACAATTTCGATAACACGTCCAGTCATAACGAAGGAAGAAAAAAAAATAATGCTACTGCGTTTGCTATTTTTGTATTTTATATCTCTCTTAGAACAGATATGCAGATTTTGACTCCTCTTCAATCAGATGGGGGGTCTACAGGAAATCATTTCAATAAATTTTCTGTTAAGAACGAAATAATATAATGAAAGATATTTTCGTCACAAGATTACAGTTGAATTCCCTCATTCCTCCTCTTACACAGAGCTTCGCAAAGATAAGTGACAAAGTTTCTACCAACAATACATTTTATAGCAAAATGACCAACAATACATATTATCTGTAGTTGAAAGCACGCAGTTGCGTTCAAAATATTTAGATTTCAGCATTAAATAACCCATAGAGGTTTTGATACAAAAAATCAACCAACCAAATTATTTGTAATGACCTGTTGCAAATTATCAGGCGGCTCTTCGGTACATTTTGAGTAAATTTCCTCAGATTTTGATATCAAAAAGTTTTTAACAATCTCTTTAATCAAGTCGTCAGCAGAAAATGTTTTCCCCTTCAAAGCCTTTTGCCGCGATCGAAAAAGTAATAACCTGTTGGTTTAAGGTCAGGTGAATACGTCGAGTGGGATAGACGAAACCAAAAGTATTCTTTTTGTTTTTTCTTCCTGTTTTATTCTAGCTAGGTAATTACTCTCTCTCCTGACTAAGACGAGTTGCAACACGAGGTCAGTTTTTAAGGTGGGGACCCGAGCGCGTACGTCCGGAAGGGAACAAAAATTACCCGCAGCCCCCGAAACCGTCGGCTGCGCTGGCCTCGGTGCGAGCACTGATCTCTCTCTCCGGTGCAATGAGAGGGCGCGGACTCGGGCAGCTGTCCCCCAGGGCTGGGCACCTCTCATTATAATTTTCCTCTGTTGCGACTCTGTCCTTTGACGGAGTCGCCCCTGAGCGCACTCTGTCCAGACAGAGACAGAGACGCAACTGAGAAATGATAAATAGGGTGTTACAAACTACTCGATAGTAAATTACACACTAAGACGAGTGGTGACACAAAGTCTTTTTAAGGTGGGTACCAGAGCGCGTATACCCGGACCAGTAACAAAAATTACCCGCAAACGTCCGTCGCGCTGGCTTCCGTGCGATCCCTCTTTCTGGTCCAATGAAAAGGCGCGGCCTCGGGCAACCATCATTATAATTTTCCTCAGTTGCGACTCTGTCATTTGACGGCAGTCGCCCTTGAGCGCACTCTGTCCAGACAGAGACAGAGACGCAACTGAAGGATGATAAATAATGTGTTACAATATACTCAAGAGAACAATTTACATTGCTTTTATTCAAACTGTATGCGGCCTCACGTTGTCATGAAGGATGACATTTTGCCTTTCATCCACTATACTGCTACTGCCGTTCAAAAGATAATGTATGCACTCCTTATTCGCTCTTAACTGCCACGAATGATTAATAGACTGATAAATTCGTCAATACAATTATTTCTCCAAAACGGAAATCACTTATCCCCGAATCTAATATTTAGTGACCGAGATAAAAAAAAAAAGATCATGGTATTGTGAACGCATGGGAGTTTTCTCGAACAGGAGGTACGAATGAAATTACAAACAGTACAAAACATAAAGCAACAACATTTCATATCAATAATATCAATGCAAGCCCCGAGGGGTGGGGGCATCTCCCAGGGAAATATCTCTCATTTGCGAAGGGGCTGACGTTATTACACCGTGCCTGAGGTGTCCCCAAAAGGAGAAATGACGAGAGGGCTTTCCGGAAATCCCACATTAAATCCAGACCTTATGTCACATTCTGTTGTGATGTGGGCACCCGGCTAAATACTTACAATGGCGTCGCTGAGAATGTTAGCGTAGCTTCACTTTCAGTGAGCAAATTTCAAAAACTTTAAAACACACCAAAATCAATTCAGCTGATCAAAATTATCGATTACCCCTAAATGGATTCGCTTAAAATGGATGCCGGGACACTTCTTCTAGCATGTGATAGAAGTAATACCACCAACCGGAAATTTACCGGGCGTAGGAATATCTTTTCCCTTAGTGGCTGAACTTATATATATATATATATATATATATATATATACATACATACACTTAGCCAGTGTATTTTTCTTTGTTACTTTGTTGTTTAAAATCAGAAATATAGAATACCTTGTCGGAGCTCCTCCTTAATTCCTAAATTGTCATTAGGGGCCATTCTCCCTATACTATAAATACTGGGCGACTTCTCGCCTCGTTCTCTTTTTCATTTCTTCATTTCAGCGACTACAATGTAAGCTCTCTTAGAAGATCCGCGTCTTCCCATTTGTGGGTGACGCCATTCACCAAAGAACAGACACCAATGTTTACACACATACAAATGCTATTGTCCATTGTAAAATTGTTTTCTTTAATACATATATTTGTTTATATATATATATATATATATATATATATATATATATATATCGGTCTTGTTTGTCTTCTTTATCTTCAGTTGGACTTAATTCAAGTCCAGCCATTTTCTTGTAGTTGGACCTTTTAATATTCTACCAGGAGTTACACACGTGTTTCTAATACAACACGCAAACACACACGGTCCTCAACAACCTCTTTATTGAAATTTATATCGTTTCCACTTATACAAAGACGGTCCGTCATTTATACTGCTTTAAGGAGTCGTTCGGTAACAAAATCAATAGTTAAAAAAATATATATTTTATCAACTGTTGTTGTGAAAGAAAATATTTTATAAATAAAAGATATATGTGGTTTAAAGAAATTTATTAAAAAAACAAACATCAGTCATAAATTGTTGGCTGTTACCGCCATTATTTAGGATTCAAAAAATAAAAATAAAAAACATTTTCATGTGCGGGTAAAATGCTTAAAATGCGCATTGTCATTGTGAATAAAAAAAAAATTAAAAAATCTAGTAATCAACAACATTTAACTGTATTTGATGGCATATAAATATCCCCTTCTCCGGCTTACGAAATGTCGCAAAATATCTCCCAGAGTTTGTATGCAAACATAGAAATTCTGGGAGATATTTTGCGACATTTTGCTGAGGTGTTTAATAGGCTAATACTTCTAGCAAACAGAGTCCCACAGAAAAAGAAACGTGATCGGGGGTTTATTCAGATGCTAAAATTGAGGTGGGTCTTTTAACAGACGTATTATTATTATAGTTCGAGAGATCAGAATGCCAACACTGTGACGCTGGGGTACAAATACACGAAGCGCAATAAACCCATTGTAACATCCAGTTTGATAAGTGCATGTGAGGTACATGCATCTTAGGCAAATGTGCGTAATATAGTGACAGGTTTGGTTAAAAGTAGCAACATTAATCTACAGGTGGGCCCAGTTAGGAATCTAAGACCGTCTTCGATTGTAAGTTTTCCCTATTTATCAAAATATGACTACCAAGTCATCTTGTCTACTCCATTCGAAACTTAAATACCCGGCAATGATTCTGCCAGCTACTCTCGCTCACAGAGATACACAGTGCGTCAGTCTCTCGAGGATATTGAGTGCTTAGTACACATTATTCGTAGCTCGCGGTAGATTGGAACACAGAGAGAAAGAGAGAGAGAGAGAGAGATATTCTTCCTTTTTTGTAGTGGGCAGTGGCCTTGATTAGTCGATGTTAGAGGAATGAAACAGTTTGCCCCGCTTTGTGGTGAAAGGATAAAGAGAACTGACCTCGAGCCCCTTCTTTTTCTGGGTTTATATTCAGATCGCTAATTGGTCGGGTAATACGGTTAGTGCAAGTAGGATTGTCTTTCACTTTAGTACTGGATTTTTCATATATTTGTTTTGCTTATTCAAGTATCTGGTTTCTAAAAGGCTAATTGATATGTCCTTATGGATGTTGGTATTAATATTAATGAGGTGTTTAGGAGATTATACTTTTCAAGGGATTTAAGTGTGCATGTATGTGTGCGTGTGTGTGTCTATGTGGGTGAATGCGCATTTCCGTGTGTGGGGGTTGATTCCACTTCTGTGCTGATTTTTTACAGGCTTCTGAGGTCTCCACGCGCTAGTTATTTTAATTATTATTATTATTTTAATATTGCCAAAGATCTTATATACCATCAAGTACGATAAGTGTTTCATAATTAAAGAAAAAAAAATTACTTTGCTGTCCCAGATTGGTGATAGCCATTTACATATATATATATATATATATATATATATATATATATATATATATATATATATATATATATATATAGAACAATGGCATTATTTTGTTTGTTGTTACTTTGCTATTTTTAAATTGAAAGAGAAGTCATTTCATTGCACAATTTCTTTTTTGAAAGCAAATACATTGCAATGTCGTCTTCGTTTATATCTGCTTTTTTTTCTTAGGATGACGGGCATTTTTTCATAGTCATTAAATTTCAGGCTTCACCGCTTACTGGAACAAAGACGTAAATCTCGCAGCTCAGTTTATTCCCAGGAACCTAAAGGAAATAATAAGAAAGATTATTTCAATGTAACTTCACATGAAAGATTTAAAAAAAAATTCAAATCTCTTTATTGGCACTGCGTCTCTTGTTCTTAAGTACATATTACACGATATCGCAAAGCTTCTAAACGCCCAAGAACAAGGAACCTAGTAACAACGGCGTTTTGTGTGTTTAGTGCCGCTGGCTTAATTATAGACGGCGGAACTTTTGAAAGTCTCGCCCTATCGGCGCGGACTACCGGAGCGAGAACACGCACTTTACCTCACACAGTACACTAAATTTAGTTTCATGTAATTACTTCATAAACTTCATCATAGGATTGTGTACAAACATTATAAACATTTATGTGCACCCCCCCCCCCCCCACAAAAAACAAAAAAAAATCAAAACAAAAAACAAATCAAACAAAATAGCCCACTAGCCCTTTCCCTTTTATCTGGAGCTAGGGTCGGTGCGTATTACTCCCAAAACACCCACCGGAGCGGGGCGGAGTTGTGGCTTTTCTTTTGACATTTTTTCTTCAGTATTATTTTATGGCCATCCACCATTTTTTAAAATTATTTTTAAACTGAGGTTTCATTGTCAGTCATCAACCAATAATTTACATCGTGTATCTGCATGGCTGGTGTGGTGCGTACTACGCAGTAACCCTCGACAAGGTTGGAGCCCCAAATAGGGCTAGTTACAGCTGCGTTTTTTTTTTTGTTTTCTTTTTTGCTTTTTGTACTTTTTAGTTGTTTTCTGCCTAAGTTATATTGTCAATCATCAACTATACTAATCGACAGGGCCGGTGCTTACGACCCCAAACCTCTCAACCGCATGGGGGCCCATGCCTACTGGAGGAAGGGCCGGAAGTGCTTAATTTCAGTAGCGATTATTTTTTTACATTGTAATTTTCTTTCTCAACAGTTCTTTTAAATCATTTAAGAGGGGAATATATCTCAGTAAAATCATTTTTTTTATTCCGAGATCATCCACTAATGAAGATCTTCTTTTTTTTTTTTACTAATAACCAGAAGTCCACGGCTAGTAATTAAAATAAAATTTCTAGTCCTTATATTTTAAACATTTCTAGAAAGATAAAACCGAGAAAATGATTACTTAAAAAATAAAAAATATTTAAAATAATTAAATATATGAAAAATTTTCCAGAAAACTGAAATAATGTTTGTGTTGTGTAGAAATCTTGTAAAACTTCTTTTTTTTTTCAGCGGAGATGCGTCGGCGATTAATCTTTATGGTAATGTAAATATTTGCGACTTAAACATTTTTTTCGAGTAAAATATAGTCATGGAAATGTTGGTGGTTATTACAAAAAGAATAACATTTTCTCAGATTTTTTTTTTAAATAAAAAAACCTATTCATTATAAAAGTAAACAATGAATATGTACTGAAAATTTCATTTAAATTGGATAATTCCCTGAGTTTTTGGTAATTTTAGAAAAGCTCTGCCTACCTTTTCCCTCGAGTGTTTGTGGACACCAGGCTAGGAAACTTTGAAATCGACATCTAATAGAGATGGAGGTCCCGTATCAAAGTTTCGTGGATGGAGCTAGAACCTAAAGCCGGCCCTCTCTAGAACGAAGATATTCCAAACGAATGAGGTATCCGTCTATATTCCTGAGATGAGGTATTATGTTCACTATTTACATTATTCGGACAATTGTCCATATCTTTGTTGACATATTAATTGCAACGTTTCGGCCGTTACGCTCCGGCATTCATCAGGTGGTTTGAATGTCGAACTGAACCTTTTATTTCGCTCGCTGGGGTAGACTGTTCTTAAGGACACATGGCACAGTGGATAAAGGCGTTGGTTAGATCCAGTGACAGGACCCAAAGAGTTGTGAGTTCAATAACTGGTTAAGGCGGGGGAGAACTTGGAGAGGGGAATTAACAGGAGATAACATAACTGACATCCGTTAGACATGACACGTGGAACTAGAACAGTCTACCCCAGTGAGCGAAATAAAGGGTTCAGTTTGAGATTCTAAGTTGAATACAGTTTCAGATATGCTATACATGCATTTGTTTTCTCACTACAGAAGGAAATAAAAATGTTATAGAAAATTTTTTTTGGCTTTTATTCATCAGTTAGGAGCTGAAAATGTTGCAAACGAATGCCTCTGCTCAGCTCTGAGACACATCTTCTCTCTCCGGTGTCAATGAAAATCTGTCCCTGTTATAAAAACAAACAAACAAAAAACAGATCTCTGTTGATTGGCTGTTAAGAGTCACAAGCGCGTTTCATAAGTTCTCCCAACAATATTTGGTTTATGAATTCAGACGAACGCTCTGTTAACTTTCTCATGAAAAGAAACGAAAAATTTCTCAATATTTGTTAGAAATTTAAATAACAATTGTACTGCACCAATTTTCCAAATGACTGTAGAGGTCTGGTTGTTGAAGTCACCCCTCGAAATTATATTTACGCAAAATACCACAAAATATGAAATAATAGAATCAGCACAAAAACTGTTTTTAAAACAACAAACGATATTTATATTTATGTAAGTCAATGATATACAAGCATAGGGGTTACTTCGCATTGACTGGAATTTCTGAGAGTCCTTTACGAAGGGAATATTTTTATCTGAGCTCACAGAAAATTGAATGAACTTGCCGCACTAAATGTTCACCATGAGAGAGTTGAAAGAATTCTGTAACTTGTAGTTGAAAGAGTGAATCTTCGCAATGTTCCGTACGTACGTATATGTGTATGTGTGCGTGTGTGATGGCGTTTCATGGCGTTTGCCCGTAAAGGACAAAACGCGAGTTATTTGGCTACTACATCTTGTATGTCAGAGAAGGCAAGAGAGGCCAAAAGAGGAAGAACGAACTTATGTCGAAGTATTTGTAATAAACGTAGGCACGTGATAGGCTCCAGAGAGTTTGGCGGAAAAATGGTTTTGAATAACGCGCAGGCGTTGTTGCCAACTTGAACAGGTCAACCGCACGAACGTAGGCGAGAACATGATTTTAATATTAACTGACCAATGAGAAGTGAGAAAAATATCAAGACTCTGTGATCCACTTTTTGTGTTTAATTTGCCTAAAAATTGACATTGAAAGAAAGTGGGAGCAGGATGCTAAAGGAGTAACTGAAAAAGATCCGCGTTCGAACTCTCGAACCGATGGTAAATTAATCAATATTTCAACAAATTAAGGCCTAATAAAGGGAGGTAACTCATATTTTTGCATTCAGTTGATATTTTTTTTTAATTCTCTGTTCAACTAAAGAATATTTATGCTATGCTTTTGAATATGATGGCCGACTCGAAAAGGAAACTACAGGACATCCAAGATTAGGAAGGGGGAAAAAAGAAGAGAGAAAGTAATGTTATTAGCAAGGGAAAAAGCCCAATATACGAGTTATGAATTAGAGATATAAACTTAAACATCAAGCGGGTGCAGAAGTTTAAATGTATGGGAGGCGTTTTAACAGAGGATGAAAAATGCAAACATGGAGATTCTAACACGCGTTGGACTGGCGTAAGAGGCATTTCAAAAGCTAAACATGATGCGGAAAAACGAAAAAAAATCATTAGAAACAAAGAAAAGAGTGCTGGATAACGATCCTTTTATATGGCAGTGAATGTTGGGCAATTTCCCCAAGGATGAAGAAAAAAACCTGGATGCAACAGAAATGTGGTTCTATAGAATGATGCTGAAAATTCTATGGATGGAGAGAGTAAGCAACAAGGAAAGCTTAACTAAAATGGTTCTTGAAAAGAGTTCTGGATGGCCGGGTGGTATCCATCCTTTTATATGACAATGAATGTTGGACAATTTTCCCAAGGATAAAGAAAAGAAAAAATAAACTAGAAGTAGCAGAAATGTGGTTCTACAGAAGGACACTGAAAATTCTATGGAAGGAGCGAATAAGCAATTGAATGTGAGTAATTGAAGTGAAACCGAAACGCGTTTATTCATTTATTTATTCCTTTTGATGATACAATATATTTACTAAAGCGTTATACTGATAGTTCGGACAGTAACAATGATGGATATCCAACCTACTTTGGGCTTGATGAATAATACCCTTTGTCAGCTTTTGTTTTAACAGCGATCAATATTTCTTTCTCCGTAATCGACAGCCATTGGACAATGCAATATAAAAGCTGTTCCTTGAGTTCCATTTTCAATATGATAAATATTAAATAAACATGCAGCTTGTTCTTAAAACGACTCAAATGTTTCTCTTTTTCAGTTGAATATTACTATAATATAGTAGAATTTTGTGTATGCCGCTTTTTTTAGTATGGGCACGAGGTTCGAATCTCGATTTGTCACGAAGGAGACTTCCTGATGTTATCGATGATCGTGGACACCTTTTGAAAGTGCCTGAAAATGATACCCACGGGTTGATCCAAGTTTTGTGAGTGAAATTGGGTAGACGGAACTCATCGTAGCCGACGGTTTGAGTGTGCTGGCCTTGTTCAGATTGTTGATCACTCTATATAACACGCTCGTTCCCAGAAACTGTAATTAAGGTCTGCTCAGCGTAGGTGCAGTATACACCACAGGTGGGTTCCGTGGGTGTTGAACAAATACAAATGTGCCTAAGCAAGCGTCTGCAATAGGGTTTGGCTAGCCGGCCTAGTAGGCGGGTATCCTTGAATACGAGTGGCTAACTAAACATACATAGTATGATATCTACCGTCTATTTTCTACTATAGTCTGATATCTACTATTAATTTTCTACTGTGATATGATATTTACCAAGTGTTGGAAATAAGAAATGTGTTACTATTAGGGTTAGGGTTCAAGGTAGTGAACAATGAACTGGTCATTTATTAAAAATTATTAACAATTTTTTCATAAAAATAATCATCAAATAGTGATTTTAATGTTTGCAAATAGATTTGATGTCATTTAAAAAACAGTAAACAGGTCATCGTTTTTCCTGGGTATTTTCCAGCAGTAATGAGTGTATCGTCATTTACAGTAGGTCACAAACGCCTTGGTAGATCTCTATCTATAAAAGGCAGGATGTGTGTTTGTCTGTGTGTGTGTGTGTGTGTGTGTGTGTGTGTGTGTGTAACGAATGCACGGCCGCAATTTTCGACGGATTTGCACCAAAATTTACATGCACATGTTCCAAGTTAGTGAGAAGGCCAAGACCGACTTTGCATTTCCCAACTTCCATCGATAGTGAAGATAATCGATTTTTTCATGCTTCTACCGCAGTTTTCATGTAGTTTGCGGCCATTTTCTACTGGTTGCCACGAATAGGCAGGAAGATTCTATTGGCCAGCGTGAGAGCCAACAGCTGACTGGCACGAATGTTAACTAGCATGCTAGCATGCAAAAAAAAATCGATAGCTGCATTCGTCACAAGTGGGAAAAATTTAAATCTGCATGGCACTTTACTCCAATTGGCTCATTCGCTTGCTTAAACTCAACGTTGATTCTGATTCTGCAGAACTGTGTTGGGTGTGAAAAAGTATTTGTTGTTAACATTCTTTTTTTCATTCGGTTTTTCCAGTTACGAGTCCTTTTTTAAATCTGAGCGTTTTGTGTTCATTTCGTTTAGTTGTTTTTTCGTAACAAATTTAATGTTTAGTATAGATCTTAGAAAAAATTCGCAGTGTGAGATAGGCAAGAAGTAAGGCATCTAGCAACATCAGCACGGCAAAGGGCACTCCTTTAAAGATAAGGAAGGGCAAAAATATTTTAGGTCAAGTGATAGCGATTGCTGTATGAGTCGTACGATTTTTTAATCAAGCACGGGCAACGCCGGGTCATGCTGCTAGTATCATATTATAGTAGCACTCTGATCACCTTTTTAAATCTAGGGTTAACCGTTATCGTCCACACATATCCGCCATGCCGCGCACATTCCTTTCATAGGCCCTCTCTAGCAACTTCTTCCCACGAACCGTTACATAGTGGAATTGACTGCTTCCATGATCACAGTGATACTATAATATTATATCTACAGTCCATTTTCTATTGTAGTATGGTATCTAATATTAATTTTCTACTATGGTATGATATTTGCCAATTGTTGGAAGTATGAAATATGTTAGGGTTAATAGTCAGGGTTAAGGTTAGTAGCATCGCTTTTTCTTCGCATAGCATTCGACGTATGAGTGCTCAATAGTTCGGTACAGAATAAAACCGCCTTTCCTTCACTTAGTATAGAGCGAATTCTTCTGTGGATTCGTTCAGTACAGAATTAAACCGTAAATTTGCCCACAAAATTGTTTATATTTCTGAAGGCCAGTCACACTTTCTCGGAAGAGCTAATAACAGAAATTAGTGTACAGCACTATTAAAATTTGAATTAAGGATATTTCTTTTCTTAAATTTGATCCCACCCAGATCAAGGCGCCCCAGTCTGCCTTGCTATTTAATCCACAACTGGATGACAGATTTGAAGTACACTATTTACATTATTCGGACTATGGTCCTCATCTTTGTCGCCGTATTTATTACAACGTTTCGGTCGTTGTACGCTCCGGCCTTCTTCAGGTGGTTAGAATGTCGATCTGAACCCTTTATTTCGCTCACTGAGGTAAACTGTTCTAGTTCCACGTGCCATGTTTAATGGATGTCAGTTATCAGTTATCTCCTGTTAATTCCCCTCTCCAAGTTCTCCACTGCCTTAACCGGGTATTGTACTCACACTCTTTGGGTCCTGTCACTGGATCTAACCAACGCCTTTATCCACTGTGCCATGTGTCATTGAAGAAGGCTGGAGCGTACAATAGCCAAAACGTTACAATAAATATGGCGACAAAGATGAGGACAATAGTCCGAATAATGTAAATAGTGTACATAATACCTCATCTCAGAAATATACAGATTATACAGTATTAGGCAAAGTTTAATAAATAAAATAAAATAAAGATATGTCTTAAATCTCCTGAAAAGTATCACCTACTTATCACTTCCTTAGCACTGGCATTCTTAAGGATAGTTCAATCTGATAACTTCGTTTCTGAAGCAAGATAATTGGATATGCGGAACAAAAGATCATAGACCCAGTACCAAAGCGAAGGACTATCCTACTTGCATTCACCATACTGCCCCGTCCACTTGTCAATCTTAGTATAAAACCAGAGATAATAGGTTTTTGACTTCAGTCTTCTCTACTCATCAGGCTTCTTCGGGAGGAGGCTGGGTTTATTGTCTGAGGCGTCCCCAAAAGGGGAAGTGCCGATGGGGATTGGGCAATTTTTCTAGGGTATTGCTGTTAAATCTACTTTAAACTAACCCTGTGTCACATTCGGTGGGGAGACTAAAAAATTACACTTCTCTACCCTTTCGCCAGAAAGCAGGACAGACTCTTTCACTCCACTGTAACTAAGATGACTACCTTCTCTAACGAAGGAAGGTCTCTCTCTTTCTTTCGACGTACTGTGAGCTACGAACTTTGCCTAACCAATACGAAGGATACAAGTATTTATTTGTACTTGAAAAAATTAAACCTTCCAAAACCGAGGTTCGTCAGATATTTATTTATTTTGAATGTAAAAACCAACATTCTACGCCAACATCTACAGATCGATACCTTTTCCAAGAGCTATAACGCGAAGTGAAGGAAAAACATTCGAACGATAACGGTTATCACACACACACACACACACACACACACACACACACACACACACACACACACACACACACACACGATGTATCAATACAAACTTCGGGTCGGGTTTCTCACAACAAAACAAGGACAAAAGTCAATATAAACATATGTCCACAAATCCTTCGTTTTTGATTGATTAAGTTTCAAGTTTACGATCAACGCTGTCTATATCGCAACACAGAGCCTCCTTGCGTAAACCCTCTTTAAACTAAATTCAAAAACAAAGAATTTGTGGACAAATGTTTATATGGTCTTTTGTCCTTGTTTTGCTGTGAAAAACCCGCCCCAAAGTTAATAAAATTATTATTGATACACCCTGTATATACATATATATTTTAATTACTTGTTGAAACAATTGATTGTTTTTTTAACAGGTACCCATATTTGAGTATTTGCTATTTTCATTTATTTCTTAAATAGTATATTTATTTATTTCCGTCTACTAGACTGAATATTCGAGAAACCTTGTTAGAAAAATATGCGCCCTTTGGTAGGATTCGAACCTGCACGTCAGGTTGTCGCAGTTAGCTCCTCCTCAGTTCTTTAATCCTTCAACAGGGGTCTCTCTCCCCCCTGGCTATAAATACTGGCTGACCGTTCTCTCTCTCTCTTTTCCGACTCAGGCCATGGGCCGCCACCTCGCATGGAGATGAGGTAAAATCTCTCTTTTTTCCGACTTAGGCCTTGGGCCGCTACCTCGCGCGGAGACCATGTAAAATCTCTCTTTTTCCACTTAGGCCAATAAGTGACCTCTGACAGATACAGCGTTTCCCAAATTCTGGGAACACGCTAAGAACAATACACGTACGTACGAACACTCACAACACACACACACATAATTTCCCCATACAAACTCTATGTAACAGTCCATGTCTTTGTTTAACTTGTTTTTTTATTAATATATATTTGTTTACCCATTATATCGGTCTTGTTTGTTTTCTTTGTCTTCTTTAAAGTCCGACATTCTCATGTAGCTGGACCCGCCAGCAGGAAAGTTTAACCTTCTGATATCTCTTCACATCTTCACCCCCACGGTCTGCTACAAGGTCATCAGATATGACATGTCTTTACCTCTCGGTCACGAAGAAAATATATTATTAGTATAAACTTTATCTCTGTTATTTTATATCTGGCAAGCAACTGATTTATTACCACCAGGACTCTGCTCTCTCTCTCTCTCAATATATATATATATATATATATATATATATATATATATATATATATATATATATATATATATATATAGAAAGAGAGAGAGAAAGAGAGAGAGAGAGAGAGAGAGCGAGAGCGATATATAATTTTGTCTAACTTTATATATCAACAAACCAACAAACAGGATTTTGAAAAATAGTATAACAAATCGAAAGAAATATTTTTGTGGCGCGTTAGGATTTCATCGGATTGGACTTTGTTGATGTTGCAACGTCTACGCATGCGCAGGAAACGAGAGACGCTGCTAGTTTCAAAATTTTTGAAAGAATGTTTTTGAAAGAAGGTTGTGGATAGATAATATAAAAAGAATACAGATGAATTTGGCTATATTGAAAAAATATTCTTCAAAAATTTCACACACACACACACATATATATATATATATATAAAAGAATTAATGCATTTTATTTTTTAATCAGACATGTACTATGTAGGGTTAAAATAATTCAAATTCATTTATTCTTTAGAAATTGCTTTGTTTACGTGTCTGATATGAAACTGAGCACCCATGCGTTTCGCAAAAAATCTGAATAAGGGGATGAGTTTAGAAGGTAAAATAGAACATTCCTTTATTGTGAAGCTTCTCTGTAGGCGGTCGGTAAAAGCACGTTGGATTAGATGATGGTTCCTTCTGCAAAGGAGGACACAGAGTCAAACCCTGCTGGAGAGCAATATTTCTGTATTCAGTTTTCTCAGGTACGTATATATATATATATATATATATATATATATATATATATATATATATATATATAAACCTAAAGTGCCAGGTAAACCTAACTAGGTTTCACCTAAACCGTCAGGGTAAAACGTTAGGTTTACCTGGCTCTTTAGGTTTATATTAGGTTTGCTCTACTTCGTGTATTGAGCGCTTTACGTAGTTGCTTTTTCTCGTTTTGGAGGTTTCTTCTTTGGACGCTGAGCTTGAATTCTGGACGATTGTTTTCGCCTCAATTTCAAGTTCTTAGTTCTTTCTTTTTTTGTTCCTCTTTTCCCTTGGTGCACTAGTTTGTTCTACTACAAGCCGATATACCCAAGGTTTTTCAAAGCGAGTACCACTACATATATATATATATATATATATATATATATATATATATATATATATGTATTTACCTCAAGCACTATATATACATTGTTGTAACGTAGGAAAGATTACTAAATGAGGAATAAACAAAACGGAATAATCTATATAACATCAGCAAAATACAATACTCGCCAGCGGCGTGAAGTAGGTAAACCACTGCTAGTGGTCACTACTTTGACAGCATATTACCCCTACTTAAGAGTGTTCAACGTATTTATGAGGATTGGGACATACCCATTAGTATTTATAGGTACGATATATATATATATATATATATATATATATATATATATATATATATATATATATATATATGGTATAGGGTATCCTCACCCCCACCCGATACTATTCATTGGGTCATCCGGAACAAGATTGTGGAGTTCAGAAAGGTCAAACTTTGTACTGTTAAAAATTGCCCTGTTTATGTTAGACTTCCCTGGATTGGATCGAAGTGTGAAAGCATAATTAGGCAGATTTCAGCAAATGTCCGGCGTTGTTTTTTCTCGGCTGAGGTCCGTATAGTTTTCCAAGCCCGGCCTATGTTTCGTTCTGGGTGCAAAGATGCTCTCCCTCCCCATCAAATTAATTCTATTGTTTATAAATATAATTGTAGTTGCGGTGCTGACTACATAGGGAGAACTACTCAACCCCTGGAGATGAGAATTAAACAGTATATTCCCACCAAGATCAGGCATCACACCTTATCTTTGAATGGACGCGTCCCAAATACCAATGGTTCCGCCATATGTGAGCACCTCTTAAATAACAAAGGGTGTGCAGCTAATTTTAGCGCTGACTGGTTCACTGTTCTGTTCCGGTCACAGTTTTTTGTACCATTTAGAGTGACTGAAAGCAGATAGCACATTTCCCTGTTTCCTTAACATATTCTCTTTTAAGACAAAAGAAATTTCATGAGCGTTCTTCCGACTTCCCTCTAGTCGCCTTTATTTTTGAAAGAGTTTCAGAAGAACGTATGCTCTCTTGTCGCCGAAGCCTCTCGCCACGTGCGGTCGAATCTGGGCGCAGAAAGCTTATCAACGCTTCAAACCTCTTGCGGCGCTTTGCCTACTTCGCAAAACTTAAACAAAAGCAACCCATTCTGATCAATCTTTGGTCACCCTAGCCCAGATTCCGTATTCTGTAACATTTTTCTTTACAAATGTGTGGGTAATTATCTGTATCGACGGACGGATACTACTAAGGTCCCCCAACTTATATTTGGTAAATCTAAACCCATCTGAACATTTGCCATGGAAATAGCGATAAAGTATCGACATGCTTGCAACGTTGCGTCTGTAGGAAAGGAGTGGCAGAGTTAAAAATCCCCTACAAGACTGCGTAACAGATGTATACCTCAGCCAAAGCTGGAAAATAAAGATTGAGCATCTCCAGCTCAGACATGGTGGCAATAACCCGTTTTTGGTCTAATCTGACTCTTGTAAAGATAAAGCATAAAAGAATGAGTCGAGTACTTCTTGGAATAATAGAATGAACCGACCATTTCCTCATTATCTTTAATAATGGATTTTATGTATGATTTCCACTTGAGGTCTGGAGTGAACTTGTGTCTCAATATTCGTCCAAAGAGGCTCAATGATAGCGAATCTGTTCATTGTGACGGAAGATAGCTCAGGATTCAATCGGCGAGGGCTGAAATGGTTTCAAATTGGTTGCCTGCTGGAAAATTAAATGATGGGTATTCCTCTACAAAGGTGTATAAATGCTGGGTACGCATACTAACAGCTCGCACCACATCCTGCTGAAAGAGAAAGTACGAATCCCAGTGTCCCAACAGTCAAGGTCGTAGATTACTTCTTATTGTATGGTCCCAGAAAAATATCAGTGTTATTGGATGCCTTTAGTCCTGTAAGGCAGTTTAGTTAAGAGAAAACAACTCTTGGCAATCATGTTGGATGCCTAGCCTCGCTGAGAATCGAAGATTGGTATCAATCCTTGGCAATCATCTTGGATGTCTAGGCTGGTTAAGGTGGCGAAGATTGGCATCAATCCTTGGCATCAATTTCAAAGAGTGGTCTCTAATTTAAACAATCAGTGGACAAGTCTATAATGAATGAATAAAACAAAATCTCCCTTGATCTACGATGTCTAATAAAAAATATTGGGACTGTTGTTATGGTAAACAAGCTAAAGTACGCACAGTTAAGCTGCTTGATATCTGCTCTTAATATCTGTCGCGCATGTACACTAAGTTATAACATACTTTCTCACTTCTGTTGTTCATAGCAGTGCTTGGATTGTAGAGTGTTGTCGTCTGACCACATCAGTCTTAAAAGGTGACGAATCGTGGGTTTATGGGCACGACCCCGAAACCAAGGCTCTGTTTCGCTGTGTAATATCTCACAGCGAAGCAGAGCGATAACATCAAGAAGTCACCTTCATGGCAAATCAGAAGGATAACATCAAGAAGTCACCTTCATGGCAAATCAGGACGATAACACCAAGAAGTCACCTTCATGGCAAATCAGGACGATAACATCAAGAAGTCACCTTCATGGCAAATCAGGACGATAACATCAAGAAGTCACCTTCATGGCAAATCAGGACGATAACACCAAGAAGTCACCTTCATGGCAAATCAGGACGATAACACCAAGAAGTCACCTTCATGGCAAATCAGGACGATAACATCAAGAAGTCACCTTCATGGCAAATCAGGACGATAACATCAAGAAGTCACCTTCATGGCAAATCAGGACGATAACACCAAGAAGTCACCTTCATGGCAAATCAGGACGATAACATCAAGAAGTCACCTTCATGGCAAATCAGGACGATAACATCAAGAAGTCACCTTCATGGCAAATCAGGACGATAACACCAAGAAGTCACCTTCATGGCAAATCAGGACGATAACACCAAGAAGTCACCTTCATGGCAAATCAGGACGATAACATCAAGAAGTCACCTTCATGGCAAATCAGGACGATAACATCAAGAAGTCACCTTCATGGCAAATCAGGACGATAACATCAAGAAGTCACCTTCATGGCAAATCAGGACGATAACATCAAGAAGTCACCTTCATGGCAAATCAGGACGATAACATCAAGAAGTCACCTTCATGGCAAATCAGGACGATAACATCAAGAAGTCACCTTCATGGCAAATCAGGACGATAACACCAAGAAGTCACCTTCATGGCAAATCAGGACGATAACATCAAGAAGTCACCTTCATGGCAAATCAGGACGATAACACCAAGAAGTCACCTTCATGGCAAATCAGGACGATAACATCAAGAAGTCACCTTCATGGCAAATCAGGACGATAACATCAAGAAGTCACCTTCATGGCAAATCAGGACGATAACATCAAGAAGTCACCTTCATGGCAAATCAGGACGATAACATCAAGAAGTCACCTTCATGGCAAATCAGGACGATAACACCAAGAAGTCACCTTCATGGCAAATCAGGACGATAACACCAAGAAGTCACCTTCATGGCAAATCAGGACGATAACATCAAGAAGTCACCTTCATGGCAAATCAGGACGATAACATCAAGAAGTCACCTTCATGGCAAATCAGGACGATAACATCAAGAAGTCACCTTCATGGCAAATCAGGACGATAACATCAAGAAGTCACCTTCATGGCAAATCAGGACGATAACACCAAGAAGTCACCTTCATGGCAAATCAGGACGATAACACCAAGAAGTCACCTTCATGGCAAATCAGGACGATAACATCAAGAAGTCACCTTCATGGCAAATCAGGACGATAACATCAAGAAGTCACCTTCATGGCAAATCAGGACGATAACATCAAGAAGTCACCTTCATGGCAAATCAGGACGTTAACACCAAGAAGTCACCTTCATGGCAAATCAGGACGATAACACCAAGAAGTCACCTTCATGGCAAATCAGGACGATAACATCAAGAAGTCACCTTCATAGCAAATCAGGACGATAACAGCAAGAAGTCACCTTCATGGCAAATCAGGACGATAACATCAAGAAGTCACCTTCATAGCAAATCAGGACGATAACACCAAGAAGTCACCTTCATGGCAAATCAGGACGATAACATCAAGAAGTCACCTTCATGGCAAATCAGGACGATAACACCAAGAAGTCACCTTCATGGCAAATCAGGACGATAACATCAAGAAGTCACCTTCATGGCAAATCAGGACGATAACACCAAGAAGTCACCTTCATGGCAAATCAGGACGATAACATCAAGAAGTCACCTTCATGGCAAATCAGGACGATAACACCAAGAAGTCACCTTCTTGGCAAATCAGGACGATAACACCAAGAAGTCACCTTCATGGCAAATCAGGACGATAACATCAAGAAGTCACCTTCATGGCAAATCAGGACGATAACATCAAGAAGTCACCTTCATGGCAAATCAGGACGATAACATCAAGAAGTCACCTTCATGGCAAATCAGGACGATAACACCAAGAAGTCACCTTCTTGGCAAATCAGGACGATAACACCAAGAAGTCACCTTCTTGGCAAATAAAAACGATAACATCAAGAAGTCACCTTCATGGCAAATCAGGACGATAACATCAAGAAGTCACCATCATGGCAAATCAGGACGATAACATCAAGAAGTCACCTTCATGGCAAATCAGGACGATAACACCAAGAAGTCACCTTCTTGGCAAATCAGGACGATAACACCAAGAAGTCACCTTCATGGCAAATCAGGACGATAACATCAAGAAGTCACCTTCATGGCAAATCAGGACGATAACATCAAGAAGTCACCTTCATGGCAAATCAGGACGATAACATCAAGAAGTCACCTTCATGGCAAATCAGGACGATAACACCAAGAAGTCACCTTCTTGGCAAATCAGGACGATAACACCAAGAAGTCACCTTCTTGGCAAATCAGGACGATAACATCAAGAAGTCACCTTCATGGCAAATCAGGACGATAACACCAAGAAGTCACCTTCTTGGCAAATCAGGACGATAACATCAAGAAGTCACCTTCTTGGCAAATCAGGACGATAACACTAAGAAGTCACCTTCATGGCAAATCAGGACGATAACATCAAGAAGTCACCTTCATAGCAAATCAGGACGATAACACCAAGAAGTCACCTTCATGGCAAATCAGGACAATAACATCAAGAAGTCACCTTCATGGCAAATCAGGACGATAACACCAAGAAATCACCTTCATGGCAAATCAGGACGATAACATCAAGAAGTCACCTTCATGGCAAATCAGGACGATAACACCAAGAAGTCACCTTCATGGCAAATCAGGACGATAACACCAAGAAGTCACCTTCATAGCAAATCAGGACGATAACAGCAAGAAGTCACCTTCATGGCAAATCAGGACGATAACATCAAGAAGTCACCTTCATAGCAAATCAGGACGATAACAGCAAGAAGTCACCTTCATGGCAAATCAGGACGATAACATCAAGAAGTCACCTTCATAGCAAATCAGGACGATAACAGCAAGAAGTCACCTTCATGGCAAATCAGGACGATAACATCAAGAAGTCACCTTCATAGCAAATCAGGACGATAACAGCAAGAAGTCACCTTCATGGCAAATCAGGACGATAACATCAAGAAGTCACCTTCATAGCAAATCAGGACGATAACACCAAGAAGTCACCTTCATGGCAAATCAGGACGATAACATCAAGAAGTCACCTTCATGGCAAATCAGGACGATAACACCAAGAAGTCACCTTCATGGCAAATCAGGACGATAACATCAAGAAGTCACCTTCATGGCAAATCAGGACGATAACACCAAGAAGTCACCTTCATGGCAAATCAGGACGATAACATCAAGAAGTCACCTTCATGGCAAATCAGGACGATAACACCAAGAAGTCACCTTCATGGCAAATCAGGACGATAACATCCAGAAGTCACCTTCATGGCAAATCAGGACGATAACACCAAGAAGTCACCTTCATGGCAAATCAGGACGATAACACCAAGAAGTCACCTTCATGGCAAATCAGGACGATAACATCAAGAAGTCACCTTCATGGCAAATCAGGACGATAACATCAAGAAGTCACCTTCATGGCAAATCAGGACGATAACATCAAGAAGTCACCTTCATGGCAAATCAGGACGATAACACCAAGAAGTCACCTTCTTGGCAAATCAGGACGATAACACCAAGAAGTCACCTTCTTGGCAAATCAGGACGATAACATCAAGAAGTCACCTTCATGGCAAATCAGGACGATAACATCAAGAAGTCACCTTCATGGCAAATCAGGACGATAACATCAAGAAGTCACCTTCATGGCAAATCAGGACGATAACACCAAGAAGTCACCTTCTTGGCAAATCAGGACGATAACACCAAGAAGTCACCTTCATGGCAAATCAGGACGATAACATCAAGAAGTCACCTTCATGGCAAATCAGGACGATAACATCAAGAAGTCACCTTCATGGCAAATCAGGACGATAACACCAAGAAGTCACCTTCATGGCAAATCAGGACGATAACATCAAGAAGTCACCTTCTTGGCAAATCAGGACGATAACACTAAGAAGTCACCTTCATGGCAAATCAGGACGATAACATCAAGAAGTCACCTTCATAGCAAATCAGGACGATAACACCAAGAAGTCACCTTCATGGCAAATCAGGACAATAACATCAAGAAGTCACCTTCATGGCAAATCAGGACGATAACACCAAGAAGTCACCTTCATGGCAAATCAGGACGATAACATCAAGAAGTCACCTTCATGGCAAATCAGGACGATAACACCAAGAAGTCACCTTCATGGCAAATCAGGACGATAACACCAAGAAGTCACCTTCATAGCAAATCAGGACGATAACAGCAAGAAGTCACCTTCATGGCAAATCAGGACGATAACATCAAGAAGTCACCTTCATAGCAAATCAGGACGATAACAGCAAGAAGTCACCTTCATGGCAAATCAGGACGATAACATCAAGAAGTCACCTTCATAGCAAATCAGGACGATAACAGCAAGAAGTCACCTTCATGGCAAATCAGGACGATAACATCAAGAAGTCACCTTCATAGCAAATCAGGACGATAACAGCAAGAAGTCACCTTCATGGCAAATCAGGACGATAACATCAAGAAGTCACCTTCATAGCAAATCAGGACGATAACAGCAAGAAGTCACCTTCATGGCAAATCAGGACGATAACATCAAGAAGTCACCTTCATAGCAAATCAGGACGACAACAGCAAGAAGTCACCTTCATGGCAAATCAGGACGATAACATCAAGAAGTCACCTTCATGGCAAATCAGGACGATAACACCAAGAAGTCACCTTCATGGCAAATCAGGACGATAACATCAAGAAGTCACCTTCATGGCAAATCAGGACGATAACACCAAGAAGTCACCTTCATGGCAAATCAGGACGATAACATCAAGAAGTCACCTTCATGGCAAATCAGGACGATAACACCAAGAAGTCACCTTCATGGCAAATCAGGACGATAACACCAAGAAGTCACCTTCTTGGCAAATCAGGACGATAACACCAAGAAGTCACCTTCTTGGCAAATCAGGACGATAACATCAAGAAGTCACCTTCATGGCAAATCAGGACGATAACACCAAGAAGTCACCTTCTTGGCAAATCAGGACGATAACATCAAGAAGTCACCTTCTTGGCAAATCAGGACGATAACACTAAGAAGTCACCTTCATGGCAAATCAGGACGATAACATCAAGAAGTCACCTTCATAGCAAATCAGGACGATAACAGCAAGAAGTCACCTTCATGGCAAATCAGGACGATAACATCAAGAAGTCACCTTCATAGCAAATCAGGACGATAACAGCAAGAAGTCACCTTCATGGCAAATCAGGACGATAACATCAAGAAGTCACCTTCATAGCAAATCAGGACGATAACAGCAAGAAGTCACCTTCATGGCAAATCAGGACGATAACATCAAGAAGTCACCTTCATGGCAAATCAGGACGATAACACCAAGAAGTCACCTTCATGGCAAATCAGGACGATAACATCAAGAAGTCACCTTCATGGCAAATCAGGACGATAACACCAAGAAGTCACCTTCATGGCAAATCAGGACGATAACATCAAGAAGTCACCTTCATGGCAAATCAGGACGATAACACCAAGAAGTCACCTTCATGGCAAATCAGGACGATAACATCAAGAAGTCACCTTCTTGGCAAATCAGGACGATAACACTAAGAAGTCACCTTCATGGCAAATCAGGACGATAACATCAAGAAGTCACCTTCATAGCAAATCAGGACGATAACACCAAGAAGTCACCTTCATGGCAAATCAGGACGATAACATCAAGAAGTCACCTTCATAGCAAATCAGGACGATAACACCAAGAAGTCACCTTCATGGCAAATCAGGACGATAACATCAAGAAGTCACCTTCATGGCAAATCAGGACGATAACACCAAGAAGTCACCTTCATGGCAAATCAGGACGATAACATCAAGAAGTCACCTTCATGGCAAATCAGGACGATAACATCAAGAAGTCACCTTCATGGCAAATCAGGACGATAACACCAAGAAGTCACCTTCATGGCAAATCAGGACGATAACATCAAGAAGTCACCTTCATGGCAAATCAGGACGATAACACCAAGAAGTCACCTTCATGGCAAATCAGGACGATAACATCAAGAAGTCACCTTCATGGCAAATCAGGACGATAACACCAAGAAGTCACCTTCATGGCAAATCAGGACGATAACATCAAGAAGTCACCTTCATGTCAAATCAGGACGATAACACCAAGAAGTCACCTTCATGGCAAATCAGGACGATAACATCAAGAAGTCACCTTCATAGCAAATCAGGACGATAACATCAAGAAGTCACCTTCATGGCAAATCAGGACGATAACATCAAGAAGTCACCTTGACAATCAGGACGATAGCATCGTCAGCTTCTTGATAATCAGGACGATATAATATAAAGAAGTCACCTTCTTGACAAATCAGTACGATAGCATCAGGAAGTCACTTTGTTGACAAATCAGGTCGATAACATCAAGAACTCACTTTCTTGACAAATCAGGACGATAGCATCATGAAGTCACCTTCTTGACAAATCAGGACGATAACATCAAGAAGTCACCTTCTTGACAAATCATCCATAGAGAGATTTGACCCCGATCTCTTGGTGGGAAACGAACGTTCTATTTGGCTATGGGCCCATTTTACTACTACTATTTATTCGGTCTAGCTGGCTTGGACATTCATGAATTTATCACGCCCACCATCATCTTCCTGCATCGCATCAAGTTCGGGATGTCATCAAGGAACCATTCTATGTCATAAAATAGCTGGTCAATGTAGGTGGTTGCTGGGCGACCAACCCGTCTTGCTTCATGTAAGTGTCCAGAGCAGTAGATAACTCGAGAGTTCTTGTTTTGCTCGCCAGTAGTGTCTTGCAAAGCGTATTCTGCGTTGGCGTAAGATTGTAGAAATATGATTTAGCTGGATGTTGTCATCAAGAGATGTTAAATAGCTCTCTGAGTGTAGGTTCCATCAAGCTTAGACTCAAGGGTTTTACTTAATGTTCAGGTGGTGGCGCCATACATTAACACCGCTTCTGCAGTGGCTTGAAATGATCTCCGCTTGAGATTGTCTGGTAGATCAGATTTCTAGATTATATTCATTTTATTCAAGGCGGCCCAGTCTTTAGCTATGCGAATTTTCACATCCTTTTCAGGAGAATTTATCTCGCTTCCTAGATATGTAAAAGATTCGACAGATTTTATTTATTCACCTGAAACAGTATGTATTGAGCCGTGCTGGCTGAAACTTACAAACTTTAAAGACATTTATATAGATTCCAACATCAATGGCAGCATTTTCCGGATGCTGTAGGAGAACCGTAGTATGGGTAATGGTGTCTGCAGGGATAGCTAGGTCATCTGCATAGACAATATCTCAGCTTTTTTTGCAGGATATCGACTTGAGAGTTTTGGTGATAAAGTGAAAGTAAGATGATGGAAGTTCGTAAAATGTAGTCAAGGATTATAAGAAAGAGAAAAAAAATGCGAGGTTATTATCCTGAAGGACTCCTACATTGATGTCGAAGAAGCTAATATCTCTGTCCGGGGATCTAATCAAACATTTGGTATTTTTGTATAGCACCATTATGACGGTTACTGTCTCAGAGGGGAGGCCATATTCCAGAAGGCGAAAAAAATTTTAAGTAAAGAAATCAGGTGAGTCACTTTTATAGAACTGCACTGTACCTGTTACTATTTGCCTCACTCAGAGAAACTATAACACATAGATAAAACAGTGTGAACGGTGAAAATCTGGAGCGTTTTACTTGTAACATTACCTGAGGAGAAACGGCTAGTCCAGTGGTGTTTTTTGGGCACCTTTTTTGGCACAATGTTGTTTCCATCCATTCTACTAACTACCTCGGTCAATCATGTCTTTACCGCGGTCTTCTCGGTAATCAGGGTTCGTCAGCCAAAGACCTGACACCACTCACTGGCCACCACGTGAAACCTTTGTGAATTCGTTCTACCAAAAGGGACATAAATCTCCAATGAATCCCTATTCGGATATAAATTTGCCGGACAGGGGGTTAATACCGAGTTGTTAATACAATCTTCCCACGCTTAATTGTCTTGAACCGTGCGGACTTAAGCCGTATCGTTGCCAGAGATATTTATGCGTTTTCCAACAATTGATTTTCCTTACCAGGTAAATATGAAAATTGCAAATGCTGATATTTCAAAGACGGAAGACTCTGCACAAATGAAAAATAAACACGATCGTGGCCTTCAAACACGGTGTCCTCTTTATTGTCCTAACGTACGAAGCCAAGGTAAACAAATATTAATAATATAATAATCAATAAACCAGTCAGCAACAGGCATATCTCGACTGGTTGTTCGTAAACAAGTCATCTCCGTGCAAATAATGGATCTTTTCGGGATTTCATTAACTGATATTACTATGCTAGTGTCGTGAATGAGAATGTACACATTGTCGCAAAAGAATCGATGCAAAACTTACCTTTGCCTTGGATGAAAATAAGTAATGGTTTGCGAGATGTGAATGTTAATCATTACTCAACTAGGATACACTCTTTCAATCAAATAGCAGACTTCCCCACGCATTTCCCCAGTAATTTTGAGAAAACACGATACAAGCCCCCCCCCCCCAAAAAAAAACATAAACAATAATGAATGTACTGATGAGGTAATTAAGAAAGCTATTAAAAATCTACGGAAAAAATAAAGTATTAGTTGTCATTGAGGCTGAACTTTTGAATCAATCTAATGCCACGTATCTAACTGGCATCTAGCCCTTGAACTTCTCTATTATTCAATCTTTCAAAGAAATAGCAGATTTCCCCACGCATTTCCCCAGTAATACTGAGAAAACACGATACAAACCACACCAAACATAAACAATAATGAACGTACTGATGAGGTAATTAAGAAAGCTATTAAAAATCTACGGAAAAAATAAAGTATTAATTGCCATTGAGGCTCTAACTTTTGAATCACTCTAGTGGCACTGATCTAGCTGGCAACCAGACCTTGAACTTCTCTGTTATTCAATCTTTCAATCAGATAGCAGACTTCCACACGCATTTCCCCAGTAATACTGAGAAAACTCGATACGAAGATTCCCCCCAACCCAACTTAAACAATAATGAACGTACTGACGATGTAATTAAGAAAGCTATTAAAAATCTACGGAAAAAATAAAGTATCAGATGTCATTGAGGTTGAACATTTGAGTCACTCTAACGCCACTGATCTAGTTGGTATCCAGACCTTGAACTTCTCTGTTATTCAATCTTTCAATCAGATAGCAGACTTCCCCCCGCATTTTCCCAGGAATTCTAAGAAAACTCGATACAAAGCCCGTCCCCCAAACATAAACAATAATGAACGTACTGATGAGGTAATTAAGAAAGCTATTAAAAATCTACGGAAAAAATAAAGTTTTAGTTGCCATTGAGGCTGAACTTTTGAATCACTCTAATGCCACTGATCTAGCTGGTATCCAGGCCTTGAACTTCTCTATTATTCAATCTTTCAATCAAATAGCAGACTTACCCAGTAATTCTGACGAACACGATTGATCACTTCCATACCTTTTTCCGGACTCACGTCCTGCTCTTTAGCTCTGTACTCTTGGTAATTCCCACCACACCATATCTCTTTTCGTTCTTCCATCAGTCACGTACATCCTATTAACAGTATATAATTCTGTTATCAGCGCGCCGATTGGAATGCATTAATGATTTTTTTCGTGACGACTCTTGGGATACAAAGTGAAACCACAGTCTTCTTGGTTCTCGCCTGCCTGTTCATCTGCTAGAGCCCACATAAATCACATCTTCCGTCTATACCAGAATGTAGGTCGGATTTCCCTTTGTCATTGTTTGTAATGTGCGCCAGCGAGCGCTCAAAGCTGCTAAGTCACTAATTGCTGATAGAATGACACACCGTATAGCCTCTCATAAGTTTGGGTCTAGAGATTTACTGGCCGCTCTGTAAGAGTGTGATGAACATTAGAATATCTTCAGTCCCTCTTTCCTTCAATAAATTTGATGTATTGACATCTACTACAGATGAAGAGGAATGCTTTGCAAGGAATTTCTCTTCCAACTCTACTTTCTACCCATCTGGTAGTATATCTGTCTGATTCCTACCCCTGAGAACGGAGGCTGTACTGAGTGATATGCTCATAACTCCGTCCTTGGTGATAGCTATCAATTCTAAATTAGATCACCCAAAAGGCAGACGGATTTGACTTTATCCCTGAACTTCAGATTTTACAACAAATACCTCCTTGCTTTTTGCGTTCCAACTTGTTGGAAGTCCTCTGTAGTTCTTATTTTTAAGAACTCCAGGGAACGGCCTTATCCTTCAAATTATCGCCCTATTAGTCTCTTACCTCATTTTGGTAAATTACTCGAAGCTTTGGTCAACGCAGAATTCGTTAAGCATCTTGCTTCACCCGGCCCCATTTCGAACGAAATATATGACTTCCGTTTCGCCAGGTCAACCGCCAGTATGTTATCGGCCATTACTGAATTGTCTATCAAGCTTTAGATAAGAATGGCGAAGCTCAGGTTTTGGCACTAGATATCTCAAAGGCGTTCGACAGTTTGATATACTGGCCTTCTCCTCAAGGTGAAGAGATACGGTGTCACGGGACGAATATTTTGCTTAATCTTTCCTAACAAGTCATGTTAATGAAAGTTGTCTTGAACATGCACGTTTCCAAATCATAACATACTAATGAGGGACTGCCCTCCTCCCCGGGGCTATATCCTAGGACTTACGCTGTTCCTTATCTCCGTTAACGACCTACCCGATATCATCAGTTCCCATTCAGTCAATTATGTGCCATGCGTGGTACCCGCTTAGACGATCATGTATCTTTCGATATATGACCGACGAGGCAGATTTTTTTTCTCGCAGAAAATTTCTTCAGGTATATCGCATAGCTGGTGGAGGGGGGGGAGAAGAAAAGTGTTATGGTCCAAGTTCCTTGTATCACGGTGATGGTCCAAGGTAGAACCAATGAAGAATAACTCGAACACAGGTATGGAATAACGCAGATATATTAAAAACAGAAATATGTACAAAGAAGTAGAAGTATTAGTAATGACTATCAGATTTGGTTAGAGTGAACTATGTTGTCTTGACAAGTATCACTATTCCAATGTCTCACAATAATCGTCTGACTCTGTCTCTGACTCTGAACTGACTCTGACTGCTGCTCCCTCTTGAGGCGCAGTATTTATAATGCCTGGAATAGTCCATTATTATTATGGGTAAGTTCCCATAACACCCCACTTCCGAAGCTTTTGCGTAGCAGGGGTTATTAACATCTTTTTTTCTTTGGATCTATTTGCAAAGGTTCTTTCTTTTTCTGGACGATTTTCTTGGTTCTGGCAATGTTTGCGGCCGTTTTCTATCAAATGTATCGAAGATCGTGTCCAGCACCTCTTCTTGAGGTGGACCGTTAGCATCCTGTAACAGTCTCTTCCTTATTTGGTTTACGTGTCTTTTATGTGAGAATTTTTGTCCCTGTACTATGTAAACCATATTGCCGGTTCTTTTCTCAATGGTCCCATGCTCCCAGTAAGATGTATTATTTTTATATGCTTTAAAAAAATCTTTTTCTCCTGGAAGGAATTTTCTTTTTGGTGCGTCGGGCTGTGTTACTTGTTTCGTTTGATTTGGTAGCAATTTATCAAATGCAGATCTGATTTTTCTAGCAAACATCACTTCTGCAGGTGATAATGTTGATGGTGTAGCATTATTTGGCGTTATTCGATATACATGAAGAAATTGCTGTAATGCTTTTTCCGTAGGTACATCATAGGTTTTTCGTAACGCTCTTTTGAGTGTATCAACAAATCTCTCCGCTTGCCCATTTGATCTTGGGTGATAAGGCGGGGATTTTATATGTTTGACTTGATAAATTTAGCAAAACTCTTGGAAGTCTGCTGATGTGAATTGCGTTCCATTATCTGTGACTAGGCAATCCACTATTCCAAACCGAGCGAATAGTTCGTGGAGGCACTTTATGGTTGTTTTTGAAGTAGGATTTTTGCAACGAAACACCTCCGGCCATTTACTATAGCTATCCACTATGATTAAATAGTAAAAACCGTCAATTGGTCCTGCATAATCTGCGTGTATTCTTGACCACGGACGATCAGTCTCTGGCCATGGCTTATGTATGATTGGCGGTGCTTTGGCTGCTAAGTTACAATCCTTGCACATTTCCACCATCTGAGTCCATATTCTTCCAATATACATAGCTTCGTATTAGCGACTTCATTCTATTTTTACCAGGATGGCTCCTGTGGAAATCCTTTAGGATTCGCTTTTGTAATGTTTTGGGAATTACAACCCTTTCGTTGTAAAGTAGCACATTATCGCATAGAGAAAAGCTGTCCGATATTTGCTTATCTTTTTCTGCTATTTTTGCTTTTGTTTCATTTATGAATCCGTCATTTTTGGCTTCATTTTTTATGTCTTGTAGTGTGACTGGGAGGTTTCTAACTGTACAACATAGTACTGTCCTGATATCTTCTTCATTTCCTAAGGCTGCGATTACTGTATCTTCCAATGGCTCTGTCTTTGTTGGTATAAGTCTCGACAGACCATTCGCATGCCCGATTTCTTTCGTTGGTAAATACTCCAATCGGAAAATGTAGTTCAGAAGAATTGTTCCCCATCTAAGTAACCTATTTGCAGTGTAAACCGATAGACCTTTCTTCGAACCGAAAATTGTTAGTAACGGTTTGTGATCCGTCTGAAGAGTAAAAAATCTGCCATAGATACACTTATGAAACCTTGTGATTGCAAAGATAATTCCCAGATTTTCTTTCTCTATTTGTCAGTAATTTTTCTCCGCTGGTAGTAAGGTTCGAGAAGCATGTGCGATGGGTTTTATTGTCCCATCTGGCATTTTATGCAATATACACACTCCGACTCCATATGTGGTCGCGTCACTTGCTACAATAATTTCTAGTTTAGGATCGTAGTGTGCCAAAAATAAATCTGAAGTTAACGTTTTAATTATTTTGTCAAATATTTTCTGGCATTGATCTGTCCGCTGCCAAACTTTTTCTTTCTTTAGCAGTTCGTTCAGTGGTGCGCGAAGTTTATGCATATGAGGTATGAATTCCTGGTAGTAACTCACTAAGCCTAGAAAACTTTGTAATTCTGTAACGTTCTTAGGAAATGGCATTTTTTTTTATTGCTGTTGCCCTTTCAGGGTCTGGTCGTCTTCCTTCTTGATCTATGATATAGCCAAGGTATTTAATTTCCTCAATGAAAAAATCGCACTTGTTTTCTTTTACTTTGAATCCATAGCTTTGTATTCTCTTAAACACCTCTTGTACATGTTGCTAATGTTGTTCAACGCTTTCGCTATTAATCAATACGTCATACAGGTATGCAATCGTGTACTCTAGTCCGGCAAGCATCGTATCCATTGTCTGTTGGAATATAGCCGGCGCGACCTTAATCCCAAATGGTAATCTTTGGTATCTGTACAGTCCTTTGTGTGTGTTTATGCACAGTAGTTTTGAACTTTCCTCATCGACTGGAATTTGCAGGTACACTTCACTTAAATCAATTTTTGAAAAATATTTTCCGCCAGTTAATTTAGTGAATACTTCTTCTGGACTGGGTAGAGGATAGTGGTAGTCCTTTATTGCTGCGTTCAAACCCGTAGAAAAATCAGCGCAAACTCGAATTTCTTCTGATTTCTTTTTGACGTAGACCGTCGGTGCGGCCGCATTTATTGTATTCTACGTTTGTCAATATGCCAGTGTTTTCGAGTCTAGTTAATTCTTGATCATTTTTTTCTGTTGACGCAAACGGTACGCTCTTTTTTTTCTTGAAGATAGGTTGAACGTTTTCTTTTATTTCGATATTTGCTGCCATTTTCTTACATCTTCCTAGACCTGCTGAAAATACTTCGGGGAAAACTCGTTTTTAGTTTCTCTTTTAATTTGTCTGCCTCCGTAGATAAGCTTTTTACATTTTTGCAGTACTTACTTACTGATAGATCCCACAGTTCGAATTTTTGCATCCAGTCCGTTCCGAATAAGTTTTCTGTATTTCTTAAGACGTACATTTTTAGTTTTTTCGTCATTCCATTAAATACTAAATTTGTAATTACTTCATCCTCAAATTTTATCTTTCTTCCCGTAACTGATCTAGCAATTTTATTCGTTTTTAAAATGGCAGATTTGTTCAGTTTTCTCCATGTTTGTAGGTTTATAATAGTTAAGTCTGAGCCAGAATCCAGCTGTAGCTTAACTTTTCTGTTTTGAATTTCAACTTGTACATATTTTCTTATGTTAGTCTAATCAGCTTGGTTAGTCCTCGTGATTCTTATTCTGCTTTTGCTTTCTCTTCTAGACAACTTTTGTGTCCTATTTTTTTTACATGATAGACAAGTTTTAAAACGATATGTACAGTCTTTAAACCAATGCCAAGTCCCACAGCGATAGCATGAATTGGGTGGTAGTTTTTTCTGATATTGACTTTTAGAGTTAGAAAATTTTGTTTTACCTGTTCTTGAGGGGGGGGGGGTTGGTTTGGTTTGTTTCTGAGGAGGGAAAGTTGGTTTGTCTTCGTACTTTACGTATGTGTGCTATGCCAGCTTCTTCTATGTCTGTTGAGTCTTTCTTCACACTGATGCATCTCTGGCAGTCTTCGGCTAGTTTTTGAAGTGTCAAATCTTGTTCACTCTCCAATTTAGTAAGGATTCTGCGTCTCATTTCCGCGTCTTTGGTTGAAACCAGTCCTTGGACGTATATTAAGCATTTGAAATTGTCCGCGCTGAGTTCCGATAATTTGAAGTCATACCAAATATTTATTAACAATAGACGCGAAAGTTATGTAATCTTCGCTGTCCTTTTTTGTAAGTTTCAGACATTTCTATCTTTTGTGTAATAGTGAGGTATTATGGCTGAAAAGTTCTGTTAGCAGTTTTATGAAGTTTAACTCACATGTTTTTCTTGGAAGGATATAATCTACGAATTTGGTATATTCGCATGTGCCTAATTTTCTTAGTACTAGACGTACTTTACGTGCATCTGACCAATCTTTGCAGTCAAATTCATATAGATCTTCGTACCTTCGGAAGTAGTTTGCAAAAATTATTTCTTCGTCGAGTGCGTACTTGAAATCTTCGATAGTACTCCAAATAGCGTCTTGTGAGAGAACTGTTTTGATCTCAGATTTTTGCTCTTTATTTGACATTACACGTAGCAATAATTCTTGTAATTCAAGATGTTTCTGTTCGTACTTTTGTTGTTGTTCAAATTGGATTTTGATAAGTTCCATAATGGTTGACTTAAAATCTTCCATGTTGACGTAATTTGTGCAACGTATTTTACTTTAGCGTAACCTGATATTCTGAAACCTGTGTACGCAAAAAAAATTGCCTTTGTTGCCAGTAAAATTGATATCCAAAAAGAGAATTCTTTTTTTTTATGTGTTCGCGTAGAACTGTTTTTTTTTAGAAATCTCGCGTAGAACTTGTTTTTTTTTGTTTTTTTTAGAGTTTACTCGTCGACCACTGTTATGTGCGACCGATAGCAAAAAAGGTATGGCCACCGCGTAGAGAGTTCATTTTTCTTTTGGAGGTTTTCAGGTTGCCACTTGTTATGTGCGACGGATAGCAAAATGTATGTCCTCCGCGTAGAGAGTTCGTTTTTCCTTTGGGGTTACCTCATCGCAACGTCGTCGCCACTTATTATGGTCCAAGTTCCTTGTATCACGGTGATGGTCCAAGGTAGAACCAATGAAGAATAACTCGAACACAGGTATGGAATAACACAGATATATTACAAACAGAAATATATACAAAGAAGTAGAAGTATTAGTAATGACTATCAGATTTGGTTAGAGTGAACTATGTTGTCTCGACAAGTATCACTATTCCAATGTTCTTACAATAATCATCTGACTCTCGACTCTGTCTCTGATTCTGAACTGACTCTGACGATGTTCAACAACACGCCCACGTGTGTCGAATGTGGCACAAGGCCGGTTTAATAGGCTCGGCCGGTTTAGTAGGCTCGGCCAAAAAATGCCCGTAGAACCCGTATAAACGGGATCGGGTTGGTCAACCTCCCCGAACGAGGCTCTGCCCTTCGGCGGAGCCTCGTCCGGGTTCCTCTCTGCCCAGAGGCAGAGATTTCGACCGTCTAGCCGAGTTGTCCAAAAAGGACTGAACTCTGACTGCTGCTCCCTCTTGAGGCGCAGTATTTATAATGTCCGGAATAGTCCATTAGTATGGGTAAGTTCCCATAACAAAAAGGTTACGTACCTTTTCCAAGGTTATTAGTACGTAAGTGAATGTAATGTATTCAACTAGAATTCGAACTCGGCTCTCCGATTCCCCACTCTGAGCCGCTATCCATTACCCCCAACAAGGTATTTATTCAGATGACACAACCATTTACTCTTGTCTTAGTATCAATTGCGACATATTCGACAAACCTGGTAGTTGATCTTGAAAATGAACTCAAGTCAGTGGTTAACTGTAGCAAGAAATGTTTTTTTTAAATATTAACGCCCCCAAAACAAAAATACTTTCATTGAATCATCTCGTAGGAGACCAAAACTTTACGCCTTTTTGGTATCGGGTTTTCCAATGTAGCGACTATATTGAATCAGTAAGTCTGCTGCTAGGAAATTTGGCTCACTGTGTCGTAGCAGAAATTTTTCCCGTCAGAATCTATTTTGAACTTTTATGAATTTACTATTTGTCCGTGCTTTGAATACTGCTGCCATAATTGGTCTGGTGCTCCAAGATATCTCAAGATTCTTGAGAAAATTCAAAGAAAGGTATGTAATGTAATAGATTCTGAACTGGCATCTCGACTTTTTTTTTTAAGCTTATCACCCCAAGCAAGGCTGGAGGCCACTAGCACGCAAGGGGTTACAGAAGGTTTGGAGGAAGAGCAGATAGGAGTGGTAAAGGAGAGGATGTGGAGAAAGGTAGTGGATCGATCAAGGCAAGGGGGTTACAGAAGATTTGGAGCGAGAGCAGATAGGAATGAAAGGTGAAAGGATGTGGAGAAGGGAAGTGGATAGATCAAGGCAACTGGAGATGTCGATTGACGTTACACTTAAATAGTTGGAGATTGTATTTGTCAGGGAAACAGGAATAAGGAAGGGAGTTTCACAGGCGAGATGTGCGAGACATGAAGCTATTGAAGTAGAAGAGACGTCTACATCTAACGGCAGTCACTTTCTCATTGTTTCTTCTGTTTTTCTTTCTACAAATATTTTAATGGCAACGGTTCTGATGAGCTTTTTTTTCTCCTAGTGCCTCCACTCCATGAATTTAAGTGCGTTACTTGTTTAGTAACCAGGTTTCACATTTTCACTCTTGAAACAGCGAGATGCAACAAACCACTTCTCTCTTAACTGTGTCATTTTACGCACTTCTTGCTTTCTTGTTTCCTTACAACCTCCGTCCTGGGTATGACGATAAACTACGTCCGACAGCAAGGCCTCTGATCAGGAGGCTTTGAGGAGCGTGGAACCACCTCTTAATCGCTGGTGTTCCCAGGTCCACCCTGACTCCGGGTGTTAGCACCTGTTAGGTTCCCATCTATCGGCAAATAGTTGACCCCACAACCTGACTGAAAACACTATGAAAGTGTAAAAATAGATTTTAATACCAGAAATACTTTGTGAAAAAAAATTAGTATCAGCAATAAATGTTTGAAAAAAGAAAATATTACCAGAAATAAAAAACTTGTCAGCATTAAATAACCAATTGAGGTTATATACATTATTTAAAAAAAATATTACCAGCTATACATTTAAAAAAAAAAATTATTACCATCTATACAATTTTTTTTAAAAATTATTACCAGCTATACATTTTTTTAAAAATTTATTACCAGCTATACATTTTTTGAAAAAGAATTATTACCAGCTATACATTTTTTGAAAAAGAATTATTACCAGCTATACATTTTTTTAAAAAATTATTACCAGCTATACATTTTTTAAAAAAAAAAATTATTACCAGCTATACATCTTTGGAAAAAAAATTAATACCAGCTATACATTTTTTGAAAAAAAGATTATTACCAGCTATACATTTTTTGGAAAAAAATTATTAGCAGCTATATATTTCTGAAAAACTTACTAGCTATACATTTTTGACAAAAAAAAGGAAATTTTGTCGGCATTAAATAACTCATTGTGGTTGATATGCCGTAAAACAAAAAACAAACCAAAACAAACTCTGCCATCTACAATCTTCGAAAATTTAAACGCAAAGCCAATAATATTTTCTCTCTTCATGAAACCTGTTCCTTTGTTGTCTTTTCCTCACTTCTGCTCACTAAAGTTTTCTCATTCTCCATCACTCCCTGTACCTATTGCGTCCCAGTTTCTTTATCACCTTGTTTGCAGTGAAATGATTAAAACAAAAAGCTTAGCAAATAAGAATTTCCAAGTGACTATCGTTGTAATGCGTGCCTTTTGCGTGTTTCTTGTTCGTTTACCATCCCCGGTTATTTACCCAAGAGCTACAATATGTCAACTAATAAGCGCCAAAAAATCTATAATCCTGTTAATATTTCTTTTTGAACGAGTCGTAGGAATCGTTTGTTATTGTCAGATGAGCTCTGTTAACACTTACGCTGCTGTGGACGTACTTGTACGTCTTTCAGTAACTTACATTGAAGAAACAACATCGTCTTTGAAGAGCAAGCCTCAAAGCTTTGGTCTTTATCTCCATTCAACTACCATCAGTTTTCACTGGTGGAAACCAGTTAACTGCTGAAGCCAACAAAATCGACACACGCATACAGATTGACAAATAGATATATAGGCATGTAGATAGATAGATAGATAGATTGTTAGGGATTGATATAATCAATTTGATAGATAGATAGATAGATATGAAGGAGCTTTGATAGATATAGAGATATCTAGATCGTGAGATATGAAAAGGCCTAGTGATAAATCGATAGATAGATATGAAAAGAGCAGAGAGGTGGATAAGAAGATTTCTGTAGATAGATAGATGTGAAAGGGCAGATATATATGAATAGGTTAAGAGAGAGAGAGACGAACACACTGAAATAGATAAAAAAATCTTTATATGTAATTGATAGATAGATAGATCGAAACAAACACACTAAAATATATAAAAAGATTAAAGATAGATAGATAGATAGATTGAAGCGAAGATACTGAAATAGTGAATAGCCAGATGTAATCAAATTTAGAATAGATAGATAGATAGATCTAAACGATCACACTGAGATGGATAAATGATTATATATTAGATAGATAGATAGATAGATAGATAGATAGATCGAAACGATCACACTGAGATGGATAAATGATTATATATTAGATAGATAGATATAGATGATCACCGAGTACGACCACTTAATACATCAAATACACATTATGTTTATATTTGAATAAGGGCTGAAGACATCTCAATGTGGCTCATTAGATCTGCAAGACACTAATATACCCCACCATATTTATTGCATGTCAGTTTTCTTTCAGCAGCTTGGTTTTCTGGATGCTGTTCTCTATAATGCCGAGTGAGTCCACTGGCTGACCTACACACATGAGGAACCAAGAGATATCAGGCTGGAAGTTATTTGTAGACAGTTGCGTTTCTATGGCGCCATGTGTGGCTAATATGGCTAATACATACATAGATATGCAGATTTCAGGCTAGACAAATACTTTGCAAAAAAAGAAACAAAGGCTTGACACTTCATTTTCGATTTATTAAATGGAAATAGATGCATCAGTAATGTTGTCACAATGCACACAGTGTTGGTCACATTAAATATTAATCGTCATCGTCTTACTCTTACGTTTATCCATTGTCTGCATCTCTGACATTACAGAGGCATTTTTTTCAAGATCATAGGCAAGATATCAATGAAACCTATCTGGCTCGGATGTATGATAGGAATGGATATATAATATGATAGATAATACAATAATAAAAAAAAATAATTTGTGTATAATATATGGAGGTATAAGATGGATGCATGTATAATAAACACACAAGTTAAAATACTCGGTTTTGACCGGGTGGAGTAATGGATAGCGGCTCGGGTTTTGGAATCGGAGAGCCGAGTTCAAATTCCAGTCGAATTGAATACGTTCAGTTACGTGCTAATAGCCTTGGGAAAGGTATGAATGCCCTTCTTCTTCCCCCTTCCCATCTATGGGTAAATAGTAGGACAAACCGGGTTCTATAGCCTTGGATGGCAACTGGCCTACCGCAGAAATAAATGGCAACCTACTGCAGGAAAAAAATCTGCCTCGTTAGTCATGCATCGAACGATACATGATCGCCTGGCACATAACTGACTGAAATTCAATTACGTGCTAATATTCTTGGAAAAGGTATGAATCCTCTTCTTCTCCCCCCTAGCTATGGGTAAATAGCAGGAGAGACCGGGTTCTATAGCCTTGGATGGCAACTGGTCAACCGCAGAAATAAATGTCAACCACCTACGGGAAAAAATCTGCCTCGTCAGTCATGATCACCTAAGAGTGTATCACGCATGGCGCAACTGTCTGAAAGTAAATATATTCATATGAGTTCACTATACTTTTGATGATTACTCCAAATGAATTTACTGCACTTCATCCTATGAAATTGGTCTATATGCATTCACTGTACTTTGTCTGTATGAGATTTTTTTTAACAATGAAGTTCACACATTACAAGACCCGTAAGTCACTCGAGGTAGAGGGTTACGTTAAGAGGTAGTTTATATGGATAGGAGGTTACTCTAGATTTGAACAGGTTAAGATTGCAGTGATCGAGGAAATATCCTCTTGGGAGTCTGTTCCACAGGGCAGTAGTTTCCGTTTACTATACATTGTACCATCCCGTTCCCACCCCTTCACCGTTGAAACTGTTAGATGTAGACGTCTCTTCTACTCCAATAGCTTCATGTCTCGCACATCTCGCCTGTGGAACTCCCTTATTCCTGTTTCCCTGACAAATACAATCTCCAACTATTTAAGTGTAACGTCAATCGATATCTCCAGTTGCCTTGATCTATCCACTTCTCTTCTCCACATCTGCTCTCGCTCCAAATCTTCTGTAACCCCCTTGCCTTAATCGATCCACTATCTTCCTCCACATCCTCTCCTTTACCACTCCTATCTGCTCTTCCTCCAAACCTTCCGTAACCCCTTGCGTGCTTCCAGCCTTGCTTGGGGTGATAAGCTTAAAAAAAAATGTACTTTGTCCATATGAATTCACTGTATTTTTTACTATGTGATCTGTACATATGAATTTACTATACATTGTACTATTTGCTTTATCCATATGAGTTTACTGTAATTAGTCGTAAGGTGATTTTCTAAGCGGGGCTTAGATGCGGCACAAGGCCGAAAGTATGGGGCATTCAGTGAGGACTAAAGTCACTACTCGGTTGTCATGGTTCTAGCGAGACAAGGTTGCTGACCATTACACCACGTCGAGGTGCCATAGTGATTTTCCAAGCGTAGCTAAGATGCGGCACAAGGCCAAAAGTATTGGGCACCCAGTGAGAATCGAACTCACTACTCAGTGGTAACTGTTTTAGCGAGACAAGCTTGCTAACCAATATACCGCCTCGCGGTGCCCCTGTACTTCGTCGTATGTACTTTGTCCATATGAGTTTTATGTATTTTGTATTATGTACTTTGTCCATATGCGTTCGCTGTACTTTGTACTATGTACTTTGTCCATATGAGGTCGCTTCACTTTGTATTGTGAATTTTGTCCATATCAATCAATTTTTTTATAATGTACTTCGTACACACTGGTTCACTGTATTTTATACTATGTACTTTGCACATATGAGTTCATTGTACTTTCGACTATGTACTTTTTACATATAAATTCACTGTACTCTGTAATATAGATTTTATTCATATGAATTTACTCATATTTTAATGTGAACTTTGTACATACGACTTCACGGTACTTTGTACTATGTTCTTTTTACGTACGGGTTCACTGTACTTTCTGCTATGTACTTCGTACATACAACTTCACTGTACTTTGTAATCTGTATATGAGATTTCACTGTACTTTGTACGTTTAACTTCATGTACTTTGTCCCATGTGATATCACTGCATTTTTTACTTTGTACTTAATTTTCATTGTATTTTGTAAATGCGGCTCCAGTGTACTTTGTATCAAAGGATTTAAAATGATGGTTACAAAATCCTGTAAAATTGCTGAATTCCAAATATTTTGGAAAATAACTCGATTTATCTTTATAAAAAGACTCCCATAAAAACCGATCTATGTTGCCTTTAAGACCGCTGTCGAGTAATCTACTATCTACCTATCTATCTGAACCTTTACATTGGTTAGAAAAGTTAACTATTTTCCACTGATTAAAATATTATAATTATTTGTAAATAAGAAGATAATTAAGAAAAGTGACTCTGTAATTAGCAGTTAAATTTTATTTATACGAGGGTCATTCAATAAATAAGGTGAATTTTTCGGTATAAGGATTCTAATACAGATAGAAGCTTACTTTTTTTAAATTTTTTTTTGTATTACTTTTTTTTCACATGGATTTAATTTCTTTTGCAGATTAAAAAAAAACTTTGAGAGTTTTGGCGATTAACAAAGATGACCGACCAAGAAGCATGCTCCAGGATTGAACAGCGGTCAGTTGTCAAGTTTTTGGTTGCTGAAGGGTGCAAACCAGTTGAAATTCATAGGAGAATGTCAACTGTGTATGGTGCCACATGTTTCAGTCAAAAAATGTCTACAAGAGGGCTAAATTGTTTAAAGAAGGACGGAGCAGTGTTGAGGATGAAGACAGGCCTGGGAGGCCTACAGAAGTGAGGTCTCCTGAGGTGATCGAATCAGTCAATGACCTCATTCAGTCTGACAGAAGGGTGACAGTGGATGACATTGCAAGGACTTTGAGCTTATCTGTTGGGACAAACGCAGGGGTCATCAGTCAGAAGGAGTCATCTTGCATCATGACAACGCAAGGCCTCACACAGCAGCCCAAATGGTACAGACCATCAACGAGCTGGGCTGGGAACTGCTCCCTCACCCCACTTACAGCCTGGACCTTGCCCCTTCAGACTTTCACCTGTTTGGTCCCTTGAAAGCGTTCACGAGAGGCACGAAGTTTAAAAGAGACGATGAAGTCAAAAGTGTTGTGAGCGACTGACTGAGACATCAGTCCAAAGATTTTTACGCTGAGGGAATACGGAAGCTTGTGTACACATGAGAAAAGTGTGTGACAGTGCTGGGAGACTACGTTGAAAAAAAAAAGAAAGAAAGTAAGCTTCTATCTGTATCAGAAGTCCTTATACCGAAAAATTCACCTTATTTATTGAATGACCCTCGTATATATATATAAAATGCGCAAATATATTTTAGAAAAACTATCATGTAGAAATTAGTAGTTATATGATTTATTTTCCTCATTCAACTTTGAGATAATTTTCTTTTCAGTGTTTGTAACAATAATATGCAAAAATCGAATTATTATTATAGAGGTGCCCCCATCCAATATACTCTACATTATTATTATGAAATTGAAATCTTAACTAGAAATTGCATTATTCTTAAAGTTGGAATATTTTAATTGTATTGTTTAATAAATTTCCCGCTAAGATGTGCCATTTTTGCTATGCTCCATTAGCAAATATTCGCGCCTACAAGCAGAAACCGGGTGATTATAATACAGCTTTACATAAATAAACATAAATTGAAATATTAAAATAAATATTGAAATAAAATATGAAATAAAACAGATCATTGGTAGAAGAAGATAAAAGATACATTCAAATATAGTATTATTATATGTTTTATATTATATATTATATATTCTGTTCAAGTCTGAAGTTAAGAACATTTAAATGTATTCTATTATAGCTATATACTGTTTAGAAAAACAGGTCATTAACTATCGTTGAAGCAACCCATTTCATGAATATATAAATGAAAAAACTTTACTTTTTTAATATATAAATGAAAATACTTCGACTGTGGATACCTGCGTAAGTGAAACAAGGGTGTGAAAAGATCAGCTTGAAATTTGGGATCTCATCACACGTTATTTTCTGAAAGATATATAACTAATTTAACTAATTAATTAATAATTAAATCTGAGTCATTATGAATAATTTGTTACAATAAAATAAGTGAAGTTTGGGAAGGAATTGAAAAAGAAAAGCATCATTTGGTCCACTCAAATGCACAGATAGAAAAAGTCACACACACACACACACACACGGAGAGAGAGAGGGGGGGGGAGATTTAATATTAAATAGTCTTGTCTTCATCTATCTCCAGTTTCAGTCATCAGATTGAATAATAATAATAATGATATTAATAATAATAATAATAAACTGGTACGAACACCACCCTGACCCAGTTACGGAGATAGGACCTGTTACAATTCTATGGGACTACACAATACACACTGACAGAACAATCAAAGCCAACCGCCCAGACATTGTTATTAAAGACCACAAACAAAATAAGTGCCTCCTTATTGATATGGCAGTCCCTGCAGATTGCAATGTATCTTTGAAGATATTCGAAAAACTGTCAAAATACAAGGACCTTGAAATAGAAATCTCAAAAATGTGACACATGGGGACATCAACAATTCCTGTTGTAGTTGGAGCCCTTGGACTGATTGGAAAAGATTCCAGTAGGCTGATTTAAGCGATCCCTAGAAGTCCGTGCCTCAAAGAGATACAAAAAATGTTCTGACAAATACAGCCCACACTTTACGAAGGGCTTTATCTATGTATTTTTTTTTCTTTGCAGTGGAAAGTGTCATGATGCCATTTCTAACCTAAGGTCCCTGGGTGGGACCCGGAAAGAAATGTGTAAACACTAGATATCAAAGAAAATAATAATAATAATAATAATAATAATAATAATAATAAAAGATTGAAGGAAGAAATGTGGCTTTTTTGTCTATCTTGATGCTGGTGCTTGTAAGAGTATTGAGAATGATGATGAAGATTTAAGGACAATACTATCACTTCAGCAATAACCACATGGTGTATGCTTTTATATGTATTAATAATAATAATGATAATAATGATAATAATAATAATAATAATAATAATAATAATAATAATAATATTGAGAATTACAAGTGATAAAATCATATTTATTACTGAGACAAATGCTGAATATTTAAGAAGATTGTGTTTGTCTGAGTTAGCTCCTCCCTAATTTCCTAATTGTCACTAGGGGACGCTCTCCCTACACTATAAATACTGTGCCACTTCTTGCATCGTTCTCTTTTTACTTTGCCTTTCAGTGGACGCATTTAAAAATGTGATCTCACTTGTGGGAAAACGCCATGAAACACACATACACGTACGTACGAACATTCACCAAAATACAAACTCTTTACGTTCACACACAAACACAAATGTTGATGTTTTTGTCACTTGTAAATTTGTTGTTTAATACATATATTTGTTTATATATATATATATACATCGGTCTTTTTGTTTTCTTTACATCTTCGGTTGGACTCAACTTGAGTCCGCCATGTTCTTGTAGTTGGACCTTCTTCTCGCAGGAAATAAACGCACGTGTTCTAATTCAACGACACGCAAACCCACACGGTCCTCTACATGGTCACAAATTATTCGACGATAACCACGTGGTGTATGCTTTCAAATATGTTAAATATAATAATAATAATAGTGAGGATGACAAAAGAGAAAATCGTCTTGAGTACTGAGTAAAGTGCTGAATATTTGAATAGATTGTGGTCGCACAGTCTTCAGCGATAAACACGTAGTGTATGCTTCCATATATATGATATATAATAATAATAATAAGTAGAAGAAAAAGAAGAAGAAATAAAGAAAGAAATAAAATATAATCAATCATGAAAGAAGGTTGTAAGTACAAATGAGATTTACATTTAGTAGATTCTCTGGAAAACCAAAACAGAACCCAAGAACCAACTGTTGCGGTAAAAAATATGAAAAAGAAAGCCAAGAATGAAACTCTTGAACAGATGAAACAACGCTGGCAAGACAACCCTCTGTATGGCCAATATCCATAATCCGGAACAGATTGTTTGCTTTAGACGTTAGTCTTACTGATCCGGAATATAGAGAAAAATATGAATCGATTTAATCGTTTTCAGAGAGAGAGAGAGAGAGGAAAGAAGAAACAAAGAAGCAGAGACAGAAAAATCAAGAGATAAAGAAAGAAAAGACGAAGATAAAATATATTTTAAGATAAAGAAAAGAAAACGAAGAAGAAACATACCTTGAGAGAGAGAGAGAGAGAGAGAGAGAGAGAGAGAGAGAGGGGGGGGAGGAGAGAGGGGGAGAGAGAGAAATAGAGGAAGACGAAGAGAAAACAGATCTCAAAAGAGAGAAAGAAAGGAAGTTGAAAATAAAACAGATATTGAGAGGTAGTGAAAGAAAGAAGAGAAAACGAAGAATAAATATATCTTGAGAAAGAGAGAGAGAGAGAGAGAGAGAGAGATGAAATCGAAAAGGAAACAGATTTTGAGAGAAAGAGAGACAAGAAGAAAGAAAGACGAAGAGGAAATAGATATTGACAGGGAGAAAAAAAGAAAAGAAGACAAAGTGCAAACATATCTTGAGAGAGAGAGAGAGAGAGAGAGAGAGAGAGAGAAGAAGAAGAAAACGAAGAGGAAACAGATGTGTGTGTGCGAGAGAGAAAGAGAAATAAAGGAAGATGAATTGAAAACCGATTTTGAGAAAGACAGAAAGAAAAGACGTAAAGGAAACATACTGTGTGTGTGTGTGTGAGAGAGAGAGAGAGTGAAAGAGAGTGAAATAAGAGATGAATAGAAAACCGAGCATGAGAGAAAGAAAAGACGAAAAGGAAACATATTGTGTGTGAGAGAGAAAGAGAAATGAACACGAAGAGGAAATAGTTCTTGAGAGAAAGAGAAAGAAAACTAAACATATCTTGAGAGTGAGAGAGAGAGAAAGAGAGAGAGAGAGAGATAAAGAAAGAAAGAAAGAGAAAGAAAAAAGAAAGGAAGGCAAAGAGAAAACAGATCTTGAAAGAGAAAGAAAGAAAGACGAAGAGAAAAAGCGATTTTGCGAGAGACAAAGGATAGAATGAAAACAGAATAGAAATAGAAAAAACGTCATTCAGATTGAAAGATAAGGCGATTAAAGGCAAACGAGAAAGAATGGTCGAGAAAGAAGACAGAAAGCAAAGTATGTATGGGGGGGGGGAGAGAGAGAAAGTGTGAGAGAGAGAGAGAGAGAGAGTTGGTCGAACGAAAAGAAAGGTTGAACATAAAAAGGAAGAAAGAGGAATGAAAAAGCAAGGTGAAGCAAAGTAGTATGAGATATGGGAAACAGAAAAGGGGAATAGTCTGAGAGAAAAGTGAGAGAAGGAAAGGGAGCGAATGAATTAAAGAGAGGGAAGAGGAGATAATAAATAGAGAAAGAAAGAAAGAAGCTGAATGTAAAGATGATGAGAGGGAAAGAAAAATTTGGAAAGAGGGGAGGAAAATAAATAGTTTCGTATTTCCACAAGTTTGGGAGTCCCGAAAATAAATGTTGATTAGTGGTAAGTAGTATATTTACTCTTAGAAGGTTAACGCAAAAAGTATTTCAAACCTCTTAGATTTACTGTATTAAACCATCTTACTGCTACCTCTGTGTCTGTGTGGGTATATATCTCTGTGTGTATGTGTGTGTATGTGTGTCTGTGTGTGTATGTGTGCGTGTTTGTTTCTGTGTGCGTATGTGTGTGTGTATGTGTGTCTGTGTATGTGTGTGTATGTGTTTGTGTGTGCATGTGTGTGTATGTGTTTGTATGTGTGTGCCCCTGTGTCTGTGTATGTGTGTGTGTCCCCCTGTGTGTGTATGTGTCCCTGTGTATGTGTGTGTCTGTGTATGTGTGTGTCCCTGTGTGTGTGTGTGTGTGTGCGCGCGCGCGCTCGTGCGTGTGATATCAAATATGAATTTGACAAAATTCCAAGCCCAACTAGAAAAAAAAATGTTTTTTTTTCATTTTTGCTTTCAGTTACGCTTGGAATCCATTAATTTTTTGCAGCTTCGAAAGGACGCGTCGTCTCTCCTTGAGTTCAGAACGTCATAAATTATACTAACGTTGATTAACAAGTCAAATGCACGAGAAGCCTGCTTAACCAATGAAAAAGAAAATTAAAATACCAGAATTTTTCTCCATATATCAGTCTTTGATGAGGTTTTAATAAACGTGAAACATGTTACAAATTTCCTGTTTGTTCTTTATCCTATCACATATCAGGTCGCGATGGATAAATTTTCGCCTAAATTACGCAAAAATGAAAATAACACGGACATCTCATTTTAACAGGTATATTTACTAAAATGACACAAAAATATCTTGAAATACTAAAGAGTAAATTTATTCAATAAAATCGCCATTGGTTTCAACTATGACCTCCAGGCGACTTCGGAATCTCCTGCAACTCTTTCCGTCAGTCTCCTTGTTTAAGTTGTTGAATGCTGCCATAATCCTTCAGTTCATGTTTGGTGCTGCAAGGAGTTTTGTTGGTCTCTCGCTCAACTGCGCCCCACACATAATAACCAAGAAGCTTGCTGTCTGGGTAGTTAGGTGGCCAGATGTAAGGGGTGATGTGGTCGCAGAAATTGTCTGACAACCATGACTGGGTTCTCTTGCTTGCGTGGCATGGTGTAGAATCCTATTGCCAGGCATAGGGTCATCCAGCCGCCACCTTTTTGACCCAGGGTAGCATTACCCCCAGAAAGCACTTGATGTAGGCCTCCGTGTTAAGTTCGAGGTCATCACTAACAAATTCGGGAGTTCTTTTTTTTTTATCAGAACGATCAGAGTGATTTTTCCGAACTGTGGTACCTTCGTAATCACCATTAGACTCACCCAACTCTTTCCCAATCCTCTGCACTGTCCTCATACTGACACCCAAACACCCTGAAATGTTCGTATTGGTTCTTCCGGCGCGAATGCCAAGTAGCACAGCATGCCGTTTCCAAATTTCTGGCGAAGTGAATTGCGTCATGGTGCTCCTTTTCTCACAGACAGTACTCAATTGACCCTACTATACTGTGCAAATGACAAAATAAAATAAAAAAACGCGAAATTCAAAATTTATAATAGCGACAATTTACACAGCGCACCTTGTCTATATAGATGTGTGTGTGTGCGTGTGATTTCTTTTTTATGGCTTATCAACCTGCAGATTATTTAAATTCAGAAAAATATTTTTAGATTGTAAGAAGTTTTTGGAAATAATAATGATACACGTTTTACTAATTAATCTATAGCTGGGAGTAGAGAGAAAAGGTGGATTCATGCCTTTCCTAAGGGTATTTGCGCGTAAGTGAATATAACGAACTCGACTGGAATTGGAAATCCGCATTGCAATTCCTAATTCAGAGCCGTTATTCATTACACCACACGAGCACTCAAGCTTACGACACCTGGTATTCTGAAGCCGTCACCCATATAGGTACTGACCAGGCTCGACGTTGCTTAACTTCGGCGATCGTACTAGAACAGTGTTTCCACATGATATGACCGTAAGCTCTGTTGTGTGTGTAGGGGGGGTGTAAAAAGAGCTTAGTAATATTTCTAAATAAATTTTACCAATAGAATATTTGAGAATTTTAACACGTTGCCCACCTGCGTCTTATGACACGACGTTTATTGTCCCTAACGCACAGGTGCGTCTATTTAATTCGAGGCAGAAAATTAGAGAGTAGGTGCCACAGCTTATACGGATATGTGTGGATGATAACGGTTAACTCTAGACTTGAACAGGTTAAGATTGTAGTGATCGGTGAAGCAACCACTCCGGTTCCGCTAAGCAGAGGTGCGTGGGATGAAGCGCTTTGAGAGGAACTTACTTCTCACCGGGAGAATATGAAGTGAATGCCGGTGTTTCGCTACAATGTTCCCACCTTTCCCTTGTACGTCATTTTGCCAATCTGTTTTTATAACGCCGTCTTCCCAGAATTCTTTTCCACTTTGGTACATTTAAAAAAAAAAAAACACTATCTCCAGGCTTGAAATATTTAATTTTATTATTGTTGTTTTTTCATGTTCTCGCCTTACGTCCTGGTAATAATTTATTTATTAAATATGGACTTAATCTTCCTAGCGAGGAACAACTCTGTAGGCAACATTCCAGACACTGTGTACGGTTTCGGTTTTATTCTGAAAACGCTCAGAAATATTTAACACTATCTCCAGGCTTGAAATATTTAATTCTATTATTATTTTTGATGTACTCGCCTTACGTCCTGGTAATAATTTATTTAAACAGAAATTGTTGTAGCATTACTTCATCATCCTCTCCCTCCGGCTTTTTAGTGCCCTTTTAAACGTATCGACAAACCGATCAGCCTGTCCATTACTTCCTGCTTGATAAGAGGGGCGTTGTAATGTGTTCTGTTATTAATGATTTACTAGCCGTGAATTGTGTGCCGTTATCTGCAACGATAGTGTCGGGTACACCGAATCTTGCAAAAATCTTGCGTAAAAAAATTATAGTTACCGTGGAATTCGGTTTTCTACATTTTAATATTTCTAGCCATTCAATATAAGTATCTGCTAACACTGATAGTCTGTGTGTATTCTGAACCATGGAATATCGGTTTTTGTTCAAGGTTTAAATTTTATAGGTGGTGACTTCGTTACCAGAACGTAATCTCTTCATGATTAATAAATTTTCAATGTTTTGGTCCATTTCCGGCCAATGACACCCCATTAAGGATTTCATTATTTGCATTGTTCGGACAGTCATCCTCATCTTTGTTGCCATATTTATCACAACGTTTCGGCCGTTGTACGCTCCGGCCTTCTTCAGGTGGTTGGAATGTCGAACTGAACCCTCTATTTCGCTCGCTGGGGTAGACTTTTCTAGTTTCACGTCCCATGTCTAATGGATGCCAGTTATCAGCTATCCTCTGTTAATTCTCCTCTTCAAGTTATCCACCGCCGTAACCAGGCATTGAACTCACACTCTTTGGGTCCTGTCACTGGATCTAACTAACGCCTTTATTCACTGTGCCACGTGTCCACCTGAAGAAGGAGCGTACAACGGCCGAAACGTTGTGATAAATATGGCAACAAAGATGAGGATAATAGTCCAAACAATGTAAATAGTGTACACAATACCTCATCTCAGAAATATAGACAGATACTGTAAGGATTTCACCCTTGAAATTCCTTAATGTCCTATTGAAAATCTTTTATTATACGTTTTTTCAACGATGCTGCCATTACAATTCTTTTTGCGTACATAAGTACATTATCGCATAATGAAAATGAATTACTTCCAGTAATATTACTTTTTTTTATCTTTTTCTTTAAATCTTACTTGATTCTTCATTTTCATGATAAAATCGTCTTTTTCCGATTTAATTCTCAGTTCCTTTAATGTTACGGGCAGTTCTCTCGCTATATTATATAATGCATTCTTTATGTCGTTTTCTGCCCTTATTGCTACAATTATGGTGCCCTCTAGTGGTTCGCAGAATTTTGGTATCAATTGACTCAATTTTTGAATGGTACAGACGATTTCACAATTATATACACTATATACATTACTCGGACTATTGTCCTCATCTTTGTCGCCATATTTCTTATAACGTTTAGGCCGTTGTACGCCCCGGCCTTCTTCAGGTGGTTGGAATCTCAAACTGAACCCTTTATTTTGCTCACTGGGGTAGACTGTTCTAGTTCCACGTGCCATGTTTAATGGATGTCAGTTATCAGTTATCTCCTGTTAATTCCCCTCGCCAAGTTCTCCACTACCATAACCGGGTATTGAACTCACATTCTTTGGGTCCTGTCACTGGATCTAAACAACGCCTTTATCCACTGTGCCTTAAAGATTCAGTGACAGGACCCAAGGAGAGTGAGTTCAATACCTGGTTAAGGCGGTGGAGAACTTGGAGGGGGGAATTAACAGGAGATAACTGACATCCATTAGACATGACACGCGGAACTAGAACAGTCTACCCCAGTGAGCGAAATAAAGGGTTCAGTTCGACATTCCAACCACCTGAAGAAAGCCGGAGCGTATAACGGCCGAAACGTTGTGATAAATATGTCAACAAAGATGAGGACAACAGTCCGAATAATGTAAATAGTGTATATAATACCTCATCTCAGAAATATAGACAGATTCATAATTATAGTTTGATAAGATAATTGCCCAGCGCTACACTATTTGTTGTAAATGTGGGAACACCCGTTTTATCCATATATGGACAACAATGGACGATGATCTGTCTGTCGTGTGAATTCTCTGCCATGTATAAATTTATGAAACTTTTTTATAGCAAATATGATGGCTAATGATTCCTGTTCTATCTGGCTGCAATTATTTTTTTGTTGAAGCTGCTATTAATGATCTTGAAGCACGAGATATTGGTTTAGTTTTTCCGTACTCATATTTGTGTAGAAGCACAGCTGCAATTCCAGACTTACTTGCATCTGCTGCAACCACAGTCTCTAAAGGGTCAAAATGAGCTTGTGACAAGTCCGACGTGAGGACTTTCTTGATCTCTTCGAAAACACTTTAACACCTATCTGACCAATCCCATCTAATTTCTTTCTTTAGCAGGTTTTTTAACGGTGCCCTTAATTCATGCATGTTCGGTATGTATACATGATAGTAATTGGCAGACCATAAAATGGTTGTAACTTTGTTACATTTGTTGCGGCGGGCTTGTTCCTTATTGCCCTCGATCTTGAAGGATCTGGTCGCCTTCTGTTCGCAACGATAATTTCTCCTCGATATTTAACTTTGGCCATAAATAGTTCACATTTTTCTTCACCGATATTAAAATCGTCATCTTTAATTCTCTTAAATACTTTTTTTTTTTTACATCTTCCGTATGCTGATTTCGGGTCTCACTTTTTATAAGTACATTATCCAAATATTCTTTTGCACATTCCAAACGGGCAAGTATCGTAGCCATGATCTTTTGAAATATGCTTGGTGCTACCTTTATACCGAAAGGAAGTCGCTTTAATTTGTATAGTCCTTTATAAGTGTTAACTGTTAATAGTTTTGAGTTACATTTTGTCTTTTTATAGTTGTAGGTAAGTGTCTGAAAGATCCACCTTAGAAAAAAAAAATTACCACCATTTAATTTGCTAAAAATTTCCTCTGGACTTGTTAACGAAGAGTTACATTGCTTCAATCTTTCATTTAATTCCATTGAGAAAAAAAAAAAAAAATCAACAAATATGCAGATTTTTAAAAATTTTTTACGTAATCTGTTGGTAATGACCATTTCGAATAGTTTACTTTTAATATAACTCCTAATTTTTCAGTCTAATTCCTTTTTAATATTTTGTAACGCCACAAAAGTACACTTCTTTTTGGTTTAAATACCAGTGTCACATTCTCTTAATTCAATTTTAGCTTTTGTTTTCGTGCATGTAACTAGAACCTTTGCGAAGACTTCTGGAAAACACTTTATTAATTCTTTTTAAAAAATTTTCATTAGTTTTTGGGACAAACGTCTTTATCCTAGCTGCTATAAAAGACATTTTGGTTATTGTATTCTATGTTTATCTGAATGCTTTTTAGCCGTGAATTGTGTGCTGTTATCTTTAACAATATTGTTGGGTACACCGAATCTTGCAAAAATCTTGTGTAAAAAATTTATAATTATTATGAAAGTCGGTTTTCAACATTTTAATATTTCTGACCATTTAATGTGACAATCTACTATCATGAAATAGTATGCCCCATTTAATGGTCCTGCGAAATCTGTGCGTATTCTAGACCATGGAAGATTGTGTTAACTATTAACAGTTTTGAGCATTTATAGGTTAGCATCTGAAAGATCCAACTTAGAAAAAAATCTATCACTTTTTGTTTTGGCAAAAGTTTCCTCTGGACTTGGTAATGGGTAGTTTTATTGTTTCAAACTTTCATTCAATCCCGTTGAAAAATTATGTTTTTTTACATAAACTGTTGGTGATACCCATTTGGAATAGTCTACTTTTAATATAACTCCTAATTCTTCCAGTCTGTCTAATTCCTTATCAATAGGTTCTAATGACACAAAAGGTACACTCCTTTTTGATTTAAATACCAATGTCACATTCTCTTTTACTTGAAATTGAGCTTTTGTTTTCATGCAAGAACCTAGATCTTGAGAAGACTTCTGGAAAACTCTTTAATTTTTCAGTTACTGTATTAGCACTATTAGCAACAATATTTATTATGTTGCAGAATGAATGAATTGGGAGGTCCCATAGATCAAATAATGCAATCCAACCTGTTCCAAATAAATTAGCTTTATTCTTTAATACAAACACAACTTTTTTTTTTTAGTTTTACAAATAAAAAAAATAATGCAGGTGAATTCACTCATAAAGTTCAATTTCTTCTCTGTAATTCCACAGGCAATTTTCCAAGAAGTTAATAAACTGTGTTTACCCATTTTTCTCCATGTCTGTTCATTTATAATGGTGATATCAGATCCTGTATCCAATTGTTTTATTTTTATATTATTAATTTTAACAAAAACAAAATTTCCTTTCGAGATATTTCTAGCTCAGTTAAAGACATATTCACCGAATTTGTTAGTTTTTCCTTTGTTTTTTGACTATACACAATGTATATACCATCTTTACAAACGTTCTATTTTTTTTCCATTTTTTGTATTTGCAGTGAGTACTTTTGTGTCCAGTCTTTCCACATTCGTACTATTTTTTGTTCTTGAAAACCCAATTACTTTTGAAATGTTTACCTCCACAACCGTGGCAATCATTAGGTATTGAAAAAGGTCTATAATCCCAATTTAACTCCCCAGAAAATAGCCGAAGATTTTCAGCACATTGATAATCTTTAACTCAATACTGCAAGGATTGAGGAAAGAAACATTTCACACGTATATAACGCCCGACCATTAAAAAAAAATATTAAATGGTCAGATGTTATGTACGTGTGAAATGTTTCTTTGTTCAATCCTTGCAGTTTTGAGTTTAGGATTAACAATATGCTGACACTCTTCGGCTATTTTCTGGAGAGTTAACTTGGAATCCATCTCTAATTTAGCAACTATCCTGGATCATATTTCCGTATCCTTATTAGCAGTTAAAACCCATACGAATATGAGGCATATGAATAAATCCAGTGTTAATTCATTCAATTTAAATTTCTCACATTCCCGATTCACTGCTCCAGCATAAGTAACAAAATCTTCATTATCACCCTTTACTAAGTTAGGACATTGCCAAGATGTATTGAATAATGAGCTCCTATCACTGAAAATTTTCGATAGTATTAATATAGTTTCATTAAATTTAACTCACCTGTTTTTTTTTCTGTAAAATAAAATTCACGTATTTTTCATCTTCCGTAGAAGACAGTTTACTTAATAATAAGAACTCTTTTTTCATCATCCTAGTGCATATTTCTTGAAACACGGGACACTTGGATTTAACGTCCGGGTTAACACAATAGTAAAACACGTAATTGTAACCGGTATCTACCAAGCTCTCCACAAGTCAGGATGTGACACAAGGCATACTTTTCAGTGGTGTGAATCTGAGCCTGTAGGTTCGGCCAAAATCTCCCCGCATACACGGAGTCTGGTTGGTCTACCTCCCCAGACAAGACTCTGCCCGTAGGCTTAGCTCCGTCTGGGTTCCTCACTGTCCGAAGTCAGAGAGTTCAACACGTAATTGTAACCACCCAGTCTGTGGCATGATATCTCTATTTATAGTAAATGGCGGTCTACATTTCCATTGTCTCGAGATTCACGTTCAAACTCCGGTGTCAGCAGTGACACATTTCATTCATATATGAACCGAACATGTGAGCAACGAAGTTCTAGAGAAAATGGAAATGAAAAGGCAACATACTTAACATCAGGAATTAACAGCTGAAATTTCTAGGACACATAATGAGGAAAGAGGGCTCGGAAAATCTGATACTCCAGGACAGATTGAAGGCAAGAGGGGAACTACTACAAAAGTCTGGAAATTGTGGAGAACCATAATCGCCTACGCCTTGGTGGACAAAATACATGAGGAAGATCACTCATATGTATATCACATGGTATTTGTTTATTTAAAAAATGCCAAGGATCTACATTAGCGACATTCTTTGAAGCTTAATAAATTTTATTTACCAAAATAATGAATAAGTAATCTTATTTAACAACTTCTTTAACTCAAACAAAATCATGGACGGTATTATAATTTAAATTTCTCACATTCCCGATTCACTACTCCAGCATAAGTAACAAAATCTTCATTATCACCCTTTACTAAGTTAGGACATTGCCAAGATGTATTGAATAATGAGCTCCTATCACTGAAAATTTTCGATAATATTAATATAGTTTCATTAAAATTTATCTCACCTGTTTTTTTTTCTGTAAAAATTCGAATGTTCAAAGTAATAGTGAATATGTTAATAAATTTCATTTTATTTACCGAAATAAATAATGAATAGTATCATATAGCAATTTTCGTAGCAAAAACAAAGACGTCATTATTTAAAGGTTCAAATGTCTCCAATAACAGGGAATTTGTTAAAATAGACTTTACTGAAAAAAAAACAAACTATTTTTATATAACAATTTCTCTTGTTAACTAACAAACAAGTGCATTAAAATTAATTTTCCCGAAATAAAACCTACTTTTATATACCAATTTACTTTTGGTAACTCTAAAAGAAAAAAAAAAGAGACAACATAATACAACTGTTCAAATTTCCAACACCGTAAATACTGATATTGAGATAACAACATTTTAACAACGAAAATCCAAAATTCAACAATAAAGCTTATAAACTTTATGAAATACTCACAACTTTTTAGCATTTGATCGCTTGAAATCTGTGTAATACTTGATTTTTAAAATATAATTTTTCCTTGCAACTATTCTTTGTATAGTGCCTGACGAAAGGATACAGTTTTCGGAGCCTGCGACACGGAACAGTGATTGTCCATCTGCTTGCTACTTGATGGCGGTGAGAGAAGACATTGGTCTTACATTTCAATATATTATAATTCTTTTTTAAAAAGCGTCTCGCGTTATACGGTGCCGGTAGAAGAGCGCCTTCAAATGGACGTTTTTGGAGTGGGAAAACATTTTTTTTCTTGTGCGCATTTCGTTTCTTAAGTGTTGTAAAGTCGTAAAAGTGGCTAGCGGAGTTGGCCCAGAAGAAGATCTCGATATAGGGCCAATGGAAAAGTTTGCCAAAAGTAGGAACTGAGAGGGTTTCGTGAAAGAATTTCCAAGAAGATTTCCGCGGCGAGAAGATCTTGAAATTGGAGAGTTTGTCCACGGCTCTAGCGAGGGTTGCCTTTTGAGAGCCATTGACAAAAACTTCTATGCCATCATACCATGGCACGAAGCCGTAATGACGATACGATCCAATCAAGGTTCTCCCCTTCATGAAGAACGAGATCTTGTGCGTTTTGCAAACATCCACGAATTTCTGAAACACGTACAAAAAGAGAATCTTGTCCGATTCTGTCATAGTGGGTCGAAATGTCGCTGTTATGGAAAACTTCTCCGAAGGCCCCGCGAAGCTGACCGGTATCTGTTTTCCAATGATGGAACGGTTTAATTTTAGCGTTTGGCCCTCAACGAGGGGTTGGAAAACAGTTTCTGGGGCTCGATGGTTGTAATCCTCTTCCACAACCAGTTTTTCGTTAAAGACGATCCGGAAAGTATGAGACTGTGACATAAGCCTTTGCATGGCGAATTTCGGCCTTAATTTAGGTTGTGGCTGCTTTTTAGTCGAGCGTAAAATATAATAAGCTATTATAACAAGAATAGTTACAATAAACATCATTTTAAGAGTTTTTCTTCTCGTTCGCATCATTTTAGTTTGCATATCAATGTACTCCAGCCTTTTTAATACTTCTTAATTTATTTCGATTTATAGCGTACAGGACACGAGCAAAAACAACGGCAACACCTTAGTTTTTAAAATCTCTAATTCTTTTTATCACCGTAGCACTATAATGAACCCAAAACTACAATACAACGATCCTGCAGTTATTATACGAATGTATGAGCGGTATAACCTATAATTTAAAATATTATCATGATTAACTATCGTAGAAATATGCACATATTTATAAGCGTTTTTAAAGGGACGTATATTTATATAGGGGCTACTTCATAATGACTAATAAAGTTTTTAAAAGAAAGTGTATTTATATAGCGAATTACTTTGATAATGAATAATAAAGTCTTTAAAGGAACGGGTATTTATATAGGGGCTACTTTATAAACACTAATAAAGCTTTTAAAAGAAAGTGTATTTATATAGCGAATTACTTTGATAATGACTTATAAAGTTTTTAAAGGAACGTATACTATAAAAACGGATTACTTTATAATGACTAATAAAGTTTTTAAAGGAAAGTGTATTTATACAGGGCCTACTTTATAAAGACTAGTAAAGTTTTTAAAAGAAAGTGTATTTATATAGCGAATTACTTTGATAATGACTAATAAAGCCTTTAAAGGGGCTACTTATATAGGGGCTACTTTATAAAGACTACTAAAGGAAAGTGTATTTATATTGCGAATTACTTTGATAAAGACTGATAAAGATTTTAAAAGAACGTATACTTATAAAAGGGATTACTTTATAATGACTAATAAAGATTTTAAAGGGAAGTGTATTTATATAGCGAATTACTTTGATAAAGACTGATAATTTTTTAAGGGAAAGTATATTTATAGAGGAAATGACTTTGATATAGTGTGTGCAAAAGAGGACTGTCTAATTATATATCATCATCATATCAAAGCGATAATAATATATTGTATATTTGTTTTAATTATATATATATATGTATATTTAAAATTTACACTTATCTATTATATCAATCTATCTATTACGTATATATCTATTATGTATAAATAATAGATTCTGTTAGCCTTTCTATCACAAATCATCTTAGATACTTAGTACTTATTAAAATAAAAGAAAATGGTTTCGATAGATTTATGTTGTTCTGTAGGGTATTAAAGATTAGATCAAATTCTGTCGCGACTCTATGAGGTAAAAAGCTATCGATTTTTCAAAAGATAATTATTTTCATATATTTCAAAATACTTAGATTAGGTGTAAAGAAGTTGTTTTTGTTTTACGTAATTTGAGTGAGTACAATTTTTCCTTTTTAGTTGTGCAAGACCAAATTCAAGAATTTCAAAGAAAACAAACTAGGCAAGAATTATGGAAAATACTGGCGGGTGAAGTGTTGGTTAAGTGTATTTAATTATTTGATAGTTCAATCCCTGAGTTGCAAAGTGTAAGGCTCATTCAAGCTACTGATTTGCATTTTTTAAAAAAGGAAGAAAAGCGGATTTACAAGATAAGACTACACGTTAGCACAGATATTGTAATAAGAACAATGTTCCCTCTATGAATGAATAAAGAGATCACGACGAAGAATTACCCCAAAGTAAATATCTGAGAGCAGCAAA
>OZ038497.1:97513431-97533431 GCA_964036315.1 Acanthosepion esculentum | reverse complement strand
TGATGATGATCGCCATATCATCTTTTGGAGTTTATGGCATACTACTCACAGGCCCAAAGTACGCCGTGTTCCAACGTATACAAAAGACATGACTTCCAATTTTGATTTACCATGTAGACAAGTGTACCCGAATTAGAAGCCTGGCTCAATACAATCTTCCAAGCCTTGTACTCTGCAATATTTTTACCTAATACTGACCTCAATTAAGAAGCTTAGTAAATAAAAATTTCCACGTGACTAGCGTTGTAACACACGTGCCGTTTGCGTTTTTCTTGTTCGTTTCCCATTCTCGGTTACTTACACAAGAGCTACAATATGTCAAAAAATAAGCAACCAAAAAAATTCTATAATCTTAATATTTCTATTGAACGAGTCGTGGGAATCGTTTGTTATTGTCAGACAAGCTCTGTTAACTCTTACGCTGCTGCGGACGTACATGTACGTCTTTCAGAAACTTTCACTGAGGAAACGACATCGTCTTTGAAGAGCAACCCTCGAAGCTTTGGTCTTTATCTCGATTCAGCAATGATCAAATTTCACCGGTGGAAAACATTTAACGGACAACATAGATAAATGATAGTGATGGATGTATAAAAACTATATAAATAGTTTATACCTATCAATCCATCCATATAATATTATTTATATATATATATATATATATATATATAAGAAGAAATATAGTTTTAAGGTGTGCTATATTTATGGGATGAAGTGCTCAATATCAGAGATAGGGCGTATGTAAATATAAATATAAAAGTGAACATTGAATTCAACACTCGTCAGGCCGCCTGACGATTGCGTCTAGCATGAAACAGCCTGTCGCCTCTGAGTGTTGACTTCAATGTTCACTTTCATATATATATATATATATTTTTTTTTTCTTGTCATCGACAGACAGACTGTTTCGCAGCTCATCAGTGTGGCTAGACACAAGAAAACGACGGTTGCCTCTAGCTAGGATCGAAACCCGACTGAATTGGCATCAGTCGGAACTTCTACCACTAAGCCGTCGGCTCACGGCAGGGATGAAAGTGAATTTTAGCGTGTTTATTTTTAGATTTAGATAAACACACAGTGACTGACAGTGACTCAATTCTGCCGAAGAGTCATGCTATATTAGCTTAAATAGTCACCATATATATATATATATATATATATATATATATATATATATATATATATATATATATATATATATATATATATATATATATATATATATATATATATATATATATATGCATGAAACATGAATATATATATATATATATATATATATATATATATATATATATATATATATATTCATGTTTCATGCATTGAGATTCTTGGAAAATTGTATCTGCTTGCCTTGCCTATTTAGAATTTTTATGACTTGTATATAATAACGGTTTTACATTTAATTCAGGGTGAAGCATTAAAAATGTTTTCATGATTTTTGTATTACGTTATTGGTAACCCGACAAGGGAGATTTAATTAATCTTTTATTTGAGTTTTTCCAGCAATCTAACATTTTTCCGCTTTTCAGGAGTTAAGGAATATAAAACCCTATATTCTTTAACCCCAGAAAAACGGAAAAATATTAGAATGATGGAAAATATCAAAAGATTGATTAAAGCTTTCTTGTCGGCCGTTACCAACACACACACACACACACACACACACACACACACACACACACACACACACTATATATATATATATATATATATATATATATATTTTGAATTGGACATAGTCCGACAATTTATTTAAAGACATTTATATATATTATGTTTAACGTTCTTGTATCTATAAAAAGAACGTTAAACAAAATATATATAAATGTCTTTAAATATATATATATATATATATATATATATATATATATATATATATGTATGTGTGTGTGTGTGTGTGTGTGTGTGTGTGTGTGTGTGTGTGTGTGACACTGTAAGAATGGTGATAATTTGAAGAAAGAAAACAACAAACCGGTTCAGAGTTGACTGGAGGCTCCATTACTTTGCCAAAAAACAGGTGAAAGTCTAATCGACCGTACAATAATGATTTTGTGTATATAATCAGCTCGTGAAAATAATAACGAAAAGTATTATTATAAAATGCAAGCAAACAAAGAAGTTCCTTCCCATAGATAGGACAATTCTGTCAGATAAACGTATGAAAGAATATGATGAATTATATAGAGATATTGAAATTGAAAAGAGGTAACAACGTAAAAAGACTGTTACACCTATAATAATTGGAGCACTGCCTATGATCAAGAAAGATACGGGTATGCAAATGAACAAAACCCATTTAAAAATTTATTTACAAGACAATCAAAACCTTTGATTCTGAGGAATTGGAGAGTATTGGATAACGAGCTGGTAAGGGATTGCAGTGAACAGAAAGTAAGAAAATAACAATAATGGTAATACGGGGTGTTCCAAAAGTAACCTTCTTCTTCCGTGCCGTGTCCATTCAAGACGTAAGCGACCATGGCCCTCCACATCTTCCTGTCCCTTGTAGCGCTTAATATATTTTGTCTTTTTGTAATTTCGGCCTAAAACCTGTTCTCTCATCCATTTGCATAAGCTCATCAAGTTTGCTACGCGCTGTTTTCCTCTGTCCCCCAATCTGTCCTGTGAGTATCAGATTTTCCAAGCCCTCCTTCCTCATTATGTGGCCCAGAAATTTCAACTGCCTCATTCTGATGTTAAGCATAAGTTTCCTTTTTGTTTCCACTCTCTCCAAAACCTTGTTGTTGCTGAGATGTTCGGTCTATGGTATCCTCAGCATCTTTCTGTAGAGCCACATTTCTTTTGCTTCAGCTCTCTTCTTCATCGTTGAGGAGATTGTACAGCATTCGCTGCCATACAAGAAGGCAGATATCGCGTAACAGTTCAGTACTCATTTCTTTGTTTCTAGCGAAATTACTCTGTACCTAGCTATTTAAAAAAGTCATAACATGCCAAACCTTCTTTTTTTTTATATATTCCTGTTTTTTGGGGTTTTTTTTAGAATTTAGTTTAGTATAGCGCTTCTTGAATGCTTTCACAGAAAGTATACAAACTTTGCCTTGATAAATTGGCTTCCCATCAGCATTGGTGCCCATAAAAAGAAGTAGGATCTTGAAGTCAACGCGTAATAGTACCACCACAAGCCAGAAAAGGTGATCGAATACGACTAGTCTCAGTCAGTCAGTCAGTCAGTTATGTTCCATACGTGATACACGCTTTGGCGATCATGCATCATTCGATACATGACTGAAGAGGTAGATTTTTTCCCTGCAGTAGGTTGACATTTATTTCTGCGGTAGACCAGTTGCCATCCAAGGCTACAGAACCCGGTCTGTCCTGCTATTTACTCATAGCTAGAGGGAGAAGAGGAGGACTCATACCTTTCCCAAGGCTATTAGTATTTGATTGATATTCAGTCAGTTATGTGCCATGTGTGATACACGCTTAGGTGATCATGTATCTTTCGATACATGACTGACGATACAAATATTTTCCCGCAGTAGGTGGCCATTTCTTTCTGCGGTAGACCAGTTGCGATTCAAGGCTATAGAACCCGGTCTGTCCTGCTATTTACCGATAGATGGGGAGGGAGAAGAGGATTCATACCTTTCCCAAGGGTAATAGTTCGAGTAGAATTCGAACTCGGCTCTCCGATTCCACAATCCGAGCCGCTATCCATTACTGCACCTCGCCTCCTCTGGATCTTAGTATCCTTTCAGAAACCAGCAACTTCAGGATCTGTATAATCTCGTCGAGTAGATCTCACGTAATCTCAATTCCGTTGTTTTCATTATTATGTTGTCCGCTCGCTCACCGATCTCCGCGAATTCTACTTTGCCACAATATCACACACATTTAGCCTTCGCATGTGTCTGGTATATCTTTATCACGGTGCGTGTCATGGTGGATATATTAAAGTTAGTCACTTTGTTGATATACCGCTCTCTCTTTCAATAATATTGAACTATTAGAAAATTATTATGGGAGGCTGTGTAGGTAAACTTCCTCAAGAGGCGTTTGTGTGTTTTATGGGAGGGAACGGGTAACCTATAACGTAATACAAAAATCTGGAAAATATTTTTAATGCTTCACCCCGAATTAAATGTAAAACCGTTATTATATACAAGTCATAAAAATTTAAATAGGCAAAGCAAGCAGATACAATTTTCCAAGAATCTCAATGCATGAAGCATTATATATATATATATATATATATATATATATATATATATATAAAAGGCAGGATGTGTGTGTGTGTGTGTGTGTGTGTGTGTGTGTGTGTGTGTGTGTGTGTAACGAATGCACGGCCGCAATTTTCGACGGATTTGCACCAAAATTTACATGCACATGCTCCAAGTTAGTGGGAAGGCCAAGACCGACTTTGCATTTCCCAACTCCCATCGATAGTGGAAATAATCGATTTGTTCATGCTTCTACGCTAGTTTTCATGTAGTTTGCGGCAATTTTCTACTGGCCATAGTGAGAGCCCGCCACGAATAGGCAGGAAGATTCTATTGGCCAGCGTGAGAGCCAACAGCTGACTGACACGAATGTTAACTAGCATGCTAGCATGCAAAAAAAATCGATAGCTGCATTTGTCACAAGTGAGAAAAATTTTAATCTGCATGGCACTTTACTCCATTTGGCCCATTCGCTTACTTAAACTCAACGTTGATTCTGATTCCGCAGAACTGTGTTGAGTGTGAAAAAGTATTTGTTGTTAACATTCTTTTTTCATTCGGTTTTTCCAGTTACAAGTCCTTTTTTAAAACTGATCGTTTTGTGTTCATTTTGTTTAGTTCTTTTTTCGTAACAGATTTAATGTTTAGTATAGAGCTTAGAAAAAATTCGCAGTGTGAGATAGGCAAGAAGTAATGCATGTAGCAACATCAGCACGTCAAAGGGCACTCCTTTAAAGGCAAGGAAGGGCAAAAATATTTTAAGTCAAGTGATAGCGATTGCTGTATGAGTCGTACGATTTTTGGATCAAGCACGGGCAACGCCGGGCCATGCTGCTAGTATATATATACATTTACATAAAGGGAAGAGGTTATAGTAGTTCCAACGAGAGAAAAGTGTGTACATTAAAAAGAAGAGAGAAACCGCAAACATTTTTGGTTGAAATGTGGATTTTTTTTAAAGAAATATTATGCTTTATTTTCCATAATTTTGCCTAATAATTTTCCATAATTCCATAATTATGGAAAATAAAGCATAATATATATTTTTTAAAAATCCACATTACAAGCAAAAACGTTTGAGGTTTCTCTCTTCTTTTTAATATACATATACATATATAGGGTGGCAATAAAGTCACTACACAATTACTTACAATAACAATTTAAAAAAAGAAGTAATTAATCAACAGTCCAGAAATTTATTATTAAAATGCTTTTGGATAATTCTGGTTAATTAATTATTATTAAAATTATTATTAAAATGGTTCTGAATAATTCTGGTTAATTAATTATTATTAAAATTATTGCAAGAATGGATGGCTGACCATTTGTACGACCACATCACACCCAACATTTGGCCTCCTAACTCTCCAGATCTCAATCCACTAGACTATTATGTGTGGAGCGTTGTTGAAAGGGAGGTTAATAAACAGCCTCATAACGCCAAAGACTCTCTTAAAGCTGCAATAGTTCGAGTAATGTCTGACATAAATAAGGACCAATTAATCAGAGATTGCAGCCGATTTCGACTTTGTGTAGAGGCAGTTATTGATGCTAGTGGTGGTTTTATTGAATAACATTAAATAATAGTTAGCTAAATTTCATGTTTACTTGCTTGTAATCAAATATAATTATATTCATTTGTTCAGCAAGTTTTTACTAATCCATAAAATCTGTCCTCAAATACCAGCCGCACCCTGTATATATATATATATATATATATATATATATATATATATATATATATATATGTGTGTGTGTGTGTGTGTGTGTGTGTGGTATAATTTGGGAGCAATTTTTCTTGCAACTAAGTCTTATGAAAATGAATAGGCAATCCTATGGCAAATTCGTTAACCGTTTTCTGCAAAATGCAAATTACTTTTTGAAAATGTGCCTGTTGTAGATGTAAAGGATATTCTAAATGTGTGTTATGTCTAGGCTTTCGACTTACATGATCAAGTGATAGCGATTGCTGTATGAGTCATTCGATTTTTGAATCAAGCACGGGCAACGCTGGGCCATGCTGCTAGTATGTATATATATATATATATATATATATATATATATATATATATATATATATATATATATATATATATATATATATATATATTTTAATCATATCACCCCAAGCAAGGCCACTATCACGCAAGGGGTTAAAGAGGGGGTTGGAGGAAGAGCAGATAGGAGTGGCAAGGGAGGGGATGTGGAGAAAGAGAAAGACAGTGGGTCGATCAAGGCAAGGGGGCCACAAAAGATCCGGAGCGAGAGCAGATAGGAATGAGAAATGAAAGGATGTGGAGAAGAGAAGTGTATAGATTAAGGCAACTGGAGATGTCGATTGACGCTACACTTAAACCGTTGGAGATTGTATTTGTCAGGGAAACAGTAATAGGGAAAGGAGTTCCATAGGCGAGATGTGCGAGACATGAAGCTATTGGAGTAGAAGAGACGTCTACATCTAACAGTTTGCACGGTGTAGGGGTGGGAGCGGGATGCCAGCCTGGTGGGGCGTTTAAATTCACGAGGCCTGGGGACAAGCGAACGCAGCTCCTCAGAGCAATTACTATGGAAGTACTTGTAAAAAAGGTAGAGCGAGGCAACATCGCGTCTGTGAGAGAGCGACTGCAGACGAGATGACAGATCAGGGTCAATCACGTTGTCTATCCGTCTCTGGATCTTATCAAGAACCCCGAGGCAAACAGCAGGGGCCTCAGACCATATATGGCAGCAATACTCCATGCAAGGGCGAATGGTCGATTTATAGACTTGAAGGATCGATTCCGGGGAGAAAAATTTCCTGGCTCGGCACAGAGAACCAACTTTCTTAGCGGTGGCTGATGCAACTGACTCGATGTATTTGTTCCATCTCAGATCAGCAGACAGCGTGAGACCGAGCAGCCGCAGGGAGGAGCTCTCGAGAAGTTGGTCATCAGACATACTAATGGGATGCAGGGATGGATCCTTGTGGTGGTTGATAGAGAGCAGTTTTGTTTTAGAGGCGTTAAAGTTAACCATCCATTTCTCATCCCAGATCACAACCGATTGGAGGTCCTTTTCAATTTGAGCTGCCAGGTTAGCTTTGACCGCCTCACTAGATTTGTGTTTGAGGCAGGAGTAAATAGTGGTGTCGTCAGCGTAGATGCCGACTTGGGAGTCTATGGCGTCAGGAAGGTCGTTTATAAATATGAGGAACAGAGTAGGGTCTAGGATGGGGCCTTGAGGAACACCTGCGTTAGCGGGATAGGATCTGGAGATGAAACCACTAAGAACAACCTTCAAATCCCGGTTTGACAGGAATGATTGTATTAGGTCAAACAATCGACCTGTGATACCATAACCCCGGAGCTTGCGGAGAAGGCCGGCATGCCAGACTCTATCAAATGCTTTGGAGATGTCAAGGGCCACGGCGCGAGCTTCACCGTTGTTGTGGATAGCTTGGCAGACAAATCCAGTGATGGCCGTAAGCACATCGGCAGTAGATCAGGCAAAGCGGAAATCATACTGCTTGTCTGAGAGCAGATCGTGGGATATCAGGTGATTAATCACTTCGGCGTTGATAATGGCCTCGAAGACTTTGCCGAAGAGGGGTAGGAGACTGATAGGACGGTAATTGGAAGGGTCGGAGGGGTCACCAGAGTTCTTAAAGACAGGGACAATGGTTGAGGACTTCCAGCAGTCAGGAAAACAGGACTCCTTGAGGCAGCGGTTGTACAATTTAGAGAGGGCAGGCGCCAGTTCAGGTGCGCATTTCTTCAGGACAATGGCTGGTATTCAGTCACCACCAGTAGCCTTGTGGTGATCTAAGTTAGAAATAATGCCCAATACCGACGACGGGGTTATGTGCAAACCGTCCAGGAGGGCCTCAGTTCTGGGAGGGAAATCGGGCAAGGGTACCCCGGAAGAATCTAGCGTAGAATTGGAAGAACACTTTCGAGCGAAGCATTCGGCCTTGTCGGCAGAGGTGGTCAGGACCTCATGCCATTTTCTTTTCTTATTCATTAATTTATATATATACATACATATAATTATATATATATATATATATATATATATATATATATATATATATATATATATATATAAAGTAAACATTGAAGTCAACACTCATAGGCGACAGGTTGTTTCATGCTAGACGCAATCGTCATGCTCGATATATATATATATATATATATATATATATATATATATATATACGTGTAAAAAATAACGTTTCTTATGTAACGTATTTTAAAACAGATATATATTTTAATAAATTCACACTTCAGGAGTAAGTAAAAAAAAATAACTTAATTGATTTTTCTTACTCCTGATGTGTGAATTTACTCCTGCGAAACACCGAGTGTCGAGGTGAGTTTTTGATTTATTTATTCAATATATATATATATATATATATATATATATATATATATATATATATATATATATAAGTGAACATTGAAGTCAACACTCACAGGCGGCAGGCTGTTTCATTGCGTCTAGCATGAAGCAACCTGTCGCTTCTGAGTGTTGACTTCAATGTTTAATTTCATATATATATATATATTTATATTTACATACGCTCTATCTCCGATATTGAGCACTTTATCCCATAAATATATCACACCTAAAACTATACTTCCTTCACATATATATATATATATGAATGATAGAAATTATTAGGAGGATTTGATAATTATAATTAATTAATTCATTGAGTGTGAATTAAACCTCAACAGAATGCATAAAGCACTGGACGGCCGTTTCGTTCTATATTTGGGACTCATTAGCAGTGCGCATCCACTACCGAGAATTTAAAACTTAACAGTTAGGTGGTCAAGCAAACATTATACCAACTGTTCCACCGGGCCTCGGTGACGAAGAGATAGCAAATCAGACTCAATATAACGCCGCTTGCCCACACATTCCGTGGTGGCACTCGACTGAATTTCCTTTTATACCCATAAGACTGTGCCCCCGGAGCCACGATTACTATCACCAAGCCACGCCAACTGGAGCATTAGAATCCGGTTCAAGCAATGATATACAGATGATAGAAATTATTAGGAGTATTTGATAATTATAATTAATTAATTCATTGAGTCTGAAAGAAACCTCAACAGAATGCAGAAAGCACTGGACGGCCGTTTCGTCCTATATTTGGGACTCATCACCAGTGCGCATCCACTACCGAGAATTGAAACCCTGACAGTTAGGTTGTCAAGAAAACATCATACCAAACAGTTGAGTTCCACCACGGAATGTGTGAGCGAGCAGCGCTATATTGAGTCTGCTTTGCTATCTCTTCGTCACCGAGGAACAATTGGTATGATGTTTGCTTGACAACCTAACTGTCAGGGTTTCAATTCTCGGTAGTGGATGGGCACTGCTGATGAGTCCCAAATATAGAACGAAACGGCCGTCCAGTGCTTCCTGCATTCTTTTGAGGTTTAATTCAGACTCAATGAATGAATGAATTAATTATATATATATATATATGTATAACCTATCGAGTTCTCGCGGTCACTGGCGTGTTTATCTAAAAATAAATACTCTTAAATTCACCTACATACCAACGGCTTACGGTAGATTCTCTGACTGGCGCCAATTCAGACGACTTTCGATCCTAGTTGGAAGCAACCGGATATCGTGACTGTGAGTTTGAGAGTACAGGACTTGCTCAAAACTTGAGATCACGCCAGATGACGCACACGCTCACAGAAACTGTAACTAAGGTCTGCTCATCTTAGCTGCAGTATGTACTATATTTGGGCTCTGTGGCTCTTGAGCAAACACAAACGTGTCTGAGCAGGCGCCTGCAAAAGGGATTGAAGGCTCGAGCAGACAGGCATACTCAAATGCGACAGGCCAACCATTATGTATGAATATAAAATGATGCACATTGACTGCAAGTTCAAATAGTGTACGATATATAATAAAGGGGCTATAATTTGTATTAATAATAAATAGAAATTGTCCTCGCTGGCCAAAATTGACGCTGTCTTATATTAAATGTTGATTTTTATACCGTACTCAATAGATAGATAGGGCATGTTTCCATTTCATTGTATCTTTTTTATTCAAATACTTTTTTCTTCCTTCCGTTCGCCACCATATAGGAAGACCTATTGGGCACCTCGAGGTTGTGTAATGGTTGCCTCGCTAGAAGAATTACGACTGAATAGGGAGTTCGATTCTCACTGGGTGCCCCATACTTTCGGCCATGTGCCTCATCTGAGCATACTATAGGGGGATTGATTGGGCAATACCAGGTGGTGTAATGGTTAGCAAGCTTGTCTCGCTAGAACAATTACGACTGAATAGTGAGTACAATTCTCACTGGGTGCCCCATACTTTCGGCCATGTGCCTCATCTGAGCTACGCATGGAAAATCACTATAGGGGGACCGATTGGGCATCACGAGGTAGTGTAATGGTTAGCAAGCTTGTATCGCTAGAACAATTACGACTGAATAGTGAGTTCGATTCTCACTAGCTGCCCCATACTTTCGGCATTGTGCCACATCTGAGCTACGCATAGTAAATCACTATAGGGGGAGCGATTGGGCATCTCGAGTTGGAGTAATGGTTAGCAAGCTTGTCTCGCTATAACAATTACGACAGAATAGTGAGTTCGATTCTCGCTGGGTGCCCCATACTTTCGGCCTTTTGCCACATCTGAGCTACGCATGGAAAATCAGTATAGGGGGACCGATTGGGCATCTCGAGGTGGTGTAATGGTTAGCAAGCTTGTATCGCTAGAACAATTACGACTGAGTAGTGAGTTCGAACCTCACTGGGTGCCCCATACTTTCGGCCTTGTGCCACATCTGAGCAATGCATACAAAATCACTATATATATAAACCATCTCGAGGTGGTGTAATGGTTAGCAAGCTTGTATCGCTAGAACAATTACGACTGAGTAGTGAGTTCGAACCTCACTGGGTGCCCCATACTTTCGGCCTTGTGCCACGTCTGAGCAATGCATACAAAATCACTATATATATAAACCATCTCGAGGTGGTGTAATGGTTAGCAAGCTTGTATCGCTAGAACAATTACGACTGAATAGTGAATTTGATTCTCACAGGGTGCCCCATACTTTCGGCATTGTGCCACATCTGAGCTACGCTTGGAAAATCACTATAGGAGGACCGATATTATATAACAGTTCAGTGGCATAGGTATAGTAGTCTACTGGAAATGTATTCGTAACTGTCCGCTATGATTCGTAGTCATTACAACTGGCTCACTTTAACGGAAATTACTTATGACTCAAACTAAAATATATAGATTTGACTTCATCGTATTATTGTTTTGCTTCGTCATATGAATTATTATTATTTTATTTCTAGTTTTACCCGCCGGTGGAAGTAGGCTGGAGTTTAAAAATGAACGTTATGACTATAATCATCATCATCTTCATTATCTTAGTCATTCGTGGTCGAAGATTACCATATGCTTCATTTGAAGTCATGATATGCTCTTGGAGAATCAGGTAAACCGTCAGCCCCCCACCTCTTTTTCTCTCTCTCTTTCTATCTATTGGGTTGGTGCATAATTATCAGGCGTTTTGTCGGCGGTATTTGTTAATAAAAATTCCTGTTTTGTTTACTTTCTTTTTTAATAAAAATATTTTATTTTCAGGTTATAAAAATGCGTGTCGATAATCATACGCTCCGGAATAATCATCTAGAAACGTTATTGTTGAATTGTTTCTTTTTTCATAATAAATATTATTAAAATAAAAAAAAAACGCCTGTTAATTATGCACCAACCCAATAATTGTTATCAGCTGGAAAGTGATATGGTTATGTCGATTTCAATTCCCCATCGATTCTATTTCGTTTCTGTTGCACTTTCGAATATCATTCTGATATACGGATCAGCAGTAAAAAGAAAAAAAGATGAATTAATAATATTGGTTAAAAACGCCTGATAATTATGCACCAACCCTATATCTATGCCTCTGTCCGTCTGGATCCAGGGGTAGATCATTGTCAAAATCTGTTGAGTCAGATCGGAATACATTGCATGACTGGGCCATTCTCCGTGTCACGTTGTTTACGGTTTACGCTTCATAACCTGTACGTTGTGTATAAAATTAATAGGATACTGACATATTCTTGTCTAGTTTGGTCATTTTAGAATTCGCTTGCAGTGAAATTAAAAAAAAATACTTGCTTATTTTTTAATATGGTGCTGTTATTATTATTATTATTATTATTATTATTATTATTATTATTATTATTATTATTATTTCCTTCGATTTCTCGTGTATACTCATTTCTTTCCAGATCCCAACCTTAGACCTAAGGTTAGAAATAGCATCATATTTTTCGTTGAGCGTTTTCTTTTAAAGCTAAGATCATACACATTTTACATAGATAAAACTCTTTGTAAGATGTGAGCTGTACATTTGAGTACATATTTTTTTGCATTTCTTTAAGGTTTGGGCTACCAGGAATCCCTTCAATGAGTCTGTAGCGGAACGGGCCCTCTGTGAGATGGCGTGTGTTGAAAAGGTTGATGTGGCTGCGTGTTGAAGGGCTGTTTCCCACAATTATTTATTTTTGTTAGGAAAGGTGTTGAAATCATTAGCAAATGGTGAAATAGAAAAAGGAACATGGAGTTAAAAACATAACAATTGAATTTATTACGTATTGAAATTACATGCATACGAACTGAAAAATGAGACTGAGTTGCGTCCCTTTGATTAGGTAATTATTTGTACCTAGACGCATAACGAAAGAGTTGATTATTAAAATGCAGTTTAGAAGATTGAGTATGTTGCTTGCTAGAGATTGTCTATTGGACAAGTTGGTAAGATTTCAGAGACTGTACTTGCGTGAAATGTTGTAAAGTTCTTTAACGTCTGATTGCGTTAGTCAAGACGGGAGTTCTTTGAGAGTCACACTTTGAAGTTTGAAGTGAGCGGTCGAAATTGTCTGCTGTTGTTGTTGTTGTCTCTCGCGGTGACGAACTCTGCTGTGCTGTGCTGTCTGAATTCCTCGCTCCGTCACACGTGTTCTTGGGTTTAAATACCATGTCGTATCACGTGACAGGCTCCGGGAAGAATTGCGCCAAAAATTGCTCTTGCGCGTGGAAGCGATCTGATTGGTCGATACTGACCAATCAGCAAGCTAGATTGACGGTAATTAACCAATGAATGCCTGTTGATTATTTGTAAGTATGATTAATGTAACAGGAAGAGTGCATTTCCTAGCAGAGGGTAAACTGGTTGTCGTGAACGAGTCTGTAGTCTCGGGCAAAAATTCCCCGTAGACCCCGTATACACGAGGTCGGGTAGATGTCTTCCACCCCAGACGAGACTCTGCCATTCGGCATAGCCTCGCCTGGGTTCCTCTCCGCTCGAAGGCAGAGAGTTCGACCAGCACAGTTGGAGACGAATCTCCAACTAATTGACGAAGCAAGGAAATTTGCCAACCTCCCCAGGCGGTCAGATGCGGCACAAGGCCGAATTTAACGTGGTGTATTGGAGTCCGTATGCTCTGGCAAATATTTCCCGTAGACCCCGTAAAAAACGGGGTCGAGTAGTTGTCTACCATCCTAGACGAGGCTATGCCGAAGAGCAGAGTCTCGTCTGGGTTCCTCTCCAACCGAAAGCAGAGAGTTCGACCAGTTTAGCTGGAGATGAATCTCCAACTATTAGGTCATCCCATAAGTTCTGTCCAAATTTTAAATTTTGTTCATTTTAACAAAATTTAAAGAGTATTTTATAATGTCTAATGGAGCTGAACATTATTTTTATGTTTAGATGCATTTAAACTGATCAAATTTTATTTCAGAGAAAAATAAAATAAAATTTTGTTTGATTAAAATCCTGCTAACATGGAAGTACCCAAGAATCATTTAAGGCACATAATGCTTTATGAGTTCAAGAAAGGAAACTCAGTATCCGAAGCGGCTAGAAACATTCACTCAGTTTATGGAGAGGAATGTGTGAATGAAAGAACTTGCAGAAGATGGTTTGCAAAATTCAGAGGTGGAGATTTCACACTTGAAGATGAAGATCGAACCGGACGTCCAGTTGAGTTTGATGAAAAGCTTCTTGAAGCAGCCCTTGAAGAAAATCCTGCTTTATCAGTTGAGAAATTGGCAGTGGTTCTCAGTTCAAACCATACAACTTTTCATTGTCATCTTCAACAACTTGGAAAAGTTCCTAAACTTGGAAAATGGGTGCCTCATGAATTGTCTGAAAACAACCTCAAATCCCGAGTTGACATCTGCTCTTCTCTCCATTCTCGCCAACTTGTTTCACCTTTTTTGGATAGACTTGTGACTGGCGACGAAAAATGGATCTTTTGTCGAAATGTTAAGCATCAACGCTGAAGTGATAACCTTTCTAATTCTTGCTGCTGTTGAAAATCAGCAAGTGATGCAGTTTCTGTTATTTGATACAGTTCTCTGTTCGTTATTCTGCAGTCGCAGTTCACAAGGTTCAAAGAAGGACCTACACCGTCAGTATGCAGGTGAATTAAATATCACAGTTCATGATCGATTAAAGGTACACTGGCAAAGCCGAGAAAAGCATAAAACAAGTCTGACCCACTGAGTCATGAGGGAGTCTCACTACAGACAGACTTACCTTTGTACTCATTTCTTTGAAGGAGAACATCAAAACCACTTGGATCAGAGCGTAGTAACTGTCTGATCCCTTGCTCTTCTGAGCTGGAATCAGTTATCCTTTTTGAATGAAAAACCTACACAATATCATTAAGCAGGAAGGAAGAGGGATAAAGAAGGCGTGGGGGGAGAAAGACAAGCAGGAAAAAAACTTAAAAAAATAAAACAGAAGTGAAGGGAATAACACACACACACACACACACACACATATATATATATATTTAGAAAAATATGACAAACTGGATAATTTTTCTGAATACTGTTTGTTGATATATACAATTATACAAAATTATATATTGTTATATTCTGATCTAAAGTGTATATTCACTTGGGTTCAATTTATACTTGGGGTGTAAACTGGTATAGTACCCAGGTATAAAAGAGGCTACCTTAGCATAAGCCCAGGTATACTCCAGGTTGTTACACCAAGTGTAACAAGAAGAAAGAATGAGAAGTGCATAAACACATTGCAGGAAGGTTAATAACTGTAATGGACGCCGCCAGAAGACCCAGCAGGTGTAAGCTAAGGAATAATGACAACAAAGCTGAAGCAATATCCATTTTAATTGTTGCCATTGTTGAAAGCCCGCATGTAATGTTGTTTCTGTTGGCAGAGTTCTTCGTGATTCTGCAGTCGCAGCTCATAAGGTTCAAAGAACGATAGTCCTCGCTAAGACCTACACCGTCAGTCTGCAGGGGAATTAAATATCACAGTTCATGATCAAGTAAAGCTACATAGGCAAAGCTGAGAAAAGCATAATACAAGTCTGACCCACTGAGTCATCAGGGTGTCTGACTGCAGATACTATGCAGACAGACTTACTTTTGCACCCATTTCTTTGATAAAGATCATCTAAACCTCTTGGATCAGAGTGTAGTAACTGTCTGATCCCTTGCTCTTCCGAGATGGAATCAGAAAGAGGGGGAAAGAAGGTGTGGGGGGAGAAAGGCAAGCAGGAAGAAAACTTAAAAAAATAAAACAGAAGTTTGTGATGTACGGTGGCCCTTAATAATTAAGTATAACCCAAGACTTCAATGTTATGATAAAGCAGTATTTAATTACAACAGCAAATATATACTTAACAAGAACAAAGAAGTAAAAGTCAACCAATGATAATTAACCATTTCAGTAAATACCTTGTTGGTAGCGCGGCTCGGATTAACGCCCAGTAAATCCTAAATCAAACCCAAATCATAGATGCACAATAATTCACACTAATTCGACTGGAGAGTTCCACTCAATAGTCATCAGTAATCAGAGCAGTCAGTAGTCTGACACTGCTATTTATACACCTGGCGGAAAACATATTCATAAGTCCTGTGTGGCACACTCGAACCTCGGCGTCGGTAGTTACTCATTTTCTTCCCATATGACAGGAATGAGAAGTACATACACGCTGAAGTGATAATCTTTCTAATTCTTTCTGCTGTTGGGAGTCCGCAAGTGATGCAGTTTCTGTTATTTGGTACAGTTCTTTGTTCGCGATTTTGCAGTCGCAGTTCACAAGGTTCAAAGAAGGATAGTCCTCGTTAAGACCTACACCGTCAGCCTGCGGGTGAATTAAATATCACAGTTTATGATCATGTAAAGCTACACAGGTAAAGTTGAGAAAAGCATAAAACAAGTCTGGCCAACAGGGAGTCTCAGATACTACGCAGAGAGACTTACCTTTGATACCCACCTCTTTCAAGAATGAGAAATTCTAATCTTCTCGGATCAGAGTGTAGTGACTGTTTGATGTTGAGCTCAACTGAGCTGGAATCAATTACGCTTTTTGAATAGAAAACTCACACAATACCATTAAACAAGAAGGAGGGGCGGAAAAGGTATGCAGGAAGAAAGGCAAGCATGTAGGAAACTTGACAAACATGAAAACAGAGATGAAAATAAAATAAATTCAAACACACACACACATACATGTAAACACACACACACGTCCTGGGTATGACGACAAACTACATCCGGTAGCAAGGCCTCTGATCGGGAGATTTTGAGGGGCGTGGAACTACCTCTTAATTGCTATTGTTCACAGGTCCACCCTGACCCGCGGTGGTAGCACTTGTTAGGGTCACAGTTATGGGAAAATAGTTAACCACAAAACTGTGGTCAAAACACTATGAAAGTATAAAAATAAATTTTTATAGTAAAATGACCAACAATAATTTTTATAGTAAAAATACCAACAATACATTTTATAGCAAAATGACCAATAATACATTTCATAGCAAAATGACCAGCAATACATTTTATAGCAAAATGACCAACAATACATTTTATCCGTAGTTGAAGGCATACAATTACATTAAAAATATATTGAGCTGAAGCCATAAAATTGTTCAAAATATTTATATATATGCATTAAATAACAGGAACCCTGTATTCCTATACGGAAACTGTCATTTGATCTGATGTGCTATACCATTCATCTACAGAGAAGCGTCTGGTTAGCAAAGCCCGAATTAATGTTTATAAACACACAATCGTCGACGATTTTTCTCGATCAATTATTTCTGCTCACGAAACGTATCTTAACGTAAACAGGTCTCCATGAGGGAACATCCATTCATTATGATAGGTAATAGTTCAAGATCCGATCGATGATGAAGAAATGTAACTAGGTTCGAGTCATTGAATGTAACCAGCCAGATACCCATCCCTCGTCCTACTGAGATGATAGAGCCAGACCGGGGAAAGAAGTGCCAATCACTAGTCATTTAGACTTTTCGAGATGCACTCATATAGCGTCGTATCATATCAAAGTGACCGGACTTTACTCTTAGGCAGATCCTTTATGTAAAGTAAAAAGAGGGTTGGTCCGGTAAGTGACTCTTGGGACACGGCTGCGTGAAACCGGAGGACTGGTCATTAACAAATACCACAAGAGAAGTGTCCATTATTTACATTATTCGGACTATTGTCCTCATCTTTGCCATCATATTTATTACAACGTTTCGGCCGTTGTACGCTCTGGCCATCTTCAAGTGGTTAAAAGGAAGGAGGGCTTGGAAAATTTCACACTCACGGGGCATAATGAGGGCAGTAGAAACAGAGGAGACAGCGAATAACTTACCTAACGAGCTTGTGTAAATGGTTAGCGGAACAGGGGACACAGCATATATAACAAAAAGAACGATCTCGTGTAAACGCTTAGTAGAACAACAATTTTGGAGAGAAAGTAAAAAGAGAAAACTTACTGATCGTCACAAAGAATGGGAAGTTGTGGAGAGCCATAATCGCTCACGTCCTGAAGAGATACGGCACATAGTAGAAGAAGAAAAAGCTCGTGTAAATGCTTAGCAGAACCGGGATTAGGAGAGATAGAAAAAAGGGAAAAACTTACTAAGCGCCACAAAGGATAGGAAGTTGTGGAGAACAATAAACGTTCAGGACCTAAAGGGTCACAGAACATAGAACAAGAACGAGTTTGTATAAATGTTTATTAGAAAAAAACAATTAGGAGAGAAAGTAAAAAGAGAAAACTTATTGAGAGTCACAAAGAACAGGAAGTTGTGGGGAGCCATGATCGCCAACGTACTGAAGGGACACGGCACATAGAAGAAGATCGGGCTCGTGTAAATGGATGGCAGAACAGGGATTAGGAGAGATGGCATAAGGAGAAACTTACTAAGAGCTAAAAAGTACAGGAAGTTGTGGAGAGCCATGATCGTCCACGTCCTTGAAGAGACACAGCACATAGGAAAAGAAGAAAGAGTTTGTGTAAATGGTCGGCAGAACAGGGATTAGGAGAGGTAGCATAAAGAGAAAACTTACTAAGAGCTACAAAGTACAGGAAGTTGTGGAGAGCTATGATCACACACACCCTAAAGGGATACGGCACATAGAAGAAGATCGGGCTCGTGTAAATGGATGGCAGAACAGGGATTAGGAGAGATGGCATAAGGAGAAACTTACTAAGAGCTAAAAAGTACAGGAAGTTGTGGAGAGCCATGATCGTCCACGTCCTTGAAGAGACACAGTACATAGGAAAAGAAGAAAGAGTTTGTGTAAATGGTCGGCAGAACAGGGATTAGGAGAGGTAGCATAAAGAGAAAACTTACTAAGAGCTACAAAGTACAGGAAGTTGTGGAGAGCTATGATCACACACACCCTAAAGGGATACAGCACATAGAAGAAGATCGGGCTCGTGTAAATGGATGGCAGAACAGGGATTAGGAGAGATGGCATAAGGAGAAAACTTACTAAGAGCTACAAAGTACAGGAAGTTGTGGAGAGCCATGATCGTCCACGTCCTTGAAGAGACACAGCACATAGGAAAAGAAGAAAGAGTTTGTGTAAATGGTCGGCAGAACAGGGATTAGGAGAGGTAGCATAAAGAGAAAACTTACTAAGAGCTACAAAGTACAGGAAGTTGTGGAGAGCCATGATCGTCCACGTCCTTGAAGAGACACAGCACATAGGAAAAGAAGAAAGAGTTTGTGTAAATGGTCGGCAGAACAGGGATTAGGAGAGGTAGCATAAAGAGAAAACTTACTAAGAGCTACAAAGTACAGGAAGTTGTGGAGAGCTATGATCACACACACCCTAAAGGGATACGGCACATAGAAGAAGATCGGGCTCGTGTAAATGGATGGCAGAACAGGGATTAGGAGAGATGGCATAAGGAGAAAACTTACTAAGAGCTACAAAGTACAGGAAGTTGTGGAGAGCTATGACCGCACGCGTCCTGAAGGGACACGGCATTTGGAAGAAGAAGAATATTTATGACGTCGACTTACCTCTTTTGCATTAGCAATCATTCGACGTAAATGTCCGTATCACATGGCCTTTGTAAATCAAGTGCTCCTCACAGAGTGTTTTACGTTCGTGTTTAACAAAAGGGTAGAATTTTTCAAGTTTTTCGCATGGAACTTTGTGAGCCCAACGGGTGAATTCTTCGTATCGATGGGAATACGTGTTCGTTTGGCATTCTTCAATATCATACTTCTTTTTTAGGAAAGCCCGTGTGTTGATTGGAGTCTTCAGTAGTGCGCCTTCGAACGGGCGGAACTGCAGCGGAAACACGATTGCCTTTTCGTATGACTTACCCCTCTGAAATCGTGTGTAGTCGTATAAGTGAGTGGAAGAGACTTCCCAGAAAAAGATGTCAATGTAGGGCCATCGGAACTCTTTAGCCCCGATGGAAGTGGAAAGGTTCCGATGGAAGAACTTCCACTGGAAATTCTTTGGGGTAA
>OZ038497.1:97253431-97505931 GCA_964036315.1 Acanthosepion esculentum | reverse complement strand
CTAACCTTATTCAAAAAGATGTCTAACCTTATGCAAACGGATGTCTAACCTTATTCCAAAAGATATCTAACCACATGCAAAATGATGTCTAACCTTATTGAAAAGGATGTCTAACCTTATGCAAAAGATGTCTAACCTTATGCAAACCGATGTCTAACCTTATTCCAAAGGATATCTATGCATATGCAAAATGACGTCTAATCTTATTCAAAAGTATGTCTAACCTTATGCAAAAGATGTCTAACCTTATGCAAACGGATATCTAACCTTATATGCAAAATGATGTCTAACCTTATTCAAAAGGATGTCTAACCTTATGCAAAAGGATATCTGTGTTTTACGTATTATGCAAAAGCATTTGATAAAGTACGCTTCAAAGAACTATTAAGACTGTTAGGTATCCTAGACATATTTGGGAAGGATAATTCAGAACTTAAACCGCCTGCATACGGATAGAAAATGAATTCACTCAAGCCACAAATATAGAAAGCGTGTAAGATGAAGATGTGTCTTCTCACTGGACTTATTCAACTTATACATGGAGGGGATTCTGAGAGAAATCCTACCAAGTTTTGTTCTTGGCCACCTCAATCTAAACAACACAGTGTTGATAGCAGGCACAGAAATTAAACTCCAATGACTCCCACAGAAAATAGTGCAAGGGAGTTATAACTCAGTGTAAATAAACTCCCTAATATGTATGCATGCAAGAGTACTTGTAGAAAATGAGTAACAGCTAGACATGGAAATGACAAAACAAGTATTATTTATTATCTGGTTGACAGTCGTTATTACGTGTTGTTAGTGACACAAGAGACATTAATACAAAGTAGATAGTTTGGTCTGGTTTGTTTTACGGCATATCAACCTCAGTCGCCTATTTAATGCCAACATTTTTATTGCTGATAATTTTCTTCATAAAAATCTATTGCTGATAATACTTTTTCAAAAAATGTATATGTATTTTCTTTTTCGGGAATGTATTGATGTTTTGGTTTGCTTTGCTTTGTTTTACGGCATATCAACACCTCATTGGGTTATTTAATGCCGACAAGATTTTTTATTGATACTAATATTTTTTCTTAAAAAATGTATTACTGGTAATCATTTTTCATCAAAAAAATTAATTAAAATTAACCTGTCTATATTTCTGAGATGAGGTATTATGTACAGTATTTACATTAGTCGGACTATTGTCCTCATCTTTGTCGCCATATTTGTCACAACGTTTCGGCCGTTGTACGCTCCGGCCTTCTTCAGGTGGTAAAAAATGAGCACTGGTAAAAAATCGTTGCTGAAAACATTAGGTTTATAATACCCAGAAATTCATACCCAGATGTCCTCAAGGACACATGGCACAGTGGATAAAGGCATTGGTTAGATCCAGTGACAGACCCAAAGAGTGTGAGTTCAATACCCGGTTAAGGCAGTGTAGAACTTTCAGAGGGAAAATTAGCAGGAGATAACTGATAACTGACATCCATCAAACATGGCATGTGGAACTAGAACAGTCTACAAGAACAGTATAAATAAAGGGTTCAGTTCGAAATTCCAACCACCTGAGCGTACAACGGCCTAAACTTTGTGACAAATATGGCGAGAAAGATGAGGACAATAGTCCGACTAATGTAAATACTGTAAAATTAACCTGTTTTTATACTTTCATAGTGTTTTGACCCCAGTTTAGGGCTTAACTATTTGAAGTGAAATTTGTGACATTCTAATAGGTTGCTGCTCTGCGCTAGGGCCGATTGCATGTTTTTATCTGAAGCTCTTTAATTGTGGTGTGTAGTTTTGCACTCGTCGGTAACATTTTATTGACTTTTTTGTTGTCGTTTACTTTTTATGATTGAATATTCTTGTAAAAGGTTTTTCATTTGTTTTTTGTCCTTTAGTGGAATTGGTAGATTTAGTTGTATGTGTGTGTAGATTTCGGTAATCTTTGGGTTGAAAGTTGAGATATATGGGATTACCTTTTTTATTTTTGTTTCTCGGAGGACTCGGGATATTAATTTGTTTTGTTTTTTAATACAATTGTTGATTAATTTCTGAGGGACTTACATCTTGATGAGCATGTTTTCTTCTCCACTGTCTAGAAGAAACACTGTGTAGCGAATTTTTTTTATTGATAATTTTATTACATTACATTATATTTAGGTTCTGTTGTGTAGCGTTCCAAACATGGCAATATATAGCTAAAAAGAAGAAGAAGAAGAAGAAGAAGAAGGTAGGGTAATTGAAATATACATTTTTCTTCTTCTTCTTCTTCTTCTTCTTCTTCTTCTTCTTCTTCTTCTTCTTCTATATATATATATATATCAAGTATGTGGTGCTATTCAATTTACATTAAATGAATCATTCATACAAAAAGCAGATAATGAAGTTAATGATATAAATCGCAAACAATTTTTAATAAAAATACATTAAGCTTGAACCTATAAATGAATGTCATGATTTTAAAAAAAATTTTAAATTTAAAAAACATTCAATCTCAGCGTTGCAACCGCACGCTCCCAAAATTCTTTAAACGAAACCTTGTAGTAAAAAAAAGACCTTATACAACTGGAATTTATAAACAGGGATCATAACATTCATTTGTAGGTTCGAGGTTAATGTATTTTTATTAAAAATTGTTTGCAAGAGTGATTCTTGCCATTTATATCATTAACTTCACTATCTGCTTTTTGTATGAATGATTCATGTAATATATATATATATATATATATATATATATAATCATGTTATCACCACCAAAATCCACTACTCCGAACTATTTATTTCCGCCTAAATTTTGTTGTTACATGAAACACTGTGTAGCGAATTGTTTTTATTGATAATTTTATTACATTACATTATATTTAGGTTCTGTTGTGTAGCGTTCCAAACATGGCAATATATAGCTAAAAAGAAGAAGAAGAAGAAGAAGAAGAAGAAGAAGAAGAAGAAGAAGAAGAAGAAGAAGTGTAAAGAGAAGGAATGCAAGGGTGTTATAAATGTATCGGTTGGGGTAGGGTAATTGAAATATACATTTTTTTTATCCACCCTCACATATGCTCAAAAGGAATATATTTTTAGTATGAATGAAAGGGCTCATGACTTCGGTTTTCTAGTTCAAAAGGTCCTTTGAATTCGATATATATATATATATATATATCAAGTATGTGGTGCTATTCAATTTACATTACATGAATCATTCATACAAAAAGCAGATAATGAAGTTAATGATATAAATCGCAAACAATTTTTAATAAAAATACATTAACCTCGAACCTACAAATGAATGTCATGATTTTAAAAAAAAAATTAATTTAAAAAACATTCAATCTCAGCGTTGCAACCGCACGCTCCCAAAATTCTTTAAACGAAACCTTGTAGTAAAAAAAAGACCTTATACAACTGGAATTTATAAACAGGGATCATAACATTCATTTGTAGGTTCGAGGTTAATGTATTTTTATTAAAAATTGTTTGCAAGAGTGATTCTTGCCATTTATATCATTAACTTCACTATCTGCTTTTTGTATGAATGATTCATGTAATATATATATATATATATATATATGTATATATATATATATATATATATATATATATATATGTATATATATATATATATACAATCATGTTATCACCACCAAAATCCACTACTCCGAACTATTTATTTCCGCCTGAATTTTGTTGTTACATGAAACACTGTGTAGTGAATTTTTTTTATTGATAATTTTATTACATTACATTATATTTAGGTTCTGTTGTGTAGCGTTCCAAACATGGCAATATATAACTAAAAAACAATTATAGAAACATTAAGTTCTTGGTAATGAGCAAGACAGCTGAAAGTACTCCAACAAAACATGGACTTGTAACGGAATTCCTATCAAGTCAGTGTTATTATTTGTTGACTTGTTATTATTTGTTGACTTATAAATGACAGAACTCGAAATGAATTAAAACGTCCAACAATACAAAATAAACAATAAAAATTTGAGACACGTGTTGACATAAATAACAAGAATTTGTATTTTCTTTTTGGGATAGTAATTACACAAAATTGGTATGGTGTGTGTAAAAATGTTCTTAGTGTCTCGTTTAAAAGTCAGTGCTTACTTGGTTTGGTTCTGAGAATTTCGTTTGTGAGGATGCGTTTGAAATCGTCTGTTTTCGATCTTTCCGGAGCGCCGGCAGATGTGTGTTTCTGTACTGCTACTGCTTACTTCTCTACTGACTACTTGTCCACTGACTCTCTTGTGGTGGAAGGGTTGTTTTTATAATGATGAAGGTAGGATGATGAAATATCCTTCTTTTCTATCCTCACTGGTGGCAATGTTATTTTTAGAATGATGAAATATCCTTATTTTTTATCCTCACTGGTGGCAATGTTATTTTTAGAATGATGAATTATCATCATCATTCTGCAATAGAACAGAAGTTCCCCTATAAGAACGTAGTGTCTTAATAATAAAAATGATTATCATCATTTTTCCTATGAAATTGTTCTACCTGAAGCTGTAGCACTGATTGGTGACTTTTCTCTTGTTATTTCTTGCTGCAAATTGTCATACATTTTCTTTTTATCTTGTTTTTCTTCGCTGTGTTTAACTGTATATTTCTGTTTTATTTCTACATAGGATTTTAGTCTGTCTACTCTGACTTGAGTATAAACATCATTGTTGGTTTTGATTAGGAAATATTTGGGTGTTCGCTTAAGGACTTCATAAGGACTTAAATAGGGTGCTTCTAATGACCTTCGAACAAGATCTGTTCCAATCCAGACTTCATAACAAGTTTGAAGCTTTTCTGGAAGATAGGACTTTTGTGATTTATTTGATCTTTTAAAAAAATATCTGAGATCAAATTGTGCCATTGACTTATATAGTTCTCTTGTGAAACTGTAACTACATTTTCATCATTTTCAGTGTATATGATTAACTGTGGTATTAACATTTGTGTGTCTGTAAAAGCATAAAAAAGAGAAATCCCGGATCAGTTAAGCATGCTCCGAATTCTTAGCAGAATTGGGAAGGCTGAAATTCAAGTTTCTTTTCGAGCTATAATAGCTGTTTTAATAGTTCTCTGTGTACTTTCAATCACACCGTTGCATTGAGGATGATAGGCTGTTGTGCGTAGTTTATAAAAAACAATAATTTTCGATAATTCTAAAAACAATTGGCTTTCAAAATGTGTACCTCTGTTATAACACGCAAAGGAACACCAAAGCGAGTGATCCACGCATTTACAAAAGCCTCAGCCACGTTCTGTGCGGTAATGTCTGAACTGGGTTGCGTTTCTATCCAGCGACTGGTTCGATCGATGCAAGTTAGAAGATATCGATATGAAATGATATAAGGATTATTCGGGCTTTTTGCGGGGGGCAGAGGCCCTACTATATCGATGTGTACAGTATGAAATCTTGCTGATGGCATTTCCAATGTTTTACCAGTGACTTGGTGTGCTTGTATACTTTCGCTTGTTGACAGGATGTACATGCTGCACAAAGTTCTTTGATGGTTTTATCCATATTTGGCTAGTAAAATCTAGCCTTCATCATCTTAATGGATGATTTAATTCCAGGGTGTAATATCGAGTGTCTACTGTCAAACATAGATCCACGCAACTTGCAGGGCACAAAAGGTCTTGGGTATGATGTTGATGTGTCCCAAAATACAAATTGGTTATTTCGAGGTAGGCCGAATTTCTTTAAATCCGGGAAAGATCGGAATTCAAAAACAGATGCTTGTGCCTCTGCTGGTAAATCACAAACATCTACTTGCACAGCAAGTGCGGGGCGTGATAGACAATCAGCGACTATGTTCTGACTACCATTTACATGGGATATATCTGAAATGAGTTCCGTGAGAATGGATGTCTCTGTTGTCTGTCAAATTGGCAGGTTTCAAACTGTGAAATCTCGTAAGATGTGTTGTGGACATTTCGTGTAGGTATGTATATTTCGTGTCTCGTAAGATGTGTTTTAGACATTAATTTGTCTAGTAGCTCCGACCTCGTCCGTTCGTGCGCTTCTATGAATGTTTGTTTTAAGTCTTCGAAGTTTTGCAACTCTAATACCGATATGGCTATTTTTGCCAGCGTTTCAGCAGATAGATCAGACATTACGGTGAAAAACTTTGTTGGTGACGCTGTTATCTGACGTAAATAAAATTGTGCCTCTGTTATGGAAAACCAACCATTTACAGCTGTTTCCATAAAGTCTGGTGCTTTGATATTTACATGTACGTAAGAAGATTCCTCCATATTATTATTTCTTTTCATTGCGTCCAGTTCTTTTAGTCTGGTCAACACTGTAACGGGATTAATAGTTTGGGTTAGTATAGTAGTAATCCCGACTTGATATTATTTTTTGACTTCAACGTGATTGGTTATAAATGAGAGAAATCGAAATGAATTAAAACGTACAACAATACAAAATAAACAATAAAAAAATGAGATACGTGTTGACATAAATAATAATTTGTATTTTCTTTTTGTGCTGAGAATTACAGAAGATTGGTATGGTGTATGTAAAAATGTTCTCACTGTCTCTTTTGTTTAAAAGTCAGTGCTTACTTGGTTTGGTTCCGAGGATTTCGTTTGTGAGGATGCGTTTGAAATCGTCTGTTTTCGATCTTTCCGGGGTGCTGGCAGACCATATGTTTCTGTACTGCTTACTTGTCTAATGACTACTTAACTCTATTGTGGTGGAAGGGTTGTTCTTATAATGATGAGGATAGGATGATGAAATATCCTTTTCTGTCATCACTGATGGCAAGGCTAGTTTAAGAATGATGAAATATCATCATCATTCTGGACCATAACAGACTCTGAACAGTTTGCCCAGAGTCTTGTTCCCGATGTACTGCATCTTATTCGATAACTGAGGAAGATACAACACAAATTAAACAGACATTGTGGTTTGAATTTAACAAATCTTGTTTTCAAAATCTAAACTTGTCATATTTGGCTGCCTATCATAGCTCAGTGTTTAGTGGGCGTATCTCGCATATGAATTCACTCGTGTAGTGATGTTGAATTTGAGCCTGGCGGGACTAAGCATAGTAAATGCCAAGAGGGTTTTTTTTAATGCCATGTCCTTTCATGGCTTTCTACAGATTCTTTTAATATGTTTGACTTGTTTGTTTGTTTAACGGCATATCAACTCCTTATGGGTCATTTAATGCCGAAATTTAATTTTCTAGGGAGCATTAGTAATTTCTTCTAAAAATAAGTATTGTTAGTGATTTTTTTTTACCATGAAAAATTATTACTGGTATTTTAACTATAAAAATGTACTTTTATACTTTCATAGCATTTTGACCCCAGTTTTCGGGGTTAACTATTTGATCATAGCTGAGACCCTAACAGGTGCTACCACCCCGGTCAAAGGCGACCCGGGAACAACAGCAATTAAGAGGTGATTCCACGCTCCTCTAAACTTCCAATCTCCTGGCCAGAAGCTTTGCTATCGGGTGTAGTTTATTGTCATACTAGAAAAGGTTACTGAATGAGGAATAACCAAAACGGAGGATGGAAATGAAAATGGTAATCATTATTAAATCAACAAAATACAATACTCGCCAGCGACGTGAAGTAGGTAAACCACTGCTCGTGGTGGACTACTTAGACAGCATATTACCTCCACTTACAATAGTGTCCAACGTATTTATGAGTATTGGGACATACGCATTAGTGTTCATAGGTATGGTATATAAAACTATCTCAGTTCATGTTCTATCTATCTATCTATCTATCTATCTATCTATCTATCTATCTATCTATCTATCTATCTGTTGTTACATAGGAAGGGTTATTGAATGAGGAATAACCAAAACGGAGGTTGGAAATTAAAATGGTAATTTTTATAACATCAACAAAATACAATACTCGCCAGCGGCGTGAAGAAGGTAAACCACTGCTAGTAGTTGACTACTTGTACATCATATTACCCCCACTTACAATAGTATCCAACGTGTTTATGAGGATTGGGACATACCCATTAGTGTTCATAGATACGGTATATAACACATACCAAGGACTATGTTTGACATGCCATGCCTTCTTGGGAAAGTGTAGTGGTGTCCCATTGCCGTCTTTACTGTATTGAATTCAGACTAGTCTTTCTCCGAGACTGGGTGGCAACCATGGTTAGAGAGTCTAGGTTTGGTTTGGTTTTTGTTTTACGGTATATCAACCTCAATGGGTTATTTTATGCCGACAAAATTTTTATTGCTGGTAATATGTTTTTCTTCAAAAATCTATTTATGGGAATATTTTTCCTTGAAGAAATCTATAACTGGTCATATTTTTTTCAAAGAATGTATAGCTGTTTGTATTACTGGTATTTTTTTAAAAAAGTATTTTTGATAAAAATTTTTCATTAAAAAATTATTGCTGGTAATATTTTTTTATTACAAAGTATTTCTGGTATTAAAACCTATTTTACACAAGTTTGGGTGTTGACTATTTGCCCATAGCTGGGACCCTAACAGGTGCTACAACCTCGGGTGAGGGTGGACCTGGGAACACCAGCAATTAAGAGGTCGTTCCACGCTCCTCAACACCTCCTGATCAGAGGCCTTGCTGTTGGACGTAGTTTATCGTCTTACCCAGGAAGCGGATGTAGTTTATCGTCATACACAGGACGAAGAGAGTCTCGTCTGCATTTTTGTTAAAAGATTTATGGTGGGGAGATGAGATCAATTTATTTTCTATTTTCATGTGTTTATTGTTCGTGTTTATGCAATAAAGATCCTTTTCCTGCCCATCCATATCAAGCAGGCAGTTTTGAATATTCAAGCGAGCCAGCTGGGACCACTTAATGATTTCATTTGAATTCAATGATAAAAAAAGTAATTATTGCTTTCAAATAAAAATCATAAAAAGAAGCGCGTTATTTACTTTTAATAGACTTACGGACAGGGAACTGGAATATAAATCATGAAAAATGACTGTGCAGATAGCCGGGAAAGGAAAATTCTGATCGGTGTCCACATCTGGGAAGCGTATTAACAGAGGACGGAAGGTTCGACACGGAAATCCGAAAGCGCATTGGAATCGACAAAGATGCCTTCCAAAAGCTAAGGAAAGTATTAAGAATCCAGAAAGATATAGTTAGAAACAAAGAAAATATTTGTTGTAGCCTTGTTAGTACCAGAAATAAAGACACAAGAGAGGAATTGAGTTAAACAAATATATTAACAGAAACAGTAATACAAACGTATACGAACGAGAGTGTTACAGCAAGAATGTTCGGTCCGACTGTCAGAGCTGACTGCTGGAAACTTCCTTCTCTAAAAAGGCAGTACCTGCTCCTATTTACAGCTGGGAGAGTCCATGCGTGCGTGGGTAAGTTACCATAACAATATTAATGGACTGTTATGCAGTGTCAGTCCTCCTATATGGCAGTGAATGGTGGACAATCTCCTCAAAGTTGACGAAGATACTTGAAGCAAAAAAATGTGGATCTATAGAAGGATGCTGAGAAAACCATGGACCGAACATGCGCATCCACTACCGAGATCCGAATCTGGACCGTTTCCATAGAAAGAAAGCGTATTACAAACTGTACCAACGGGCCTCGGCGACGAAGAAGAAACTGAATAGACATGATATAGCACAGCTACTCACAAATTCCGTGGTGATACTCATCCAAGTATTCATGACCCAAAGGATTGTGCCCCAAGAGCCACGTCTTTCACTACTGCTGATGAGTGCCCAAAATAGGACGAAACGGCCGTACAGTGCTTTCGGCATTCTGTTTAGGATTCTTCTAGACTCGATGAATTACTATAAATGATTATTCACAAACCAAATTGCAGTGACTTGTATATTTTTGCTTGATCCAGCTATCAAGTCTTCTTAGTTACCGAGGCCCGTTGGTTCAGTGGTATGACTCTTGCGTTCTATCGTAACAGTCCGGATTCGTTATTCGGTAGCGGATGCGCATTGCTGATGAGTCCCAAATAGGTCGAAACGGCCGTCCAGTGCATGTGTGTATGTGTGTGTGTGTGTGTGTGTGTGTGTGTGTGTGTGTGTGTGTGTGTGTGTGTGTAATTAGGCAGCAATCCTTCTTTCATGCACATTTCATTGAAATCGACAGACAAAGTGTTTTATTTAGTTTTTTATACAATTTCTCATGCGATCTAATAATTTTTTCTTTTCAGATGATAAATTATATAAAAACTGTCCGAATGTGCTTTTTATCCGAGCGCTTTCGTCTATACATTTAGCAATTTTCAAGGATTAAATATTTTAACTGTTAAATAAGAAATAGTTTGTTGCATGTATGTTTTATAAAATGTTTTCATTTTTCAAAACACTGTCAAGATATTGTCTCCATATTCATAGTTAATATTATTAAGTATTGTTTTTTGTTTTGTTTTTATCAATAAGGCTTCCATTATTTTTTAGCCTTTTTTGCATGTAGATGATGCTATTATATCAATGTTGTCAACAAGTATGTTACGAATAGTGTTCGGTATGTCTCCATAAATATTAAATGAGATCTAATTGAGCTATTATCAGAAAGATGTAGAGTGAGTCTGCGTGTCAAACATGTTGCAGTGTAGCTAATATAATTATTTACGAATTTTGATTGATCAGGAATACAATTTAAATTCATAAATAATATTTGCCCTATTTCATTTTGTTCTAGGAGGTGAATTATTATTTTTAACTATAAGGTTAGAGGTTTTTAATTTTTTGTAATAAATAATTAATCTAACTTTTTTGCTATTGTCAACTGGTGATATGCATTTTTTTTATAATGTTCTTAATTCTGCATTCATCCTGTTTATAATTTTCGTTCATCTGATTTTTATAAAAAATATTAATATTATTGTTTATGTTTCTATTCTCGCCGTTGCTATTAGTTACCTTAGACAAGAAACGCCTAATGGGGAAATCCAACAATATTTTTTATTTACAAATGACTTTGCTTACGTCATTGTTAACTTTTTTTTTTAAGGTAATGTATTTATTGAACTAAGTAACTAATAATAACAAAACAAAAGTCATTGAAACAATTGATTAGGAAATCCGTTATTAATCAGAGTTTGCTTTATATTGTTTAATTCTTTAAAGAAAAGCGTGCGAGAGGATGAGTTCTCGTGCGCTCTCGTGAGGAAATATTTAATAACACCTATTTTATATCTAAGAGGGCATTTACTAGAGAAATTAAGATGGCAAGAGTCTTTACTAGTTGTTTTTTTATAAACAGAATTTTAAAAGTATTATTACTAAAACCGACGAGAACATCTAAGAAAGGAAGTTTTTTTTTTCACTAAGTTCATAAGTAAAATTTAGGACGGAATTTTGTTGAAATGTAGCTTTCAGATTTTCTATTTCTTTCTTGTTTTCTGCTAAAATAAAAAGTATCGTCTTCCTAACGAACATATATTTTAGGTTTAATAACTTTAGTAGTTTTCAACATAGGGCATATAATAATTGGAAAAGCAAGGGCCGAGAGGGTTTCCCATCAGTTTGTGTGTAAATAGTACCATTCTGGCTATAAAAAGGAACTCTAGTGGTGCAAGCGAGCAATAGTTTTCTTAAAATATTGGGTTGGTCAAGCGCTCGCATAAAAAGAACATTCGTACAGGTCTTATATAATTCATCATCCGAAAAGAAAATAACTATTAGATCGCATGAGGAATTGTATAAAAAAACTAAATAAAAGCACCTTGTCTGTCGTATTCAGTGAAATGTGCTTATATATATATATATATATATATATATATATATATATATATATATATATATATATATATATATATATATATATAACGTAAATCATTCAAACGAAAAACAAATATTGAAGCTAATTATATGGCGAGAATCACTCTCACAAACAATATTTAATAATAAAATACAATCAACTTCGAATCTGTTAATGAATGGTGTGATCCTTGTTCATAAATTCCGGGTTTATCTGGTCTTATTTTTTTGTACGAGCCGGCTTTCAGTCGTTCCGAACGACCATCTTCAGGTAGACATATCAGTGTGTTTTTTGTTAAATTCCGAATAGTAATGCGACATCGAAAGATATTGCGGTCCGAAAGAGTGCTTTTTTAGTAATGAGATATTGTTAAATGTAAGAATAATAATAAGACCAGATAAACCCGGAATTTATGAACAAGGATCACATCATTCATTAACAGATTCGAAGTTGATTGTATTTTATTATTAAATATTGTTTGTGAGAGTGATTCTCGCCATATAATTAGCTTCAGTATTTGTTTTTCGTTTGAATGATTAACGTTACAGAAATTGAATACGCACTACAAAATTGATATATATATATATATATATATATATATATATATATATATATATGTATTATAAATTAACTGATTAAAAATATGTTTTTTTCTCTACTAACTGCATTAGTGTACAGATGTTTTTTTCTTTTACACGAGTAAACCAGTTTATCGTGTCTTTGGTATTTAGCCAAAGTTTCAGGGCTACTTTTCTTTAATTTGTTTATTAACCCTTTCAAGGATCATTTTTACTAATTTTTTCGATATCAGGTCTTGTAGGATTAAATGCAGTTTGATATTGAAAATTATTACCAATCAATATCTAAAGAACTGTTCATGATTGTGTTGGACTTTGCCACCCAGTACACAGATATTACAGATATATGAAGAAAAGAACATTATTGTAAATGCGAAAAAATCGGTACTGATTCATAAAGGTGAGCAATGGATAAAGAATTCATATGACCACTTTGACATCACAATGGGATCATTAGACTCAGATGAGTCTTCTGATCTCATAGGTCTTTTTATATTATACAACCTTACAGCGCACCGTGATATTGATTTAACTGACATTGGTTTATACAGGGACGATGGTCTTATGGTTATTAGAAACTCTACTAACTTTAAAATATATAAAATTAGAAAGGTATTATATAAAAAATTTAAAAGCATGGGTTTAAAAATTACCGTCAGCATTAAATTAAAAAAAGTAAACTTCCTTGATATAACATTAGATTTAATGAAAAATACTTACACACGTTATAAAAAACTCAATACCAATCCTTTATATATACTCCCTAAATCAAATCACCCCTCATCTATAATGAAACATATACCTTTATCTATCCGAAAAAGAATAAGTACAAATTCAGCAAATGACAAGATTTTCGATGAACATATTAATTTCTATAATAAAGGTCTAAAAGATAGTGGCTACAAAAACCCAAAATTAAAAATGAAAATAGTAAGCATAGAAAAAACAGAAGTAGAAAAATAATTTCGTATACGCCCCCATACAACCAAATGGTAACGAACAAATTAGGACAAAAATTCCTCGCATTAATAGTCAAGCATTTTCCCCGTGAAAGTAAACTAAGTACTATTTTCAATAAAAATACACACAGATTAAGTTATAGCTGTACTGATAACTTAGAAAAAATTATTAAGAAACATAATGCTAATATCTTAAATAAACACTTATACCAGAACCAAAAAATTTTAGACAATGGAAAAATAAAAACAAAAACTGATGAGGATAAACAAAAATTATGTAATTGTAGAAACCCTCAAAACTGCCCTCTACAAAATAAATGTTGCACGGAATCATTAGTATACAAATGCAATATATCTTCTACTGAAAATCCTGAAAACATAAAAAATATATATAGGTTGCACTAGCCATGAGTTAAAAAAAAGTTCAACCAACATCAAAGTTCGTTTAGGATAAATAAATATAAAAATCAAACATCTCTCTCAAAGTACTTCTAGCACCTAAAAGAATCCAATAAAATACCTACAGTAAAATGGAAGTTAATAAGAAAAGCTAGAATATGTAGGTCATTAAATGACCCATGTCCTTTATGCATACATGAGAAACTATATATTACTAAGTTTATAAAAAATAAAAATTTACTGAATCAGAGAAATGAAATAGCTATTTTGTGCCGTCATCGTCAAAAATTTTCTTTAAACAATATTTAAAAATTAAATCTGAAAAAATGAGACCTGGTAATTTACATACTTATATTTGATCTGAATAAATAATTTTAAATACTGTAAGTAATTCTATTACATTTACTTATTTTATAAAAAAATATAGTCGATTAAATTTAAAAGTAAAACTATTTTTAAAATTGGTTTTAAAATTGTAATTAAATAAAACGGATTCTAACCTAAACATCTTTTAAAATTGTAATTAAATAAAACGTATTCTAACCTTAACACCTCTCTCAAAGTACTTCAGACACTTAAAAGAATCCAATAAAACACCTAAAGTTAAATGAAATTAATATAAGTTAGAATATATAGGACATTAAATGACCCATATCCTTTGTACATACATGAGAAAAATATATATTACTAAGTTTATAAAAAATAAGTTTACTGAATCAGTGAAATAATTTAGCTATCTTTGTCGTCTTTGTCATAAATTTCACTTTAAAAAAAGTAAACTGGTAATATACATACTTATACACGATATGAAAAATAATTTTACATACTGTAAGTAATTCTAATACATTTACTTGCTTTTAAAAAAGAAATATAGTCTATTAAAAATTAAAAATTATTTTTTTTAGAATTGTAGTTAAATAAAACATATTCTAGCCTAAACAGCCCCCCAAAATCTTTAAGTATACAAATAGAAAAAATGCCGTAAGAATTTTTCGCCGTTAACAATAAAATCTTTTATAAAAAACTCAGACTACATGCATTTAGCGGAATGCAGAATTTGTTGAAAAATACATCCCTACCCATCCCTAAACATAACCCCGATTTCGAATGTAACTATTAACTGATACAACGAAAAATGAAATTGAACTAGCTACCACTCCTTGTCTAGATGAGTGGATTTCTCTGTATCCTTGAAAACACTCAATTTTGAATCTTTGCCGTGCGTTTAAAACTGTAAATTTAAAAATAAGTTACTCCAAAATTCGCTTGACGAGGAAATGGAACTAATGTCTTTAATTTAATAAAAAAATTAAATTCGAAGCTTTTAGCTTCCATTTTTGAAACATGGTTATTAATGTGTAGCGAAAAAAAATCATATTTTAAATCAGTTAATTTATAATATTAATGCTCTCTAAATTTACATTGAGCACTATTGTGTAAAAATAAAAATATCTATAAGAACACTGGATTATATATCTTACTGTTCTTTCTTTATATATATATATATATATATATATATATATATATATATATATATATATGTGTGTGTGTGTGTGTGTGTGTGTGTGTGTGTGTGTTTATGTATGTATGTATGTATGTGGCGGAATCCGAAACGAACGACGGGTCAGCAATAAAGATGTGAAGGATTGCTAACCAGATGTAGCGGACTCAACCACATTTATTTAACTTAGATTAGGAATGACGTCGAAAAGGACAAGCAAAGACGCTGGAGGTCACCATCAAATGTGGCGGTCACATGCAATTTATATTTGGCGTAAAATACCACATAGAAATAAATTAAAAAAAACGTAATCGTTCAAAACATAACATTTGAATTTATTTGTTTTAATGTACATGCTAAAGGTTTGATAGCGTTACGTCTTTTAGATTTGGGAAATATTTGTACCGGAACTCACAAAGTTGAATTAATTATTAAACTGTAGTTTTAGAAGAATAAAGTTCCGGTTGCATGTTAGGAAATGTGAGTTTGATAAGTTGGTAAGAGTTCAGAAGAGTTAAGAGTTCGTACTTGTGTGAATGTTGGTAATGTCCTTTAACGTCTGACCGCAAGGTCAAGACCAGAGTTCTTGAGGGTCACATTTAAGCAGCAAGGAAGGAGATGAAAGAGAAAAAGGAGAGAGAAGGCTTACTCGTGCTTTGTTTATATAAGGTGATGTCTCACGTGATCGGTTGCCAGCTCAGTGCGCGGGAAATATTATTTCTCGCGTGCAGGAAATCTGATTGGTCGGAATTGACCAATCAGCGAGCTAGTTTTGAGGAGATTACCCAATGAATGCTTGTCCTATGATCTGTATGTGTTTGATGGTGATGATAATCACCACATATATATATATATATATATATATATATATATATATATATATATATATATATATATATATGTATATATGTTCGAATGATTTCGCGTGAGAGGCGACTAACATGTTGAAATGAAACTAAAAATGTATACATTTTTGTCTGAGGCTCTGAACATCCTTTTTAACATAATTTCAATGAAAATACAAATTAAATAGCATATATATCTTTTATTTTTATTTTTATATTTTTTCTCCTCGGTAATTCTACAATCTAAAACTTGATTTGGTTTAGATTTCTAAATAGGTAATTTTTAATTTTTTACTTTTAATTTTAATTTCAAATTTTATAAATCTTTTAATATCTATGATAACCTTGCTTAGTTGTCAAATTTTTCGAATTACCCTATACTTGTATTTTGATTGGTCATTCTAGCTTATGTAACAGCGTTTACTCCTAGCTAAGGATCGTTAATTAATTTGAAACTTTTAAAACCATTTATTCTATATTCTACATCATCACTTGATAAGACACCAGAAGTGTTGAAACAAAATGGCTATTTTTGTAGTGATTTTATAACATATTTATGTTGTAATATTCAAAGAAATAATTATATATACATATATATATATATATATATATATATATATATATATATATATATATATATATATATGTGTGTGTGTGTGTGTGCGTGTGTGTGTGGGTGTATGTGTGTGTGTGTGTGTAAACATATAAGTATAGAGTGTTTTCATGTACTGTTCTTTCTATATACACCTGAACCACATTGTCTATTTTATCCTGTATATGTGTGTGTATGTGTGTGCGTGTCTATGTGTGTGTAAGTTTGTGTGAGTACACTCAGATTTAATACCGTGTACCTAAGACCATGAAGCTTTGATGTAATATATTTTAATATTTATCTCTTTACCTATTCCTGTGTTAAAGATATATTTGAGTATATTATATACATAGATTATATGCACATATGTGTGTCTAGTGTTTTCATGTACTCTTCTGTCTATATCTGCACCACTTCGTCTATTTTATCCTATTGTTGTGGTGTCGTCCCACTAAAGAGTCTATGTTGGACTCTTCCGCCTACTATAAGATTAGTAGGAGAGAAGGCCTTGGGGGGGGGGAACAGTCGAATAGATCTGTTCGCATTGTGCTGGTCAAATTCTCTGCCTCTGTCGAAGGGGAGAATCTCGTTTCGTGAAACAGCTACCTGACTCCGTTTTATACGGGGTCTATGGGGAATTTTTGGCCGAGTCTATGGGCTCGGATTGCCCCACATTAAACTCGGCCTTGTGCTACATCCTACCTCGTGGGGAGGCTGGTAAATATAACAGTCGAATAGATTGAACGCTTGGTCAACCGACACACACTCACTAGTCGTGTAATACTCTTCTGGTGTACTTACTGTTTAATATATGATATATCTGTAACACTTGTTTTGTTATTTCTTTAAGCATTTACTTGGTCGCAACAGTTACATGTTTTATTCTGTATTGGAACTCATCAACTGTGCGCATCCACTACGGAGAATTGAAACCCGGACAGTTACGATACCAGGCAAATTTCATAGCATATTTACCAACGGCATCGGTGTGTGTGGGGTAACATATAAGACTCGATATAGCGCCGCTCAATGACACACACACACACACACACACATATATATATATATATATTGCCTGACGATTGCATCTAGCATGAAACAGACTGTCGCCTCTAAGTGTTGACTTCTATGTTCACTTTTATATTTACACACGCTCTATCTCTGATATTGAGCACTTTACCCCATAAATATAGCACACTCTAAGACTATATTTCTTCATTCATATATATATATATATATATATATATATATATATATATATATAAATATTGGAATATATATATATATAAATATTGTAAATAAAATCCGCGGTCCTTTAAAAAGGCTGTGGTGAAATAATTTATTACATGGAACCTTAAAGTGGTCTGTTTTTATTTAAATTATTAGCTCTGATTCACATTGTGCTCTCTGGATTTTATCCTCCTTGGGTCTACCCATACGGATTACCTAGTTTTTCGTAAACTAAATATATATATATATATATATATATATATATATATATATATATATATATATATATATATATATATTATTTATCTTTGTGTATATATATGTGTGTGTTAGAGAGAGAGAGAGTTTGTGTGTATGTGTGTGTTTGTGTACATATATATATGATTATTACTAATACATTATGCTATTTATTTGATTGATTCAGCACCTGGAATATGGAGTTTCGTAGACGAATCTCTGTGTAATCAGGCAGTGGCTCCACGGTCATGACTGTGATTGTTTGCATCGACGACGTAGCAAGTGCTTACTGGGGTTGGATAGACGCCTGAGACATCTTTTTAGGCTTCCTGATAAAAGGCACCGGAATCATAAATAAAAGAAATCGTCTTTACTTACACCGTCTTATAATCTACCATGCGAAACATGACACGACCAAAGAGATGCGCCTGAAAAAAATATTATAAAATCTCTAAAAAATCAAATTCAATCTCAATTAATTAAAAACCTTCTGTTGTAAATTCTGTTTAATATAAACGGCGTCTAGAGATTATATGCAAGTTATGAATTGGTATAAAGAGTTGCGTCTTTAATGTTAAAAGTCCTATTATGATGTCGTTTAGATTCTACTCAATATTATTAACTTAGATATATACTGATAGAAAAAACTATTGTTTTTGGTTGGAAAAAAATTTACTAAGTTAACAAAACAGACTAATTTGACTGTCAGTAGTTTATTTGCAACTATTTATTTTTACACTTTTACATTATTATACCTTGTAAAACTAATGTAAAAATACTAATGTTGTAAATACTGTTTAATATATGATATATCTGCAACACTTGTTTTGTTATTTCTTTAACCATTTACTTGGTCACAACATCGTTTATATATTGGAATAATTATCTATACCTTTAAACCAGCTTTTCTCAACCTTTTTAGTATGTGTACTGCCGAAACGAGAAGACATACTAAAAAAGTTGAGAAAAAAAGGTATTGCTGGTAATGTTTTTTAAATGTATTCTTGGTATTTTTACTATAAAATCTATTTTTATAATTTTATACAATTTTGGCCCCAGTTTGGATATTAACTATTTGCCCATAGCTGGGACCCTAACAGGTGCTACCACCTCGCGTCACTCTTGTTTTCTCCAAAATAGTTTGGTGGTGGCGGAGAAGCTAAAGTTAAGCTAATGGTGGCTTTCTAAGCGTATCTTAGATGTGGCACAAGGCCGAAAGTATGGGGCACCTAGTGAGGATCAAACTACTCAGTCCTGATTGTTCTTGCGAGACATGCTTGCTAACCATTGCACAGCGTTGATGAGCCCGCTAAGTTAAGCTAATGATTTTTCTTCCGGTCACGTCGCAAAAAAAATATACTTTTGAAAAATTAATTTTTTGAAAAATTATTAAATATCCCAGCCACCCCTTTTATTCCAACCACCCTTCCATTTAAAACTCAAGCGTACTTATCAGAAAAAAAGAATATTTTTTGTAATGCTCGTTGATAAAATGGACGCATGCAGTAATTTTTTAAGCCGTGCTTTCACTTTCTCTTAGAAGAAATTTAATCATGAACTTGAATAACGAACAAAGATAAATAATGATAAAATGATTACCTAACGGCATTAGAGGTCATTTTCCAACTTTGGCGAGTACTTTTTGTGTTGGGTTGTTTTATTTTTTATGTCTTCAAACCAGATTTTTAATTGGACTTATCTTAATAAAATTTAGAAGCCATTTCCTGCCCCAGTTAACCACTGATTGGAAGTCCTTTTCAAGAGCAGCTGCCGGGTTTACTTTGCCAGATCTGACGGATTTGCTACTGAGACAGGAGTAAATGGTAGTGTCATCTGCATAAATGCCTAATTGGGGGATCGCTGATGAAGATCAGAAACAGGACCAAGGATAGGGACCCCCGCGTTTGTGTGAAACGATCTGGAAGCGAGCCCGTTCAAAAAGATCTTCATTACCCAATTTGATAGGAACGATTGGGTTAAATGAAACATCCGCCCTTTGATAGCAATAATCTGTCTTTGCTCTGATCCGACTCTTGTTAAGATAGAGCATAGTAGCAGGAGTCAAATACTATCTGGGGTGGTAGAAGAACGCTACATCTTCCCAGTCTCTTTAGCGATAGGTCGTATATATATATGAGTTCCACTTGAGGTCTGGAGTAAGCTTGAGCCCTAATAGACGCTCACAGCAAGGTGCCTCTTTTGAGAGAGAAGCCATTTATTGAGGTTGGCGAGAATTTATGGCCAACTCAATGGTGCTGAAAAGCTAAATGCTGTGTAATTTGTCCAAAAAATGGTATTACTAATTAAGACTGAAAATCCTGGAAATATCAGGAACAAACACCAATAGTCTTATAGTTACAAGCTGTAGACAATTCCTCAGCGGGCTGCACTTTTAAGTGGCTTCTACGAGTTATTTTAACAGGATGGGCTAAGTTCCCACCATAGGGAAAGCAAAATGCAATCGATATTGGTATTATCTAATTACCATAAAAATTATGTACATTATAGATATCAAAGTCTTATCAAATCAATAACACAACTACTAATTCTTGACCACTAACAACAGCAAACACATTAGATTGGCATTATATGTACAATAGACTTACGTTAATAATGATAGCAGGAATTCCTGAGCCCTGATAATCCATTTTAACGCATTTCTAGAGTAAAATGTTTGCAACGTGTTTTTATCTATTTTCTTTCATATCTATCTATCTATCTATCTATCTATCTATCTATATATATATATATATATATATATATATATATATTACAATTTGTTAATATCTATTTCAGTCTGTTCATATCTATCTATCTATCTATCTATTTATCTATTACAATTTTTCATGTCTATTTCAGTCTGTTCATATCTATCTATCGATCTATCGATCTATCTATCTATCTATCTATCTATCTATCTATCTATTACAATTTGTTCATATCTATTTCAGTCTGTTCATATCTATCTATCTATCTATCTATCTATCTATCTACTACAATTTGTTCATATATATTTCAGTCTGTTCATATCTATCTATCTATCTATCTATCTATCTATCTATCTATCTATTACAATTTGTTCATATCTATTTCAGTCTGTTCATATCTATCTATCTATCTATCTATCTATCTACTACAATTTGTTCATATATATTTCAGTCTGTTCATATCTATCTATCTATCTATCTATCTATCTATCTATCTATCTATCTATCTATCTATCTATCTATCTATCTATCTATTACAATTTGTTCATATCTATTTCAGTCTGTTCATATCTATCTATCTATCTATCTATCTATCTATCTATCTATCTATCTACTACAATTTGTTCATATATATTTCAGTCTGTTCATATCTATCTATCTATCTATCTATCTATCTATCTATCTATCTATCTATCTATTACAATTTATTCATATCTATTTCAGTCTGTTCATATCTATCTATCTATCTATCTATCTATCTATCTATCTATCTATTACAATTTGTTCATATCTATTTCAGTCTGTTCATATCTATCTATCTATCTATCTATCTATCTATCTACTACAATTTGTTCATATATATTTCAGTCTGTTCATATCTATCTATCTATCTATCTATCTATCTATCTATCTATCTATCTATCTATCTACAGCCTAAGTTATTATTCAAATTAAATAAAACTCAATAAGTCAAAAAGTTCTGAATCAATATTGGTCAAACTTAAACTCCTCTATTTCCACTCTTCGTAAAATATTCGGTTAGTTTTACCATTTTTAATGGTTAGTTTTTGAGATATTTTGAATTTACGAAAATGAACTGACTGAAGTTACGTTGATTAAACTAATATCAGATTAAGACCTCTGAAATATAATAAAAGCATTTTTTTCTTTTTGTCCATAATATATGTTGAAACATGGGTGAAAAGAAGGATCTAAGAACTGCTGAAAAACAGAAAATAACGAAGTTATTGAGTGAGGCAAAGTCCACAGTAGAGATATCAAAGGAGCTTTGCACAGGTCATCAAACAATAATGAAGGCTGTTGAAAATACAAATAAGTTGAGAATTCGAAGTAAAGGAAAAGGCTTTAAGAATTTGTTTCCTCAATATCAACGTAAACTAAAGCGAGTTATAGCGAAACGACCACTTTTGATCAGAGCTCAGATCTTTGAAAAGGCTGGAATTGAGGGAGTGAAGAAAGACAAAAAGGTGTAGAGGACTTTGTGAAATGGGATCCGTAAAAAAACCTCCTAGGAAAACCTCCTCTCACTAAAGCAAATATTTTAAAGCGTCAAAATTGGGCCAAGAAATACATGAAAATTGAATTTTCTAAAGTAATTTTCACGGACGAATCTCGAGTGACATTTGATGGAACTGATGGTTGGGCTAAAGGATGGATTTTATTAAATTCAGACGTGCACGCGACTAAAAGAAGGGGAAAAGGCGGCGGTACTGCGATGATATGGGCTGGAATTGCCGCGGAAACCATTATTGGACCAATTGAAGTCGGTGAAGCAGTTAAACTTAACAGTGCTAACTGTTGCGATTTCACAAATAAGACTTTCTTTGCGGTCTCAGTCTCGCAGTTTCAAAGTGAAGTATGTATTTATGCACGACGATGCTCCTTCAAATGAATCTAAGCTTGAAAAGGCATTATATGTACAAGAGACTTACGTTAATAATGATAGCAGGAATTCCTGAACCCTGAAGTTTCATTTTAACGCATTTCTAGAGTAAAATGCTTACAACGTGTTTTTACCTATTTTCTTTCATATCTATCTATCTATCTATCTATCTATCTATCTATCTATCTATCTATCTATCTATCTATCTATCTATCTATTACAATTTGTTCATATCTATTTCAGTGTGTTCATATCTATCTATCTATCTATCTATCTATCTATCTATCTATCTATCTATCTATCTATCTATTACAATTTGTTCATACCTATTTCAGTGTGTTCATATCTATCTATCTATCTATCTATCTATCTATCTATCTATCTATCTATCTATCTATCTATCTATCTATTACAATTTGTTCATATCTATTTCAGTCTGTTCATATCTATCTATCTATCTATCTATCTATCTATCTATCTATCTATCTATCTATTATAATTTGTTCATATCTATTTCAGTCTGTTCATATCTATCTATATATCTATCTATTACAATTTGTTCATATCTATCTATCTATCTATCTATCTATTACAATTTGTTCAAACCTATTTCAGTGTGTTCATATCTATCTATCTATCTATCTATCTATTACAATTTGATCATATCTATTTCAGTCTGTTCATATCTATCTATATATTACAATTTGTTCATACCTATTTCAGTGTGTTCATATCTATCTATCTATCTATCTATCTATCTATCTATCTATCTATCTATCTATCTATCTATTACAATTTGATCATATCTATTTCAGTCTGTTCATATCTATCTATCTATTACAATTTGTTCATATCTATTTCAATCTGTTCATATCTATCTATCTATCTATCTATCTATCTATCTATCTATCTATCTATCTATCTATCTATCTATCTATCGCTTCCTTTCCGATCCATATCATTACCAAGCTGTGAAGCAGTTAAACTTAACAGTGCTGACTATTGCGGTCTCAGTCTCGCAGTTTCAAAGTGAAGTATGTATTTATGCACGACGATGCTCCTTCACATGAATCTAAGCTTACCCGTGAATTAATTGAGCATAAAAGATTTACAGAAGAGAAGATAATGAAATGACCACCATCAAGTCCTTATCTGAATCCGATCGAAAATCTATGAGTCGATTGTGAAGATGAAATTATATGAAGATGGCAAACAATATAACAGCAAAATAGATCTTTGGGAAGCAATTACAACTACCATGTCGGAAATTTAAACCGCTGAAGTAAAAAAAAAAAAATGTAAAAAATCATTGGATAATAGATTACTGAATGTTATTGAGAAGAGTTACTATATTAAAATGTAAAGGATTCGATGATTTCTCATGTGCTTGTTATATGTTCCATTATAGGTATTGATCAATTTTTGATGATTTTATTGAATTAAAATGTGATTATTTGGCTTTGCCTAATAACTTCCGACGGTAATTTCTTAGAATATATTAAATAAGTTCAATAAAACATTGATACTATCTAAAATTTTAACTCAGGCTTTTTTTTTCATATCTAAATTGATTGTTTACAAGTTGACAATTTTTTTTCAGACAAACATTAAATTTTTGAAGTTTATATGAATTGCTTTATAACTTCAGACATGGTCTGTCTGTCTGTCTGTCTCACCTTCTTTCTCTCTCTCTCTATATATATGTATCAATATATATATATATATATATATATATATATATATATATATATATATATATATATATATGTATATATATATATATATCAAGAAATATAGTCTTAAAGTGTGCTATATTTATGGGATAAAGTGCTCAATATCAGAGATAGAGCGCGTGTAAATATAAAAGTGAACATAGAAGTCAACACTTAGAGGCGACAGTCTGTTTCATGCTAGTGCAATCGTCAGGCAACTCTGACGGTTGCACTAGCATGAAACAGACTGTCGCCTCTAAGCGTTGACTTCTATGTTCACTTTTAATTATGTATATATATATATCTTTCAGTTTGTTTAAATTTCTCAATATGTATGCCCACAAAGGCCCGTGAATTACTTTTCCTATGTAATTATGAATATGACGATACACGGACACAATTTCGTTTGTCCTTGAATTAAATGGAATTTTCATGAGTTGACAATAAAATTAGTTGTAACCGAACATTTTATGAGACTATTTCGCTCGAATGGAGTAAAACAGGTTGTAATAAATGGATAGAGAAAGAAAAATTAAAAGGAGATAGTGATTTACAAAAATGACCACCAAAGCAAATTAAATAAAACGCACCAATTTTGTAACAGCTGTCTCCTTTATGAGCCACAGGGAAATATGGACAGACCTTGTGAAAACTGAAACCACAGCGTGTGTGTGTGTGTGTGTGTGTGTGTTTGAGAGAGAGAGAGAGAGAGAGAGAGAGAGAGAGAGAGAGAGAGAGAGAGAGGGGGGAGGTACAGTTTGAAATATAGACAAAATTTAATTATCTTCTCGCGTATATTTCATGACCAAAGGCAAACATATTTTTCAACCAAACATAAACATTAAATATTGGTAAGTACCCAATAACACAAGCAAGTGCTTTGTGACTAACAGCTTACTGCTTGCTACATAGTGAAATTAAACAATGGCACTCATAATTTGAGCTCAGTTTGGCCGAGGTAGATGCCTATATCCTTTTGAACGGTGTTCTAATCCAGATAAATGCCAGGATTTCGGATGTTGATTTTCAAAGCAAGTAGGCTCTCCGGAGCCAAGCTATTTAGAAATCTGTCGTAATACACACTTGCGACAATTCTCCGGTGAAAAGTATCTGTATTAGATGCCTATTTCCTATTGATCGGGTTTCAAATTCAGATAAATGCAAGCATTTGGCAGCCCCATTTTCAAGGTAAGCAAGCTTTCACCTCTCAAAGCATTTTGAAGTCGGTTTCAAACTTCCACTCCTGCACCATCTCATGGCGGAGTTAGATGCCTATTTCCTATTGGCGGGTGTTCAAATCCACAAAATATCTTAAATATCGAACGTTGATTTTCAAGGCAATCAGATTCTACCTCCGAACCCATGATGGATTCTGTTGTAATAGAACTTTCCTCCAATCCTGCACCATCTCATGGCGGAGTCAGATGCCTATTTCCTATTGGCGGGTGTTCAAATCCAGATAAAATCTTAAATATATAATGTTCATTTTCAATGCAATCAGGTTCTCCGATACGTTCCCATGATGAATTCTTGTATATAAACTAGTATGGTAACAGTAAAGAAAATCCTAAGTAGCGAACGTTGATTTTCAAGGCAATCAGGTTCTCCCTTCCGAACACATGATGAATTGTGTTGTAATAGAAGATTCCTCCACTCCTGCACCAAATCGTCGCCGGGTTAGATGTCTATTTCCTTTTGGCGGGTGTTCAAATCCAGATAAAATCGTAAATATCCAATGTTGAGTATCAAGGCACTTAGGTTTTCCCGCCCGAACCCATGATGCATTTTGTTGTAAAACAAGATTACTCCACTGCTGAACCACCTCATGGACGGGTTAAATGCCTATATCATATTGGCGGGTGTTCAAATCCAGATAAAATCCTAAATATCGAACGTTGATTTTCAAGGCAACAGGTTCCCCATCCCGAACATATGATGAATTCTGTTGTAATAGAAGATTCCTCGACTCCTGCAGCATCTTATTGCAGAGTTAGATGCCTATTTCCTACTGGCGGCTGTTCAAATCCAGATAAAATCCTAAATATCGAACGTTGATTTTCAAGGCAACAGGTTCCCCATCCCGAACATATGATGAATTCTGTTGTAATAGAAGATTCCTCGACTCCTGCAGCATCTTATTGCAGAGTTAGATGCCTATTTCCTACTGGCGGCTGTTCAAATCCAGATAAAATCCTAAATATCGAACGTTGATTTTCAAGGCAACAGGTTCCCCATCCCGAACATATGATGAATTCTGTTGTAATAGAAGATTCCTCGACTCCTGCAGCATCTTATTGCAGAGTTAGATGCCTATTTCCTACTGGCGGCTGTTCAAATCCAGATAAAATCCTAAATATCGAACGTTGATTTTCAAGGCAACAGGTTCCCCATCCCGAACATATGATGAATTCTGTTGTAATAGAAGATTCCTCGACTCCTGCAGCATCTTATTGCAGAGTTAGATGCCTATTTCCTACTGGCGGCTGTTCAAATCCAGATAAAATCCTAAATATCGAACGTTGATTTTCAAGGCAACAGGTTCCCCATCCCGAACATATGATGAATTCTGTTGTAATAGAAGATTCCTCGACTCCTGCAGCATCTTATTGCAGAGTTAGATGCCTATTTCCTACTGGCGGCTGTTCAAATCCAGATAAAATCCTAAATATCGAACGTTGATTTTCAAGGCAACAGGTTCCCCATCCCGAACATATGATGAATTCTGTTGTAATAGAAGATTCCTCGACTCCTGCAGCATCTTATTGCAGAGTTAGATGCCTATTTCCTACTGGCGGCTGTTCAAATCCAGATAAAATCCTAAATATCGAACGTTGAATTTCAAGGCAATAAGGTTTTCCCTCGCGAACCCAATGAAGAATTTTGTTGTAATACAACAGTCCCCTACTCCTGCAGCATGACATGGTTGAGTCAGATGCCTATTTCCTATTGGCGAGTGTTCTAATGGAAATAAAATCGTAAATATCGAATGTTGATTTCAAGGCAATCAAGTTCTCCCTCCCAAATTCATGCTAAATTCTGTTGTAATAGAACATTCCTGCACTCCTGCACCATCTCATGGCGGAGTTCGATGCCTATTTCCTATTGGCGGGTGTTTAATCGAAACAAAATCCTAAATATCGAATGATCATTTTGAAGGCAATCAGGTTCTCCCTCCCTCCCGAACCAATGCTAAATTCTGTTGTAATAGAACTGTTATAGTGGAAGACACCTTGTCTAGATAATAGACTCTCCCACCTATTATAAGTAGGAGTCAGTAGGTAGTCGAGAAAGAGTTGCCACAATAGAACAGATTGATAAAGAATTGGACAGATTAGAGAAATCCGGTGTACTCAAAAAAGTTGACTACAGTGACTGGGCAGCTCCGACGGTATACGTGAAGAAAAAGTCTAAAGACATTCGTGTTTGTGCAGATTTTTCAACGGGGTTAAACGCGGCGCTCAAAGACTATAACTATCCTCTACCAACAGCAGAAGAAATATTTGCAAAGCTTAATGGAGGTACTGTATTTTCGAAAATAGACCTCAGCGATGCATATCTGCAAATACCGGGAGAAGAAGAAACGTCTAAACTTTTGTGTATTAACACACATTGGGTCTGTATAAATTTAACAGACTACCTTTTGGGATTAAGGTCGCCCCCGCCATTTTCCAACAAGTAATGGATTCGATGTTGGGTGGTTTGGATTTCGCAGTAGCGTATCTGGACGACATCCTCATGAGAAGTACAAGTATTGCAGAACACGTGAAACATGTCAATGCAGTAGTTTCCAGAATACAGGATTTGGGATTTAAACTCAAGGAAAGTAAATGTGAGTTTTTTATGGAAAAAGTGAAATATCTGGGGCAGATCATCGATAAGAATGGTAGAAGGCCAGACCCAGAGCGAGCAGTGGCTATAAAAGACATGCCGGCTCCGAAAGATATTACAACTTTACAAAGTTTTTTGGGACTAGCTAATTACCAAATATACATCCCTAAACTGTATGATCTGCGGGAACCATTAAATGAACTACTAAAGAAAGGAAAACCCTGGAAGTGGACTAATGAATGCCAGAAAGCATTTGAAAAGATAAAGGAAGTGTTAACCTTGGAATTATTTCTAACCCACTACAATCCGGATTTAGAAATCCTAGTAGCTTGCGACGCAAGTGCGTATGGAATAGGAGCGGGTATTTTACACAAAATGACAGATGGTCAAGTAAAACCAATTGCTCATGCTTCTAGAGCACTACTTCCGGCTGAGAAGAATTACTCTCAGATAGAGAAAGAGGCGTTAGGAATAATATTTGCAGTAGCGAAATTTCACCGTTTTCTCCACGGTCGACATTTTAAGCTACAAACCGATCACAAGCCTCTAATTTCGATTTTTGGATCGTAAAAAGTTTTGCCGAAGCATACAGCAAACCGACTACAAAGATGGGCTACAATATTGCTAAATTATAACTTCAGCATGGAGTAAATACCATCCAATAAATTTGGCTATACTGATGGGCTGTCCAGGTTAATTCCTAAAAGGAGCGAACCATTAGAAAACACGGTAATTGCTTCACTAAAATCAGAAGAAGAACTGAAATTTACTGTGTGTAATACATTTCAGGAACTTCCGGTAACTCTAGAAAAAATAAAAGAAGAAGCCACCAGGGACGAGTATATTTTGAAAGTAAAAGAAAAAATAGCCAAGAGGGACCAGTACATAACAAATGTGTTTTCGCTTTGCGATTCAGTATTGTTATATAGAGAACGTGTGGTGATTCCATACACACTCCAAAAACAAATATTAAAAGATTTCCATACTGGTCACCCAGGCAGCACTTGGATGAAGAGCCTAATGCGAAGTTTTGTTTATTGGCCAAATATGGACAGGGACATTGAGAACGCAGTAGCGAAATGTAAAGGCTGTGCTTTGGCTGCAAAGGCACCACCAGTAAAATTTAATCCCTGGCCAAAAACAGACCTACCATGGTCTAGGTTGCATGTGGATTTTGCAGGTCCACTGAATGGATACCATTACATCATAGTAGTGGATAGTTTCTCAAAATGGCCTGAAATACAAAGGATAAGAAAACCGACGACGCAAAGTACGAAAAACTTCCTGCTGGAATTGTTCGCAAGGTTTGGTGTAGTAGACACAATTGTGACGGACAACGGAAGTCAATTTACGTCGAAACAATTTAAAGATTTCTGTAAGGAATATAATGTCGAACACATTACCACAGCTCCATATCACCCAAGATCTAACGGGTTAGCGGAAAAATTTGTTGACACCCTTAAAAGAGCTTTAAAGAAAGCTAGGGAAATACCTGCAGATGAAGCTCTACAGAAGTTTCTACAAGTATACAGACTTACTCCAAATAACGCAACACCAGCGTCACAATCGCCAGCCGAAGTGATGTTTGCACGTCGGGTAAGATCTGTTTTCGACAAATTATTACCGAAAAAGACAAAGCCAGGTACAGAAAAATTTATTCAAGTAAAGAAATACAATCCTGGTGAAAAAGTATACTTTAACGTATATAAACAGAATAAATTATTCTGGGAGAGTGGAAAAATAGAAAAGCGGATTGGCAACATGATGTACTTCGTGAAAGGTGAAACATTCACGTGCAGACGGCACATTAACCAGATCAGACGACGCTCTTCAGACGTGGTTAACAGCGCTCCAGTTGAAGAAACACCTATGGAGGTGATTATTGATACGTTTGATCTTCCAACGCCAGCAACGATGTTACCTGAGATACGCCAATCCAAGAGAAAAAGAAAGGCAAAAGTTTTTTTGTTTTGTTTTTTTCTTCTCCTTTTTTCTGTAAAAAAAAATAAAATAAAATAAAAAATTTAAAACTTTTTACTCCTACGGAGTAAAGTTTTAGGAGGGGGATGTTATAGTGCAAGACACCTTGTCTAGATAATAAACTCTCCCACCTATTATAAGTAGGAGTCAGTAGGTAGTCGAGAAAGGAGTAAGTTATCAGCTACCACAAGTCGATTACTCTGCGTAACACTTATTTACAAGTTCCTAACGTTTCTGTACGTTTACCCCATTTAGGACGCATTTAGTCCGACTACAAGTTCTATTGTGGAAATAACTCCACACCAAGAATATTACTCCACTCCCGCACTCTTCCTGCCTTCTCATGGCAGAGTATAATGTCGAATATCTTAAAAAGTGAACATAATTTAAAAGTCAGTAAAGGCCATTTTTAGTTATCCAAGGCTGATTACCACCCCTCAAATATTTCGAATAAAGTTTGACGGTATTGCTTTCACATACAATTCCATTTACTTGATCAGTGAATTATTTGATTGCATCAACAATATATAAAATAATTTTGTATAAAAAGGATGCCTCTAATTTTGAAACTGGGATCATTTTACATAAAATTAAATTTTAATATTTAACATAATGCCTAATACTGTTTTCGCTAATCTCGCTAAAAAAATAACAAATATATAATAATAAATTTTCTCCATAATATTTTCATACACTCTTCATCAACTAAAGGAATACACTTCTTTCTGACTTTCAACGAATTTACTAAAAATACCACCAAGAAAATCAAAGTCATTTATTTTTTTTTATTATCAATTTTCAAGTTAGTAAGATAAATTGCTTCATTGACTTGTGACCAGTGCTGAAACATTGGTATTCGACATTTTGAAAGAGAAAAAATTCTTGTATATAAACCAGTATGATAACTGTAAAATCTCAAGTTTTCTTTTAAGTTTTTAATTAAAAACATTGGAATACCTCTAATAAAAAAGAAGAAAAATCAACAGATTGGATGAACTGCTATTTGTTTGATTTATAGCATGTAACTCTGGTGACACAAAATTCTGTTGATCAATATTCCGTGGGGATGTTGTCTTTTTCTAGAAACTGTGCCAACTCATCATTTTGCACAGTTCACACAGTGGATGAAGTTTTATTTGTTATTCTTGGTTTTGGTTGAGACCCACCATAGAAAACCCTCCTTGTCTTCCGATCAGAATAGCTGATGACCAACTCCACGAAAGCGTCTTTCTGCGCCTGCTTGGTTTCACGTTTTCCACTGAACTTATTGATCAAACTGGCCTCCGAAACTGATTTGAACTTGAACATTTAGCAAAAAAAAAGTACTGGATCCTTCAATGTTGTGTTTTTGTGTGGTGACCTAAAAAAACCGATGGTAAAGTATTCTGAGAGGATAGGAAGGATTTGCAAAGAAATGAGAACAGCATGCCCCGTGGATTTAATACAGTGTCCGATGATGGTGGAAGACACACTCGTGGGAGGACGGAGAGAATAGCAACTGAGAGTTTATTATAAAAACAATAAATATAAGGAAACAAAACTAAACGAATTACTATGCCGTTAGATAGCACGATTTTATTAATACATTTTCCATTAATGCTTACCAACTGAAAAACCCTTTACAGTTGAAATGGCTAGATGTAACCGTAAGTTCTATGCTAACAGTTTCTTCCCTGGAACTTCCCGCTTATGGAATTCTCTTCCAGCCTCTTCATTCCCTGTTAAATTTGATCCTCAAAAATTTAAATGTAATGTTAATCGTTATCTTCTGTTTTTAATCCTTATTCTTTTAATGATCTTTCTTGTTAATAGTATTTTCCTTATGCTCGCTAACATTCACTAACCACTTGCGTCTTAGTGGTTTTATTGCCTTGGCTGGGGTGAAACCATTAAAAAAAAACAAAAAAAATATACAGAATTAATATTAAAAAGAATCTTTTTATGGTTGCAAGGGAAATAACTTATGATAAATAATTTATTGTTACTTCCCTTAGACCGTTTTTTTTTTTTTAAAAGCTGTTCTGCCAACTGTCGGTTGCCGCTTAAACAGTCGCACGCAAGGTATATATATATATATATATATATATATATATATATATATATATATATATATATATATATATATATATGAATGACATTTTCGCTTAATTTGACACTTCTGGAAATATGTACCGCTTTTCTTCGCACATGTAAATAAAAGAGGCAGAAAGAGTCAATGTAACTCTTCAAACAAATTCTGAGACGAAAAGCCGAAACTAATACTAAAAACAAATTTCCTACATTGCCTACTAAAATGCTTTTTATTATTTATTTTCTTTTATAACAGTTCACCCAATATAAGGCACAAGAGCCACTCAAGGTAGAGGTATATTGTGTGTAGTTATATTAGCATAGAAATGGTCAAGCGTTAGGAGTGTAGAGCTGAAGTAGACTTTAGAAAGGACCGGAAACCCAATCCTGAGCAGGAAACAAGGGACAAACATTTACTCATGTTCAAAATACCGGGGAGGATTTTGAATATAAAATATAAAGCCCAAGAGACACTCAAGGTAGAGATATATTGTGTGGCGTTATATTAGCTTAGGAAAGGCCAAGCATTAGGAGTATAGAACTGAAGTAGACTTTAGAAAGGACCGGCAACCCAATACTGTACAGGAAACAAGGGATAGACATTTACTCCTGTTCAAAAGACCGGGGAGGAGTGTGAACCGGGCAACAGGCGAATCTATCTACTCCTTTTTTTTTACTTGTCACATGTGATGGTTTCTTGTTTAAGTGGAAATAAAAATTAGTGAGGGAGCTGCTCCCTTTTAATCGTCAAATGGACTTTCTTTGTTCATTAAAATACATTGCGGATTTATTTCCTACCAAGCAATTCTACGTAATATTTATTGAAACTTTGTTTCCTTTGGACGAAATTACGGTTTTTTCTTTCTAACACAAATAAGAAAAAAAAACAACAAAAAAACAATTAAAATAAAAAAAAAATATTGGCCTAATAAAAACAGTTTAGCAGAGAATCGGGTCATCCCCATAAAAGACTCCAGGTTGGTGGTGTAAGCACCAGGGGTTGCCTCCCCTTCCACAACGGGCTGTTGAGAGAAGACTTTCTATTTAGAAGGTGATTACTTGCATATGAATGAAGTACCTCCCCCACGTAGCGATAAACCCCTAGTCTTCCAATCGGCCAGATTACCGGTGCAGGATCTAGGGACTAGGGGTTTGTCGCACACATACAACCAACTCGGAGTCTTTTATCGGGCTTACCCGATATTCTCTTACAAACAGACTTTAAAAAAGGTAATTCATAACGTACAAGTAAAGTACAAAGTAAAGAATATAAATATATATTGACGCAATATGGTAATATCGAAATAAAGCGATTAAAAACAATTAATCCGACTAAAAAATATGCAAAACCAGACTAATATTATATGCAACCAAAAATATATCATTTAAATCTAATTACCTTTAAACACAACAACCACTCATTCTGCTTACAGAAAGATGGCTGTTAGGACTTAATATATACTAATTCGAAAACCTTGAATTGATATTAGCCGTACTCATGTAGGTGTTTTTCAGTCAAATGTTCAGCTATCACCACCTTTCCCTTGTGATGTGAGGTCAGGATCTAATACATTACAGAGACTTCTTTGAATTTTGCCAAGAATCTCAAGATTCCTGTACAAGCAGGAGCAACAGATCAGTTATGGAGAGGCAAAAAGAAAAGGTCCTTTTTGGCGATTAAATGAAAGCATTGTATAGAATCATCTTTAACAATATATACAGCTGTGAATAAATTCACTTTGAAATATATTTCAACTTCTTTTCGGATGAAAGTGATGTTTACATTGATGCGACTGCACACGCGCATGAAGGAGAGGGGCCGTGAAATTTTAAATTTAGATTTTTTTTAAAGTGATAAAAAAGTAGGCAAAAAGTAAAAAGAAATTAAATGAAATCAGCTAGGATCTATAGCCACCCACGCAAAATGTTAAAGAAAACATTTATAATTTAAATTTTTAATTTCAGCGTTTCCTCTCTATCATGTGCATATGTAGTCACATCAACATAAACGTCACTTTAGTCTGATGAAGTCCTAAATGCCGAAGCACGTCACACAAAAAATCCTTCTACTTCGTCATGGATTTTCCTAAAATTGTTCTTCACAAATAAACATTTATGTACTGGTTCCCCTACCATATATATATATATATATATATATGTGTGTGTGTGTGTGTGTGTGTGTGTGTGTGTGTGTGTGTTTATATGTTATTTTTATAGATACAATTTATTTAAATAAATGCTCGGTTTTTCTAATTAAACAGTATTAATTACATTTACTGGTCTGAATGTTCGAGAAATTTCGTAGAAAATATGGGTTCTCCGACAGGAATCAAACCTGTATTACTATTTGACTTAACGTGCTGTACCATTCAGCTACAGAGAAGCGTTTGTTTAGCAAAGTCCAAGTTACTGTTTATAAACAGACAATTTTTCAACGATTTTTCTTGATCGATCATTACTGCTCGCGAAACGTATCTTAACGTAAACAATGACAACATATTATGAAATTGATTAAGCCCGACAATTATTTTACATTTTCTGTGGCAAGTCTCGTTCCGGTGAGCAACTATATGCAAACCAATGGTATGGTCAAGGGTTCATCTATGGTTCCAACACTATCAGTATCCCACATGTTAATGTCAGGAGAAGAAAATTTTAAAAAAGTAAAGAAACAAAAAAAATATTTAAAATGAAAGAACCAGAAAAAAAGTATTTACACACAAATAACACTTCGATAAAAACTCAGATTTCATATCGTGAACTAAATACGCAATAACAAAAACCACTTTTTACCTGTACTGATTGCAACAAAATTTTAGGCCCTCCCTTCATGAAAAAACAAAACAACAAACAATAAAGCAAAACAAACAAAAAAATGACCAACTACAACAACAAATGTATAGACAGATACAAAATAGCCATCATCAATCGTTTAATAAATAAAGCACATTTAATAAAGAAATTAAAGTAACTTTAGAAAAAAAATGAAAATTAACAATAATACAAATAATGAGTTAGATATCCATTAAACTATTAAATACGGAATCCAATGATACAAATATCACAGACTAAATGAAAAGATTATAAGATACGTAATACATCGATACATATCTATTATCAACAAAAACAAATTCAGCACTTATTACAATAACTAAATATTTCCAGCATGATCACCACCAACGATGAAAAAGAACAAAAAACTTCAACAAACCAATGTTCAATATGAATTCAATTGCTAACTTGCTTCTCTCATAAAAACAATTAAAAAACGTATACATTGGTTACACAATCCATACATTATCGTACTGGTTAACCTGACATTAAAAAAGAAGTCGACACGACATCACAAATTTGACGTGTAAAGGTGCAATATTTGAAACAAAAACAAACAAAAAAAACAAAAAAACAATAAACAACAACAAAAACGTCAGGTCAGCAACCAAAAATTAAATGACTTAAAAAAATGCGGTTTGGTTTTCCCCCACCATCTCTTGAATTCCACGTAATTGTAAAGTATCCACTTGTCATCGTCAATCGCAATTTAAATTTCGATTTTTTTTTTAAGCAAAGCACTTCAGTCCAACTGATTTTTTTTCATTATTTTATGTAGAAGTTACAAATCCTGGCATCTAACATTACAAAGCTGATGCAAATGATTTATAACGCTTGATTGGGATATTTTTCGCATTTTCCTATTTTTTTTACTGAGGCTCAAGAACCACTCAAGCCAGTGGATTATTGAGTTAGATTTTAAAGGATAGAGAAGTAAAAGAGTATTATTAAGACGAGTAGGATAGACCTCGGTTGATATCGGATATAGAGAGACCAAGATTATGGTTGTCAGGGAAGAATTCCCTCGGGTGTTTGTTCCATAGAATAACAGTTCTGGTGAAGAAGCTGCCTGAGTAAAACTTACATTTTATCAAAGGAACTCGAAGGGAATTGCGATTGTTTGTAACCGTGAACACGGTATGTCGGGTCCTAGCTGTGAAGGTACGTGCTGGTGGCACTAAAGAATATAACCTGTCCGTATATCTGCCATAGTTATATAGTAGTGAAAGGCTGGTGGCGTTTCGTCTGTGGGATAAGTATTGCGGGGTGAAGAATAATTCATCACCGACAAAGCCGTGTAAACACTTTGGAACCCAGAAGAAGCTTGGTAGTGTGGACTACGCAGCACCAGCCTAGATATGGCAGCACTACTCCATTTTTGGTCTGATCTGACTCTTAGAGATTGGTAGCAGGGTGTAGGTATTTTCTGGAGCAATACAAGGAAACTAAACTGGTCAAATCGACTGTGAAACGTCGTTCAGCTAGAGATTTCTAACATATATCATCCCAAACCACTTTTGATACGTTCAGTCAGCCACAGAACCTTCTCCAAAATCCGTCAAACTCTTTTTTTCTGCGTTTAAGTCAGATGTTCTATTGCTTAAAATGTTCTCTTTGCTTAAAATAAACGTATTATTGTACATGTATATATTATGCATGCTTATTTTAAGCAAAGACAAAAATTGAAGCAAAGAAAAAATCTGAGTTAAACGCAGAAAAAAGAGTTGGGCGAATCATGTTGAAGATTCTGTGAATATCTGTAAAATGTTGTTCATTTTCTTTCAGGCACTTCATTTTCTTCTAGATTCCATGTTAGAACCAATCAACAAAAATAAAAATGTAGTGAAAGAGATAATCAGCTAACTCGAAAAAGAGTTCGTGTTTTGTGTGCGAAAAATTACCAAAAAGTAGTTAGCACAAATCTACTTTAAGGGCCGGAATCTATTCTAATGTTCTTCCCTCCCCTGAATGGCGTGAGCAATCAGAAAGATCTCTTGGTGAACAAAAACCGTTGTTTTTCGCTTATGTGAACAGATTTGGCTTTTCTGAGTTTGGTGGACAAACACGCATTTTTGCTGGTGAGAAGTGAAGTTTCGATGTGTGACCCCATTTTGTCGTTTCTACGTTGCCTGTTGGACTGTTACAACGGACTATCGTTTGAATTGTGATTTGGCTACAAGTGTTGTGGTCGAAAGAAATCTATTGCAGACGTTTGTTGCTACTATAAGTTGACAGTTTTTTCTTCTTTTTCTTTTCCTTACAATTACAAAAAAAAAATTACAAAATATTTTTATAAAACTGCACGCCAATCTGATAGATGTCCAGTTACAACCAAAAGCGATCTTCCTTTTGTAAAAACTAAATGCTCTTAATACCATCTCAGGACAGAAAACACAAGAAATCTTTTTTGAGGGTTGAACTGGGCAATGTACAGGAGAATTTAGATTGCTAAGCAAAATATTCGTATTCACTACACGACGTCAGGATTCATTCATTAAAGAAAAATTAAGTTTCTGTCCCAAAACGATCGCGTTACGAGTTTCGTATGTAAAATGAGAGAAGTAATATCAGACGATGATCGCTAATATACGGCCGAGATAAAGCGATTTGATTTCAACGACATTATAAAGTCGTCTCAGCGTAGTTTTTTTATGTTCTCAACATGTAACTTCAATAAAAAATAAAAAAAAATCCCGTCCTGTAATTCATTATTTGAGTACGGCACTTACAGTGATAGTTAATGAGCTGGCATGGTAGGCTTCTAGGTAATGTAGCGAGGCTAATTATCACGAATGCCCCACCACTGTAGTTGTAAGCGAGACGAAACTAAACTGATCTACATAAAAAAAAGAAAAAAGAAAACGCATCTTCCCGTTTTGTTAGAGTGATACGCAATCGTTTTTTCTTTCTTCTTAATACTAACACACCTCCATGAGCATTAAGTGGAGCGCTAAATTTCACAAATCTCCATGACAAACATCAAAATTGGTTCGACACTAGTTTACTAGTACACTTCAGTAACAATGATTTTATTTTTATATTTTAAGCTTTCACCCCAAACAAGGCGGGAGTGCCACTAGCACGCACGGGGGCTACAGAGAGCAAAAGTGAGAGAAAAGACTGCGTGTAGAGTGGGTTGAGGAAAAGGTCATAATCTCAGCAACACATCATACACTGTGTTGATGGCAGACAAGAGAAAATCAAAAACTACCCGACTCCAAGACAAGTGGGTAAAAGAAAGTGAGAAGAAGGGACTAAACAAAAAATTATAAATAGACAGAATGTATAGCCATTAGAAAGAGGGACAATCCAAGATGTCAGCTGAAAATTGGAGATGTCAAAATGCGGTGGAGTTATGGATAGCGGCTTGGATTGAGGAGTCAGAGAGTCGAGTTCGAATTCCTGTCGAATCCATTACATTCACTTACGTGCTAATAGCCTTTGGAAAGGTATGAAACCTCTTCTTCTCCCCTCAGCTCTGGGTAAATAGCAGGAGAGACCGGGTTCTATAGCCTTGGATGGCAACTGGTCTACCGCAGAAAGTAATGGCAACCTACTGCGGGAAAAAATCTGCCTCGTCAGTCGCGTGTCGAAAGATATCTAAGCGTGTTTCGCGTATGGCACATAACTGACTGAAATTCAATTACGTGCTAATACCCTTGGGAAAAGTATGAATCTTCTTCTTCTCCCCTCAGCTATGGATAAATAGCAGGAGAGACCGGGTTCTATAGCCTTGGATGGCAACTGGTTTACCGCAGAAATGGTAACCTACTGCGGGGAAAAATCTGTCTCGTCAGTCATGTATCGAAAGATACATGATCATCTAAACGTGTATTACGCATGGCAAATAATTGACTGTGATTCAGTTACGTGCTAATATCGTTGGGAAAGTTATGAATCCTCTTCTTCTCCCCCCAGCTATAGATAAATAGCAGAACAGACCGTGTTCTAAAGCTTTGGATGGCAACTGGTTTACCGCAGAAAGAAATTGTAACCTACTGCGAGGAAAAAAACCTGTCTCGTCAGTCATGTATCGAAAGATACATGATCGTCTACGCGTGTATCACGCATAGCACATAACTGACTGGCAAAATGAAGCAAGTACAGAAATTTAAATAACTGACGACGGAAATCGCGACAAAGAGAATGCATTGTAATGGAGGAAAGATGCCTACCAAAAACTAAGCAAAGTATTAAGAAACAGGGGAATTTCGTTAGGAGCAACAATTTCTTCACACATGTAGAGGCAACAGAAATGTGGCGTTACAGAAGGCTGCTGAGAATGCAATGGTCGTTACATGTGAGCAACGAAGCAGTTTTAAGGGAAATAGCATCTGAAAGGGAACTTATTTCGAACATATTTTTAGCCATTTCACTCAATCAAGTCGATAGTGCCACTAGAACGCAGAGGGTTACAAGGAGTGAAAGTAAATGTTGCATTTAAAATTTTGACGATTGTAATTACCGGGGAAGCAAGAAATCGGAAGGGAGTTACACAGGCTGGAAGTGCTAAAAAAACTGTTAGAGTAGAAATAATGGTTGCATCTAACTAATTCAACAGCAAAGCGTTGAGACCTAATTGCCAATCTAGTTGCACGCTTAAATTCATGCAGGAAAAAAAAAGCTCGCCCGAAAAGGTACAATGATAAAAATTGCAGAACATGCAGAGGCAAGCCACATGACGTCGGTGAGAAATTAACTGGAGACGAGATGCCTGATCAGGACCGATTATATCGCAGACCTTTTTTCAAGAATCTAGAGATGCACAAAAGTAGACGGACAGGCTTATAGATGAGCAAGATGGATTACGACGAAAAAGATATAGAAAGGACAGCCGAACTTTCTGGGACACATAATGAGAAAAGAGGGCTTGGAGAATTTGGCACTCGTAGGACACACTGAAGGCAAGATTTGCTTTTTTTTGTTTAATCAACCCTTTGGGAGTTATTTAAAGACATATTTAGGATTGTAAGAATAATTCTTTTTTTTTTACGAGTAAATATTGAATTAAAGATATTTGTAGAATAATAATGCTTTTTTTCTTCGGGTATAAATCCTACTATTTATCCCATAGCTGAGGGGAGGAGATGGATGCACAGTTTTCGCAAGAGTATTTGCGCGTAAGTGAATATAACAAAAATCGACTAGAGTTCGAAATGGTCACTTCAATTTCTCGTCCCGGGCCGAGCTTGTGTAAATGCACGACTAAACAGAGTCGAGAAGGGATGGTAAGGAGACAAACCTTGCCTAGATCTACAAATGATAGGAAGCTGTGGAGAGCCATAGTATTTGAAAGCCTTCTCTTCTAGACTATTAGATGTTACAATTCGCTGAGGTGACAGAGAATTTCCATTTGATCAAATTTACCAATGCTGCATCATCGTACTAAATTTGTTATCATGGCCTTCTTAACATTAAGGAAATTATAAATGTATTTTTCAAGTTTATTCAGCTGTTCCTTGTCAACTGTATATTATAATCAAAAGCCAGCTGCCCATTTTCGTGTATTTGCAGACGCCTTCCCCGACACCGTTGTGATTCTTTAACACCTACAGGGCCAGCCTGTACTTCAATAATGCAAATACGGTGGAGTAATGGATAGCGGCTCGGATTGAGGACTCGGAGAGACGGGTTCGAGTTCCAGTGGAATCCCTTACATTCAGTTATGTGCGAATAACCTTGGGAAAAGTATGAATTGTTTTTTCTCCCCCACAAGCTATGGGTAAATAGCAGGACAGACCGGGTTCTATAGCCTTTGATGGCAACTGGTCTACCGCAGAAAGAAATGCCGACTTACTGCAGGAAAAATGTTCCGCGTCAATCATGTATCGAAAGATACATGATCGCCTAAGCGTGTATCACGCATGGCACATAACTGACTGATTCAATTACGTGCTAAATCCTTGGGGAGGGTATGAATCCTCTTTTTCTCCCCCAGCTATGGGTAAATAACAGGTCTACCGCAGAAAGAAATGGGAACCTACTACGGGAAAAAATCTGCCTCGTCAGTCGTGTGTCGAAAGATACATGATCGCCTAAGATCACGTATGGCACATAACTGACTGAAATTCAATTACGTGCTAATACCCTTGGGAAAGGCATGAATCTTCTTCTTCTTCCCACAGCTCTGGGTAAATAGCAGGACAGACCGGGTTCTATACCTTTGGATGGCAGCTGGTCTACCGCAGAAAGAAATGCCAAGACAAAATCTGTCTCGTCAGTCATGTATCGAAAGATAAATGATCGCTTAAGCTTGTATCATGCATGGCACATAACTGATTGGAGGAGGTACGGTGGAGTAATGGACTGAGGAATCAGAGAGCCGAGTTCGAATTCCAGTCGAATCCATTACATTTAATTATGTGTTAATAACCCCGGAAAAGATATTAATCCTCTTCTTCTCCCTTACCCCCAGCTATGGGTAAATAACAGGAGGGACCGGGTTCTATAGCATTGGCTGGCAACTGGTCTACCGCAGAAAGACGGATTATATATAAAGGTGTTTCATTAAGACGGATCAAAGTCAGCAGTATATAAATCAGTGCAATTGGGAAACATTTATCTATTGGATCATGTTATTTAAGTCATGGCAATTATGAGTGAAAAATAATATTTCCTAAATGTTTGCTGAATCTGAAAGAAAAAGAAAAAAATCATTAGACGCTTAAACTTAATTCACACTTAAAATCGGTCCAAGTTATTGGAACAGCCTTTATATATATATATATATATATATATATATATATATATATATGGGCTCCTGAAAAAAATTATTTCGGTTGAGCTCTCTGGGGAAGGAAGTGTGGTTTTGTAAACAGTGACTATTAAAGCTGATATAGCATGACTCTTCGGCAAAAGCGAATTGAGTCCTGTCGGTCACTGTGTGTTTATCTAAAAATAAATACGCTGAAATTCACCTTCAGCCCTGCGTGCGCCGACGGCTTAGTGGTAGAATTTTCGACTGACTCCAATTCAGTCAGGTTTCGATCCTAGCTAAAGGAAGCCGGACGTCTAGCCACACTAAAGAGCAGCGAAACAGTCTGTAGGTGGATGACAATAATATATATATATGTGTGTATGTATTTCTCTGTCTCTCACTTACAATCTGTTTTAATTCAATTCGACACAGTTTTTTTAAAAATATATTAGTTGAATGAATTTTTCAGAAAAATTCCAAACGAAGAATATTGTGTCTAGAGCCAGGACATCCTTTACCATTTCCTCGTAAACGAAATCTACAGTCGGTAATAATTTCTGTCTTTGATTAGATTCAAAGAGAATTCTTTACTATTAATTGGTAATACCTTGATGAACTGTCGCGACTCAATACAGTGTAACCCGGATATAAGAGAGTTGTCGGGACCGGAGAAGAAGTCTCTTATATCCGGGTTTCTCTTATATCCGGGTTTGGTCTATTATATATAACACAGGCTCTAATTTGGGACCAGAGAAAATCTCTCTTATATCCGAGTTTCTCTTATATCCGGATCTCTTATATCCGGGTTACACTGTATTACAATGAGCAATTGGCTCATTTGAATAAAATACATTGGAGATAAAAACAAACTTTTTTTTTTTCTAGAAAAGAAAGTCAAGATATAATTAAGATACATGGCACACAGCAAGCTATTACCGAGCTGGGATGATAAGTTCGTCCACACATACGTATATTCAACTGCGGTAAATAATTTGGTTTGGTCAGCACTTCTAACACGTTCAAGACATTGAAAGATTCTTCGAAGAATCCAAAACCAGAACGGTTCGTTTTAGGATAGATACTAATTGTTAAATAATGCAGCGGAATTTTGTGTCGATTTAATAAAATGTTAGATTGAGTTATAAATAATTTCTTTTTTCGGAGAACCAATTCTAATACCAAAAGTATCATCCAAACTACGCGTCAGTTCAGAATAAATTTAGATTTAATGGTTGATTCATTTTTTACGGTTTATCAACCCTTTGAAAGTTATTTAATTCCAAGTCCTTATCCATTACACCACCGGCAGATGCAAGCTTACAGCACCTGGTATTCCCAAGCTGTCACCCACTGCTCTGGTTCGACGTTGTTTAACTTCAACGTGATTTGTCCGTAAGCAATACATTTATACGACAAAAGACAGTGGATTGACAAAGATACATTTCTACAGTTAGTTAATTGTTATACGTCATACACGCGTAGACGATCATGTGTCGTTCGATTCATGATTGACTAGGCAGAAGATTTTCCCGCAAGAGGTTGCCATAGCTTTGTGCGCTTGACAACCAAGGATAGAAAACACAGTCCGTCCTGATATTCAATCCATAGCTGTTATCTGTTTTTTTTTTTTTTGGTGGGAGGAGTCATAACTTTTTCAAGGGTATTTTTGCGTAAATGAATGTATTGAACTTGACTGGAATTCGAACTCGGGTTTCCGATTTCTTATTCCGTGCCAATATCCATTACGACACAAGGCATATTTCTACAACAGACACCAGAAGTAATTTATGTAATGTAATGTTTTCTTTGTGTGTGTGTGTGCGTGTTTTGTGTGGGGGGGTAGTGGGATCGTCGGGGTATTTCATCCATTACACGGCCCACACATCCAAGCTTACAGTACTTGGTATTCTCAAGCAGTCACCCATTTAGGTACTGACCAGACACGACGTTGCTTAAGTTTGGTGATCTTACAAGAACTTAACCTTAACTTAAGACACACGGATGTCACTGAAAGGAAACCTTGAGAACTCTTTTAAGAGATATGCCAAATTAAAGCGAGAAGAGAGTATTAATTTTTTACATAGATATTCAACCTGTACAAGGCCCAAGAGTCACTCGAGGTATAGGTTACGAAAGCAAAGACTTTAGAATGAAACAAAAACCCAATTCCAAACAAAATAAAAAACCCAAAAGACTCTACTCTTTCTTTTCCATCTTTTCAACAAAAGCAAGGTGAAAATGTTACCCTTACCCGGAGTGAAACTGAGAGAAAAGACTGAGTATAGGGAGGATTGAGGGAAGGACAAAATATGAACGGGATTCACGAAGAAAGAAAATGATGATTGTCGTCGCATTTAAATTTTTGAAGGTTGTAGAAAAGCAAGTAAACGGAAGGGAGTTCCACAGTTGGGAAGTGCAAGAAAATAAACTGTTGGAATAGGAGTGGTGGTTTCATTTAACTATTTCAACAGTAAATGGGTGGGACCTAGATTCCAATCTAGTAGCACGCTTAAATTTATGTAGTCAAAGCACCAGGAAAAAAAAAGGTTCGTCGGAGCAGTTGCCATGAAAATATTTTTAGAAAAGATTGAGAGAAGACACGTCGAGTCGGTGAGAAAGCGATTGAAGTCAGGATCGATTACATTGCAGATTCTCTTTTGAATTTTGTCAGTAAGCTCGAGGTGAATAACAGGAGTAGCAGACGAGATAAGGCAGCAGTACTCAATCCACAGTACTCATGGTCTGTTCAGAAGACAGTGCTGATGTGGGAGCCAGGCGATAGGCAAACTTAACTGTTAACTATAAGATGATATTGCATAGTTTTCAGAAAAAAAACACCTCAGAAAGTGTTAGTTCTGTATTGGGTTCGTCATCATCAAGAAATTAAACTAAATTGTTAGAGTCGTAAGAGAAGAAAATGTGAAACAGAAAGCCTAACGTAGATATGAATAATAACAGATGCATTTCCGAAACTGTTTTAACCTAGGGAAGGTTACTGGATAGAATAATCAAAAGAAGGCTGGTAATGAACATTAATACTTAGGACACGAACAACACATAAGATTCGCCAGCGGCTCGTACAAGTAGTCAACTGCTAGAAGTGGGTCAAGTAAATTCCACAATGAATCAGGATATCTACCAACCGCCCCACGCGGTTAGATGTGGCACAAGACCTAATTTATTGTGGGGCAACCGAACCCGCAAAGAATTCACCGTAGATCCCGTATAAAACGGGGTCGGGTAGCTATTGCCTGAGACGAAACTCTGCCCTTCGACATAGCCTCGCCTGGGGAGCATCTCTGCCCGAAGGCAGAGAGTTTGATGAGCACAGATGGAGACGAATCTCCAACTACAGGATATCTACCAACCACCCCACGCGGTAAGATGTGGCACAAAGCCGAATTTAATGTCGGGTATCCGAGCACGTAGGCTCGGACAAAAATTCCTCGTAGACCCCGTATAAAACGGTATCTGGTAGGTGTTTCCCGAGACGAGACTCTGCCCTTCGACATAGCCTCGTCTGGGGATCCTCTCTGCCCGGAGGCAGAGAGTTTGGCCAGCACAGCTGGAGACGAATCTCCGACTGCAGGATATCTACCAACCGCACAAAGGCCTAATTTAATGTGGGGCAACCGAAGCCGTAGCCTCGGCAAATAAATTCACCGTAGATTCCGTATGAAACGGGGTCGGGTAGCTGTTTACCGAGATAAGACTCTGCTCTTCGACATAGCCTCGTCTGGAGATCCTCTCTGCCCGGAGGCACAGCGTTTGACCAGCACAGCTGGAGACGAATCTCCAACTGCAGACCAACATACAGTATTTACTACTGTATTTATGTGAATGGGGACATACCCATTAACGTCCGTCGGCAGTAACTTTCTCAGGAAATTTTATCCCACCATTTACCGAGTGTAAGAGAAAAAGTGTCCAAATCGTATAACAGCATAATTATCCATCCCACAAGATGTTTAATATCTAAAAATCACTTAACTAATTGAGGTACTTTTTTCCTGGTTTTCAGATCAGACGTTTCGCCATCTTGACATCATTTTTCGTAAGAATCACTTGAAAACCCTTTGAGTCATTCAGCTAGAAAGAGTGTAGGTTAAAATTGTTTTGTATCAGAGCAGCTGTCTTCACAACTGAGCAATGGTGAGACGAAAAAAGATCATTCAGGCTTTCAGTAATGGTACCAGCATTTATACTCTGACTTCCATCTTCAAAGTCCATTCAAGAACCATCAGGAGAACGGTGAATAGGTTTTAAAAAGGGGAAAGTAGAGAGGAAAAGTGGATCAGGAGGTCACAGCAAGAAGAGGGATCACCATTTCACCTTAGAGCTCAATTAGAAAAGATCTAACTTAATTCATCAGGCGTTTGGCACGTGAAAGAGGAGTTTCAGCAGTGACAGTCCAAAGAGTAGTGAAAAAGACTTGAAAATGAAATCGCACGTGAAACATGTGAGGTAGCTACTTACTCCAAGACAGAAAGTTAGAAGTTTAGAAAGGGTGAAGATTATCTTGAATAAGTTGGAAAATGATCCTGGAATATATATATATATATATATATATATATATATATATATATATATATATATATATATATATATATATATATGTATGTGTGTGTGTGTGTGTGTGTGAACTTTATTTCTATCGTTAGCTATGATTAATTAATGATGAACATGTAATTTTCGTTTATGATCGATTTCATCACAATATTCTGTTAAGCTTAGAGAGTCCAATAGTGTTATAAAAACCTAGTGGAATTCCAGTAAAATATCTTTAATCTTTTCTAAGTTACAATGGTCCAGAGCTTAACCTAACAATTGGACAATATTGGTGTTACACCTGATAGCATTCTAGGTCAGTTTCAAATTTTCTTTTACAATGATGTGCAAGGATCGAGAGTCACTCGAGGTATAGGTTTGCAGAGTAAGAGGCACAGTTTATGCGGATATACGGGGCATGAACTATTTTTTGTTTCCTTCCAGTTATGGGGAAAAACGAAGAGCAGACTGGGGTATTTAGCTTTTGGATGGTTTTGTTTTTTTTGGTTTAAGATATATATATATATATATATATATATATATATATATATATATATAAACTGAAAAAATAAAATAAAATAAATAAATAAACAAAATGACAATAAAATAAGCAAAATAAATTAACCCAAACAAATTACCAAATCACACCCGTTAGAATAGACGAAATAGAATAAATAAAAAAATAAAAAATCACTGAACCCAAATAAATAAATAATAAACAAACCATTATGACCAAAATATTAGTTAGACTATAAAAATCAAACTAAAAATCGGACGAAAAAAATAGCTATAACTGTTATATAACAATAAAAAATACTACGTTACTTACAAATCGAAAACCGAAAAGAGTAAATAAAAATATACAGGATAATAAAAAAAAATGAAAAACAGGTAAAATAAATTAGTCTAAATTAATCCAAATAAATAAGTAAATAAACAAACTAACAAACCGATCCCGATAAATTAACCGTTAGAAGAAACAAATAAAGATAATCAATCCAAATAAATACATAAAGTAATAATCAAATAAAAAACTGTTGCCGCCAAAATGATAGTTAAAATAAACTACAGAAATCAACTCCAAAATTGAACAAATAGCTTTATTTTCCCAAACCAAAGCAAAACTATTAAATAAGGGATATAAACAAATTTTTACTACGTTAATAATATAAATACATAAATATATACGATAAGAAAAAAAAACAAGCAAAATAATTTAACCCAAATAAATAAATAAACAAATAAATAACTTCCGGCAAAATAACCGGCAAAATACACTACCGACAATGCACCACTGACCCGTATATATAAATAGCCGAAAGAAAAAAACAACACTCGTGGCCTGACGATTGCGTTTAGCATGAAACAGACTGTCGCATCTAAGTGTTGACTTCAATGTTCAATTTTATATTTACACACGCTTTATCTCTGATATTGAGCACTTTGTCCCATAAATTTAGCACACCTTAAGAGTATATTTCTTTATATACATACATACATACATATATATATATATATATATATATATATATATATATATATATATATATATATATATATATATATTTTTTATCTGTAGGAATGGGGTTGTAGAATGGAAAATAATTTGTATCCCACAAGTGAAGAATGTGCAGCTCATGCCCATATATTGCAACTGTACTCCATTTTGGACCTGATCTGGCTCTGGTAAATGTTACTGCACCCCTACAGGGCACCGACCATTTTTTTCTATATCTTTAGAGACGGGTCGTATGTACGAGTTTCACAAAGTCTGGGACGAGTTTATGTCCCAATAGGTGCTCAAGGCAATCCTAAAGACATAGCTGATATTTCTAGTACACAGAATGAGGAAAAATATCCGAAAAAATTTAAAGTTCACAGAACATACTGAAGACAAGATAAGCAGAGTGAAAAGGCGAGTAACCGGAATTACGTTTATGAACAGCAGAACAAGGACAAGTAGAGATGATAAAATGTCAACTGCCACAAAAACATGAAATTGTGGAGAGACATATTCAGAAACATTTGAATTTGTATCTATTTTCAATCTTTAAAAAGCGAACCAAGATGACAATTTTAAAACGTGCGATATATTTTAAGGAAAAATCTGGTTTTCTGTTAATTTTTTTTTCTTCGACGATGTCTCCAAGGTAACCGGGAAAATTCTCATTTTAAAAGCGATCAGTGTTGGCAATTTTATAATGATGCTAAACGGAGGTTATCTAGGAATTTGCTCATTCTACATTCAACTTGATTGCTTCTCGGAGAGATTATCGTCTTTAACTCAATTTTATAGCTTTTCACAATTTAAGGACGTGGCTGATCGGTAAGAAAAGATATAAGCTCTCCATCACTCATTTGAATATTTTGAATCTGCTCTCCGCTATCTCTTGTCTACGAGCTATTGCAGAAGCTATCAGAATCTCCATTTTCAGACGCCATTATCTCGTTCAAAATTGCCCCATGCTGATAAGAATCTAATAACAATAAAATCGACAACGAAGCATAAAAATATTAATCGTTTATCGACGCCATGTTTATTTGCCACTTCCGGATCCGGCAAGCGTTTATGCCAATTTACGTTTAGACCATCTGGTCTTGCAAATGGATCATCGTAATATAATATTTGGATATGTTTGATCAATTAAGTTGATGGCACAAACGATAAAACAAGATTTGATCTGAGCCACATAATAGTGGAGGGAACTTTTGAATTATAGCGAGGTATTAAAATAATTTGCTTCAGATTAAAAGACGAGCTAATGAAAGAAAGCGTGAGGAAGGACTAAATCTCAATTGCAAAAAGACAAAATGAAGACAGAAGACGGAAAAAATTTTCTTGCACCGAATTGTTAATGATGAGAGGCATTCTTAACCAGAGGTCACACTATATATATATATATATATATATATATATATATATATATATATATATATATATATATATATATATATAAGTTACGAAAAACTTGGTAAACCCTATGGGTAGTCCCAAGATGGATGAAATCCTGAGAGTTCAATGTAAATTCAGAGCTAATAATTTATAGAAAAACAGACCACTTTAAGGCTCCATGTAATAATTTATTTCACCATAGCCCCTTTAAAGGACCCTGGATCATCAGGCATCACTTCCAAAATGTGAAACGAAAGATCTACCCCAATACACTATATATATATATATATATATATATATATATATATATATATATATATATATATATATATATATATATATAGTGTATATATATATATATATATATATATATATATAGTGTATATATATATATATATATATATATATATATATATATAGTGTATATATATATATATATATATATATATAGTGTATATATATATATATATATATATATATAGTGTATTGGGGTAGCAGATCATTAATCAAACATATATTGTTATGCAATCTTCTATGTCAACATAACAAAATATTATCTTTGATAGTGAATATCTTTGTTTAAATGTCCGTATAACCAATCTGATGATGGCTCATGTGAGCCGAAAGCTTAGATCAAGGAACAGCATAATAAAAAATAGCCAAATGTTGGACAGTTTTTGTCTTTTATTTTCTCCAGAAATGAAAGCAACTATACGAAGTTTAGAACGGCTCACGATCAGGCATAATAGATATTCGTTGTCTGTTATATATATATATATATATATATATATATATATATATATATATATATATTTATATATATATATATATATATATATATATATATATATATATGTATTCATGCAGCAATCTACTTGTTTGAATACAAGAAAAATTAAATAAAAACCTTAATCGTAGTAACTTGGCTGTCGTTTTAATGAAATATGCATATATATATATATATATATATATATATATATATATATATATATATATATGTGTCTGTGTGTGTGTGTGTGTGTGTGTGTGTGTGTATATATATAATTATATATTTATATATATGCATGTTTATTAAATTATTCATTAAATTGTGCATAGGTTTTTATTTAATTTTTCTTGTATTCGAACAAGTAGATTGCTGCCTGAATACACAATATATATCTGCTACCCCGTATAAAACGGGGTCAAGTAGGTGTTTCCCAAGACGATACTCTGACCTTTGACATAGCCTCGTCTGGAGAGCATCTCTGCCCGAGGGCAGAGTTTGACCAGCATAGCTAGAGACGAATCTCCAACTGCAAGATCTCTACCAACCGCCCCACGCAGTCCGATGTGGCACGAGGCCGAATTTAATGTGGGGTATCCAAGCTCGTAGGATCGGCTAAAAATTCCCCGAAGACCCCGTATAAAACAGTGTTGGGTAGGTGTTTCCCAAGACGAGACTCTGCCCTTCGACATAGCCTCGTCTGGAGATCCTCTCTGTCCGGAGGCAGAGTGTTTGAACAGCACAGATGGAAACGAATCTCCAACTGCAGACCAACATACAGTATTTACTACTGAATTTATGCCAATGGGGACATACCCATTATCGTTCGTAGGTCTGCTACAACTGTTGGTTTGTTTTGTTTTACGGCATATCAACCTCAATCGGTTATTTAATGCCAACAAGTATTTTATTGCAGGTGATATTTTTTTCAACAATGTATTGCTGCTAATATTTTTTTTTCCAAAAATATATTCCTGGTAATATTTTTTCTTCAGAAATGTATTGTTGGTGATAATTTTTTTCTTCAAAAATTCATTGCTGGTAATAATTTTTACAAAAATGTATCGCTGGTATTAAAACCTATTTTCACACTTTCATAGTGTTTTGACCCCAGTTTGTAGGGAGGTAATTATTTTCACATGGTTAGGTCCCTGAAAGGTGCTACAACCCCAGGTCAAGGTGGACATGGGAACACCAGCAATTAAGATGTGGTTCCATTCTCCTCAAAACCTACTGATCAGAAGCCTTGCTGTCGGATTTAGTTTATCGCCTTACAAAGGACGCGGACGTTTTTTATCATCATACCCAGGACGGTAGAGAGAGGATAAAAGAGAGATAACCGAAGATTTGAAGTCAAAAGTATTATCACTGATAATTCTCTCCTCCAATTTGCGGACCCTAGTTACTATATTCTTAATACTTGATATAATGAAAAAATATCACAATGATAAAATCGGTCAATAATTACTTATAACTATTTATACTGGGCTTGGTTTGGTTTTATTTGTTTTACAGCATATCAACCTGGGTTATTTAATGTCATAATGGTAATATTTTTTTCAAAAATGTATAGTTGGTAATATTTTTTTTCAGGAATGTATTGCTGGTAGTAATTTTTTTTACAACGTATTTCTGACATTAAAACCTACTTACATTTTCATACTGTTTTAACCCCAGTTTGGGGGGTTAAATATTTGCCCATACTTGGAACCCTAACATAGCTGCTACTACCCCGGGTTAGGAACACCAGCAATTAAGAGTTGTTTCCACGCTCCTCAAAAACCACTTGATCAGAAGCCTTGCTGTTGGACGTAGTTTATCGTCTTACCCAGGACGCGGATGTAGTTTATCGTCTCACCCAGGACGCGGATGTAGTTTATTGTCATACCCAGGACGCGGATGTAGTTTATCGTCTGAACCAGGACGCGGATGTAGTTTATCGTCATACACAGGGCGGGATGTAGTTTATCGTCTTACCCAGGACGCGGATGTATTTTATCGGCATACCCAGGACGTGGATATAGTTTAACGTCTTACACAGGACGCGGACGTAGTTTATCGTCTTACCCACAACGCGAATGTAGTTTATTGTCTCACCCAGGACGCGGATGTAGTTTATCGTCTTACCCAGGACGCGGATATAGTTTATCGTCTTACCCAGGACGCGGATGTAGTTTATCGTCTTACCCAGGACGCGGATGTAGTTTATCGTCTTACCCAGGACGCGGATGTAGTTTATCGTCATACCCAGTACGCATATAAGTTTATCGTCTTACCCACGACGCGAATGTAGTTTATCACTTTATCTCTCTCTCTTTCTATATATATATATATATATATATATATATATATATATATATATATATATATACACGCACACATATATATATGTACTAAGCTGAATATATACATGTTCGTGTGTATGTGTGTGTGTGTGTACGTGTTTGAAAAAGACGAAGATGCAATTGAGACTTGCAACAGCTTCTTTCGTTCCCAAGCTTCTTAGCAAGATCTTGAAAATAGAAGGTCGTCGAGTTTGTCAAAGGCAACGTTAAACCAAAAAGAAAGGTAAATAAATACGATTGTTATTCACCTTCGCTGAGCGCTGATGGGGCAAAGGCAAAGTTGCCCGAGAAAAGAGGCGGATAAAATTAAGCTGTTGACTGTCTGCGAATCAGGAACAGTAAGCGAGTAAGTCCGCCTCAGGCAATTTTGTTTCCTACAGATTTATTAATTTGAACGATAGTTTTTGGATCTAAATAACCAGAAATGTTAGTGGCGTGGAATCAGAATCTAACACGAATTCTGTGTGATTATTTATATATATATATATATATATATATATATATATATATATATATATATCCAAGTATAGGACTGGTGTATACGGAATAAATTCCAATAACCAACAAATACTATTCTTAAAAGAGTGCTCAATACAGAGTAGAGCAAGTATAATTATTTATTCGAAAATTATAACATAAATATTTATGTTATAATTTTAGAATAAATAATTATATATATATATATATATATATATATATATATAAAAGTGAACATAGAAGTCAACACTTAGAGGCGACAGTCTGTTTCATGCTTGTGCAATTGTCGACGATGTTACATTTAATTACAGATTCAATCAACAATGTATTTTCCATGATTATCTATGACTTCCTTCCATCTATTAACAAGCTTACTAATTCCATTACTGTAAAATTCTTTTGGCTTTGATTCGAAGAACTCACAAATGTCAGTTTTAACCTCTTCCTGTGTTACAAAAGCGGTTTCTTCCAAATGATTCTGTAAGCTACGAAACAAATTGTATTCTAAAGGAACAAGGTCGGGAGAATAAGGTGGATGAGGAATTTTCTCCCAACCAAGTTCTTCGATCTTTTGTGACGTGATTCTTGTTGTGTGTGGTCGCGCATTGTCCTGATGAAACATCACCCGTTTTCGATTCACTAGAGCAGGTCTTTTTTTCCTTCAAAGCTTGGTTCAAACGCTCTAATTGCTGACAGTATATTTGAGCATTAATTGTTGCATTAGGTGGCAAGAATTCAAAGTGGATTATTCCTTGGCAATCCCACCAGACTGAAAGAAGAACCTTTTGCCCATGAAGTTCCCTTCTCGGCTGTGGCTGGGGTCCTTCCCTTTTACCAAGCCACTGTCTACGACTCTTAACATTTCGATAAAAGATCCATTTTTCGTCGCCAGTCACAAGTCTGTCCAAAAATGGTGAAACAAGTTGGCGAGAATGGAGAGAAGAGCAGATGTCATCTCGGCATTTGAGGTTGTTTTCAGACAATTCATGAGGCACCCATTTTCCAAGTTTAGGAACTTTTGCAAGTTGTTGAAGATGACGATGAACAGTTGTATGGTTTGAAATGAGAACCACTGCCAATTCCTCAACTGATAAACCAGGATTTTCATCAAGGGCTGCTTCAAGAAGCTTTTCATCAAACTCAACTGGACGTCCTGTTCGATCTTCATCTTCAAGGGTGAAATCTCCACCTCTGAATTTTGCAAAGCATCTTCTGCAAGTTCTTTCATTCACACATTCCTCTCCATAAACTGAGTGAATGTTTCTAGTCGCTTCGGCTGCTGAGTTTCCTTTCTTGAACTCATAAAGCATTATGTGCCTCAAATGATTCTTGGGGACTTCCATGTTAGCAGGGTTTTAATCAAACAAAATTTAATTTTATTGTTTTCTGAAATAAAATTTGATCAGTTTAAATGCATCTAAACATAAAAATAATGTTCAGCTCCATTAGACATTATAAAATACTCTTTAAATTTCGTTCATTTTAACAAAAAGTTAAAATGCGGACAGAACTTATGGGATGACCTAATATATATATACACACATTCATATATACATATATTTAAAGACATTTTTATGGTTTACATTCTTTTTTTCAGATACAAGCAATTAAGTAAATTCTCTGTTTTATAATAAACAGTATTAAATGACATTTACCGGCATGAATGTCCGAAAAACTTTCATAGAAAATATTCGTTCTCCGACAGGATTAGAACCTGTATTTTATACGGAACCGTCATATAGCCTTACGTGCCTTAACCGTTTCGGCCACTAAGGATCGTTCGGTTGGCAAGGTCGAATTTACTGCTTATAAACTTCAATCTTTCATGAATCTCTCACGTAAATCTCTCACGTAAATTCATAACTGCTCACACATTATGAGATGGAAAAAGTCCGACAATTATTTAAAGACATTTTTATGTTTAACATATTTTTTTATAGATACAAGTATTTAAGTAAATGCTCTGTTTTTATAATAAGCAGTATTAAATAACATTTACCTGAATGTCCGAGAAATTTTCATAGAAAATACATACATATATATATATATATATATATATATATATATATATATATATATATATATATGTCTCATTAAATAATTTAGACTAATTTTGTCTACTTATTTTTAATAGGATCCTCTCATAATTACGGACAAGTTTCTTGGTATCCTTTTAAAAGTAAGAAACAAATTACTGTGTTGATGCATGTTCATTTTATTCCGAGTACTTTTGACGTCGTAATCAGAGTCTATTTTTTTTATTTTTAAAAAATATTTAGATATTACAATAATTTAGTTACCTCCCTTGACATTTGCGTGACTATATGACAAATTTTTAAATTGACAGTACATAACTTTAGCGTTTTTCGCTTCACATTTAAAAAATTAATTTTCAGATCATCACAACAATTTTGTCTTAGAAAAATGATGAACACAACAATTTTTGGGTTAGAACAAACAAGATACTGACGACGGCATTGTGCTAATGTCAAAAGTTCTCGGAATAAAGTGAATATGCATCCACATGGTAATTTTCTTTCTTCCTCTAATAAGGATACTAAGAAACTAGTCCGTAAATACGAGAGGACCATATTAAAAAGAAGTAGACAAAATTATTTAACGAGACACACACACACACACACACATATATATATATATATATATATATATATATATATATATATATATATATATATATATATATGTAAAGTGAACATTGAAGTCAGCACTCGACAGGCTATTTCATGCTGGACGCAATCGTCAGGCTGCGATTGCTGGATTTTTCCTCGGCTACTTATATATATGGGTCAGTGGTGCATTATGGGTAATCTATTCTAGCGGTTATTATATTATTATTATTGAATAACGCTCTATCTCAGATACTGAGCTCTTTATCCCATAAATATAGCATACCTTAGAACTATATTTCTTCATATATATATATATATATATATATATATATATATCTATATATCTATATATATATATATATATATATATATATATATATATATATATATATATTCCTTGAACAGAATCATAATCATTTCTTGAGATGGAGAGTATTGTTTTTAGGTTGTAATCTGGTCTTCTTTTTTCAATTATGTTCTCTCTATACAAGGCTCGAGAGCCACCAGAGGTAGAATGTTACAGAATAAGAGGTAGAATATATACAGGTATGTGGGAAAAATAAGGCTTAAATCTAGACTTGAACAGGTTAAGAATGTAGTGATCGGGAAAGCATCCTCTTGGGAGCCAGTTCCACAAAGCAGCGGTTCGCGGGAAGAAGCTGGATGAGTGGAACTTACATCTCAAGAATGGAATACGAAGAGAATGAATGTGGTTCGCTACAATGTACGTAATATTGTGAGATTTAGCCGTGGTGGTTAGAACTCTTCCAACTAAGGAATGTAGCCCTTTCCATGGAAATTGTGATAGAGCAGTGAGAGGCATACGACATTTCGTCTGTGGGAAAGGGGTTGTAGGGTGGAAAATAACTCGTCGCTCACAAGAAATGCTTTTGAACTCTACTGAGACCTGAAAATTAGAGGCTTGCCACATTCTACATGCGAGAGGGAGGTTGTAGGGTGGAAAATAGTTTGTCACCCGCGAGGACTCGGAAACGCTTTTGGAAAGTGAAGACTGGATAGTTCCTTCTCTAATATTTTCCATCTGGCCATATATTGAAATTTACGCTAAAAATACTCCTCATTATTTTTGCATACCCCAAAATCTAAAAATTGGTTTCTGCTGCTAATAGGGATTTCAGTGGATGCACGTCTGGCCAAATAATATGTCCTGCTACCGGTGCAAGTGATGCATTTTAATTGCATGTAGAGTAATTACAACAACATAATTGCTTGTAGCATAAATAAAGTAATTACATTGGTTTGATTTGGTTTGTTTTATTTTACGGCATATCAACCTCAATAGGTTATTAATGCCGACAAAATTTATATTGCTGGTAAAATATTTTTCTGCAAATTTCGATGAAATCTATAGCAGGTCATATTTTTTTTCAAAAAATGTATAGCTGTTTGTATTGCTGGTAAATTATTTCACGTATTGCTAATAATAATTTTTCCTTCAAAAATTATTGCTGGTAATAATTTTTTTATTACAAAGTATTTCTGGTATTAAGATCTATTTTTACACAAGTTTGGGTGTTAACTATTTGCCCATACCTGGAAGCCTAACAGGTGCTACCACCCCAGATCAGGGTGGACCTGCGAACACCAGCAATTAAGAGGTGATTCCACGCTCCTCAAAAGCTCCTGATCCTGTTGGACGTAGTTTATCGTCTTACCCAGGACGCGGATGTAGTTTATTGTCATACTCAGGACGCGTAATCGCTTGCGAATTAACTAAAATATCTAAGCATAATGAAATTTATTATTGATAGATTGATTCATTTTCTATGGACTATGAACTCATTATATTATGGGTTATTTAACTCCAGAGAATATTTATAGATTGGACGAACCTTTTTGTGGAGATAATAATGGTTCACTAGATACAAGTCTTACTAATTAACACATAGCTGGGGGAAGATGGGATGGATTCATATCATTCACAAGTGTAATTGCGCGTGAATGAATATGAAGAATCCAACAGGAATTGGAATCCGTCTCAAAAAAAGCTGACTGAGGTAGGCCGGGTGATGTATCTTGATATTTCAAACGCGAAAAATGCAAATTGAAAGTTAAGAGTCTCAGCGACACTTCAGCGTTTCTCAGACTTGATCAGCAAGTTTTGACTGAACTTTCAGCCAGCTGATGGATATTCATGAACGGTCTCAAACACACACACACACACACACACACACACACACACACACACACACACACACACACACACACACAAATATATATATATATATAAGCACATATGTGGATGTAGATCCGGCGGTATGATGAAAATATGGAAAAGACAAAACAAAATCCGAATATGCAAGTTTACTGTTTTAATGTTGTTTTACTGTCGACGTCAGACGTTTCGATCTAGTAGACCATCTTCAGGATATGGTTATTAGAAACATGCTTAGGATTAGACGATATTTAAGTCAACATGAAAATACGATAGACACAAGACTAATCAGAAACAGAACAAGTGACCGAATCCCCAAAAAGGGGAACGCTGACTTTAGAATTTCAGTTGTTCTGTGTGGATGGCCCTGAAAAAAGCCATCACCACTATAATGTGTCGGTGTCGGGCTCTCAGCTCCTAGGAACTGATCTGCCTGACCCTCATACGTCTAATTCGGCGGGAGAGTCGATCATATATATATATATATATATATATATATATATATATATATATATATATATATATATATATATATATATATATATATATACTCTGATTCAATGTGCGTTGTGATGTAATGGATATTGGCTCGGAATGAGAACTTGGAGAGCCGAGTTCAAATCCCAGTCGAGTTCGTTATATTCACTTACGCAGTCTACCGTAGAAAGAAAGAAATGGCAACCGGCTCCGTTACAATTCTTCTGCCTAATCAATCATGTATCGAAAATAAACGTTTCGCCAGGAATAAACGAGATCTCATCAAAAGGTATCGGGACTGTTACTATGGTAACGGAGATAAAATATGCAGAGTGAATCCGCTTCGCACCGATTGACTTTGAACCCTGTCGCGCCTACCCATTTAGCTATAATATTCTAGCTCACTTTCCTTGTTTATAGCAGTGCTTGGAATGAAATTATGTAGAGTGTGATCGTCTCATCACACCGCAGCGTTCCCCATCATTGACCATGGCTTGTGCAGTAGTTTTGGGGCCTAGAACAACATTACCCAGGTACGACAACTGCCATATTTCCCAGATCTTATCCCTTGCGACATTTTTTTCTCTTTCCTAAAATCAAATCCAACTTGAAAGGAATAAGATATTACGATGTCGAGGAATTCTAAGAGAAGTGTGTGGATTCAGAAGGAGAGCACCTCGAGGTAGATTAAATGCCGATTTGATATGAATTGTATTATGTGTTCTGATAGCAGAAGTCTCGATGCTTTCTGATCAGACCTCGTAACAGTTTTACAAAATGAGAACATAATAAATCGTGCTACATATAAAATTGTACGTAAGATAATAATCGTACTGGACGAAATGATCGTCATGCCAGAAGTTCGTAGTTGGAATGGCGAAAATTGAAAGAAATATTTTTTTGACATAAATGCAGTTATTTAAGTAATTTTCAAGTTAATTACTGAATAAGCTCCTTGGGAGTTAGACAGTATCCGTTAAAATTCCTTTATTAATTAATCATTAGTTAATATTAGTTAATTATTTGAAGTTAACAGCTAAAACGAAATATTGTTAGCGAAAGAAAGGGTTCAGTTCGACATTCCAATCACCTGAAGAAAGCCGGAGCGTACAACGTCCGAAACGTTCTAATAAATATGGCGTCAAAGATGAGGACAATAGTCAATTTGTAAATAGTGGGCAAGAAAGAAGTTCCACTCAGACAGTTCCTTCACGAGAAGCATTACTTATTGGACTATACTCCCGAGAGGATGCTTCCCCGATCACTATAATTTTAACCATGTCATGTCTCGGGTCAAATGTTATATATCCTACATATCCTCATAATCTATAATTACTCACTCCTTTCCATATAATAAACTCATTTAGTAATGCCCTGGCTTGAGTGACTCTTGTGCCCTGTATTGGGTGAACATTTTGTAACAAAAAAGAAATCTATGAAAGGAACGGAGACAAGAGAGAGAGAGAGAGAGAAAGAGAAGAAAAAGATTTTTTGTCGGGGGAAAGAACGAAAAGAGAGCCAACAACAAAAAAATTACTGGATGTAAGTAAGATTTTTTGGAACAAAGAGAACTGAATAAAATCGAGAAGAAAGGAGGAAATGGCGGAGAGAAAGCAAAAGCAAGGATATCGATAAAATAAAAATGAGGGAAAAGTAAATTATAAAGAAAAAGGGAAAGAATTTGCTGGTAAAAATAAAGTGAACAGCGAAAAAGAGAAAAGATAGTTTTTCAAAAAGAAAGCAGTTATGATGGAGATGAAAACAGATGAAAGAAAAAAAAGAAAAGAGAAAAACGGAGGAAGTAAGAAAGAGTGGAAAACTGATTGAAGCAGACGAACACATTTTACGTTGATTGATAAAAAATCCAGAGATAGTCTGCAATCTTACTTCTCTTTTGGCTTCCGTATTTTAGATTTATTTCTTATTTTCGACTTCCTGTCTGCTTTCCTATATATATCCCCCAGTCTTTTAATTTCTCTGTTTGTTCATCTCTCTGTCACACTCTGTTCATGTATCTATCTATCTATCTATCTATCTATCTATCTATCTATCTATCTATCTATCTATGTTATTCTAGACATTATTTATCTATCTATCTATCTATCTATCTGTCTATCTATCTATCTATCTATCTATCTATCTATCTATCTATATATATATATATATATGTTATTCTAGACATTATCTATCTATCTATCTATCTATCTATCTATCTATCTATTCGTTTTCTTTCTGTTCTTTTCTTGGTAATAAGAAACCACTTGAGGAAAATAAAAATCGAAAGAATTTGCTGGTAAAAATAAAATTAACACCGAAAAACGCAAAAAAAGTTGTTTAAAAAAAAAAAAAGCAGTTATGATGGCGATAAAAAGAAATGAAAGAAAAAACACTAGAGAACAACTGAGGAAGTAAGAAAGAGTGGTAAACTGATTCAAGCAGACGAACGCTTTAACGAGAACGTTTGAAGGAAAATAAGAATCAAAAGGGGAAGTATATTTACAATCGGAAAGAGAGAGAGAAAGTTGAAGTTTGAGATAAATAATAAAAACCGAGAGAATCTAAGACTCTTAAGACATTTTGAAGGCATGAGATGCAGCGGGAAGAGCGAGTAACCTAGATTACATTTGCGTGAATAGATGCCAGAAGTGGGTGGGGGTGGCAAATATGGATGGCGACAGATCAAAAGTTACTTCTATCTAAATAAATAAACGGCAAATTCTGTCTGTCCGTCCGTCCTTGTACCTGAAACCCCACTAACTTGGACTATAGTTGCTCTATATAGACATATTTTTGGAATCAGGATGATGGCGAGGTTGAAAATCTTCCCTTTGTCCGGTGCTTGAACAACCATCATTAGAATTTGTGTCCTCATGATGAGGGAACAGTTAAAAATTCAAATTTGAAAATAAATGAAAAAAAAAAACACCTCCCACAAAAAAAAACAAGAAAACAAACAAACAAAAAAGCAAAAAACAAAACAAAACAAAAGTGATTTTAAAAGTTTTTAATTTATAAAAAGTTTAAAGTAACACGAAAAGTTTATGAATTTAATTTTTTTTGTTTTAAATCCAGTTTAAAATATTCTCCATATGTTGTGAATTGAGGAAATCAATTTTATTTCTTCAAAATGCCAAGGAATCTGAATTAACGTGTGAGGTTTCGTTACGTGAGGTCTTGAAGTTCCTCAGATTTTATGGTTTGAAGAACTCAACTCAAATGAAATTCCACTAGTATGTGATTTGAAGAACTAAATTTCCTGCCAGAATTGGAATTTCTGTCCAAATCGGAGTTTCGGCCACACTCAGAGTTTCACCCCAAGTCGGACTTTTAGCCGGAATTGGACTTGATGCTCGAATCAGGGTTAAAATGAGATTTTGAGGTTCCATAGAGTAAAATGAGGAAATCAAATTTATTTATTCAAAATTATCATTGCTGTTTTCAAAACCGGAATAGAGGTTCCTTTAGTAGCTAGTTAAAAAGTTTCACCCGGATTTTTCTTTTCGAGGATACCCGTCTACTAGGGCGGCTAGCCAATCCCTATTGCAGACGCTTGCTCAGGCACATTTGTGTTTATTCAACACCCACAGCCCACCTGCTGTTTACACTGCAAATATGCTGAGTAGACCTTACTTACAATTTCTGGGAAAGAGCGTATCAACTAGCGTGATCAACAATTTGAACAATGCCAGCACGCTCATGCCCTCGGCCACGATGAATTGTGACTTCGTGCTAGCACAGCTATCAACGGCCTCCAAAGGTTACATCTACAGGATATATATATATATATATATATATATATATATATATATATATATAATTAAGTAATATCATCGAGTCTGAAACCTCAACAGAATGCACTGGATGGCCGTTTCGTCCTATATTTGGGACTCATCAGCAGTGCGCATCCCCTACCGAGAATTGAAACCCTGACAGTTAGGTTGTCAAGCAAACACCATACCAACTGTTCAAAGGGCCTCGGTGACGAAGAGGTAGCAAATCAGACTCAATATAGCACCGCTCGCTCACAAATTCCGTGGTGGAACTCAACTGAGATTCTCTCTAACCATAGGACGGTGCCCCCGGAGCCACGACTACTATCACCAAGCCGCTCAACCTTGAGCATTAGAAGCCGGTTCAAGCAATATATATATATATATATATATATATATATATGGCCACTCGTATGCGAGGATATCCAATCCCTATCGCAGACGCTTGCTCAAGCGCATTTTGTGTTTATTCAACGCCCACAGAGCCCACCTGTGGTTTATACTGCAACTATGCTGAGCAGACCTTAGGTACAGTTTCTGGGAAACAGCGTGTTATCTAGCATGATCTAACAATGTGAACAAGGCCAGCACGCTCAAACCAACGGCCACGATGTCTTGCATCTTCCTGCTAGCACAGCTATCGGTGACCCCCAATTTCACTCAAAAGGCTTGGATCAACCTATGGTATGGTTTTTCAGACCTCTCAAGTCCTATAATATCAGTCTTCTTCCTGACAATTCGACAATGTTAAGATTCGAACCCGGGTCTCGTGGTCAGACTGCGAACGTTCTAACCACTCGACCACGTTTCCATGGATTTTTAAGCTTGTAGTGTAATAAGAGACAGGAATTAGCAGAGAGCCATGATCACCAACGTCCTGTAGGACAGTGTGTAGAAAAGACGAAATGTAATATGCAAACCGAAAAACGAGTAAAATCTTTGAAACTAAAATTAAAGTTTTACTAGCTACATTTTTATAGTTTCTGATCGAAAGTTTAATTGAATACAATTGTAAACTATATGAATAATTAAAAAAAATGTATGTTTTGTTTGGGTATTTCAGTGCCGCTGAATTGAAATGATTGTAATAATTGCCAGCGTTTGTCGGAAGGTGATTTGATCTTTCTTTTATTTCAAGATGGCAGATTTGTGAGCAGAGAAAATATATTCTGGCGTATTTTTTTTTTTTTTATTTAGCTTGGATAAGTGCCACTCTTTAATAGATGAGGTACATTTGCTTGTAGAAAGAGACAAAGCAAGCAAGAGAGAAAAAGAACGCAGTTTGTTTCGGCGATAGGCTGTGATTACGTATTTTCTGATATGATAGTGTAATGCTTTTCTTGCTCACTGTTAGTTCCACCTGCCAGCGAACAAATGTCGACAAACGGCGTTTCTATATTCGATAAGAAATGTTGATGGAACTTCCAGATAAGATGAGGAATTAGAAGAAGAAGGAGAAGAAGAAGAAGAAGAAGAAGAAGAAGAAGAAGAAGAAGAAGAAGAAGAAGAAGAAGAAGAAGAAGAAGAAGAAGAAGGTTAGGGATAAAAGAAAAAAAGGAGAAAGAAAATAAAAAGAAGAAAAAGAGAAAAAATGAAAGTGTGGTTATTAAGAGAGGAAAAAAGGAAAAAGAGTTTAAGATAACAAATAAAAAAGTACAAAAAGGAAAAAAAGACAGAAAAATGAGGAAAGGCGAGTTTACTACGATGAGGAATAATGAAAGAGAAAGAGAGAAAGAATTTGAGTGCTAGATAGATGAGAACAAACCGATGTAGACACATAAGAACAGATTGTGAAAGATATATGGAGAGTTAGATAAGAACAGACAGAGATAGCTGGAAAGATAGATAAGGACAGAAGAACTGAAACAGATATGAACAGACTGCGATCGACAGATAAATAGAAAGAAAAAATAAATTAAGATAGGTAGATTGATGAATAGATTTGAATATATATACATATATATATATATATATATATATATACGAGATGAATAGATTTGTATACACACACACACACACACACACATATATATATATATAAAGAGAGAAAGGAATAAGTATATATATATAATATATATATATATATATATATATATATATATATATATATATATATATGAAATGAGAACGAATCGAATATAAATTCCGACATTCATAACATTAATTTCTGTGTTTCCAGGAGAAAATTCAGAGCATCATGGTTTTTGAAAAGGGATGATTTATTAGATCAAAGATTTGAATTAACGGTTAATTGTAAACATATCAGATATTTGACTCTACAATCTTCCTATATTTTGAAATTTGCCAATTGCTTCTTTTTATATTTCAGAATAAACATTGCACTATATAAAGCTTATCTTCTGCTGTGAGATCAATTTCGATGTAGTATAATTTGTAAATCATTCTTCAAGTACTGCTAGTAATATTTTGCCTAGAGGTATGTGCGTTTGGCTGACATCTTGATATTTTCCATTGATTGTTTTTATTAGTTCCCTATATAAATACTCTTTAGTTAACAGTCGCATTCTATTTTGTGAGATCGATATGGTTAAAGTTTTGTTTGATTTATTTATTTAAATATTTTGTTTCATCTATATCTTTTTAATAATTTTGTTAAATCCTTTTTGTTTTCTTTTTATTTCTTTCTTAAAAAGTCATATTATTTACCGACTATAAAACTGTGAAATTTTAACTTTTAACTCACAAGGTATGCGGTTTGTCAAATGCCTTATAAAATTACGTTTCCTTTTTCATAGGAAATGTCATGTGTCTCATGGTAACATTGTAGCAAACTTGCATTTGTATCGAATATAACGTCTAACTTGTCTACGATTTTATATCATTGGGTTATGACCTCTTACTTAGCGTAGGCCATTTGAATTGCTAGATCAGATTATAAACAAAAGAAATTTGTTGCTATCTCCTCCCACCTCATTCCTACTCTTTTTCCTTATTCTTCCTTTTCTCTGGAAAAGAGACTCTATTATAGAATCGTCCATATTTTTCCATTCACCCCCGTTAAAAATAGACTCTTCCATAATAATTAGCTTCAACCAATCAACACTACAGATTGTGAAACTCGGCTTGTTATTGGTCGAGACGACCCCAGAATGTATCCATGGACAAAAATCTGTTTTACTGCTAAGTTCGCCGGAGCCTACTTTGACTTCCCAAAGTAAATAACAGGACGAATTTCAGTCCAATTCACCAGTCAGTAATTCGCCTTCAGAGAGATTCCACACAGATTCACGCGTGTCTACATTTTGACTTAAGAAACTTTTCGCGCGTCAACTCCTGACTCAACTACCAACCTCTTTCTATCTCTCTAAACCCATTACAGCTTTCTTAAAAAGTGTTAACTACACTACTAAACAGAAATTGTAATTCTAGCATAAGACAAAAGAAAATACAGTCCAGGGTGAACAACTCTGTCAAAACAAGAACAAACTAAACCAACTTAAATTTCACATTACTTTCTAATTTATCTCTCGATAAATTTTCCTTTCGTATTACATGTGAACATTTTCTCAACAAAAGAACATTGCTGAACTTTAATTCATTTGATATTCTTGATGCAAACTTCGTCAACTTGCATATAACCAAAACACAATCTTTTCTCTATTTGTAAAAATTGTATATAAATGTTCGATATTTTCTCGTTGAATGCACATCCACCGTTGTTTCTTGTTCGTTTTGCATTGAGTTTTATTCAACTTGTACGTCTATGCTTTTATTTGTTGTGATTAATGTGAAGAACGTGCTTTCAAATTCATCACTCTAGCAACAAAAACCTTCTGATTTCACACTCAATTCACAGCAATCCCAACAGTATCTTGTGTCTTTCTTTCTTACTCTTTTTCGTTTCTTTTTCGCGCGAAGAGAGGATGTATGTGGTGTTAAATCTCAATAAATTGTCTACTAACCAGTCATTTAATAACGCCTGATGAGATGTGTTAATACACATTGAAACATGATTGCATTTGCGTAACGTTATTCACATCTTTTGATGTAATATCCTAAAATAAAGTATATATATATATATATATATATATATATATATATATATATATATATATATATGCACATTTCATTGAAAACAATAATTCACCTCCTAGAACAAAATTAAATAGGGCAAATAATATTTACAAATTTAAAGACCCATTAAGGAATTGTATTCCTGATCAATCAAGATTCGTAAATAATTATATAGGCCACACTACAACTTGTATGACACGCAGACTCACTCTACACCTTTCGGACCATAGCTCAATTAGATCTCATTTAAATATTCATGGAGACCTACCGGACATTATTCGTAACATACTTGTTGACAACACTAATGTAATAGCATCATCTACAGGCAAAAAAAAGGCTAAAATAATGGAAGCCTTATTAAAAACAAACCAACACTTAATAATATTAACTTTGATCATGGACATAATATCCTGACCGTGTTTTGAAAAAATGATATATTTTATAAAACATACATACAACAAACTATTTCTTATTTAACAGTTAAAATATTAAATCCTTGAAAATGGCTAAATGTATAGCCGAAAGCGCTCGGATAAATAGAACATTCGGACAGTTTTTATATAATTTATCATCTGAAAAGAAAAAAAACATTATTAGATCGCGTGAGAAATTGTATAAAAAAATCAAATAAAAGCACCTTGTCTGTCGAATTCAATAAAATGTGCATGAAAGAAGGATTGCTGCCTACATACACACACACACACACACACACACACACACACATATATATATATATATATATATATATATATATTTGTGTATGTAGGCAGCAATATATATATATATATATATATACAGAAATATAGTCTTAAAGTGTGCTATATTTATGGGGTAAAGTGCTCAATATCAGAGATAGAGCGTGTGTAAATATAAAATCGCCTGACGATTGCACTAGCATGAAACAGACTGTCGCCTCTAAGTGCTGACTTCCATGTCCACTTTTATATATATATATATATATATATATATATATATATATTATGAAATATATATATTCCGACAATTATTATATATTATGAAATATATATATTCCGACAATTATTTTAAGATATTTTTATGTTTATACATTCTTTTTATAGATACAAATATTTAAGTAAATGCTCTGTTTGTTTACATTTGGATACGCCATGAGCAGATATGAATGTACGTGTGAGAATCATGGAAGATTGTAGTTTAAAAACAGTAAAATCGACCTTGCTAACCGAAACGCTCCTCTGTGGCCGAATCGGTTAAAGGCACGTCAGGTTATATGACGGTTCCGTATAGGATACAGGACGAATATTTTCTATGAAAATCCCTCGGACATTCAGGCCGGTAAATGTTGTTAATACTGTTTATTATAAACAGAGCATTTACTTAAATATTTGTATCTATAAAAAGAATGCATAACATAAAAATGTCTTAATATATATATATACACATATATATATGTATGTATATATATATATATATGTATATATATGTATATATATATATGGAGAGAGAGAGAGAGAGAGAGAGAGAGAGAGAGAGAGAGAGAGAGGTTCAGTTAAGAGTCTGAAATAGCGACATTACTTCCACCCCCGCCCGAATTCAGTGTTCGATCCTCGGTACAAAGCCAGATTCTCAACGCAGGCTGTTTTTTCAAGTTGGGTGATTGGCATTGCACATAATTTCTGGTCCCATTCCTTCCAGCTGCCTATGCTTTTCTCAGCTGAGTTTGGTAAATACCAAGAAAAGAGAGAGCGAGAGAGAGAGAGAGAGAGTGAGAGAGAGCGAGAGAGAGAGAGAGTATAGTATGAAAGATAACGGATATGAAAATAACGAGAAAAATGTAGAAGGGAACGTGTGAGCTGTCGGTAAAGTAAAAAAAAGAAGAAAAAAGAAATAAAGAAAAGAAACAATCAAATCAAATCAAAAAGGAATAAAGAAAGAAAAAAGCCTGTGTATTTGTGGGGGGAACGGAAGTCTGTAACTTAGAAATACATAAAGAAAAAGAAACTATCGAAGAATTGTTAGTACGCACCCACCCCCAACATCCAAATACAAACAAACAAAAGAAAAGATAAAAATAATAAGCGCGAAGGCGATAAAGAAAGATATGAGGAAAGAAACAAAAGAAGGCTTAAAAGGTCAGATCATGTTATAAAAACAATATGTGAAAGTTACGGTGTGTCGAATCCAGTGATTTCTCTAACCAAAAGTCTCCACAGTTTCTAATTCATTGTCATTTATTGATTTTTAAAGCACTATCCTTTTAAGTTGGCAATTAAATTTAATTGAATGTATAAACTAAGCTGACAAAACATTAAAACTCCGATATTTCTCGAGCGACGTTCTGCGACTTAAGCGGGCCGAAAAGCCAATAATTGAATAGTCTTCCCAAACAGTATTAAGCCTAAAGCAACAGTCTTTTGTAAACTGTGACCACCTTTTCTGTTTTGTATAGATTAGAGTTTCATTTGATATAATTATACAGTGTACAGGGTACATTATTTCCAGATTTGTTTGTGCTATTTTGACCTTTACATGATATACTGAAGGTAAGGGGGGCGGTAGGAATCAGTGAGTAATTCACTGAAAGATCGCGTTATAAGCTACGAAGGATAGAAAGCTGTGGGTCGTAGGGGAAGAAGTTAATTCTATGAAGATCTAGATCATTTCACATTAAAACGGGTGCTGTCAAGGGATCTATCCTTGTGCCTACGTTTTTATATGTTCATCAACGACATTTCTGATGTCAACTGTTCCCAGCTAGGTATTAATACTGATGGTGCAAATATTAAATCTTATCTTTATAGTAAATTCAATTGATTCGACAAAGTAAGACGAGAAGCTGCTCCTGAAAATGACCTCCAATCAGATGTTAACTGGAGCAATAAATGGCTTGTAAATTTAAATATCTCTGACATAAGGTATTATGATTACTTGCATTATCTACATTATTAACCTCATCTTCACTGCCATATTCACAACGTTTCGGCCGTTGTACGCTCCATCCTTCCTCGGGACCGGTGGATAAAGACGTTGGTTAGATCCAGTGACTAGACCCAAAGAGTTGTGGGTTCAATACCAGGACACAGCAGTGGTGAGCCAAAAAACGTGGAGAGTTGAGCTAAAGGGAAATAACTGAAACGTCCGGAAGAAGCATGACACGTGGAACTAAAATAATCAACTCCAGTGGATAAAATAACGGGTTTGGTTCGAAATTCTAATCACCTGAAGAAGGCCGGAGCGTACAACGGCCGAAACGTTATGAATATGCCAATGAAGATGAGAATAAGAGTCCGAATAACGTAAATTATGCAAGTAATCCTAATACCTCATCTCTGAGCGTAAAAATCTGGATATCTGCAAAGAAAGAAACAAAAGGATTTAAGTTAGAAGAACAGGTTCCAGAAAAAGATGCAGTGAAAACATCAGCACAGTTAAGCACCAGCGACCCTGGTTAGTACTAAGATGGGTGACTGCAAAAAACAAAAACAAAAGAAAACTCGGTTACTATCCAGAAATCTTTTGAGAAGAACAAAGGAAGGAAAGATAACATGAAAAAAAAACCCCCAAAAAACGAAAAGACGGAAGAGAAATACGCGAGGAAAGAGGGATGCAATTACCAGAAAGAATATGTAGCGACGAGAAGAAAGAGCGAGAGTAACATGTTTTAAAAGGTCATTTATCTGTTAAGCATTTCTGTTATTTCTTGTTGATCTTCTTGTTTACCGCAGAATTATGGTAGATCCATTCTACGACTTCCTGCATCTGTACAATTCACATGTAAAGAAAATATACGTTTGAATATTGCACAGGCACAAGGCCATTTAAAAATGTAGGGAATTCAAAAATGATACGAAGCTCAAATCAATCTACGATTATTAAGAAATCTCTTTCTGCTTTGGCTTGAAGTCGAAAACCTAGCTATTAACGCTTTATCATGGCCAGTCAGCAGACCCGATTTTTTTTCCAGTCATAATGAACGCTTGTATTCACACCGAAGTTCTTGCATTGAATTCATATTGGGACTCAAGTTCATCCCCAAACTTAACTGGAACTCGTATATATGATTAGGGCAGGTGCGAACTAACCCCACAACCAGAAGAAGCATGGTTGGGGGCAGTGCTTTGTGACCCTCGTTATCTTATCAAAATTTGTCTATGAGTTTTCTTTAGTTTTCCTTCTGTGCCTGTCATCAACACTGTCATCTGCTTATCCTATATTGTTCAGATTTTATCCACCGATAATAAATCCTGGTTCGGCCTCTATCTTCTCTTGCTAGTCTCGGCAGGGCTGATGCATACTACACCCAAACTCCACGACCAGGGGTGGCAAGCCTGATAGTTGGTCCCGGGCAGTCATTTGTGACCCTCGCTATATTGACGACATTTGCTTTTTACTACCTACATTTATATACCGGATGTAACAGCAAAATTGTCCAAATCGTGTAACAGCAGAATTGTCCAATTGTTAGATTAAGATTTGAACAGTTTTATCTTAGAAATGATTAAAGATATCTTACTGGAATTCTCAGAGATTTTTTAAACACTGTTGGACTATAAGAATGCATTTCGCGCTAAGTTGAAACGATGATCCCTCTTCCTGTTGCGACCTCCTGATCCAATTTTTCTCTCTAATGTTCCGGCTTTTTAAAACTTATTCACCGTTCTCATGAATGTTCTTGAATGGACTTTGAAGATAGAAGCTAGATTATGAATGTTGGTACCATTACTAAAGCCTTGGATGATCTTTTTCCTCTTACCATTGTCCAGTTTGGAAGACATAGTTGGGCGACATAAAACGATTTTATCAGGTTCTCTTTCTAGCTGTATAACTCAAAGGATTTTTCGGTGATTCTTATGGCAAATGGTGTCAAGATGGCTAAACGTCTTATCTAAAAACCTGGGAAAGAAACTCAAGTAGTTTAGTGTATTTTCTTAGATATTAAACATTTTGGGGGATGGACAATTATCCCATGCTGTTACACGATTTGGACAATTTTGTTGTTACACCCGGTACTTTACAAATTAAACTAAGCAGAACCGACTTTTAAGGATGACTATTTTCGCGGTTTTTGACGTCATTCTGGGGACTTCTTTTTTTTGCCCAAATATGTGAATTTGTTTTGCTTATGCTAAGTTTCGAAAAAAAAAACAAACTATGTCAAATTCTCTATTTTTAAACCACAATGTTTAATGTGATAAAATTCTTTGACTTCCTAACAAGAAAACCTCAAGTTAATCTTAAAAATTGCCGCTAAACCTTTCTGATTTAAAATGGAATTTAAAATCCGCTGTATCCCTTGTGGATATCACATTCTCCAGACCGCCTTTCCTATTATTTTTTTTTACTTGAGAAATTGTCTCTAATTTGTGTTTGGATACATTGTATTTATTTTCAATTTTTCTACAAGGTAACCAAAAAAATTCTGTCCGTTTTTTGATTATTCATTGAATGAAGTTGAAATATATACGAAATGCGTGTAGCAATTGTTTTCAAATTCGGACAGCCGGAAGTAGGAACATCAGACGTTATAAGAAACGGGCGCACTGTGCCCGGTCATCAGTAATAAGCCGGACAGCTGTGAGAAGGATGGAAGTTGTCTAGAGATCTCGTTCGGAGCTGTTTGCTTTACGACTTCAAAGTGGGCTTATCAGCAGCTGCATCAAGTCGCCGCATATATCAAGCGTTTCGGGATAGTGCTGTGGATGAACGTACTGCGAGGCGTTGGTTTCGAAAATTCAAGTCGGGAGATTTGTGTCTCCATGATGAGCCTCGCAGTGGACGACCACAGGTCTTGAATGATGGATTCCTGAAGGCGGATAGTGAAGAGGACAGTAGTCTAACGTGTGGTGAACTTGCAAGACAGTTCAACGTTTCCGATGAAACAGTTAGACTTCACCTGCACCGCCTAGGCAAGACGTACAAACTGAGCAAGTGGGTTCCGCAAACGCTGTTGGATGTCCACAAGGGACAACGAGTGGCAGCCTGCGTATCGCTGCTTTCTCGCCACCGTACCGCATCCTTATTCAATCGAGTGCTTACCAGTGATGAAAAGTGGGTTCTGTGCGAAACTCCCAAGCGTTCCAGACTTTGGTTGTCTCCTCAGGATGCTGTCCCTCACACCGCAAGACCGCCTATGCACCCACGCAATATTATGCTTGTGCCTGGTGGACAGGTGGTCAAGTGGTTCATTATAAACTGCTACCAACGAACCAAACGGTCACTGGAGACCTATACTCGCAGCAATTGAAACGTGTGCAACAGGCATTGCGCCAGAAGGAGCCAGCACTGGTGAATCGCAAAGCTGTTCGTTTCCTCCATGACAACGCCAGGCCGCGTTTCGCCCGAGTGGTCAGGTATTCCATACAGCAACTTGGGAGGGAGACTTTGTGCCATCCACCTTATTCACCTGACCTTGCGCCATCCGATTACCACGCCTTCCACTCCCTGGATAATCATCTTCGTGAGAAATCCTTCACCAATGAAGTAGGTTTGCGCAAAGCCCTCACGGACTTCTTTGCGTCAACCCGAGTTCTACCGCAAGGGCATTGAACAGCTGGAGACACGTTGGCAGAAGGTGCTGGATGCCGATGGCAATTACTTCGAAGACTAAATATAAGTTACACATACTGTGAAGCTTTTTCTTTTTTTTCTTTAAAAAACGGACAGAACTTTGTTGGTTACCTTGTATTTGAATTGTTCACCTATATTGCATATGGTCTATTACCTTATTAAAATTGAGAGCCCATCAGTCCTGTACATGACTCATCGAATGTGATGAAAAGATTATCAGTTACATTTGCTGCTTCAGATAGTACTTGATTCCTTCTGCTATGATCTATCTTTAGAAAAGTCTGATCAAACCACAAATGGAGTATTGCTGCCATATATGGACTGGAGCAGCTCACTCCTTACTTTCCCGTCTTGACAGAGTTTTAAAGCATTTACGAGACCTTGTAGAAGATGGCTTATTTTCAACCCTACCACCTATCTCCGACTGGCCAAATGTAGCAAGCTTCCGGTTACTCTATCGCTATTTCCTGACAAATGTCCAGACGAGCTATATTCTTTAGTTCTACCAATTGAGACCTTTAAAGCTAGGACCCCCTTACCATTTACACAGGTTTGACTCATCCACATCCGCTTCGTATTCTTTAGAGCAAGAAAGAACTTCCACTTAGACAGTTCCTTCACGAGTAGCATTACTTATTGGATTATACTCCCGTGAGGATGCTTTCCTGATCACTATAATTTTAACCACGTCAATTCTAGGGTCAAATATTATATATCCTACATATCCTCATAATCTATAATTACTCACTTCTTTCCATATAATAAACACATTTAGTAATGCCCTGGCTTGAGTGACTCTTGTGACCTGTATTGGGTGAACAGTTAGTAACAAAAAAGAAATCTATGAAAGGAACGGAGACAAAAGAGAGAGAGAGAGAAAGAGAAGAAAAAGATTCTTTGTCGGGAGAAAGAACGAAAAGAAAGCCAACAACAAAAACATTTCTGGATGTAAGTAAGATTTTTTGGAACAAAGAGAACTGAATAAAATCGAGAAGAAAGGAGGAAATGGCGGAGAGAAAGCAAAAGCAAGGATATCGATAAAATAAAAATGAGGGAAAAGTAGATTATAAAGAAAAAGGGAAAGAATTTGCCGGTAAAAATAAAGTGAACAGCGAAAAAGAGAAAAGATAGTTTTTCAAAAAGAAAGCAGTTATGATGGAGATAAAAAGAAATGAAAGAAAAAAAAGAAAAGAGAAAAACGGAGGAAGTAAGAAAGAGTGGAAAACTGATTGAAGCAGACGAACACATTTTACGTTGATTGATAAAAAATCCAGAGATAGTCTGCAATCTTACTTCTCTTTTGGCTTCCGTATTTTAGATTTATTTCTTATTTTCGACTTCCTGTCTGCTTTCCTATATATATCCCCCAGTCTTTTAATTTCTCTGTTTGTTCATCTCTCTGTCACACTCTATTCATCTATCTATCTATCTATTCGTTTTCTTTCTGTTCTTTTCTTTACATTAAAAAACCACTTGAGGAAAAATTTGACTTCAATAATTCGTAGTTCGCATCTTGGCATGTACCTCTTACTGACAACTATACATTTTGTCTTCTTACAATTAATATTTAGTCCATTCTCGCTTTACTTTACGACATTGTCTAGGAGATTCTGTGTTCATTTTGACGTTTCTAGAATCTGGAGATAATTTTGACGCTTTGGATTCGTTCACGAATCTCGAGATGATGTCGATGCTTCCAGGAACATGAGATAATCTTGACGCTTTGGATTCTTTCGAGAACCTCGAGATAATTTTGACTCTACCAGGATCTCGTGATAATTTTGACGCTTCTAGAATCTCGTGATAATTTTGTAGTTTCTAGAATGTCGAGATAATTATGATGCTTCTAGTATCTCGTGATAATTTTGACGCTTCTAGAATCTCGTGATAATTTTGACGTTTCTAGAATGTCGAGATAATTATGATGGTTCTAGTATCTCGAGATAATTTTGACGCTTCTAGAATCTCGAGATAATTTTGACGTTTCTAGAATGTCGAGATAATTGTGATGCTTCTAGTATCACGAGATAACTTTGACGTTTCTAGAATCTCGAGATAATTTTGACGCTTTGGATTCGTTCGCGAATCTCGAGATAGTGTTGATGCTTCCAGGAACTCGAGATAATTTTGTCGCTTTGGATTCTTTCGAGGACCTCGAGATAATTTTGACTCTACCAGGATCTCATGATAATTTTGACGCTTCTAGAATCCCGAGATAATTTTCATGTTTCTAGAATGTCGAGATAATTATGATGCTTCTGATATCTCGTGATAATTTTGACGCTTCTAGAATCTCGAGATAATTTTGACGTTTCTAGAATGTCGAGATAATTGTGATGCTTCTAGTATCTCGAGATAATTTTGACGTTTCTAGAATCTCGAGATAATTTTGACGCTTTGGATTCATTCGCGGATCTCGAGATAATATTGACGTTTCTAGAATCTGGAGATAATTTTGACGCTTTGGATTCATTCGCGGATCTCGAGATAATATTGATGCTTCCAGGAACTCGAGATAATTTTGACGCTTTGGATTCTTTCGAGAACCTTGAGATAATTTTGACTCTACGAGGATCTCGTGATAATTTTGACCCTTCTAGAACCTCGTGATAATTTTGACGTTTCTAGAATGTCGAGATAATGATGATCCTTCTAGTATCTAGCGATAATTTTGACGCTTCTAGAATCTCGAGATAATTTTGACGTTTCTAGAACCTCGAGATAATTTTGACGCTTTGAATATTTTCGAGTATATCGAGATAATTTTGGCGCCTCTTTTGTTCAGTTCCTTTTCTTAAGATGCCAAATGACCCAAGTATATTTAACAGAATTCAGAGGAAGCGACCGATTTGAAAATCTATAGCGCCGGCTGTATTTTTGTATCTATTATTTGCATTTCAGTACACATCGTAGTAAAAACTGATCTTACTTCACACACATACAAATATTTATTTTGAAGGCATTTTACATGACACCTTTCCCATCATGCAGTGTTGACATATAGGCGTTAAGGAAAACGGGACGAGATGTTATTTTTTGTTTCTTTTCTACATTCTTAAAGCAATGCAAGATGAATAGTTCCGACCTGAAATACGAGTTCTTGTAACACAGTTCAGGCGCATGCGCTGTTTTTTCTCCTTTTGATTGGATAATTGTGTACACAATCTTGAAATAGAATAAATAAATAATAAAGATGAGCAGCAGGAAGAGATAATATTTCATGAGAATACATTAAAATGTCATTACAATTCATTATATACAAATTTAACGATTAATGTAGTAATAAGTATACACGACTACTTCTTGGTTCTAAAACTGTGTTGGTGTCATCTCACCGGATTTATTCACCTTATATAACGAGGCAATTTTGAGAGAATTAGAAGTCATACAAGCATTCATTATTGGCAGCCAAAATCTTAACATAAGGTATGCAGATGACACAGTGTTGATAGCAGGCACGGGAAGGAAACTACGAAAGCTCCTACAGAAGATAGAGAAGGAAAGCTAGAAGAAAGGACTAAGTATAAACAACAAGAAGACAAAATGCAATGTCATCAGCAAGAGGTTGGGTTCAAAGTACAGATTACAAATCGGTGATACCAAAATCGTCACATTCCCTTGGATTTCCTGGATATCTTTAAATAGTTACACTATTTATATTGTTCGGACTGTTGTCCTCATCTTCGTTGCCATATTCACGGCGTTCTGGACTTCTTCAGGTGAATTTCGAAGTGAACCCTTTATTTCGTCCACCGGAGTAGATTGTTCTAGTTCCACGTACCTCTTCTTTTTATTTCCCCTTGTGTTACGACTTTACGGTATTCCTGTAGCCTCATCTTAAGGAGGCAGCCCGTTTCTCTTTTATATCCCTAGCCACAGCTGCATGGGAAGTCGTACACGCAGTCCTTAATCATGTTCTCCTATATTGGAGGTCACACTCGGAAGTGATGTCTATGAAGTGGTGTCTGCGAAGTCTTGAACTAATTTTGAAGGTCATCCTGATGTTATACGGAGCACAGATCTTTTCTATTTTTCCGATAATCCCTTCACATAGGGTAGGAAGTCCGAAGCTGTTTTCTGAGTGTTGTTATCCTCTTGCACACTTCTATCCAAGTTTGTCTGATCTGCTGTCATATAATCAGTGTAGTTGTTACGTTGTAGGGTAATGCTTACACTGACCATTACTTGTTCGTAATACCTTATCCCAGAAATAGAGACAGATCTTGAAATATCGTTTCATTTTGGAAAGAAAGAAAAGTCGCAAGATGCGAGATCTGAGAGTAGAGTTTCAACCCTTGTTTCCTATTTAGGATTGGGTTTCCGGATCCTACTGAAATCTTCTCATTCTCTTTCAATCCCAGTAACTCCTTACATCTTAGTGGCATTATCACCTTACTTGGAGTGAATTGATTAAAAAAATACATGTATAAGAGGGACGATAGAGATAGATAGATGATAATTGCTCTTTATAGAAACACAGACATGGCAAAGGTCAGCCAACATCGGATTTATCAGATCTGCTATCTTCTCTTCTGAGATAGCCGACTTGGAGGTATTAAAAACATGAAATACATTTTATCTTGGAAAATATATTTCTGCTAATTTTCTTATGAGTAAGGGTAAAAAAATAACTCAGTTAATAGTTTAGATAAATAAATAAATAAACACGCGCGCGCAAACACACACGCGCATGTACGTACGCATACACACGTGGGTACTTTTGTTTTGGTAATCTTTCAACCATTTCATCAGAAAAGAATAAACAATGAAAGGAGAAAGATGATAGTCAGAGAAATTTCGACATCACAAAGCGTACGAGGTTTGATAAAAGAGTATCATGACTGCTGCTATAAAAAGGAAACTGCGACACATATCAATTCGGCATTTAACATCCATCGAAGCAATCCCCTCATCACTGCGGCTATAAAAAGAAAACTACGGCACATATAAATTCGGCATTTAATCTCCATCGAAGTAATCCCCTCATCAGGAAAGCGGCTATAAAAAGAAAACTACGGCACATATAAATTCGGCATTAATCTCCTTCGTAGCAGTCCCCTTATCGGGACTACTGCTATAAAAACAAAACTACGGCACATATAAATTCGGCATTTAATCTCCTTCGTAGCAGTCCCCTTATCGGGACTGCTGCTATAAAAAGAAAACTACGGCACATATAAATTCGGCATTTAATCTCCATCGAAGCAATCCTCTCATCTGGACTGCGGCTATAAAAAGAAAACTACGGCACATATAAATTCGGCATTTAATCTCCATCGAAGTAATCCCCTCATCAGGAAAGCGGCTATAAAAAGAAAAATACGGCACATATAAATTCGGCATTAATCTCCTTCGTAGCAGTCCCCTTATCGGGACTGCTGCTATAAAAAGAAAACTACGGCACATATCAATCCGGCATTTAATCACCTTCGACCTAATCGCTTCTTGTAGCTGTTTTTTTTGTGGATAGCAAGCAGATGCCTCGTCGCGTTCTGTTGGATTTCTTCGCCATCTTTAAATCTCGTTCCTATCAAGCGGGATTTGAGTTTTGGAAACAGAAGAAAGTTGCAAATGGCGAGATCTGGGCAATATGGTAGATGTCAGAGATTGTGAATGCTTTCCCTGACCAAAAACTGCTGCACAAGCTTCGCTGAATGTGCAGGTTTGTAGTCAGGGTGAAATTGCCATTCATCGGACGCAAGCCATTTTGACCTTTTCGGACAAACAACACCCAGAAAATTTTCACAATAGTTCTATTTGTTTACTCTTTGAGCAGGTGAAATATACTCCTAATACCCTTTAGGCGAAGAAAACAGTCAACAGTGTTTTTTTCATATTGTTTTGACTCATTCATGCTATCTTCGGTCTTCGAGAGGTTAAAGTCTTCCACTGCAAAGACTGAATTTTAGTTTCGGAGTCATAGCCGTAAACCTACGATTTGTCACATTTATCAAAAAGGTTTCGGTGGTTTTCTGAGAGCGACCCCACTCTATGCACTTTCCTTCCAAGCATTGCTCTAGGCAACAGAAATTAGCGAGACCATTATAAATTAGTTTACATGCACCGCAGAATTTAAGGTCAATCTGTTCCAATCGGCATCACTCTGCATACTTCAGCTCCTTTGCCATAGCAACAGTCTTGATACTTTATAATCAGGCCTCGTAGACAGATTGCTCAAATAAACAATGTGAAACGCTAAATAGATTGCAGAAAACTGTCACGTGGAATTGTATACGGAGAGAGATTAAGCAATGAAAGAGTTTTAAAACAATGACACGCTTACATATTCGATATATTTCATAATTAGGGAGAACTAGTATCACATAAGACCCAACTTTATTTGAAGAAAGTCTTAAGAAGGGTGTTTTTTAAAAGTTTGCGCCAAAGCGTAAATAAACCAAGGGGATTGTATACGAAGAAAGATTAAGCCATAAGAACGTTTTCGAACAAGCCAAGGCTCACATATTCGATATATTTCATAATTAGGGATTCTTAGTAACACATAATACCCACCTTTATGAGAAGAGAGTATCAATTTTACATTAAAATTTGAATTAAAGTTCCTCGAATTTTCAATTTATTAATGTGAGCGGCATTTTATTCAATTTTGGGATAAGATCCTGGATTTCGAATATTATAAAATTATTCTTATAACTTTATCAAAATAAGTTTATTGGTCTTTATATTTTGGAATTATATAATTTAACTTTATATTCTTATGTTTCCTTGATAAATTGTTCTTTGAAGCTTTAAAATAAAAAGTTATTTCATATTTAGACTTTTTCTTAACATCGTTCTGATCTTTATGCTCGCTACTATATATCGAAAAATCATATGTTTGCCTTAAAAGTATAAAATTATGTATAAAATATCTGGTTTAAGGCATAAAATCGCGTTCAAAACGTATGTAGTAGAAACCGGAACATTGGGTACAAGGTATTTAGATTTCGGCATTAAATAATCCATAGACGTTGAAATGCCGTTAACCAAAATCCATCTACGCCATCTAAAAAATTAGGCAAATATAAGTTATAATTACTTTTTCGTGAATGAAGTGTATTGGGCATTCTATCTTCTCTTGTGAGATATCCAAAGAGACTGTGTTGAAAAAACGAGGCCAGCAGGAACCTCTTCTCGCCACTGACAAATGGAGAAAAATGTCGTGGTTTAGAGACGTTACAAGGCACGACAGCCTGTGCTAGACCATCATGCAAGCCACCGTTGAAGGTGGACGTAGGAGAGAACGCCAACGTAAAAACTGGATGGACAATGTCAAACAATAGACAGGTATGAATATACCAGAATTGCTGATGGCTGCCATTGATAGACCATTGTGGAAGAGAGCTAGTGTGACTTCTGCATTCGGATCCTCTCTCCGATTACAAAAGTCAAAGGGATGATGATGATGATGATGATGATGATGATGATGATGATGATGATGAAAAAACGAAAAGAATTTTCTTTTTCATAATTTCAGTTTATTTCTTATCCATGATTATGTGAACATCGTTCTAAAACATTTATTCGAAAAACATTAATTCAAATTATAAATTATTTACAGTATTCGGACTATTGTCCTCATCTTTGTCGCCATATTTATTACAATATGACGACAAAGATAAGGAAAATTAATCGAAAGGACAATTATATTAAATGATAATTATTCGTAATGCAAATATCAATAATAAAACGATTTAGTAAGAAAAAAAATCCTTATAACCTTAATTTATATGATACTGCAAGGAAATAGTGAAATACTGAAGAGTACTCGTTAAAGAATGTCACTATTTTTTTTTAAAGTTTCCTTTTACGGGGTTCTACTTGAAGATGATTCGTATACCATGGACCGAACATATGAACAAAGACAAAGTCTTAGAGAAAATAGAAACACAAAGGAAAATTATTTTTAAAATAATTTTTATATCACAAGAGACTGGGCCTTTTAGATTATAAATATCAACGCTCCCAACCCCCACCCGGCAAGAAACATTTATTAAAATTTTATAAAAGTTGATAATCATCTAGTTTCTATTTAAATTCATTAAGAAACAAAAAATCCGTTAGAAAAAGAGATTTTTTTAAAGCGTTTCACCCCATCGAAGGCGGAAAGCCACTAGCACGCAAGGGGTTGCAGAGTTGGAGCTAGAGCAAAGAGGAGTGATAGAGGAAAGGATGAAGAGAAGGTTAGAGGATTGATCAGGGCATCTGGAGACATCGATTGACATTAAATTTGAATAGTTGAAGATTATAGCTATCAGGGAAACAAGAAATGGGGAGGAGTTCCACAGGCGAGAAGTGCGAGACATGAAGCTATTGGAGTAGAAGAGACGGCTACATTTAACAGTTTTGACAGTGAAAGGGTGAGAGCGAGATGTCGGCCTAGTTGAGCGCTTAAATTCATGAAGTCTGGGAACCAGCGAAAGCAGCTCATCGGAGCAGTTACCGTGAAAGTATTTGTAAAAAAGGCAGAGGGAAGCAACGGCACGTCTATGAGAGAGCGACTGCAGGCGAGATGCCAGATCAGGGCCGATTACATGAATATGTGAACATTGTTCAAAAACAATTATTCGAAAAATATTTATTCGAGTTGTAAATTGTTTAAATGAAAATTAATCAAAAGGAAAATTATACTAAATGATCTACCATGTATGGAATTGTGAAAGCAGAATAACATATACCAAGATAATTAAAATTCGACATTAAATGAACAATAAGGAGTTGATGTACTGTTAAACAAACAAATCAATCAATCAATAGTCTCGTCAGATCGAAGCATTCATACAGATGTCATGCATGCCACCAAGCATATCTAAACTGCAAGCTGCAGCAAGCACTTTTTCAGATCAGTGTTTAACAATGGCCGGTTACTTCCGACTTGAACATCTGGGACCAATGCCTCGCAGTGTGCTCACTGACAGACTTACCCAGCAAAGTCTTGGCGTATTCAGCGGCTTGATGTGGCTGCAGGCAAGCCCACCTTAAAGATATAAAGCAGACAATCCCGAACGAACTGCTTCGACACCGCCATGTTTCCTTGCTGCTGCTCGAGCTATGACTAATGTGTGTGCACACCACACCTGAACTTGTCAAGAGCAATGACCTCACTCCAACCACCACCACCACCACCACTTTTCCGGCATTTGACGTACTCATTTGCGTATCAGTGATCACTTCTTCCCACAGGACGCAAACAAACTTGCAGGAGTTCTTTGGTTTACCTTATAAAATAAATAATATCTCGAAGAGGAAATAATGACATAATCAGTATGTCGGCGTCCCGCTACATGAGGATTTCTTTGGTAACAAAGTAAAGAATACTGAGCTGCTACGTGGCATCTGTCCTCCTTTACGGCAGCGAAGGTTGGGCGGTTTCCTCAAAGATGAAGAAGAGACCCGAGCCAGCGGATGTATGGTTCTACAGAAGGATGCTAAGGATATCATGGACCGAGCGTGTGAGCAACGATGAGATTTTGGAGAGGATGCAAACAAGGAGGAAGCTTATACTTAATATCAGGAAGAGACAGCTGAAATTTCCGGGACACGTAAGGAAAAAGGAGGGCTTGGAGAATCTGATACTCACAGGTCGATCTGATACTCACATGTCCTGTCATCCACTTGATTGATGGCTTGAGGGATGTAGCAAAGGTTCAAAACTTATTGAGAGCTACAAGGGATTGGAGCAAATTGAGAGCCATGATTAGAAGGTTAGGAAGAAAGGTCATGTCAATACTGAAAAGAGCAATAACAGTTACTGCACATGCGAAAACTATTTTCCTGAAAAATTGTTTTGATTGAAAGTTTTTTTTAATAAATTTCAACGGACAGGAGTACTGGCTACCTGTTCAATGAATACCGGACGTTTACTTATAAAGAAATGGCTAATATTACCATTACTCTTCTACAGGAAAGGTACAAGGTTAATCCTCTGTGCCCGAGATTTCTTCAGCAATATGTCAAGGAAGCTTGAGCAATTTGTTTCTAATCCTATGTACGTGAGGATTCCACGTTAAACTCGGTCTTAAGTTACACTCCATTCGAGCGTGTATGGATATAAAGCCAAATTTCTTGTTGTTAAGCTCAATTTTTGGTGACTATATCCTGAGTGAGCAATTTTGAGACATTACTAAGGCGATGGCGCCAGACCCTGATGCCTCAGACGGCGTAATACGGAGTGTTGAGCGAGCACTATTTGCTCCTACTTTCCTGTACGTTTTTGGAAATTTCACTTCAATCGGCCTTGTGACATATCACGCGTGGGTGGTTATACGGATAGTATTTACCTACCTCCCCACAAGGCAGGATGTGGCACAAGGAGAATTTTTATGTGGAAGGATTCCGAACCCGTATGATCGGGCAAAAATTCCCCTTAGACCCCGCATACACGGGCTCGGGTTTGTCTACCTCCCCAGACTCGACATCTGGGTTCCTCTCTGTCTAAAGTCACAGAGTTCGACAAGTCAGCCGCGAGCTGGCAGCTAACTGCCTGATTCGGTCGAGAGTTGATCTGGTGGTGACACGGATATCTGTCAAAACGCATTTCTTATGCGGAACTATAAGCAGGGCTAAATCCCCCATGACAGTTAAAGGTGTAGTGTTTATATCCAATGCCTGTTGTCCGGGGCGTCGCAAGGAGTGGGTGCCGAGGGAGCTGAGTGATTCTTGGCGCAAATCTAATGTGCCCGTTAGATTCCCATTTTCAAGCTGGCCATGTGCCATATTCCGTTCTGGTGGATGTACGGATAAATACGAAACTACCACAATCTGTCAGTTGTAAAGCGCATTCTAAATTCTAAAGCCAAAATTGAAGATGATTATTGGCTTTGTGCTTTTTTTATTCTAAGAGATTTTAAGAATATGATGTGGTTTTTTTAAAAAAAAATTAATATTGTTTATTATACCTTATATTATTAATTAAAATTGTTTAACAGTGACATAAAAGTTAACGGTGTTCGTCTTATATGTACCGTGTTCGTTCAGAACGTAGGCGACTATGGCTCTCCAAAAGTTCTTGTTCTTTGTAGCTCTTAATAAATTTTATCTTTATAAACTCTCTCCTAAATCTTGTTCGGCGATCCATTTAGTCAAGCTCTCTAGGTATGTTATGGGTTGTTTTTAAATGTGCCCTCAATCGGTCCCGGGAATATAAAATTTTCTAAACCCTCTTTATGTACGCTAGAAATTTAAAATATGTTTTCCTGATGTTAAATTATATTAAATAATAGTCTAGAAGCCTCCCTACGGGCAGACTTTAAACAAGCTCCTGTGGAGAGCATTTGCCCTTCGGCATTTTACCTTCAGCGTCCTATGTACGTAAAAAATAATTTTAGAAATAATAAAATTATTTTATCTTTATTTGACACCTTATTTCGGCATAATCTTTCTTCGTATACCCTACCGATCTCCGTAGTTTGTTTAAATTGTTTGAAAATCGAAATTAAAGTTAAACCTTTAATAAGGAAAAGTTTTTTAAGCCTTTCACACTGTTGGATATTTAAATTTAACTTTAAATTAGGTATTTATTTAATTTTTGATCGCGTGTCACTAGAGTAGTTACTACCATTTATTTCCGGTTATCATTCGCCAAGATCGAAAAACGGACAGACGGACACACATAAAATGCGTTTTTTTATATAGATAAGTGTCCGTTTTGTTTTCATTTCCTCTAAAACTTGTCTTTTTATACAAGAAACATCAAAACAGTTGATGCTGTGGATTGGATACGTTTTTTTTCCTGACCATTCTCTGTAAGCCCTAGATATATCTGAACTTACCATTCTCTGTAAGCCCTAGATATATGTGTATTTACCATTCTCTGTAAGCCCTACAAATATCTGTACTTACCATTCTCTGTAGGCCCTACATATATCTGAACTTACCATTCTCTGTAGGCCCTACATATATCTGAACTTACCATTCTCAGTAGGCCCTACATATATCTGTACTTATCATTCTCTGTAGGCCCTACATATATCTGAACTTACCATTCTCTGTAGGCCCTACATATATCTGTACTTACCATTCTCTGTGGGCCCTACATATATCTGTACTTACCATTCTCTGTAGGCCCTACATATATCTGAACTTACCATTCTCTGTAAGCCCTAGATATATCTGAACTTACCATTCTCTGTAAGCCCTAGATATATCTGAACCTACCAATCTCTGTAAGCCCTAGATATATCTGAACTTACCATTCTCTGTAAGCCCTAGATATATCTGAACTTACCATTCTCTGTAAGCCCTAGATATATCTGAACCTACCAATCTCTGTAAGCCCTAGATATATCTGAACTTACCATTCTCTGTAAGCCCTAGATATATCTGAACTTACCAATCTCTGTAAGCCCTAGATATATCTGAACTTACCATTCTCTGTAAGCCCTAGATATATCTGAACTTACCAATCTCTGTAAGCCCTAGATATATCTGAACTTACCAATCTCTGTAAGCCCTAGATATATCTGAACTTACCAATCTCTGTAAGCCCTAGATATATCTGAACTTACCAATCTCTGTAAGCCCTAAATATAACTGAACTTACCATTTTCTGTAAGCCCTAGATATATCTGAACTTACCAATCTCTGTAAGCCCTAGATATATCTGAACTTACCAATCTCTGTAAGCCCTAGATATATCTGAACTTACCATTCTCTGTAAGACCTATATATATCTGAACTTACCATTCTCTGTAAGCCCTAGATATACCTGAACTTACCATTCTCTGTAAGCTCTAGATATATCTGAACTTATCATTCTCTGTAAGCCCTAGATATATCTGAACTTACCATTCATTGTAAGCCCTAGATATATCTGAACTTACCATTCTCTGTAAGCCCTAGATATATCTGAACTTACCATTCTCTGTAATACCTAGATATATCTGAACTTACCAATCTCTGTAAGCCCTAGATATATCTGAACTTACCATTCTCTGTAAGCCCTAGATATATCTGAACTTACCAATCTCCGTAATCCCTAGATATATCTGAACTTACCAATCTCTGTAAGCCCTAGATTTATCTGAACTTACCAATCTCTGTAAGACCTAGATATATCTGAACTTACCATTCTCTGTAAGACCTAGATATATCTGAACTTACCATTCTCTGTAAGCCCTAGATATATCTGAACTTACCATTCTCTGTAAGCCCTAGATATATCTGAACTTACCAATCTCTGTAAGCCCTAGATATATCTGAACTTACCATTCTCTGTAAGCCCTAGATATATCTGAACTTACCATTCTCTGTAAGCCCTAGATATATCTGAACTTACCAATCTCTGTAAGCCCTAGATATATCTGAACTTACCATTCTCTGTAAGCCCTAGATATATCTGAACTTACTATTCTCTGTAAGACCTAGATATATCTGAAGTTACCATTCTCTGTAAGCTCTAGATATATCTGAACTTATCATTCTCTGTAAGCCCTAGATATATCTGAACTTACCAATCTCTGTAAGCCCTAGATATATCTGAACTTACCATTCTCTGTAAGCCCTAGATATATCTGAACTTACCAATCTCTGTAAGCCCTAGATATATCTGAACTTACCATTCTCTGTAAGCCCTAGATATATCTGAACTTACCAATCTCTGTAAGCCCTAGATATATCTGAACTTACCAATCTCTGTAAGACCTAGATATATCTGAACTTACCATTCTCTGTAAGACCTAGATATATCTGAACTTACCATTCTCTGTAAGCCCTAGATATATCTGAACTTACCATTCTCTGTAAGCCCTAGATATATCTGAACTTACCAATCTCTGTAAGCCCTAGATATATCTGAACTTACCATTCTCTGTAAGCCCTAGATATATCTGAACTTACCAATCACTGTAAGACCTAGATATATCTGAACTTACCATTCTCTGTAAGCCCTAGATATATCTGAACTTACCATTCTCTGTAAGCCCTAGATATATCTGAACTTACCAATCTCTGTAAGCCCTAGATATATCTGAACTTACCATTCTCTGTAAGCCCTAGATATATCTGAACTTACCATTCTCTGTAAGCCCTAGATATATCTGAACTTACCAATCTCTGTAAGCCCTAGATATATCTGAACTTACCATTCTCTGTAAGACCTAGATATATCTGAAGTTACCATTCTCTGTAAGCTCTAGATATATCTGAACTTATCATTCTCTGTAAGCCCTAGATATATCTGAACTTACCAATCTCTGTAAGCCCTAGATATATCTGAACTTACCATTCTCTGTAAGCCCTAGATATATCTGAACTTACCATTCTCTGTAATACCTAGATATATCTGAACTTACCAATCTCTGTAAGCCCTAGATATATCTGAACCTACCATTCTCTGTAAGACCTAGTTATATCTGAACTTACCATTCTCTGTAAGCCCTAGATATATCTGAACTTACCATTTTCTGTATGCCCTAGATATATCTGAACCTCTGTAAACCCTAGATATATCAGAACTTACCATTTTCTGTATACCCTGGATGTACAAAAAGAACATTGTAAGTTTTTTGTCTTTCTTTTACTAAGAAAGTTATAAATCTTTGTAAAGTGCCAACGAACTTTATGGGAACCCTGTATTATTATTATTATTATTATTATTAATATTATTATTATTAATACTGAGTCATTTGTTTTAGTTTTTGTATCATTTTAGGCTTTTAAATGACGAACTACAGTTAAGTGATTGAAATGACAGTTCTTAAAAGGCGCTTTGAAGATTTCTCTAATATTGTAACAAAATAACGTTGAATATCGAAGAATATATACAGGCTGTCCATAAAGTTCGCGTGCACTTTAAAAAATTTATAACCTTATTTTATTTGCGATAGAAATAATCTGTAAAAAATGTTATAAAGTTTAATGTACTTAGTTTTAAGTATAGCTAAAATAACTAATGTGATTTCAGGCATTACTGTAAATCAGTTGGCAAATGTTTTCCGTGAACTGCAAAATCGTATTACCCTTTGTATTGCTAATGATGGAGGACATGTGGAAACCTAAATAAAATATCAATAAAACCGTAAAAAATATAGATTTTCTTCTTTCTAATCCTTTTTACAAATTATTTCCATCGCAAATACAAATAAAGTTATAAATTTTTTAAAGTGCACACAAACTTTATGGACATCCTGTATATTGTATAAGCTATATTGACCTTGACTTGTATAAAAATACGTATGCTGTTGGCACACTGAATGATTTTGAAAACCGAAGTCGACACATAGTTAGCAAAAGGTTGCCGACCCCTGATATATTTTATAAATTGCGTCAGTCATGATGCTAATCTTCTTGAATACCCTGCTCTTGACATAAGCTTTATACAGTTGAGCACAAGAGAAACATTTGAATAATTCTCTAATATTTATATTAATAATAGTAATAATAATAATAAAAATTGTACTCACAAGTACACCTCACACATTACGAAGGGCTTTATATATATATAATTTATGTGATCTTAAGTTGTCTATTTTTTTTTCAGTGGGAAATGTCATGATGACATTTCTGATCTAAGGTCACTGGTTGAGACCCGGAAGGAAATGAGAATACAGCATGAATAAAAGCAAATAATATTAATAAATAAATTAAGAAAAGTTACTATTTTCGCATTTGTTTCTCACAGACGTGCCGTTGCCTCCCCCTGTCTATTTTTACAAATTCTTTCATGGTAAATTCTCCGATGAGTTGCTTTCAGTGGTTCCAAGACTTCATGAATTTAAGCGTTCAACTAGGCTGGCATCTCGCTCTCACCCTTTCACTGTCGAAACTGTTAAATGTAGCCGTCTCTTCTACTCCAATAGCTTCATGTCTCGCACTTCTCGCAAGTGGAACTCGCACCCCATTTCTTGTTTTCCTGATAGCTATAATCTCCAACTATTCAAATGTAATGTCAATCGACGTCTCCAGATGCCCCGATCTATCCCCTAACCTTCTCTTCATCTTTTCCTCTATCACTCCTTTTTGTTCTCGCTCCAAATCTTCTGTAACCCCTTGCGTGCTAGTGGATTCCCGCCTTGCTTGGGGTTGAATGTTTAAAAAAAAAAAAAAAATAATTCTGTACAGTTTTAAGAAAATCTAATTAAATGGATTATTTATTTTTTATTTTGGCTCATTCAAACAATACCGTAATTTCTTTTTTCGCCTCTGTTCGATAAATTTCTAGAAATGTGAAATATCAGACTACGGCAATGCTTATTATTACAAACGTTTTAGGTTTTCTAACTAACAACTGAATTTTATCAAGGAAGATTATTATAAATTATTTCGAAACTAACACGTTGAATTAAAAAAGAAACATTAATGAAATAACATTGCTCCTATATGGAGTTTAAAAAATGCATAAAATATTAATAACACAGAAGAAATCCTTAAATATTAAATTATAGTGCCTTCGGGCAAATTTTTGAACTGATTCAGTCTTTCTTGTTAAATAGCGAAATGAAAGATCCTGAACGGCTATTCTTCTATAACCATTCGTACAAATATAGGTGTTCCCCAAGGGCTCTATCCCGTGTCCTACTTGATCTGTCAATATTTCTGAGATGAGGTATTATGTACACTATTTACATTATTCGGACTATTGTCCTCATCTTTGTTGCCATATTTATCACTGTTTCGGCCTTTCAGTATTTGTCTATATTTCTGAGATGAGATATTATGTACATTATTTACATTATTCTGACTATTGTCCTCATCTTTGTCGCCATGTTTATTACAACGCTTCGGCCTTACAGTATCTGTCTATATTTCTGAGATGAGGTAGTACCCAAAGAGTGTGAGTTCAATACCCGGTTAAGGCAGTGGAGAACTTTCAGAGGGAAATTAACAGGAGATTACTGATAACTGTCATCCATTAAACATGGCACGTGGAACTAGAACAGTCTACCCCAGTGAGCGAAATAAAGGGTCCAGTTCGACATTCCAACCACCCGAAGAAAGCCGGAGCGTACAACGGCCGAAACGTTGTAATAAATATGGCGACAAAGATGAGGACAATAGTCCGAATGATGTAAATAATTGGTCCTAGTTTGTTTTTAATTTTCATTAACGACTTTCCTGGTGGTATCAGCACTCAACATAGTTTCTGTATTGATGATAAAACCATTTGATCCTTTCTCGATATTAAGTCTGATCAGTTTGATGACGTCAATCTAAAAAATGACCCTCAGTTTGTTGTTAACTGGGTCAAAGTATGGCCTATTAATTTTAACGTCCAAAAAACCCCAAAAAACAAAAAAGCAAAAAAAAGCACCCCCCCCCCAAACCCAAAACTGCTCTCTATTAATCATCTGAAAGACCTCTTTCTGTTTCCCACTAGTATGGCCGATGCTGACCACAAGGAGAGTTACTCGTTGCGCCTTCCCGGACTGGCATTCTCGGCTGACATGAAGTGGAAAAATAATATTGAATCCATTGCCAGGTCTGCTTCTAAGAATGTTGGTTCACTGTGTCGTGCCAGGCAATTTTCATCTCTTAAATCTATCTGACATATTTATAAATCTACCATTCGTCCATACTTTGAATATTGTTGCCACATATGATCCGGTGCTCCTGCTATATATTTAGAAATTCTTGATAAAATCCAAAGACGTATTGTTGTGACCAAGTAAATGGTTAAGTACACCAGAAAAGTATTACGCGACTAGAAAGAATGTATCGAGTGAACTAGCATTCGATCTATTCACTGTTCACCGAACCTACTAAACTTATAGTAGGCGGAAGAGTCTAACATAGATACTTAGAGGGAGGACACCACAACACGTATCAGCAATAATATTAGTCCTGATCTGGCGTTTCGGCTTCAATAAAGTTGCCTCCCTGTGCCCTTTTTATAAATAGTTTCATGGTAATTGTTCAGATGAGCTCTTCTTTAAGCGCCGTACTAAATTAGTAACAAACTCTCATCAATTTACTGTTGAATTGGCTAGATGTAACCGTAAGTTCTATGCCGACAATTTCTTAACCCGTACTTATCGCTTCTCGAACTCTCTTCCGGCTTGCTTTCCAGTCAACTTTGATTTTCAAAAATTTAAGTGAAATGTCAATAGTTATATATTGTCTTACTGATTACTCTTCTATTGTTCTTGCTACCCAATAATACTTTTGTTTTCTAACTCTTTCACACCCAGTAACCCCTTGTACCTTAGTGGCTTTACTGCCTTGCATGGGGTGATTTCGATTTTTTTAAAATACGTGTTTAAACATTATGCAAATTAGATAATAACGCCTGTGTTGTAAATGCCATTTGTTAGTAATTAATATAAATGACCGATAGCAGGTATTTTATAAAATTATTTGTCCGGGGGGACCTCTTTTGTTCCACGGAAAGCGGGGGGGTCTCTAATAAAATTTGTAAACGATGACATTTTAATATAAGGTCTGATACATAATAAACAATATATCATACAATATTAATTAAATAAACACGGTTCCAAATTCTTGAGCAAATGGTGGTAAATAAGCAAGAATTACTTCGTCCAACAAATGAAAAGAAATTGTTGAACGCCATGACAGTTCTTGTTCTGAAAGAACATCATACTTAGAAAATGAAAGGCTAATATAGATTGTAACAGATAAAGGAAAGGCAAAGTCACTTCCTTATTCTTATTGACTAATGAGTAAATGATGCATTATTCATGTAATAAATAAATAAAACAATGAATTATGTATTGTTTCCCATGTTACAAAGAAATAATTATGAAAACAAATTATAAATAAATTGTTTTTAACATTTTTGTTGTCAGTTCTCGAGAAAATAATAATGAAAATTATGGAACTAGTATACAGTAATAGCGGTATTCAGAGAAAAAAATACGTCCTTTTGATACGCGTTTTTTTGTGAGTGCCTTTGTTAAACGGAAAATGATAAAGTTAATGAACTTTTTTTTAATTCAGTCTGTCTCGCTATGAAGCAGTCAGAACAAACTCTACTGTAAATTTCGACCCTCAAAAAAGAGAGAGAAAAAAACCCATTAAAAAATAGTTTCTCCACAGGAAGAATTCCGGTGGGCACGATGGATTCTCTTCTCTTTTACTGTGATCTGTTTTCAGCACAGTACGTCAAACTCGCCGTTGTAGAATCTCCAAAAAAACAAACAAACGCTTGACTTCATTTTGGTAAGAACCAAAATGCTAAAAACACACTGCAAATAACATATTTACCTAAGAGAAAAAAAAAATTCTTTGGCACCTAAGCATACTATTACCTAATCTCAGGCTAGTCTGGCACAAAGACACGGCGGGTTGAACGCTTTTTAGCCCGAAAGCATTAAAATATTGAAGATGTGCTTGTTCGCTCTCAAGCAACTGATAACTGACGTAAGCTTAGTTTTGCTTTGTTTTTGTCTGGCGCAGGGAAACCCACCTAGGATCTTATTCATTACATTAGCGCACTAGTCTGTGAGTAGAGTTTATTAACCATCTGACCACGATAAGTTGTCAGAGGATATGACCTTCGTCCGCCACAAAGTCAATATCGTTTATATGAACTTTTGTCCTTGTTTTGGTGTCAGGAACCCACCCTCAAAGTTTGGCATTCCATATATATATATATATATATATATATATATATATATATATATATATATATATATATAAGGAATGCCGCCTCAACAACCATAAACTAACCATACGTCAAAACGATCCTTATTCCCCTATAGCTGAACATTTTAATCAACCAGGACACTCATTAGAAAACTGTAAATGTGTATTGATAGATTCTGATTTCAGTTCCACATACACACGCAGAAAAAAAGAAAAATACTGGATTTTAAAATTAAATACATATAAACTAGGGTTAAATAAAGACTTGGGTATTTTAAATCTTTATAAATATTTCAATAGTTAAACAAAAATTTTTTTTAGATGTAGTTAAAAAATTTTTTAAACAACATCTAAAATATTACTACAGTTAGATTTACGTTAGAAATATTCAAACACAGTTGCATTCCATATCACGTGACGTTCGCGTCTCGCGACGGACGCTACTTAATGTAAACAAACTTCTGAAAACAACCTTTTCTGAAGAATGATCGGGGCCGATCTGAAATATCAAATATATATATATATATATATAAAAATATAAATAAATACTTTCACAAAAAAAACATTCAATTTTTTTTAATTTCCAACTTTTCAGTTGTTTTATATATATATATATATATATATATATATATATATATATATATATATATATATATATACAGGTAAGATGATAACGAATAGAGTACAATTCCTACGTTCGTAATATTTAATTTAAAAGAGGGCTCAATACAAAGTAGAACAATATCCTTTATTTTAGGATATTAAATCGAAAACATGTCAAAATCACTACACAATTGCAGTCATGTTTCAATGCGTATACACCGCATCTCATCAGTCGATTGTAAATTACTGGCGAGTGAACGATTTAATCAGATTTAAAAGCAATATACAGCCTCTTTTGCGAAAAAAAAACAAACAAAAAACAAAAGTGGAGGGGTGGTTATAAGGTTTTCAGGCTCTGCTTAGATCAACCAATCAAATAAGACCTACGTTAAATTGATGCTAAGGGAAGAAGCAAAAATTAAGAAACTATTTTCCATGAATGGGTCATGACCCGTAGGTTTGAAATCAATGACAGCAAAAGATGCCGAACAGGAGCGGATAGGGACGGATACATTTGTACATTTAGACGTGGGGTCATTTCTTAAGAAGAAAATTTAAATAGCAATCTAACAAAAAGCTACACAAGTTATATGCGTTGTGAGTTTCCCCACATAATAACCAGTTTTATAGTTGATAAATAAATAGCTTCTTTAAGAAAAAAATAAATAATTTAAATCTATAGATTTACTAGGTAAATTAATATGAAACTGTTGACTAAAGATTCTTTATTTACGGTATTAATAACAATAACTAATCAATGCGAAATGTCAAAATACCAATCCAACACCAATACTTTGGTACAAGATGTTACAAACACTACTAGGAGATTAATACAAAATTATATTAAATCTAAATTAATACCGACAGAAAGATAAGCCATTTATGGTGCAACACAGTTCAAATAAAATGTAAGAAAAAAAATTGTCAAATTCCAAATCTAACTGAATTGTAAGATAAAAGGTAGATTTTGTTTACAATTTACCGTTAACTCGGATCTTTGGTTTAATAAAGCATTCTTATCGAAGAAACCGATAATTTGCAATTTTTCATGAAACACAGAAAATAGGGTTCATATAAGGATCTACATGTCCTTGTCATTTTTTAAATTTTCCATTTCACCTTAGAAGTTTTATTATCGTCTTTCAAACTCCAAAAATGTTTAAATAGTGATGTATTATTTCTATAAGTATAATTACTAAAAGACAATATATAGATACCACCTAGTCTTGAAAGCATTCTTAGTACTACCAATATCGAACATTCAACCGTCGTATTTTTCACTTTGGTGATAGAACAAAGACAGACAAAACTACAATTGTGTAGCGATGTTGACATGTTTTCAATGTAATACAGTGTAACCCGGATATAAGAGACCCGAATATAAGAGAAACCCGGATATAAGATATTCCAAATTAGAGCCTGTGTTAATAAAACAAAATAGACCAAACCCGGATATAAAAAGAAACCCGGATATAAGAGACTTATTCTCCGGTCACGATAACTATCTTATATCCGGGTTACACTGTATACTAAAATAAAGTATATATATATATATATATATATATATATATATATATATATTATGAAATTGTCCGACAATTAATATATTTTATGTTTATATTTAAATTTATATTTCTGTTTAAATTGTATCTATTAAAAATAACCTATAAACAGAATATATATATATATATATATATATATATATATATATACACAGAAATATATATATATATATATATATATATATATATATATATATACACAGAAATATATATATATATATATATATATATATATATATATATATATATATATATGTATTCTGTGTATTAAGACTGCAACTGCTATCTAAGGTAAGTATTAAAAACAAGAGACATTTTGTGTTGATTAAAAAGATCTATTATGCTGATTAACTTTAATGATCGATTATGAAAAAACATGACACATATGTCAATTAATTTTAATGATCGGCTTTTATACCTTTATGATGACTTAAGAAAATCGAAAGTTTGAACCATATGTTTTTTTTTGTTTTTCTTTCGAAATGAACAAAATTTCCTCCTTGTCTGAGAAAGATTATCCTTAATTTTGAAAAGTCCTTCAGTAAAATTACACAAAATGTCTGTTTTTAATATACATACATATATATATATATATATATATATATATATATATATATATATATATATATATATATAGTTTAATTTTTGTCTCGGATTGTTGTTTTGATTGTCACTCATTTGTTTGATAGTCTGGTGTAGTTGAGTTATTTCCGGCTTTGTTACAACGTACTTTTGTGGAGTTGCATTCCAGCAGTCTTGGTTTTTAGGTGGTTAGTTTTTCAATCTTGATATATAAAAAATATAATCGACATGAAACCGTAACTTTTGAAAAACTACTGAATGCAACAATACATACGCATAGCGAAAAGACTTCTTCATGTGCCGTCCTCTCTCAGAACCATCATGAGTCTCTAGGCCATCATGACTCTCCATAACTTCCTGCCCTTTCTAACTCTTAATAAATTTTCTCTTTCTTCTATTTCTCCTAAACCATCCATTGACTCAAACTCACTAAGTATGTAATGCGTTGTTTTTCCTATGTCCCTGTTACCTTCAATCTGCTTTGTGAAGATCAGATTTTCAAAACCTCTTTCCCCATTATGAGTCCTACAAACCTCAATTTTCTATTCCTGATGATATATATATAAGTTTCCTTTTTGTTTCGATTTTCTCTAAAACTTCCTCATTGCTCGGTCTATGGTATCAATAGCATTCTTCAGTAAAATCACATATCTGTTGCTTCAAGTCTCCTCTTGATCTTTGAGGTTATCTTTCAGCACTCACTGCTACACAGGAGGAAAAATATCACGTATAGGTTTAATACTCTTTTCCTTGTTTCAAGCGTGTTACAGTTTTTTGGATACCCTTATGTACTAGTGAGCCAACCAAAATGAGCTGACTCATTTTATAGCCCACCAATAGAAGGTTAACCTATCAGAAGACTTAAAATATTCAATCCGACGTGTATAAAGGCGGCCATTTTGTTTTCTCCGAATATCCACTGCCGATCTCTGATATCGATGACCAGAAGAACTACTGAACTACGCTCTGCTATTTTCTCCGAATATTCACTGCCTACCTCTGATATGGAAGACCTTAAGAATTACTGAAGAGCTGCTACTAGATATTGGTGTTGTTTCATTGAACAAATTACTTACTACGTTGGATTCTACATGCAGATTACGGTGAAAACGTATAACAAAGCGAAGTTTTTTTTCTTCTATTTCTTAATACTCTGCTTAGCTTTTGAAATGCATATGCATCCGAACATGCCTTCGTATCTCAGTGTCACACTTTCAGTCCTCTGAAATAAATCTTACTAAATATTTAAATTTTTGTACTTGTTTGAATTTAATATCTTTGATTTGCAATTTGCACTTTGGGATCGTTCTTTTTCTAACAACCATGTAATTCTGTCTTCCTGTTTTTGATACTTAATCCTTTCTTTTCGCGTTCCTTCACTACTCTCTGCGGGAGTTTTTATAGATTCCTTTCTGTTGTGGTAAACCCTCCTACAGTAGAATGAACTCTTCCTCCTCTCCTAAATACTAACGGCGAGACTTCTTAGGCAGACGTTGGATAGTCAAGACGCAGTGTAACCTGATCGTTTAGACGGACACTTCTATCAGCTTATTACTAACATTCTTGCTTTTTATATATCTGCATTTTCAATACACTTGTTCAACCTACCTTCGTCTTCCGTGTCTTTCTTTGTCTGGCCTCTAAACAGGCCACAACAATTTCACAGTTAAGGAGCATTTAAGGAGCTGCATTCCTGATCAAACCGAATTCATAAATAATTACATCGGTCACACTACTACATGCTATCCAGATGCATTACGTTACACCTATCCGACCACAGATCCATTAGAAACCATGCAAACTTACCCGACTCCATCCGAGACATACTTGTAGAAAACACAAACATAATAACCTCATCCACATGTGATAAAAGATTAAAAATAATGGAATCCCTAATAATTAAAAAAGAAAAAGCCAACACTTAATAATATTAACTACGAACAAAGCCACAATGTGCTAACAGTGTTCGGAAAATATAACATATCTATAACTCGAGAAACATACACTAAACCCATACGCCCAATTAAAAATCAAAAATAAAATTATCTTTGATAATGGCCAAATGTATAGGCGAAATTACAGAACATTTAGACATTTTCTACACACTGTGTGTCCAGAAAAGAAAATACGAGGGTCATTCAATAAATAAGGTGAATTTTTAGGTATAAGGACTTCAAATACAGATAGAAGCTTACTCTTTTTTATTTTGTTTTGTTTTACTTCTTTTTTCACATGGATTTAATTTCTTTTGCAGATTAAAAAAAACAAACTTTGAGTTTTGGCGATTAACAAAGATGGCCGACCAAGAAGCATGCTCCAGGATTGAACAGCGGTCAGTTATCATGTTTTTGGTTGCTGAAGGGTGCAAACCAGTTGAAATTCATAGGAGAATGTCAACTTTGTATGGTGCCACATGTTTCCGCCAAAGAAATGTCTACAAGTGGGCTAAATTGTTTAAAGAAGGACGGAGCAGTGTTGAGGATGAAGACAGGCCTGGGAGGTCTCCTGAGGTGATCGAATCAGTCAATGACCTCATTCAGTCTGACAGAAGGGTGACAGTGGATGACATTGCAAGGACTTTGAAAGACATAAAGAACAAACGCAGGGGTCATCAGTCAGAAGGAGTCATCTTGCATCATGACAACGCAAGGCCTCACACAGCAGCCCAAACGGTGCAGACCATCAACGAGCTGGGCTGGGAACTGCTCCCTCATCCCACTTACAGCCCAGACCTTGCCCCTTCAGACTTTCACCTGTTTGGTCCCTCGAGAGCGTTCACGAGAGGCACGAAGTTTAAAAGTGACGATGAAGTCAAAAGTGTTGTGAGCGACTGGCCGAGACATCAGTCCAAAGATTTTTACGCTGAGGGAATACGGAAGCTTGTGCAAAGATGGGAAAAGTGTGTGACAGTGCTGGGAGACTACGTTGAAAAAAAGAAAAGAAAGTAAGCTTCTATCTCTATTAGAAGTCCTTATACCGAAAAATTCACCTTATTTATTGAATGAGCCTCGGACGTGTTCGAACACAAGAAAAATTAAATAAAAGGCTTAATCACAGTACTTATCTATCGTCTTTAATGAAACATATATAAAAGAAGGATTACTACCTAAATACCCAATATATATATATATATATATATATATATATGATTTTCTTGAAACTTTTCTGCATTTCTGATATTTTATTAAGCGTAAATTTGGTTTTAATTTGGCAGCATAAACTCAACAATCGCTCTGACTCTGATCTCATAAAACTGACTCCAGTAATGTAAGCAATCCCTCTTAGGTGAACATTTTGTTTTTGAAAACTGAACTGCAAATAATTATCGTGTAGCGCCATTTAGACAGAACGTCTTCGGGAAAAATGGCAGCCTGATCTGATTTAGCCTTCTGGTAGAAATAGCTTCCACCCATATAATCATTAAGTAGAAACAAACTTTGTGTGTGAAATTCACGAGAAATTTAATTTTGGAATCCTCGTCTTCTTACGCGGAATATAATTCAAGATTTGTAATTGATAATTAATTCAACATTTTTCACTTAAAGTTAATTTAATATTCCTTACGATAAAATATTTTATTCATAAAAAAAATAAACTGATAAACTTTAATTTTTGGAATGATCTGTAATTCTGTTTCTGGCAAGAACGTGTTTATTTTTCCATGATAAAGTTTATTTTTATGAGTAATAATTGTTTTCTTTGTTGTATTTAAAAAGTATGTAAAAGTTTAGTTTAGATTACCAATAAAAAAACATACAAGAGAAGCAAATATATTCTTATAATAGGCAATTAATGAAAACCACTATATTAAGAACTAGGTTAAAAGCTATCTGATGCGAAGGGTTCTTGATTGGGCCTTCACCACAATAGGTAGAGAGTAGATGCGATAGGCTACAATAAACTACAGAAGAACTCAAAATTGATCGCTGCATTTAAGGATTGCATTAATATTTAAGCTTACCTTTTAAAGGTTCAACGATAATTCTCCTGCCGCCACTTAATTTAAAGATAATTTGATGTACGTAGGTCCTTACTTTCCGTACAAACAATCATTTTTATATCATGGGTGACTTTCGCTGGATTTCGCAATTAATTTCGATTATTCCCAAATTTATTTCCCAGTTATAAAAATTGTTATCGTACAACGAAATTCGTTACAAAAAATCGCCGAAAACAGTCACATGAGATGTTTTGAATTTTCAACCGCAATTCGTAGAGCGCATGGTAACATTTTACAATGCAACATTAAAGAAAAAAAGAGGATCTAGACAAGGCAAAATGATGCGTAAGCAAAATAAATAATTCATTAATCCTATTGTTTATAGTTTTTCTTCTTAAAGGTGTTGCAATTAACCCCTGAAGAAAGTTAATTTAAATAATGTTTTTACAGTCCCTTGGGAAGATAATTTGAAACAGACAGAGCAAAGAAGACCTGATAGACAAATGTGAAGATAGTGCATGGAAGATTGAATTCTACTATCTAGCTGTGGGATGCCGTGGTTTTCTCGGAAAAGATGTTGCCGATGTGCCCAGAAAACGATCTGGCTACAATAACGAAGAGATAAAAATCGCGGGTAGCAGATCTTCAGGAGACAGCGGAAAGGGCCTCGCTCTTCATCTGCTAAAAGCGTGATGATGACAGTTGAAGAACAATTGATGGCGGGAAAGACCAGATCCAAAAGAAGCCTTCACAATAGAGGGGCCCCACCATAGCAGAATGCATTAATGGAAAAGGGGCTGTTAAGGTTCCTTCTGACGACTGATTTTGGATTGGATCCAGAAATGGAGCTGCTAACTAGTTTGCAAGACCGTGTTTATTTTTCCATGATAAAGTTTATTTTTTATGAGTAACAGTTGTTTTCTTTGTTGTATTTAAAAGAAGTTTAGTTTAGCTTACCAATAAAAAAAAACATACAAGAGAAGCAAATATAATATTAATTTCGATTATTCCCAAATTATAAAAATTGTTAATGTACAAAGAAATTTGTTACAAAAAATCGCCTAAAAAAGTCACAGTAATGAAAATTTGGGAATCTAAAATTTGAGAATTGCGGGTCCGGATCTGGCCTGGAACGTTTTTAATTTACTCATGGAGTTGACCTCATTCTACAATGGTATGATATGTTGAGCTGCGGCCTTTTGGAGTAAAGTTAAAAAGTGTGACACAGTGGCACACTGACATTCGCATTTATTATATAGATGTTTAACTTTAATCTTTCTCTTAAAACGTTTACGGGGGGGTCTTGTGGAGGCAATCAACCTATTTCCCAACCTGTAGACCCTTAGCCACAGTCGCAAGCTAATCGCTACTCTATTCTTTCGTTCCACCTATTCAGATCTTTACGGCTAGGATACAACATGCCACGTATTCACAGTTGAATCAGCCTCATTTCCTCCGTATTCCAAAATGTCAACTGGAAGTTTTTTCATTCAGGCAGCTTTTCCTGAAGAACCGCTACACTAGGAAACAGATCTCCGCGTGGATGATTTTCGGACAATCTTAACCACTTCTCCGTTATCTCCTCGCTTTGTCACCACATTCTCTTACGTTTACGGGCTTACAGCCACATCACGTTAAGCAAATTCGGGCCTGGTCAGTACCTAGATGGGTAACCGCTTGGGAATACCAGGGGCTGTAAGCATGGATGTGTGTGTATGGGGGGTATAATTTATAATGGCTCTGAACTGTTAATCGGAGAGCCGAGTTCCTATTGCTGTTGGGTTCGTTATATTCTCTTACACACTAATACCCTTGGGAATGGTAGAATCCACCTTTTCTCCCTCCAGGTATGGGTTAATTAATAAAACTTAAAAAAAAATCCTTTCACCAAAAAGCAAAACAGCAACGACACTTGTACGCAGGGAGGTTACAGAGAGTTAAGGTGAGAGAAAAGATTGTGGATGGGGTGGGGGAGGAGTTTCGAGGAAAGAATAAAAGATTTCAAAGGGTTTCAAAAGGGTTTCAAGAAGATAGTAGATGGCGACTGACGTTGCATTTACATTTTTGAAAATTGTAGTTATCAGGGAAGCAAGAAAACGGAAGGGAGTTCCACAGGTGGGAAGTGCATGAAAAGAATTTTGGAGTGGAAGTGGCGGTTACATTTAACTAATTCAACAATAAAAGGGTGGGATCTAGATGCCAATCTAGTAGCACGCTCGGACACGCGTAGTCCGAGCACCAGAGTAAAAAGCTCGTCAGAGCAGTAGTCATGAAAATATTTATAAAAAAGACAGTGGAAAGCCACGTCACATCGGGGACAATGTCGAAATGCTCGGTCAGGATCGATTCGTTTACAGACCCTTCTTTGGATTTTGCCAAGGCCTGCGGGATGAGTAGCAGGAACACCTGACAAGATATGGCAACAGTGTTAAATGCACGGACGAACGATAGATTTGTAAATGTGCAAGATGGACTCTGACGAGACAAACTTTCTGGCACGCTAGTCTTCTAGTGACCCAACTTGAAAATAGATGCAGATATTGATACATGAAAAAATGAAAAAAAAAAGCTATTTTTTTCATTTTTCGTTTCAACTTTTGGAAGTAAAATCTGATGATCCGCGGTCCTTTAAAAGGGCTGTGGTGAAATAATTTATTATATGGAACCTTAAAATGGTCTGTTTTTATTTAATATATATATATATATATATATATATATATATATATATATATATATATATATTAAATAAAAACTTAAGCAGACACAGTGCTAATATACTACCTAAGTAGTGTATTAGCGCTGTGTCTGCATACTCGCAAGTATATATATATATATATATATATATATATATATATATATATATATATATATATATATATATGTATATATATATGTATATATATATATATGTATATATATATATATATATATATATATATATATATATATATATATATATATATATATATATATATATATATATATAAGCTGTGATAGGTATTAAGATAAAATTAAAACAATGAAGGGCGAGAAGAGAAAAATTAAGATAAAATTCGGAAATAGGATAGAATAGAAAAATGATAAAAAACAACCCTCCCCCCCAAAAAACAACAACAACAAATACAGTCAATAAAGAACTAGTTAATTACAAGAAAATTACAATAATTAAAAGTCTTCCTTTCAACGGTACCAAGGACTGGCGAAAGTCAACTGGCGGGTGTTTTCAAAGAATATCAGGCCAAGGAAAGTTTGGTGACGGCAACACTGGGAAACAGGCTGATATTAACTGAGTCCGAATAGTGATGGAAATAGCTAAATTCGCACCTTGTCTAGCTAGAACAATTACGCCTGAGTAGTGAGTAGTGATTAGGGATTTCAGGCATTACTGTAAATCAGTTGGCAAATGTTTTCCGTGAACTGCAAAATCGTATTACCCTTTGTATTGCTAATGATGGAGGACATGTGGAAACTTAAATAAAATTTCAATAAAAACTTAAAAATATAGATTTCTTTCTTTCTAATACTTTTTACAAATTATTTCCATCGCAAATACAAATAAAGTTATAATTTTTTTAAAGTGCACACGAACTTTATGGACACCCTGTATTAATCTGGCACCAACTTTGGCTTCTCTAAGAATAATTTAAGACAAGCACAGCCTGATTTTTATCAAGATCGAATGAGGAGTAAAGAGTTACGAAAAAGGCTCCTTGATCTGCTTAAAGACACTTTTAGATTTCTTTGACACTGTGCCAAAACAACGTGGAATATCAAAGAATGGATACTATTCTGGCACCATCTTTGGCTTTTTTTAGAAGAATTCAAGACAAGCACTGCAGATTTTTATCATCAAAACCGAATGAAAAGTAAAGGATTACGAAAAACAAAAACCTGATTTTAAAAACACTTTTAGATTTCTTTAACACTGTGTGAAAACAACGTGGAATATCAAAGAATAGTTTTTGTTAGCATCATTTTTTTCTTCTCTTAGAAGAAAGAAAGACAAACGCAGCAGATTTTTATCAACGAGCAAGAATGAAAAGCAAAGTTATACGCAAAACCCGCCCTGATTTGATCAACAGAAATGTTCCTTTATTCAGAATAGAATTGGCAGTAAACAAAATTCAGAATATCAAATCTCGCATCAGAAATCTGCATTCACGCATTTAACACTTGTCAATTTTCATTTATACAGATTAAGTTGGATACTGTTTTATTGGCAAACTTTTAAAAAGAATGAAACTTTGAAGTCAACTTTATCTTTGGTTGCTCAGAAAGTAACATCACAATTTTAGAGAAGCTATAAAAAACACACTCTAATGTAACAAACGCTAAACCTATTTGTCAAGAATGTAATCGCCATTACTTGGAACTAGCAGTGATACTTGGCGTTGCTCGGGACAATTCCATTTTCTTTGGTTCGTCAGACTTCACAGTCGTAACATTTTTTTTTGAGAGATTGACGAAATTTTCAGAATTGAAGATGTTCGAACTTTCTGGTAGACATCCATTTCGTATATTCAAAGTATTCTATTAGAAAGTAAATATTGATTACATCCCTTTTCACTCTCCTTTTATCCCAAAGATCGGTAACATTTTAAAAGCAGAACATGGCTTTATTTAAATAGAGTTGTTTTAAATTTAACGACAGCTGTGTAATAACCCCACACCCTAGACTTACGACCAGACATAAATTCTCATTAAAAATAGAATCAAGCCAGTAGTACTGTTGCATACTCCCCTGGTCGGGGTGGCCTTATCTCGGCCGACGATCGCTAATCGTTTTGGTGCAGCAATGAACGACTTCAAACACAGAGAATTTTAACGTAACTACTTTTATTACTTATGTCGATATATCCATTCTCTAACTATCCGTTTGTGGTCGCCTCCTCACTGGGGAGCTGTTTCGGACACGAAAGAGAATATGTCTACTTCGCTTGACGGGTAAGAACCAACTCTCCGAAAGCATTCTCCTATCTGTCTTTCCCATGCTAGCTCAGCCAATCAAAATCGACTTCCTTATTATGGCTTACATCTGACTCCGAAGGTCAACCTCCGGAAGTTGAAGCCGAATTACACTTCACCAAAAAATAACAGTCTGTTAAGCTATTATTTAACACTAACACCAAAATGCAGTGTGCATCAGGAATACCTCCTACATAATGGTAAGACAACAGCGGCAATTGTGTCTTCATCTAGCTAATGTCTTACCATTATGTGGGAGGTATTTCTTGGGGGTATTTCTGGGGGATATTTTGATAAAATTTACTTGTTATTTTATTTGCCTTATTTCATATCGCACATTTTTCGTTCAAATATATAGCATAATTTGATAAAAACTCTCGTTTTCCAAGTACAAAGAAGTATATACATATTATAATCATTTTTAAAACAATAAAAAATATTCCTGAAAATTACAAAACAATTCAATAAGATTATTAATTAAGCCAACAAACAAACGGAAAAATTAAAAAATGCTAAAAATAGAAACAGAAGTGGTCAAGGAGACGAACCAGAAAACTGTTATGGTCTGTATTCTTCAAATTGCGGGCTCATCGAAAAACGAAATCAAATCTGCGGTCTATACAACAGTAAAATAATATTCAAAAGCAGCTCAAGCTTACAGAGGAATCTCTGCCATGACAAACCCAAGACAGAGGAGAACATGACCAAGACCAGTACCCAATTCCTTGCAGCTGTGGCAGATAATATAAAGGTGAACCTAGCTCCCCCACCTAAAATTAAGGCTGAAGGAAGATAGAAAATCTGTAATTAGGGTTAAGACTCTGAAATCAGGAGTGGTTGATCCTGCAAATGAACACTGAGGTGTCAGACGCCTGAAAGAATCCTAGTTAGGCTAAGGGAACCTCCTTAGTAGACCTAGAATAGAAATAAATAAGATATGGGAGATGTTAATAAAGGAAAGATGTGACAGCAAGGCTTCAACTGCAGCAGCAGAAATGACTATCAATTGTAAAAAAACAGAAGGGAAGAAAAAAAAAGGCCAAGACGCGTGCTATGAATTAGAGATATCAAAGTCAAGCGCAAAGGTAAGTTTAAATATATGAGAAGTGATACCGAAATCCGAAAACGTATTGGAACAGAGAAAGATGTTTTCCAGAAACTATGCAAAGTATTAAGCAACAGAAAAAACATTGTGAGAAACATAGAAGGAATTGTTAAACTGCTATGTGAAATAAAATTTCCTATCTGGCAGTAAATACTGGAAATATTCCCGTCAAGTGAATAGGTGACTTGAAGCAATGGATATGGAGTTCTTCAGAAGGATGCTGAGAATACTATAGACTAATACTATGTGAACAACAAGGAGGTTTTTATGGAAAAAAAACCCCAAAAGCACGCTGGGAATTAGAATGAGAAAGAGGTAGTCGAAATTTTGGAGACACATTATGGTGAAAGAAGGCTTGGAGAATTAGATACATAACCACGAAGGCAAGAGAAGCAGAAATAAACCTCGCATTATATACTTAAGGAATTTGTGTAAATGGATGGCAATTTGGACTTAATAGTAATAGTACAAACATTGTTTCGTGCTCCCAAAATGAAAGAAATTATGGGGAGCTACGATCGCAGTGACACGGCCCAAAAGAAAAATATTTCCCAATTGACACTGTAAAAAGATAACTTTTTCAGTTGAATTTAACATAATGCTATTTCCCATGGGTAAATTATTCACGTGATAATTCATAATTAAGCATGTAAATAGATGGCACAACTCCATAAACAAACATTTGGGTGCCTTTGCTTTAAAAATAAATCGAAAAGAGAAACGCATTTAACGCGCTCATAAATATTTCAACCGGAAATATCTTTCTCTTCTAAATTACCGACAACGGAATAAAAAATGGCAGCTTACATTTTGTTTTAACGAAAAATTAATTCCCCCGGGCCATGAATAAATTTCCCTATTTTTGCTAAGAGAGTCTGACGATAGAACTGGTTTAACGGCATCACCAGGGGTCGTGTGTGTATGCGAATCCTGTTCAACAACATGTACAAGAGAGTCTTATACTTTTTATTTACAATAATTTTCCCCCTGTACAAGATTCAAGTGCCACTCGAGGTTGTGTATACAGAGTAAGAGGATAAGAGGCAGAGTTTATGCGGATATGTGATAAAGATGACGATTAACCCTAGACTTGAATAGTTTAAGATTTTAATGATCGGAGAAGAGTAAGATTAAGAAGATGAGCCCGAAATGCCTTTTGCAGGTCGGGAACACTAGAATCAGGCAGACGCAGAAGTTTAAATATCTGGGAAGTTTCTTGACAGAGGACGGTAAAAGCGACATTGAAATCCGTAGACGTATTGGGATGGCCAAGGACGCATTCCAGAAGCTGGGTAGAGTATTGCGAGACAGGAGGATTTCTTTGGTGTTATGGGTCCTTACCTATAACTACAGAATGAACTCTTCCTAACACTATGTATACTACGCCTCTGAAGAGAGAGAGAGATGAATCGAGTCGAGCCGATAGTAGTTCACTCCAAACCAGACTGACAGTCATACTAACACCTTCCACATCTTGTATTATTATTCCGTGTAATATATCTTCGTTATTTCTACTCTTGTGTTCGTGTTGTTTTTCCTTGGTCCTAACCTGGACCATAACATTTGGTAACAAATAAAAGAATACTGTGCTGTTACGTGACATCTGTTCTTCTTTACGGCAGCGGATGTTGGACGATTTCCTCAAAGAAGAAACTCGAGGCGACAGAAATGTGGTTCTACTGAAGAATGCTAAGGATATCATGGACTGAGCGTTTGAGCAACGATGAGGTCTTAGTCAGGTTGCAGACAAGGAGGAGGCTTATACTTAACATCAGGAAAAGGCAACTGGGGTTTCTGGGCCACATAATGAGGGGGGAGGGGCTGGAGAATCTGATACTCACTGGTCGAATAGAGGGAAAGAGAAACAGAGGAAAACTGCACATGACATACTTGGCGGGCTTAAGCATGTAGATGACAGAACATGGTCTGAGGGTGGAAGCAGAGGGAAAGAACTTGCAAGGGATAAAGTGAGGTGGAGAGTCATGATCGCCTACGCCCGGAAACGACATGGCACATAAAAAGAAAAGATGTCCTGGTTATCAAGCGAACCTCGTCGATGCTTAGACGAATCATGATTTCCAGTCCCAACTGGTGTCCGAAACCATTCGCCTATCTATTTCTCCCACGCTAACTCAGCCAATCAAAATCGACTTCCTTATTATGGCTTACATCTGACTCCGAAGGTCAACCTCCCGAAGTTGAAGCCGAGTTACACTTCACCAAAAAATAATAGTCTGTTAAGCTATTATTTAACACTACCACCGAAATACTGTGTGCTTCAGAAATACCTACTATATAATGGTAAGACAATAGCGGCAATTGTATCTTCATCTAGCTAATGTCTTAACATTATGTGGGAGGTATTTCTTAGGGGTATTTCTGGGGGATATTTCGGCCGCACCTTTTACATGCGTTTTTTTTTCAAAAATGAAAGCAAAAAAAAAACAAAAAAAAACAAGAACGCTACCCGTGGTTTAAAAGAATCACCATAAATCAAGCAATAATTTTGATGTAAAAGAACTTTTCAGCACTTATTCTTTATTGAATAAATAAAGCAAAAAGAAACTAAAAATTTGCTTGTACTCTATTTACAGTGTGCAGACCGAAATAACGGATAGAATATCGAGCGGATATTCGAATATCATTTTTAACGTTTACTGTTCAGTACACTATTGTACTGTAGAAAGATTTGGGAATACATGAGAAATGTAACAAATGATGCGAAAGTGGCATTAAATCTGTCTTGAGTTTATTGACACAAATCCAATACATATGCAGAACGTCTGAAATCGCTCTCAAATACGACCTTTTCTTTTTAAATTTATAGGATGAAGAATCATTATTTATATTTGTGATAATGTCTTCATCTTTGTCATTGTTATCGCAATGGTTCGACTGTTTCACCCTGCAGCATTTGTGTCTGTGTCACATGTCTGTCGATTCGGGTAAACTTCATTGAATTTTGAACTGAACCCTTTACACGAGAATAAATTGTTTTCGTTCTGCTATCTATGCTTAGGGTCATCGTTTTTTTTAAAAATCTTATCACCCCCATGCAAGATAGTAAAGCCACTAAGATGAATGGCTTACTGAGCATAAAAGAATAAGAAAACGCGAAATATTATTAAAGGGCGCGAAAAATAAAAGAAGAGGAATCAAGAAGACAGTAGATAACGATCGACATTACATTTAATCAAAGTTGGACGGAAAGCATGAAGCCGGGAGAGAGTTTCACAAGCGAGAAGTGCGAGAAAACAGAACTTACAGTACACATCTAGCCAATTAAATTGTGAATTAGTGAAACCTCCCTGCCAATCTACTAATGCGTTTAAATTCATAAAGTCTATGTACAGGGTGACCCCAAAAAACAGGAAACTTTTTAACAATCCAATAAAACCAAGAGTGATGGAAGAAAAATATTTAATTCATAGTAATTGAAACATTGAAACATGCCATTTAAGAAACAATCATGGAATTTTCATTTTTTTTTAAAATTACGTCCTGTAGATGGCGTCCTCCTGTACGAATGCATTCTTGAAATCTGCTGTTGAGATTCCTCATTGACTGCTGCAACATCTCAGCTGGGATACTGTGAATTTCATTCTCGTTACTAAAATGGCGAAATGTTTACTTGCTGAAGGTCACTGTCTCGCAGTGTTGTCACTTACTCATGTCTGGCAATACGCACTTCAAAATTCCCGTTTTTTTTGGGTCACCCTATACCATAGGGGAGAGTTCATCTGAATAGTTAGCCTGAAAATATTTATAGACAAAAACACAAGGAATCTACATTAGGGCGGTTGGAAAGCGACTGATGCCGAGATGCCAGGTCAGGACCAATAATATTGCTGAGTCTTCTTTGGATTTGATCAAGAATCTCTAAATATACAGCACGAGCACTGGACATTATGTAACAGTAATATTTAAAGCATGAACGAAAAGTAGATTTATAAATATGTAAGATAGATTCTGAAGATAAAAAATCGTCTATGACGATACAGCATCAGACCTAACAATGGATTCATTATAATCTTTCTACTTCATATCAGCCGAGAATGTAAGCCCGAGAAGACGCAGCGAGTCACTTCCCTGGAGGCTGGCTGATGGAAAGCAGAAAGATGTCTTTCTGGGGAGATTATTGACTTGCAAAGAAGATTAATGGTTGAAATTAAGAAATAGTAGTATCTATTGGCTTAAAAAGGTGATTAACGGTTTGAATTAGAGATTAAATGAAATGAAATCCATACTTATTTATAAGTATGGATTTCAGTTCATGTCAGCCGAGAATGTAAGCCCGAGAAGAGGCAACTCGTCACTTTCCTGGATGTTAGCATCAGCCACGCTATATTGAGGCAGAAAGGCGTCTTTCTGTTTATTGATAGAGAGAAGCTTCTCATCTTGTTCTTATTTGGCACTGCTTAGTTACTTTTCGCTTCTAGTAGGCATAGAGGTAAGTGGAAGCCATTAATAAATAAAGTAAGAGAATGGAGCAAAGCGTAAGCAATAGCACGTAAGGAAAATATACCGTCGGCGAATGCAGTCAAGTGTGGCAGGAATATCATCAGCGGCGGGCAGAAAAGATGATTGTCTACGTCCTGAAAGGACATGGTACATAAAAAGAAAAGAAAAGATCGGGGAAGCATTCTATTGGGTGTCGGTTCTACAAATTAGCGGATCGTGGGTAGAATCTGTTCAATTGGAATTTACATCTCACCAATGGAATACGAAGGGAATGAGGGTGGTTCGCTACAATGTGCATGGCATGGTGGGTCTTTGCCGTGAAGGTTAGAACTGGTAGAACGAAGGAGCGTAGTTTGTCTGAACACTACGCATGGAAAATAGATAGGGTACGCGTATGATGTCCTGGTTATCAAGCGAAGCTCGTCGATGTTTAGACGAATCATGATTTCCAGTCCCAACTGGTGTCCAAAAACATTCCCCTATCTATTTCCCCTCCACTAGCTAGGCCAATCAAAATAGACTTCCTTATTATGGCTCACATCTGACCCCGAATGTCGACCTCCGGAAGTTGAACCAAATAATAATAGTCTGTTAAGCTATTATTTAACACTACCACCGAAATACTGTGTACGGCAGAAATACCCCCTACATAATGGTAAGACAATAGCGGCAGTTGTATCTTCATCTAGCTAATGTTTTACCATTATGTGGGATGTATTTCTGGGGGTATTTCTGGGGGTATTTCTGGGGGTATTTCTGGTTGATATTTAAGGCTCCTGGTTCTAGGTTCAAGATTTTCGCCGTCGCATGGATTAAAGCGTTGGTTTATGATTTCGTTTGGTTTCGTTTGTTTTCTTTTACGGCATATCAACATCTCAATGGGTTATTTAATGCCGACAAGATTTTTATTGCTGGTAATATTTTTTTTTTTCAAAATCGTATTGCTTGTAATAATTTTTCTTCAAAAATTTATTGCTGATAATAATTTAAAAAAAAGTATTTTTGGTATTAAAACCAATTTTTACACTTTCATAGTGTTTTAAGCTCAGTTTGGGGGTTAACTATTTGCCCACAGTTGGGACCCTAACATGTGCTACCATCCCGGGTCAGGGTGGACCTAGGAACACCATCAATTAAGAAGTGGTTCCACGCTCCTCAAAACTTCCTCCTCAGTGACCTTGTTGTTGGACGTAGTTTATCGTCTTACCCAGAACGCGGACGTAGTTTATCGTCTTACCCAGTACGCGGATGTAGTTTATCGTCTTAAACAAGGACGCGGATGTAGTTTACCGTCTTACCAAGGACGCGAATATAGTTTATTGTCTTACCCAGGACTCGGATGTAGTTTATCATCTTACCCAGGACTCGGATGTAGTTTATCGTCATACCCAGGACGCGGATGTAGTTTATCGTCATACGCGGGACGTGGATGCAGTTTATCGTCTTATCCAGGACTCGGACGTAGTTTATCGTCTTACCCAGGACGCGTATGTAGTCTATCGTCATACCAAGGACGGTTATGATTTGGTGGCAATACTACTTCAGAGTTTAATCATTAGGCCAGCCAGTGCAGATTTGCCAGTACTAAGCATACACAGAGAAGATATTAACTTTATTTCGGAATTATTAAGTTAATGTGTGTCTGTATGTATGTTTTAAATTGATGAACATTATAAGGATAGTTTGTATGCTATATAATGATGGAGTGCTAAAAATTTATTAACCAGGCTAAAAAAAAAAATCACAAAAATCACAAAAGCAAATTTGATAAAATAAGTGATACATTTTGTTTGCATTATGAATATATTTTTATATAATTTATCTTAATTTTTAGTTTTAATACTTCATTAATATTTTTTGGGAGGGGGTATCCATTAGAAATTTCTGAACTTGGTTAGACTAAACTTATGTATCTTCACCAGCATTTAATATAAAAATGAATTTAATATATATATATATATATATATATATATATATATATATATATATTTTAAAAATAAATTTATTAACAAGGCTTTACAAATCGATACATTTGATGGAACTTATTCTGAATTTTTTATGGTTATTAAGGACCAAATTTAAATTAGACATGAACAACGGAAGGAGATGAAATAAAGGTTTCAGTGCGAAATTCTCTGACGATTACCCGAATCGATCGAAATATTATAATAAATAGAAAGGTGAATCCGAATGTGAATAATGTTAAGCTTGCGCGGCCTTATACGAAACTTGGGACAACTTAGTTGTTATAGAAAATATTACATACTGAGAATTCCGAAGAGTAAAGTGGTTAAACATTAAATCGTTCATTTTTGGCAAGTATTTGCTTTTGTGATGTCAACAAACACTCGTTGCCACTTTTGTGATGCCAACGAATACTCGTTGTCACTTTCGTAATGCTCGTTGTAGTAGAGACTTTGTAATCGCAGATACAACTAGAGTAATGCCGTTGAACAATACTGGTGTCAGACGCCTTCGAATATCACTCGCACTAATAGCACTTGCTCGATAATACTCGCTCGAATAGTAATCCGTGTAGTGATCCGAATAGAGAAATAGTATACTGAATAGAGTAGAGAATAGCGGTCCTTATAGTAATAGAGGATAGAGTAGAAATAGAGATTCGAATAGTAATAGAGGATAGAGTAGAAATGGCGATCCGAATAGTAATAGAAGATAGAATAGAAATGGAGATCGTTTAGACGCCACACAACCTCCTACTTATGCATTTCCTCTATGGTCACGTAATCCTCTTCATTCAATAATGGGATCGCCTATGTTTGCTCACTGGCGGTCTATCTTCACACTCAAGTGTCGGCAATGACACTTTATTCCTATATAATATTTGTCAATTTAACTTTGCTAAATAGTAAAGCATGTGCCCTTATTGTTACCAATAGTTATTATTCGATCCCACCTTATTATGCAAATACTGATTTACATGGGTGATAGCTCCTATTACTTAAAGGAATGCTGCAACACAATCTTCCCACTCTAACCTGTTTCTAGATAAAGCTGTATTGTAAGTCTAAGTGCCGGTTATATTAGCTATTAAAGGATATTGAATATTGGCTATAGTGTGATGCATATCAAGCTTGTCTTCCTAAATAAGTTACGACTAACTAGTGAGTTCGATCCTCACTGGGTGTCCCACACTTTCGGCCTTGTGCCACATGTAAGCTACGTTTAGAAAATCATCATAGTAGCTGAATTTGTCACATTTTTTTCACTAGAGTTAACGGCCGGTGTTCAAGCCCTGGTTGAAGTCCTTTCACCGCCACGACCCAAAATTGAAAGATGGTATATCTCCTTCATGTGTCTCCTGTACCAGGTTTAAGTAAAAGTTTGTACCTATCAGTGTTTGTTCTGTCGGTGAATAGTCATTGACAAAGCTTACCTTAACAAAGACGAGGCGCTCAGGGTGAGTTTGAACCCACTTGCGGATTTATAGAGAGATCTGTGTGTGTATCCCGTGGGGATACAGTTGTATAAAAAAAATAAGAACTATGAACAGGGGAAGAAGTTAGAAATAAATGAAAATAACAAAAGTAGAAGGAGAAAAAGAAGGAAAGAAGGAATGAAAGAAGAAGGAAGGAGAGAAAGAAGGAAGGAGAGAAAGAAGGAAGGAGAGAAAGAAGGAATGAAAAAATAAGGAAAGATAGAAGGAAAGAAAGAAAGAACTGAAAAAAGAAAGAAAGAATGAAAGAAAGAAGGAAGGAGAGAAAGAAAGAAGGAAAGAAGGAACGAAAGAAAGAAAGAAGGAATGAAAGAAAGAAAGAAAGAAGGAATGAAAGAAAGAAAGAAAGATAGAGAGAAAAAGAAAGAGAGAGTGAAAGAGAAAGTACGAGAGAGAAAAAAGAGAGAGAGAACAAAAGAGAGAAAGAAAGAGAGAGGGGAAAAGAAAGGGAGAACCACGGAAAGAAAGACAGACAGAGAAAGAGAGAGGGAGAGAGAGAGAGAGAAAGAGAAAGAGACAGAGAGAGAAAGAAAGAGAGATAGATAGAGAGAAAGAAAGAATGAAAGAGAGGGAGAGAGACAAAGAGAGAGAGAGAAAGAGAAAGAGAGAGAGAGAAAGTATGAGAGAAAGGAGAGAGAGAGAGAGAGAGAGAGAGAGAGAGAGAGAGAGAGAGAGAGAGAGAGAGAGAGCCCAACGCTTCTATTTTAATTTACCCGCATCGCCTCTCAGAAAAAGAGAAGCCTTTCAGGAACCCTAAATAAAACGGATGCCATTTTTACTACGAGAGAGCTAATATTAAAAATGTCGTCTGCATCGACAGTATCTTCATTAGACGTTCTTTTTCTTTCATTTATTATTATTATTATTTTTAAAAAGTGTTATTGAACGCAATTAATTTATTTACGTTCATTGTTTTCATTATTGTGTCTGATTTAATTATTTTATTTTAACAAGAACATTTCCTCTTCTTTTCCTCTTCTCCATTGTATAAATAGAAAAAATAATAAAAAATTGTCTATATGTATCTTGTGCACTGGAGCAGTTAATCCACGCAGACTTTCAGTAACGTTTGTGTACAGCCATTCCTACCAGAGCAAAAAAAAAGGAGCATCTAGATACCTTCTTACTAAGACCTCAGCCATTTTTTTAGTCTATTACAGGATCCCGACCTTCCCACAATCTGTCAAACACGGGAAGTAACGATCTTTACTCTGCCACGCTAGCCCATGACATGTTGGCAGGAGGTTGAATTTCGAGTTATTCTTCCTGAGTGCAAGCCCACCCAGTAAACCTTATCTGTTTTGCTTTTTAACCCGTAACTGTTTTATACATTTAGCAAGCAAGTGATCTCATTAGATGTTTGTAATATGGATTTATATATCTTGGGATTTAGTTCTATTCTTTAGAATAATATTTAAATCTTCGAATTGTGTTTAATTTTAAAATTTAATTACAGATAGCACAAACTAGTAGCTGGTCGCTCAAATGGTAAAAAGTTACTGAGTGTAGATGGTATGCAAGTTACAGTGTCGGCTGGTACTTATTTTATTTCGAATTGTGTTTTTTTTTCTGATGGTTGCAAAGGGTGGTCTTAATAGTGGTAATGACGTTCAATTAATACAATGAAAGAAATACGTCTAAAAAAAGAAAAGAAAAAACAAAAAAACAATCATGTCTTCCTCCTGCCGACTGTTTAAACAAGGGGTTGCAAACACAGGGCCTTCGGATCTGTTTTAATACATCTCCAAGGAAAGGAAGAAAACTCGATCCTTCACCGCCACGACGTATTCTTCATCAATCATCTGACGAGAGTATAAATCTACTTTCCGATAATAGAGTGGAACCTCGGTTTACGAATTTAATTTGTTCCTGAAGGCCGTTCGTAACCCAAAATGTTCGTAAACCGAAACTATTTTTCCAGTAGGGATCAATGTAGAGAAAAAAAAAGTCACAGTACAATAAAATTGGAAAAGAAAAGTATAACACAACACACGAATGTATACAACATGGCGGTCGACCCAGAAATTATTCCGTTCGTGTTAACTGGAGAACCGAAATTTTGTTCGATAACCGAGGCATTTTCATCTCGAATTTTCTGTTCGAAAACCGATTTGTTCAACATATCTCATATGTTGAACAAATCGGTTTCGAGAAACCTCGATCCTTCACATCTCATGTTCGAGGATCGAGGTTTCTCGATTTATCCATCATTTGCTTCAAGTCACTTCTACATCTTTAATGCCTGTCCAGCATCCACTGCCATACAAGAGGACTGAGATTACATAACTATTCATACCTCTTTTCTTCGTTCCTAATGAAATTTTCCTGTTTCTCAATACTTTGCTGAGCTTTTGGAAAGCATCTTTCGCTATCCGTATGCGCCTCCGGATTTCCGCGTGTTAAAAATTTTACAAGAAGAAATAAATTTAAGTATTCATACTAGGGAAGCTGACACCTTGCCTAAAATTACTACCCGTTCCATCTGAGAATATGATGTGAACTCATTTTAATGAGATAAAATATGCTCCCTCTAAATTTGATGTCTCCACTCAACACTGGAATTACTACCGCCCGCATTAGTAATACCTTGGCAACGTGCCTGCGTTTGGCCCACTGAAACTCTTCCTTGGCAAGAAATGGCGCTTTTTTGTTCTTGAGTTTCAGGGCCCTGGTTAAAAATATACCCCTCATCTTGAAAATGAAAAAAAAGGAAGAGATGCGCTTACTGTTTTTGACTGAGTTTGAGCTGGGTCATAATCTTTCTCAAACTGCTGCCAACATTAACTGATCGGACGGTGAGGGCACGAGTCTTGAAGATCAAAGCGATAGAATACGCCCACCTGCAATTGACAATGAACATCAGAAAACACTAGGTCGGACGTCAATGTGTCAGAGGAATGTCTCAGATAACGGTTGGCAGCATTTCAACAAGATCCGGCCATCTCAAGAATATTGGCAAAGGACGAAACTCGATATATGGTTTCCACAGGACCTCATTGTCAGTCAAAGAGTTTGACATTTTAAAGTGTGTTCGATGCTGCCTCTGCAAAATTCGAATTATCGATTTCGTGATCGAATGTGATGAGAAATGAACCCTTTATGGCAATCGTAAACAATTAGCTCAATGGCTTAATCGTTATGAAGGACCTAAACATTTTTCAAAACCGAAATGGCACTAACAGAAGATTATGGTGACTGTCTGGCGTTATCCATTATAGCTTTTTAGAATCTAACCAAATGAAATGCAAAAAGGAGGTCCAATTCTCCTTCATGACAATGTTCGGCCGCATAATGCCAGGATGGTACTGCGGAAGCTCACCGCCTTATTATATGAAACTTTGCTACATCCAACATATTTTCCTGATACCTCTTCCACAGAGTACCACTTTTCTTGCATCTTGACAATCAAACAAAAGACATTTCCGTCCTGGGTATGACGAGAAACTACATCCGCCTCCTGGGTATGACGATAAACTACATCCGCGTCCTGGGTAAGACGATAAACTACGTCCGCGTCCTGGGTATGACGATAAACTACATCCGCGTCCCGGGTATGACGATAAACTACACCCGACAACAAGGCCTTTGATCAGGCGGTTTTGATGAGCATGGAATCACCTTTTTTTACCAGCTTAACCCTGATCCGGGGTGGTAGCACCTCTCAGGGTCCCAGCTATGGGCAAATAACCCCACAAAAGAGGTCAAAACACTATGAAAGTATAAAAATAGTTTTTAATGCCAGCAATACTTTTTTGAAAAAAATAATACCATCAGTACAGTTTTGAAAAAGAAAAATATTACCAGTAATACATTTTTGGAAAAAAATATTACCAGCAATACATTTTTGAAAAAAAACATTACCAGCAATACATTTTTGAAGAAAAAAATATTACCGGCAATACCTTTTTGAAAAATATTACCAGCAATACCTTTTTGAAAAATATTACCAGCAATACCTTTTTGAAAAATATTACCAGCAATACCTTTTTGAAAAATATTACCAACAATACATTTTTGGAAAAAAATATTACGAGCAATAAAAATCTGACCCATTGAGTTTGGTATACCGTAAAATAAACCAAATCAAACCAACAAAGATCCTTTGTTTAGAATTTTTCTGCAACATCCTTACCTTTTTCCCAATTTGGAAGTAAACTCGTTGCGCGGATTGAATGTACAGGCTTTTCTCCTCCCAGTTACTGCCGCTGCCTTATAGTCATGTTTCCCACCAGCGTTTCTGATTAGCGGAGATCACTATCTCTTCAGCCTGCCTGAGCCTTCCTTCAGGTAATACTTCCTCAGAGCCATATACTTATACTTCTACCGTTCGGTGGGTGGAAACAACTCCGTTTTTCCTTTCTCCCAGCTCCTTAGCGTTTCACCTATTGCAATTCCTGGTCGGAGAGAATCACTTGTCGACAGGAATCGTTGAACTCATCCGGACCAGACAAAGTAAAGGCGCATGCCACAAGAAAGTCGCGAATATTTTATGTGACGTGTGTTATACAGAACTGGTAATACAAATTTTGTTTCCCATGCAAGATTGTAGATTCTTCAGACAGGCATATCTTGACATGCAAAGACACTCGACCCTTCCCTCATTCGAATATTTTGTGACGCCTTGTTCGTCCACACCCATCTTTAGGACAGCCTGTCATCTGGTCATTATTCCTTTTCATGACATTGTTTTTGTATTTCAATATTTCGTGGGTTTGTTGTACCTGTCATGACAAATACATTGTTTTTTTTTATTTACTTTTGGATCGCTTTCCTTAATAACTAGAATACACTTTCTCAGAATTCGGTCAAATTTGAAATTTGCCATATGACACTTTGTTCTTTTCCGCTGATAAAATATATTCTTTTTTTTTTTTTAATCAAAACTGTTTCACCAAAGACCAATTTTTTCATGACCTATGGACAATTTCTTAACACTGATTTGCCTCTTAAACAATGATATCTCTTCTGAGTTAGCTCTGCCAAATTCCTTCTTTTCTGTTGACAAGTGATAAAAAAAAACAAAAAAACAATTCTTCTTTTTTCTTTGTGGGAAAAGAAATCAGATGTTCCAGCCCCTTTTTTCCTCGAATTAACAAAATCTTGTCACGTATTTTCGGTATGGCTATCGATCTATCTCTTCAACCCCTGAGATGTCATATATATATATATATATATATATATATATATATATATATATATATATATATATATATTACCATAGATATATAGTACAGTCACGTGACTCTACCCTTGTAAAATCAGATTTAATTTAATTTCATGCATTTAGAATGGAAATAGATAGACGTAAAAGATTCTTTCTTTTAGGAAGTCCCTCGACGACGACGATGACGACGACGACGGTGACGACGACGACCACAACGTCTGCTCCGCTAAATAAGAAGAACGAGAATTGAATAAATCACCGGCTGATGACATTATGTTGACATTGATGAAGCCTACTGCCGTCCACGGGTTGGACAGTGAATGCCGGCGCACAGTGGTGGTGGCTCCGGTACTCGGCAATCACGACAAAATTGTTGCCGACGAAATTCATGACAATCCGGGGATGTGTTGAACACCTGCTGATGGGGAGAGTTTTAAGAGATCTTATATGTACAACGCTATATGCTTACCCGTCCTGTTTTGTGGCTTTGAACCCTGGACTCCGTGTAGAGCTCACGCAAAGGATAAGCCAAAACACAATTGAATAATACGTGAATCATTAATGACCACCGTTTAATCCGGGAATACTAATTATAAAAAAAATCCGGTATTAATTATAAGTGTAAACAAATCGAGTATTAATGAAAGAAATAAAAATACAGGGTGTCCATATATTTCGTGTGCACATTAAAAAAATTATGACTTTATTTGTATTTGCGATAGAAATAATTTGTAAAAAGGATTAGGAAGAAGTAAATCTATATTTTTTAAGGTTTTATTGGAATTTTATTTAAGTTTCCACATGTCCTCCATCATTAGCAATACAAAGGGTAATACGATTTTGCAGTTCACGGAAAACATTTGCCAACTGATTTACAGTAATGCCTGAAATCACAGTTATTTTAGCTATACTTAAATCTAGGTATATTAAACTTTATAACATATTTTACAGATTATTTCTATCGCAAATACAAATAAAGTTATAAATTTTTAAAGTGCACACGAACTTTATGGACACTCTGTATAAATACGCTATAGGTTTTTTAAAGAAATTAGTATTCATTAAAGGTTTATAAAAATAGGTTACTAATGATACATTTCAAATTGTAACCTATTGAAAGCATTCTTCTTTTTCTATTCCACGTGTTCATTAAAGTCGTCGTTGATCATCTTTGTAAGTTTTGTGTTTTCGTTGTATCTCTTGGTCCCTGCCTAACGATCTTGTGTAAATGGATGGCAGAACTGGGCAGTTTTTGTTTTAGGCCCCTATGTACGCGTATGGGTGCCTAATATAAAAAAAATATCCTTGTGTCACGCTCTACCTTAGTAGGAAAGCCAGGGAAATAAAATTCACGTATATATCGAATGTAACAGCAAAATTGTCCAAATTGTAACAGCATAATTATCCATCCCACAAAAAGTTTAATATCTAAAAATAAAAACCCCAAAACACTAAAATAATTGAGTTTCTTTTTTCCAGGTTTTCAGATGTTTAGCGATCTTGACACCATTTATCGTAAGAGTCACTGAATAAACTCTTTGAGTTATTCAGCTAAAAAGTGAGCAGGTTAAAATTGTCTGTGTCAGTCGCACTATGTCTTCCCAAGTGAGAAATGGTGAGAGGAAAAAGATCATTCAGGCATTCAGTAATGGTACCAAAGTCTTCAAAGTCCATTCAAGAAACATCAAGAGAACGGTGAATAAGTTTAAAAAGAGGGAACACTAGAGAGGAAAACTGGATCAAGATGTCGCAACAGGAAAGAAGGATCGTCATTTCATCTTAGAGCTAAAAAGATCAATTAGAAAAGATCCAACTCAATTCATAAGATGTTTTATAACATGATTTAAACGGGGTATAATCTCTATGAGATTCGAGCAAATAAAAATAAATTCTACCAATAGAACATAGACAAGTTATGATCAAATATTATCGGGAATGGTGTTATAAAAAGAAAACTACAACGCATATCAATTCAGCATTTAATCTCCTACGAAGTAGTCACCCTCCGAAGCCGCACACTTTATACAGCGTCGTTTTCATCGATAGAAGCATTCCTGGAACTCCATCTTTTAGGATAGCGAGCAGCTGCCTCATCGCATTCTCTTGGATTCTCTCGACGTCTTGAAATCTTTTTCCTTTCAAGTTGGATTTGATTTTTGAAGAAATCGTCGCAAGGGACGGGGTCTGGAGAATATGGACGTAGTCGAACCTGGGGAATGTAGATCTTCGTCAAAAACAGCTGAACAAAGCATGGCCACTGATAGAAATTCTGGGATATGGTGTGACGACCACACTGTACACACTTTCTTTCCAAGCACTGCTATTAAAAAAAGAAAGTGAGAGAGAACGTTATAACTTAGTGTGCGTGACGGAATCCAAGGCTTATTCTGTGCTAAGTGGCTTGAGTATCTTAGATCCATAGTAAACAATAACAAAATCCTCTCACCTGAAAATGGAGGAAGGATAGCAGTTATAAACACGGAGATGTAGCCTGGCAAATGATAGTATTATTAGCAGATAATAAATCCTAGGTAACCCCCACAATAAAAACTATAAACAAAGATATTGAAATATTTACAAAATTATATAAAAATTAATTAAAAACAATAAAAAATGTAATTATACATAGAATGTATCCTCGTTATATGGTAATGGTTATATTAGCCATTTCCTTACAAGGAAAAATTTGGCATCCATTGACTGAGCAACCAGTACTGCTTTCGATGTAATTTAAAAAAAAAGTCTTTCTCTTACAACAATCTTTTTTAGGGGAAAATAGGTTTCTTTAGTCCAGTAGCTGTTATCGCTCTTTTCAGTAGATGATGAGAGATTTCCTTCCTAACATTTTGTTTGAAGTGGTGTGGAACGTCATAATCTTAAGTCATTATTTTCTCTTCGAGTTACATCGGCTATCCATTTTGGCTGTTGCTGTTGTTGGTAGTCCTCAAGTGAGGACTTAATGCAGTTCTTTTTGATTCCGTAGCGCCAGTCCAAAATATGTCGAAGGGCACATTTTCTGCTTGAAAATACATATTAAATTCGTTTAGTTTCTCAACCGCGTCTGACAGATGGCATAATTTACGCAGCCAATCTTTATTTTGTAAATATTCGATTAAATTTCACTTATTCTCAAACATAGATAGTATAACTTCTTTTTTTTTTTTTTTTAACTCAAATGACCGTCTGAAAACTAGTCTCCTTGGCAACCAACTTAATTTGCGTTTGCTGAAACTGGATCCGTTTTTTCACCAAAAACATTTACAAACAAACAACTTGTAATGAAATTCAACCATATCTTGTAGTACCGCATTTAAATTTGGTGAAATGGTCTTAGCTATGGACTCATAAATGCCAATCATCGCATTTCTGGTAGAGGGAGTGCCTTAATGTTTTTTTTAAAAAATCAATTCACTCCAAGAAAGGCGATAATGCCACTAAAAAGCAAGAAGTCAAACTGGAAGTAAAAGAGAATAAAAAATACTTTAGAAGGAACCGGAAACCGAATCCTAAACAGCAAACGAGGGATAAACGTCTGCTCGTGTTCAAAAGACCGGGGAGGAGTGTGAACCGGACGATAGGCGAACCTGTCTACTCCTAGTGATGAACAAAAAAAGAAGTAAATAGTTTAATTTCAATATTTAAGCGGAGACGTTAGAAGTGTAGAGTTGAAGCAGACTTTAGAAAGAACCCAGAAACCCAATCTTAAACAAACAAAAAAAAATCCCTCCCAAAAACCGAGAAGGATTGTGAACCGGACAATAGGAGAACCTAGATAGACACCTACAATTACTATCGTATAGATATTCTTTGTAATAGTACAAAAAATTCCGAAGGGGAAGTGGGGGAGGACTGGTCCCCAGTAACTATCCTAGTCCTAGTTAATCACAATAACGACCCATTCATTCAATAAAATATAATAGGCTCAATCACCACAAGAACTTGTCCATCACTTGCCACTCTTACATGTATCATGATACCACATACTCTCAAGGTGACGACAAAACACCCCATGATGGAAAAATTTGTGCCGTTCATTATAAAAATATATAAAAATTTTCTTGATGCTTTAAATGACGGGGGGAGGAATGCATATTTATTTCTGATTACATACAGAGATTTTGGCACAAGACCGAAGGGGAAGTGGAGAAAGGCTGGTCCTCAGTAACTGTTCTAATTGTAGTTAATCACGACCCATTCATTCTTTACAATATACTCAATCACCACAAGAACTTGTCTATCACCTCTCAATCCTATGTGTACCATAATACCACATATTCCCAAGGGACCTACAAAACACCCCATCATGTAAAAATTTATATCTTTTTCTGGTATTTTTCCTTCTTTTTTTTTTAGAAAAATATATAAAAATTATATAATAATGAAAGAGGGAGGGAAAGGGTTAATGAATCCAGAAAACGAAACATATAATTACTATAGGATTTTTAGTTGTTAGTAACCAATAGTTGCTATGTTTCGACTTGGTGGAATGGTTAGCAAGGTTGTTTTGCTAGATTAATTACAACTTGGTGCTGATTTCGATCCACACAAAGAGCTCCACATTTGTGGCTTTACATTAAGTAAATCACTATAATATAAACTAGAGTTTTATTTTAATTTTTACAGTTAATACCAGAATTCATAGTGAGAATTAACGGATTAAAGTTTCTCTATGGCATTTAGCGACATATCAAATTCTTATGAGATTATAAGTCATTTAATGGCGAAATTTAATTTCCTTCAGTAATTTTTTCTTTTTACAAAAATCTATTGTTTGCAATTTCTTCTTTTACTTTTTATTTAAAAAAAAATCTATACTTTCAGTTTGGGGCTGAACTATTTGCCTTTAGCTGGGGCCCTAAAAGATGCTACCACTCCGGGTCAGGGTGGACCTGGGAACAACAGCAATTAAGAGGTGGTTCCACGCTTCTCAAAACCACCCGATCGGAGCCTTTGCCGCTGGATGTAGTTTATCGTCAAATCCAGTTAATCCACTGCAATCCCACTTTCTTGAAAGACTGATCCACTTTTGAAATATTGCCTTACTCGTCGTGCGTCCACCTAAAGATCACCGGGAGCAATAAATCTTTGTATATCATAACAATATCGGACATATATCAGTGGCTTCGCCATTTTGTCAGTTCCGTCAGTCGATTCAGCCAGCTAAATTGCAAATTCCCTACACGCTTTTATTCTTTCAGTGTTGAAGGTTGTCATTACTAATTTCAGAGACTCGTCTACACTCGAGTTTCAAATAAACAAGGCATCTGGAATAAAAGGGGCGGCTGGAAGCTTTTTCTTTTTTTACATTTTTTAGAATACATTTTAAAAATAATTTACAATAATGAAACGCATAGTCTTACAACACTCGCAACCAAAATCAATGGAGGAGAAGAAATTTCATAAATATCTAATAAAATGGCAATATATTAGAATCCCTCATATCCGGAACCCCTCATATCCGGAATCCCTCATATCCGGAACCCCTCATATCCGGAATCCCTCATGTCCGGAATCCCTCATATCAGGAATCCCTCATACCCGGACATGAGTTCCATGTGTATATTTGAACTATTTGGGTGAAATGTAACTGATTTGAAATTTCTGTTTTTCAAGAATTTTTACTTTGAATTATTGCTTATGCTTACTTCATCCTAATGACTTGTATTGGTGTAAAAGATGATGGGAATAAGAGGAAAAGATGACAACGAGACACATCTGCAACAAGATGGCGACGGGATGCATGATTGTGATGAAACCTTGACTGAAATTGAAAAAGCTATCGAATAGGTTGTCAGTTTTATGGAAAGAAAGCCAGCATTCGGTTATGACGATTGCAATAACGCACGCAGAGTTAAAAAGTGTCTTTCGTTTAAAAAATTTCAAGAACAAAACCAAAATGAAATGTGGAAAATTTGAGAATGAAATTTGAAGAGAAAGAATCATCCTGCAACAGCGATTAAAAAATCCTCGTTACATTATTTGTTTTGCATACGTGGCATACTTAATTTAATGAATTTCCATTAACATTACATAATTTATTTCTTTTTCCTTAAAATCAATTCCGTTATATTTCACTCACCATTAGCTTATTTTGTTTACTATAAAACATTGAAAATAAATGTTAAACCTGATTTCAGTTCTTTTATTTTAATCTAAATATAACCCCTCATATCCGGACTTTGTAGCTAATTCCTCATATCCAGAAGGCCTTCTTAGTCCGGTTGTCAGGCATTATACTGTAGTAATAGTACTATTAGCTGTTTCCTTATAAGGAAACATTCGGCTACCATTGAGCTATTTGTGTGAAATCGTAAAGATCTCACCTGTAGATCAGCTGTTAATTTTGACAAAAAATAAAAAGATGATAAAACTGAAGATTTGCATGTAATGTTACCAAGATTATCCAGCAGAAAGACGTATTTCCAAATTTCAGCCAGGCTCGTTATAATCCCTTATGTGCAAATACCCCTGGCGAAGATATCTACTAAGAGGTAGATTCATATACATGTAACACTTGTGTTTTTAAATAATTTTTTTATCCCCCACCAAATATCTAACAAACTAAAATATTTTCTGGCTTTAAATAACCTAAAACAGGTTGATGCGCTATAAAAGACAAATCTATGAGATTAGACCTTTTTTAGCGCTTTCCTTCATTAGCTTCTATACAACTGAACTTAGTCCTGCACTAAGAAAATATGAATAAAAGCAAGTATCCCATCACTTCAGAAATCTGCGTTGCTTGACATTGAACATATTCTGCGTGTCTGAGCAGGTGCGACTTAATGGAAAGCACCCATAATGCAAGATCTCCGGTTGAAAAGGCAAAAGTGAAATAATAAGTCCTTATAAAAATTACCCATGTTTATATATTTCCTGTCCTATCTGCAGTGGGAAGGGAGGTAAATCAACTTAAGCTAGTAGATTACTTTCTTTAGTTGTTTTAATAATCAATACAAATAAAATATTCATCTGGATTTAGACAAAATTATAACCTGAACAAAATAAACCATTTAATTGAACAGTTCCATTAATCCTACTTTTCTTAGATTACAGTCTTATTTGTCCAAGCCTTTCATGTGAGGCTCTCAGATACTGTTGTCTTATTAAGTGATTGCCTTGCGTTAACTTTGTAGTCTCTGTCTTTGTCATCGACGTCTTTGTTGTTTTCTTGTTAATCTTTTTCTTCCATAAGATCTTTCCTTCTCATTGTTTTTATTAAACACATCAAATTTTTAACCCGAAAAGATACTGAGCAAACATCGGCTTATATAATAGCAGGAACAATCAATGAATCATAGATACCATTGAACGTCTAAAAAATATAAAGGGACCGGGTTAATTAAACAGTCCATTAGCCTTTATTTTAGTTCTGAATTATTTATCACCGCTTTATTGAATTCAGTACATTGTTCCAAGACTTTTCTTTGATTGTATCTCGCTCTTAAAACTTTCAAACAATTGCCGTCATTTTTTAACGACACGATTACCCTAGTATTTTGATACACTCAGCGTTGTCCTTAACTGGTTGCCGACTATGGGAAAGAGAAAACAATCTACGCTACTATTTGAACAGTAGCTGGAGGGAAGAGATGTCAGTTGACCACCAGGATCGTGCGACTTGACGCCTTTAGATTCCTTCCTTTGGAGTCATCTCAAAAGTAAGGTCTATGCCAACAAGCCAATAACAATTCAACTGCTGAAGGATGAGATAATAAGACATGTTGGTGAGATCGAGGAGCAACTATACAGAGACGTCATCAAAAATTTTGACCATCGAGTGGAGGTGTGCCGCCGAAACCTTGGCGGACATTTGGGCGATATTATTTTTCACTCATAATTGCCATGACTTAAATAATATGATCTAATAGAGAAATAAATTTACTTCTCACCAATGTCCCTGATTTATTTACTGTTAAACTTTGATGCGTCTTAATGAAACATCTTATATATAATCATATTGACCCAAAAGCGATTTATTTAATACAAGGAGTAATTAATGAACCATTGATACCATTGGACGTCTAAAAATATAAAGGGAATGGATTAATTAAACAGTCCATTAGACTTTATTTTAGTTGTGAATTCATTATACCCGCATAATTGAACTCAGTAAATTGTTCCAAGACCTTTCTTTCATTGTATCTCGCTATTAAAACTTTCAAACTATTGCCGCCATTTTTAACAACACGATTACCCTAGTCTTTTGATACATTCAGAGTTGTCCTTAACTGGTTGCTAAACATTTTCTTTCGAAATATATGGTGTTCCAATAACTTGGACAGATTTTAAATGTGATTTAAGTTTAAGCGTCTAATGATTTTTTTCTTTTTCTTACACATTTAACAACTTAAGTCTTTGGAAATTTCAACCGTGGAAAGATTGACAATCAAACAACGTTTTAAAGCTATCGAAGCTTATTACGAAAATAGACGTTCAAACAGAAATGAAATGAAAAGTTTCCAGGCCGCATCATCTTTCGAAACAGCGAAGTCAGTTGGCCACCACGATCGTGCGACTTGACGCCTTTAGATTTCTCCCTTTGGGGTCATCTCAAAAGTAAGGTCTATGCCAACAAGCCAACAACAATTCAACAGCTGAAGGATGAGATAATAAGGCATATTGGTGAGATCGAGGAGCAACTATGCAGAGACGCCATCAAAAATTTTGACCATCGAGTGGAGGTGTGCCGCCGAAGCCTTGGCGGAAATTTGGGCGATATTATTTTTCACTCATAATTGCCATGACTTAAATAATATGATCTAATAGAGAAATAAATTTACTTTTCACCAATGTCACTGATTTATTTACTGTTGACTTTGATTCGCCTATATATAATCATATTGACCCAAAAGCGATTTATTTAATACAAGGAGTAATTAATGAACCATTGATACCACTGAAAGTCTAAAAATATAAAGAGTATAGATTAATTAAACAGTTCATTGATTGTTATTTTTGCTGTGAATTCTTCATCTCCACCTTATAGAATGTCAGTACATTTTTCCAAGACTTTTCTTTCATTGAGTCTCTCTATTAAACCTTTCTAGAAATTGCCATCGGGAGTCATGATGATAACGATATATTACATCCGGCAGCAAGGCCTCTGATCGGGAGATTGGTGGTTTTGAAAGCGCAGAACAATCACTTAATTGCTGTTGTTCCCAGGCCCACCCTGATCAGGAGTGGTAGCACCTGTAAGGGTCCCAGCTATAGGCAAATAGTAAATCCCTATACAAAAATCAAAAGATAAAAAAAATTAAAAATACATTTTCATAGTAAAACTACCAGCAATACATTTTTATATAAAAATGACCAACTATACTTATAGTAAAATGACCAACTATACATTTTTAATACAAAATGACTAACAATAGATTTTATCTGTCGTTGAAAGCATACAGTTGCCATCAAATTATTTAGCTTTAGGTATTAAATAACCCATGGAGGTTTATATGCCGCTATACAAAATCTACCAACTAACAAACAATTGTCATCGTTTTTGACGGCACGGATACACTAGTAATTATTGCTGCAGCAGCAGCAGCAGCAACAGCAGCAGCAGCAGCAACAACAATAATAATAATAAGAAGAATAAGAATAATAATGATGATGATGATGATGAAAATATGATTAGTTTAATGCTATCACCATCACCATAACTGAAAAGATTATTACAGATGAAAACAGAGCCTCTGAGACGGTATATTACCACAAAAAAAATCTATGTGCCCTAGAGGGTATGGCACTGTGTGTCTCTCTCCACGATCAAGCATGATGAGCTGTCAATATGATTTTTTCTCAATTTTTTTAATTTTGAAGGATGAGGTAGCCAGGTCAATTTGGCAGTCACATTTAGAAAACCCTCAATCGGAAAAGGTCAGAACAGAGTGGGGTACCTTACCTGACGGTATTTCTAACTGGACCCCCTCCTACAAGATAATTCGCTGATTTTAACTAACCTGTCACCAAATCATACACGTTTGTCTGTGACGCATGTGTACTGAGTAGGTAGTTGAAAAATTAGTAGTAATTTCAGTAACAAGAATAATTTCTTTTAAAATCTCGTAATTAACCAACAATAATCATAAAAAAAAACAATAGTAATTTTAATACTATTAATAATAATTACTTCTTTAAAATATTTAATAGTTATGTAAATAATAAAGAAAAATGGTGTGAATATCAGACCGAAACCGTGGTAGAAAATGACCGAGACAAAGCATTATGGGATGTCCATTTTCAGACAGATTATTTCATGACGGTACGAAAACCCGACGTTGTTATTATAGATAGGGAAAGCAGCGACTATCAAGTTATTGATGTGCTGAACCTTACATTAAAATGGTAAAATCCAAAGAAACTGAAATGATTGAAAAATACCAGAATTTGGCTGTAGAGAAGAAAAAGCTATTGAACATGTCTGTTGCTGTAATTCGTGTAGTAATGGGGGGGGGGTTACAAAACTGAAAGCGCGCTTAGAGAATATTGGAATTGTAGTCATGCAGAAAATGGGCAGCATTTACCCTGCGATGATTTTCTGAAAAGTTTTGAGGTCTTCTATTGACACAATGTCTCATGAACAGGATTCTCATTGACTACATTCCATGGACGACGCCAACATATTAATAATAATAATGATGAATGGCACACACACACACACACATTCATACACACACACACTCATGCGCATACACATGCACACTCATACACACACACACTCACACTCACACACATACACACACACTCATACATACACACACACTCATACACACACACGTTCATACACTCACACACACACTCATACACACACACACTCATATACACACACACTCAAACGCACACTCTCATACACACACACTCACACTCTCATACACACACACACTCATACACACACACTCACACACACTCTCATACACACACTCACACACACACATTCATACACACACACTCGCACACATTCATACACACACACATTCATACACACACACACACACACACACACACACACACACACACACACACACACACACACACACACCTGCAAGACTCTGATGGAGAATATAATTTTTTTTCGAAGGTTTCTCGTTACAATTTGAACTGGGGTTGTCCAATTACAAAACGTTGAACGTATCAAAAGATTTTATCTTAGATATTTGATAAAGAACAGAGACACGATCAAAGATTTGGCTGATTGATTCATTTTCTACGGTTTGTCAACCCCTTGCAGGTTATTTAAAGCCAGAAAATATTTTTAGAATGTCAGAAATTTTTGAGATACCAATGATTTAGCGATACAAGTCTTACCAATTAACCAATAGCTGAGGGGGGAGAAGATGTGAATTAATACCTTTTCCCAAGGGTATTTGCCCATAATGAAAATATACCAAGCCCAACTGGAATTGGAACTCGGCTCTCCAATCCATTATCCATTACACCACCCGCATAGCCAAGCTGACAGCACCTGGTATTCCTAAGCGGCCATCCATCTAGGTACAGACGAGGCTCGACATTGCTTAACTTCAGTGATCCTTACGGTAAATCCGTAAGCACCGATCAAATCGTTAGGTTTCAATGAAGAATAAATAAATATTAAACTGAGTTCGTTCTCGTTTATCAAATTTATTCCTTAAAAAAAAGTACAATTTTATTATGTATTCACTTTAATTTGCAATGATTTGTTGCCATTCATCAGGCAGCTCTTCAATAACATTTGATTAAAATTCCGCAGGTTTTTATGCGAAAAAAATCGACGAACTTTTGAATTTGGTTTTTATTAGCGAACATTTTTCTAGCAATCGAAAAAGTCTATACAAGATCAGACGAAATCGGCAGGTAAGGTAGAACAGACCAACTGAATACCAAATGCTTCCCCTGTTCAATATCTGTCTATATTTCTGAGATGAGGTATTATGTACATTATTTACAAAATTCGGACTATTGTCCTCATCATTGTCGCCATGTTTATTACAACGTTTCGGCCTTTCAGTATCTGTCTATATTTCTGAGATGAGGTATTATGTACATTATTTACAAAATTCGGACTATTGTCCTCATCATTGTCGCCATGTTTATTACAACGTTTCGGCCTTTCAGTATCTGTCTATATTTCTGAGATGAGGTATTATGTACATTATTTACATTATTCGGACTATTTTCCTCATCTGTGTCGCCATATTTATTACAACGTTTCGGCCTTTCAGTATCTGTCTATATTTCTGAGATGAGGTATTATGTACATTATTTACAAAATTCGGACTATTGTCCTCATCATTGTCGCCATGTTTATTACAACGTTTAGGCCTTTCAGTATTTGTCTATATTTCTGAGATGAGGTATTATGTACATTATTTAAATTATTCGGACTATTGTCCTGATCTTTGTCGCCATGTTTATTACAACGTTTCGGTCTTTCAGTATCTGTCTATATTTCTGAGATGAGGTATTATGTACATTATTTACATTATTCGGACTATTGTCCTGATCTTTGTCGCCATGTTTATCACAACGTTTCGGCCGTTGTATGCTCCGGCCTTCTTCAGGTGGTTGGAATGTCGAACTGAACCTTTTATTTCGCTCACTGGGGTAGACTGTTCTAGTTCCACGTGCCATGTTTAATGGATGTCAGTTATCAGTTATCTCCTGTTAATTCCCCTCTGAAAGTTCTCCACTGCCTTTATCACACTCTTTGGGTCCTGTCCCTGGATCTAACCAACGCCTTTATCCACTGTGCCATGTGTCCTCAAGGAAATATGAGCGAAATAAAGTGTTCAGTTCGACATTCCAACCACCTGAAGAAGGCCGGAGCTTACTACGGCCGAAACGTTGTGATAAACATGGCGACACAGATGATTCCCCTGTTATTAGTGCTGTATGCAGCCTTGCGTTTTCCTGGTTGAGCACAATATTTTTTTCTACTGACAAAATCAAGGTGCTTTTTGTGCAAACTTTTATGGACACCTTGCAGCTGCTTGACTTATAAATGCGCATTTAATGTCTTATTGCGTTTTAAGTTCTCTAAATGAATAATATATCACTCGTAATTTTTGGGATCTGATGTGAATATTTACCGTGGCTTTGGTCATCGTTGTAAGTTAATGTACTCCAAATTTTTTATTAACTACCACGGCGGATTAGTAGCTAGAATAATCCATTCGTCATTACATTTGGTTTCCCAAAACGGAAATTACTTATGACTCATTACTTATTTAAATATTCATGGAGACCTACCGGACACTATTCGTAACATACTTGTTGACAACACTAACATAATAGCATACTCTACATGCAAAAAAGGCTAAAAATAATGGAAACTTTATTAATAAAAATAACAAAAAACAACACTTAATACTATTAACTTTGAACATGGACATAATATCTTGACCGTGTTTTGAAAAAATGAAAACATTTTATAAAACATACATACAACTATTTCTTATTTAACAGTTAAAATATAATCCTTGAAAATGGCTAAATGTATATCCGAAAGCGCTCGGATAAAAAGAACATTCGGACAGTTTTTATATAATTTATCATCCGAAAATAAAAAAAATTATTAGATCGCATGAGAAATTGTATAAAAAAACTAAATAAAAGCACCTTGTCTGTCGTATTCAATGATTTATATATATATATATATATATATATATATATATATATATATATATATATATATATTCTGCTTATAATTTATTTCATAGTTACAATTTATTTAAGTAAATGCTATGTTTTTTTAATTAAACAGTATTAATGACATTTTTCGGCATGTATTGTATCTATAAAAATAACCTATAGCTATAAAATATATTAAATAATTGAAGGACTTAATCCATTTCATTATATATTACTAATATTACAAGGTTTTTCCTTTTCCTGAATTGGGCACTGTCAGTCATTGGCGTGTTTATTCACAGAGTAACTACATAAAAATTCGCCTTTCTTTCAACCCTGCGCCGATGGCTTAGGGGGAAAAGTTAAATGAGTCGGGTTTCGATCCTGGCTTGAAGTAATCAGATGTATAGTCACACTGATGAGCTACGAAATAGTCTGTCTGTGGATGACAGTATATATATATATATATATATATATATATATATATATATATATATATATAAAAAATACTTTTACAAACTTTGAGTGGATAGCGTTCTTCTTCACTAGACTGATTGTACCTTTCTTTTTGAGTACCATTAACTCGCGCCTCAGGCCCTATATCCTCTCAGCCCTACGTTTCTTGGTGTAGGGTTTCCCTTTCTTCTCTTCGCGCAAGCCAAATCGTTCTGTGGCATAACTGACTATCATCGCCGATAAGACGTGTAACCGTCTGTCAGCGTTGCCTTTAGATTTTAATAAGAATAATTCTGCTTAGGTTCTCGTCAAACTGTTGCCATTCGCCGTGACAAGTCGCTGGAGGCCACTTGATCTGCTTACGGATTACAATGCTTGGGGTTGTTTGGTCGGTTGCTTAGAGGGACTGGGCGCTGTGGTGTGAGTCCCGACCCTGCACTTCCTTCGTCTCACCAGCGGCTAAACTTGTGCGTTGTGTTGGACCTCCTTTATCCATACATTTCATCCTAGCCTGGTGTATTTTAAGTCCGCGCAGACTCTTACATTCTTTCCCGCAGTCGCAAATCACAATCGAAGTCCTTTCATCGAACATAAGATTCAGTATCGAAATATCCATCCTAACAGGAATCTGATTCCCCCACCTCTCGGGATTCCCTGGGGGTATGTATCGTTGTGCGCTGTTGTAGCAAATCTGGGATTATCCCTCACGGAATATACACGTTGAAATGCTAATCCAACATGATCCTGTGTGCGGCACCAAAACAAGGACAAACGTCCGCAAATCCTTCGTTTTTGAGTTATTAAGTTTAAAGAAAGTTCGCGGTAGATTGCTTTGTGTTGCTACGTAGACTAGTTTACATTTGTCATTCGTGTACACTTCTGGCTAGTCTGTCCTCATCGTTTAACGGGTGTAGTACTGAGTTAGCAGTGAAGTATTCCTTTCAACAATGGCAGGATATTCATATCGTGGACTGACAGTCAGTTTTTTTATGAATGTACGCGAAGTTGAACGTCTGTATCAGATTACGTTTTCAGACCAAAGGCAGCCGAGGCATCCAAACTTTACTGCTGTTTATCGTAGCGTTCCTGAGATAGGATCTATGGCACCATAAACTATTGATCGAGGAAGATCGATTGTATATTTAACATCGTCTGCCGTAAACTTTAAACTTTATAACTCAAAAACGAAGGAATTGCAGACATATGTTTATAAGGACTTTTGCCTTGTTTTGGTCTGAGGAACCCGCTTCAAAGTTTATAAAAGTATTTTTGATACAGCCTTTGTATATATAAATCATATATATATAAATTGTATATATATGTAAAATGTATGCATATATATATATGCAAATTATATATATATTATTTATATAATATATTTACGCGGTACTTATTGGAAAGCCATCAATATCAGTGATAGAGCTAACATATTTAAATGGATTGATGTGAGTTTGTATACAAACCACATCAGTCCAATTACACACACACATATATATATATTCAAACTCACATCAATCCAACTATATATATATATATATATATATATATATATATATGTGTATATTTTAAGACATTGTTATGTTTAAGATTCTTTATATAGATACAAATATTTAAGTAAATGCTCTGTTTATAATAAACAGTATTAAATGACATTTACCGGCCTGAATGTCCGAGAAAGGTTTCATAGAAAATATTTGTCCTCCGACAGGATTCGAACCTGTATCCTATACGGAACAGTCATATAGCCTGACGTGCCTTTTTACCGATTCAGCCACATGGTCGAATTTATTTCGATCATCCATGAATCTCTCACGTACATTCATATCTGCTCATGGCGTATCAAATGTAAACAAATGACGTCACACATTATGAAATGGACAAAGTCTGACAATTATTTTAAGACATTTTTATGTTTAACATTCTTTTTATAGATACAAATATTTGAGTAAATGCTCTGTTTATAATAAATGTTTATATATATATATATAATTAGTAACAGAAGTCATTGGTTCATACCAACGGCTTTCCATACTCAATACTCATTGGATTCACACTCGCGTGGTCATGTGTGACGTCATGAGCTGTCGTGCGATTTTCGCTTTCAGCGTTTTATATGCACGTGTTTATCGTTGCTTGGAAATCATCCATGTAAACAAATAATACTATCATCAATTTCTTGTTCGTGTATTGCTTAATATATTGTGTAATTGTCATCTTTGATAATGGCTTATGTAAGCCGAAAGCTCAGATTGGATTAAATAAAAAAATGTATGTATCAATATTGTGATTTTCTTTCATTATTTAATGATAATGTTATTAAGATTATCAGACTATATGAAAAAAACTTACATAAAATATATAGACAACACTTATCTATATTATTTAATGAAACATGTATTAATATATATATATATATATATATATATATATATATATATATATGTGTGTGTGTGTGTGTGTGAGTGTGTGTGTGTAAAGGAAATATTTGCACACATGAACAATTGTTTTCATATTCTAAATTCTACAAAGACAAATGAGGAGTTTTTAAACTCGTGGAGTGAATTATCCTTGAATGATCGATTTATTGATTGGGTTAGATTTTATTTAGTTTTCTCAGACTCAATGGTAACAGGTCGGCAAATCATTGTTCTAGTTGTACATAAATTTTGAGCCGGGGTTCGTTGCCCGAGACGGAGAGATAAAAAAAAATAGCTAAATATTCTTCTCTTGCTGATAGATTTTTTTTTACTCCTGTGGCAGTGGAGACTTCAGGGGTTATTGGGCCTCGTTCGATGGCGTTCCTTCGGAGGATTGGCGCCATTGCGTCTCGATTAAGGAACGGAGTGGCTCTTGCAGCGTGTCTCACTGGCGACGGTTCGAGGTAATGCTTTCTCCATCATAGCGGCTGGCAGAGGATAGAAAAAAATTGTTTATAGTTACGTTGTTCTGGAATTGTCATCATTGGTCGACTGAACTTGCTTTGTTTCAATGACTTTTGTTTTGTTATTATTAGTTACTTTGTTCAATAAATACATTAATTTTGAATTTGTTTTAAATTTTGTAATCGAGGTGTATTTTTTTTCAAATTGTTCACTGAACGAAGTCTACGAAAATATCGAATTAAGACATCGTAGTTGTTTTTAATCGTTTCACTCCAAGCAAGGCAATAATGCAACTAAACCATAGGGGGTTACCAAGTGTCAGGGAATATTTAAAAGAACAATATGAAACAGATAGCATAATAAAAGAACAGGAATTAAGAAGACAGTAGATAGCAATTGAGATTCCATTTAAATTTTTGAAGTTTTGTCCGGAAAGCACGGAACCGGAAGAAAGTCCCACAAGCGCGACAGAAGAAATTATTAGCACAGAACTTACGGTTACATCTAGTCATTTCAACCGTAAATTGGTGAGGCCTTGTCACCAGGCTGACTGTAATATTACGTTGAAACACCGGCTTCCGTACAATCACCTAAGTTAAGAAACGTCGAGCCTGGTCAGTGAGTGACCACTTAGGACTACTAGGTGGTGCGAGATTGAATGTGCCGATGGTTTAATGGATAATCGCTTGCAATTGCTAAACGAAGAGCTGAGATCCAATTGCCATTGGGCTCGTTATATTTGCTTACGCGCCAATACCCTTGAGAAAGGTATGAATCCGTATGAATCACTTACCTCCGCCAGCTATGGGTTAATTGATAAGACTTGTTTTACCTGAAGCATTATTATCTAAAGAAACTGAATAAAATTGTGTATAAAATATGTAGGTTTCGGTATTAAATAACCCATAGATATTAATATCAGCTAAACAAAAAAAAAAAAAAGAATAAAGAAAGAAAAAAAGAAGAAATCTTAAAGAAGAATATGAAGATATTAATCTAACACGTGTTCTTTTAAGTGGACTTTTTTTTAATTGTAAACATTTTTTGGGTCGAAACATGTGGCACCATACACAATTGACATTCTCCTATGAATTTCAAATGGTTTGCAGCCTTCCGCAACCAAAAACTTTATAACTGACCGCTGGAGCATGCTTCTTGGTCGGCCATCTTTGTTAATCGCCAAAACTCTGAAAGTTTTTTTTAATCTGCAAAATAAATTAAATTCACGTGAAAAAGATGTAAAACAAAACAAATAAAAAAAAAAGTTAGCTTCTATCTGTAGTAGAAGTCCTTAAACCGAAAAATTCACCTTACTTATTGAATGACTCTCGTATATATATATATATATATATATATATATATATATATATATATATATATACGCACACACATACATCATACATGCATATATATGTATATTTTTGAATTGGATATAGTCCGACAATTTATTTAAAGACATTTATATAATATGTTTAACGTTCTTTTTATAGATACAAGTATTTAAGCAAATGCTCTGTTTTATAATAAACAGTAATTAAATAACATTTACCGGCCTGAATGTCCGAGACATTTTCCTGTCGGAGAACGAAAATTTTCTATGAAAATTTCTCGGACATTCATGCCGGTAAATGTTATTTAATACTGTTTATTATAAAACAGAGCATTTGCTTAAATACTTGTATCTATAAAAAGAACGTTAAACATATTATATATTGGTATGTATATATAATTAATGTGTATTTGGGCAGCAACATTTCTTTCAATCATCTTTCATTGAAAATGCTAACAAGGATGAGTTACAATGTTATTACTATAAGCGTTTTTTTTTATTGGCTACTCGTTTTTCAGTAGTCGTGACTGCTTCACATTTTTTCAAATGGCTCTAGAAGCGCCGGCATTCTTTCTAAATAAAAACTACATACTAGAATCGATCAAACCAAAATTCCATTGTTATCGAAAGGAATGCATTTTCTACCCAGGTGTGTTTTCTCAGTTTCAGCCACAGACAGCAAAGCACAGTTCAATTAACCCTTGTTTTTCTTTTTTTAAATGTACGTCTATTTTCATACCCTAAACGTAAACAAAGTAGTTTATAAGTAATTAATAGATTTATTTTCTAATCCCATATTATTTATTATAAACATAAATGTTTCTTCTAATTGGTTACACGTGTTCGAGCAGATGTCCCAGTGGAATGATATCGACCGAACAATAAGCACCGGAATAATCCCACGTTAAAACATAAATCAATTATGCTCACGCAATTACACGTATATATATATATATATATATATATATATATATATATATATATATATATATATATATATATATATATATGTATGTATATATATATATATATATATATATATATACATATCGGGTGTAACTGCAATATTGTCCATTTGTTAGATTAAGTTTGAAGCGTTGTATCATAAAAATGATTCAAGATATTATACTGGAAATCTCCGAGGTCTTCAAAACACTATTGCACTCTACTTTGAACAATAAGAATGTATAATTACTCTCCATGCTTAACAGAAGAATCGAATATATATATATATATATATATATATATATATATATATATATATATATATGTGAAGAAATATAGTCTTAAAGTGTGCTATATTTATGGGATAAAGTGCTCAATATCAGAGATAGAGCGTGTGTAAATACAAAAGTGAACATAGAAGTCAACACTTAGCGGCGACAGTCTGTTTCATGCTAGATGCAATCGTCAGGCCATATACATATATATTATTCCAGGAGCATTTTCTAACTTATTCAAGATGATCTTCGCCCTCTTTAACGTTCTGACTCTCTGTCATGGAATAACAAATTGACTAACAGATATTACGTAGTATTTTTTCAATTTTCACTGATCTTTGGACTGTCATAAATGAAACTCCCCTCTCACGTGCCAAACATCCTATATATAAATATATATATATATATATATATATACATCTTATATATATATAAGATGTATATATATATATATGTATATATATATATATATATATATGTATGTATATGTGTGTGTTTGTGTGTGTGTGTACACTGGGTGTAACAGCAAAATTGTCCATTTGTTAGAATAAGCTTTGAACTGTTGTATCTTAGAAATGATTAAAGATATTTTACTGGAAATCTCCGAACTGTTTTATAACACTATTGGACTCTAGTTTGAGCAACAATAATGTATAATTACTCTCTAATCTTAACAGAAGAATCGTGATGAAATCGATCTTAAACGAATATGACATGTTCATCATTAATTAATCATATCTAAGGATCGGAAGCTCAGGAAGGATTGGAATTAATTTCATATATATATATATATATATATATATATATATATATATATATATATATATATATATATTATTACAGTATCTTTTTCAACTTATTCAAGATTGACCTCTGAGTTTCTGTCCTGGTTTAGCAAGGTGCCTCACAGGTTTCATTTTCAATTCTTTTTTCACTACCATTTTCACTGTCATAGCTGAAATCCAAGATCACCACATATGGGGAATAGATCTATTTCAAACGAAGAACATTTCGTCAGTTTTGTTCAACTCAGGTATATAAATTGAATTCGTGTTGGAATTAGTAATTTAACTTTGCTGCCGAAATTAGAAATTTAACTTTGAATTCGACGGCTGGCAAATAAAATTCTAATTTCCACGCGAACTCAGTCTATACACTGGGGTTGAATAAGAGTATTGAAGTTTTCGTCGGTTGAAATAGATAAAATAGATCTATCCCCATATGAGGTAATTTTGGATTTTACTGTGTAATACTATATATATATATATATATATATATATATATATATATATATATATATATATATACAGAGGGTACCCCCCCCAAAAAAAAAATTGACATCTTTTTGTAATTTAGTAACATAGTAAATTCTCGTTCAAATGTTGTCAAATTTTAGCAAAATGTGTAAAAACAAAGCTGACTGTGTAGACTTATCTCAATCAGAATACGCCAGGAAGATTGATAAGACGTGCCAGTGATAATGAAAATGTGCTGTCGAAATGGCCAAACACGTTCACATTACTTGACATCTAGTGATGTTTATGTAGGGAGAATGGGGATATAGACCTGTCTTTTCACGTAGCCCACGTGAAAAGACAGGTCTCTATCCCCATTCTCCCTACAAGCCTAGAGGAACTTTAGCAGATAGACACCTAGGCGCTGGAGAATGTTGCGCAAGATATGCTACAGCCTGTTTGGCAGGAGCTGAACTACTGTGAAATCGGTTATAAAATCTACATCCCTTTGAATATCTTGTTCGAATTTTGATACGTAAATCTTTTATTGTTCAACACGAAGCTTATTTGTGAAGCTTTGTGAAATCGGTTATAAAATCTACATCCCTTTGAATATCTTGTTAGGATTTTGATGAGTAAATCTTTTATTGTTCAACACGAAGCTTATTTGTGAAGCTTTGTGAAATCGGTTATAAAATCTACATCCCTTTGAATATCTTGTTAGACTTTTGATAAGTAAATCTTTTATTGTTCAACACGAAGCTTATTTGTGAAGCTTTGTGAAATCGGTTATAAAATCTACATCCCTTTGAATATCTTGTTAGACTTTTGATAAGTAAATCTTTTATTGTTCAACACGAAGCTTATTTGTGAAGCTTTGTGAAATCGGTTATAAAATCTACATCCCTTTGAATATCTTGTTAGACTTTTGATAAGTAAATCTTTTATTGTTCAACACGAAGCTTATTTGTGAAGCTTTGTGAAATCGGTTATAAAATCTACATCCCTTTGAATATCTTGTTAGAATTTTGATGAGTAAATATTTTATTGTTCAACACGAAGCTTATTTAATTTCATTTGCCTGGGACAGATATTCATATTTTAAACGATGTCAATTTTTGGGAACGCCCTGTATAATGTCATTATGCATTTCAGGAATTTACTTTTATATAATTTGATCCAATTTCTATGTGATCCGTTCGTAGGCTAACGCCTTCCTGTTAATTATTTTTTGCCTTTCCATATCTTTTAATTAGGACCTGAAACTTTGATAAAAGTTAAAGTAAAATTTATTTCAGCAATAAATCTCAAACCAGATGTTCAAACAGCCAGCGAAAAAAATATTTTTAGAATTAAATATATAAATGGGACAGTCTCTCTGAAGTCTGGGCTAAAAACGGCAAACGGCATCTATTATCTAAAAATAATCAACCTATGTCCAATTTTGTAAATCAGCGCTGTAATCTACCAGAAAATATTTTTAATAATCTCCCTAATCTTCGATAAAAATGAACGTAAAATTAATTTTTGCATTTGTTAAGCCTGAAATCAGTTAGATGACGAAACAGCTGAAGGCAAATTTAGCTATAAATGTATCAACATGACCATGCCAGTTCCTTTAAAGTTTGAGCGAACTAAATTCTCAGAGGGGCAGGGAGAGGTCATTTATCATTTAAAAACATAAAGCCAATCTCATAATACTGGTGTAATATTTGGAATCAAAATCTTGAATTTACCATTAAAAAAACTTTCTATATGAAATTAGTGTTGGTCTTTCATATAAAATTTAAAAAAATAAAAATTGTAATGATATACAGGGGTCGGCAACCTACGGCACGTATGCAACACATAGCACGCTAAGTACTTTACAATGACACGCAGCTGCAAACAACATAACGAAGTCCGAACCAATAACTACTACTATCATAAAAATAAAGATATTTAGCTATTTCAATTTTAATATATACTAAAGTATATTGTTGAGTCTTGACTCAATGTTGAATCTCGCCTATTGCATGGAATAATAATGCAACACAAAATGTACTTAGAACAAGAATGTATTATAACAAGAAAGTGTACACAATAAGTACATATAGTATTTCTGTATATTTCTGGGAAGACGTTCCTGGAGAATGTGTTGACTAGTCGCAGTCGATCAGAGTCTCTAGTTGGATCTCGTGATTCCCTTCCTCGTCTTCCGGTACCAACCACTATTTATATAGTTGGTAGTCACCTATGCAGATTAGGTGGATCCTACACAACATATATATATATATTATATTACTATATAAAGTATATTGTAGAACAGCTATATTGACCTTGACTTGTATAAAACTACGTATGCTGTTGGCGCACTTACTGATTTAAAAACCCTGAGTCGGCACATAGTTAGCAAAAAGTTGTCGAACCTTGAAAGATATACAGGGTGGTCCGAAAGTATTATCACCCGCTACCAAAAAGTAATGAGAACAATAGAATAACCAGTAATACAGTAATACAAATCGCATGTACTGGATTCAGTTTATTCGATTTCATTGACGCTGTCATATATCGAGAAGGTCTGTATGAACTCCATCATTTTCGTGTCAGCCATCTGAAATAGAAAATTATATTATGTAAGGGGGACAAGACTTTCTTATTAGGCATACATAAGTATCAAGAGACTATCAGGGTAGCTAGCTAATTCATGTTGTCAATACCACCTCAGCTCAAATTGGCAGCTAATCTAAATGGTAAACTACTGCTGTTGTTAACTGGATAAAGGAATGGTTTGTTAATTTTAGACTCTGAAACAGACCTGCTCTCTGTTAACCGTCTGAGAGACCCCTTTCGGCCTTCCATCAGCATGGCTGATGCTAACATAAATGAATGACACGTTGCGACTTCTTGGACTAACGTTTTCTGTTGACATGAAGTGGAAAGATTATATTGAATCCATACCTGGAATGGAAAAATTACGCCCTGAGGATGAATAATGCACAATTGTGTGTGTGTGTATATATATATATATATATATATATATATATATATATATATATATATATATATATATATATATATATTAAATTGTACAGTATTTATCCCCAGGGCGTAATTTTTATATTGAGGTAAACTCCAAAATGAAATAAATGCAGTGTATACCGAATGATGTTGTTCAAAAATGTGTTATTTATTAACAGTTATTATATAATTTCTTTCTTTCTGGAGTTTATCTGGAATGGAAAAATTACACCCTGAAGATGAAAATGTGAAAATATTCAGCCTAGTAACATCAAATATATCTGACAACAAATTAAACGTAATGATCACGTTATTCAATGAATTGTTCGTAAGTTAATGCCGTATTAAGTCCTGTTAGCGAAGAGATTTCGGCATTAATTAAATTAACATTGCTAATTACGTCTTTGTATAATTACCTCTTTATGATATAATATATATACAGCACAATTTAATATATATATATATATATATATATATATATATATGTCATCCACAGACAAACTGTTTCGCTGTATCTCAGCTCATCAGTGTGAGCTAGACATCTAATTGCTTCAAGCCTGGATCGAAACCGGACAGATTTCTCATCAATGAGAGATTCTACCCACAAGCTATCGCCGCACAGAAGAGAGAAATGTAAATTGTAACGTCTTTACTAGAAGAAAGACATCAGTAGCTAGGAGAGCTCGATTCTAGTTGAAGAGCATTGCATTAGCAGCAGCAGCCACTGTTTATAAAATTACCCCCACCTCTCCCAAAGCTCAGTCAAATTATTTCGAGAGCACAAATAGTCATCTACAGACAGACTGTATCGCTGTATCAGAGCTCATCAGTGTGGCTAGACATCCGATTGTTTCAACCCGGGATCGAATCCCGACCGATTTGGTATCAGTCAGTGATTCTACCCATATATATATATATATATATATATATATATATATATATATATATGAAGAAATATAGTCTTAAAGTGTGCTATATTTATGGGATAAAGTGCTCAATATCAGAGATAGAGCGTGTGTAAATATAAAAGTGAACATAGAAGTCAACACTTAGAGGCGACAATCTGTTTAATGCTAGACGCAATTGTCAGGCCACACGACGATTGCGTCTAGCATGAAACAGCCTCTAAGTGTTGTCTTCAATGTTCACGTTTATATTTACACTTTTATATATATATATATATATATATATATATATATATATATATATATATATATATATATATATATATAAAGAGAGAGAAAGGTGACACTTATGTCTAATATAATCCATTAGTTTATATTTACCATCAAAGACTCCACGTGCCTTCAAACGTGGAACACGCCAGGAGAGTAACTAATATTGAATTATCTGACGTTAATAAATGTGATTTGCCATAAAATCCCGCTAGGCTTTAGCAATAGACTGTCTAAAATTATCGACTTTTACTTTATTTATGCCATGACCAAAGTTATCGCCAATTCACGCTGGCATTACATGTATATACGTAAGCCCTGTATACTGCCTTGTGGCGTATAAGGCCACAGCCACATCACATTTGGGTTCCCAAATTCTCGCTTGACGATGAAGCCAGACCAGACACCTTAATTCAACTTAATTACAAAAATTATATTGAGGGTCTCGGCTCTCGCTTTTGAAACATGAGAACTCTTATGTAACGAAGGAATCATATTTTAAAAAAATATATTATAATATAAGCTCTAATTCTGTATGGAGCACTGTATTTTTAAAAATAAAAGCAAAAATACTATAGAACTCCGGATTATTTACCTAACGTGTTCTTTCCTATTTTTCTGCATACCTGCACACACACACACACACACACACACACACACACACACACACACACACACACATATATATATATATATATATGTATATGTATGGATATATATATATATGGAGTAGATAAATATATATATAGTAGGTAGATATGGAGTATATATATATATATATATATATATATATATATATATAGTCGGTATATATATATATATATATATATATATATATATATATATATATATATATATATATATATATATATATATATATCAGGTCATCCCATAAGTTCTGTCCGAATTTTGAATAAAGAAAACAAGTGACTAAATGTTACATTTAATTACAGATTCAATCAACAATGTATTTTCCCTGATTATCTAAGATCCCTTCCATCTATTAACTAGCTTACTAATTCCATTACTGTAAAATTCTTTTGGCTTTGATTCGAAGAACTCACAAATGTCAGTTTTAAACTCTTCCTGTGTTACAAAAGCTGTTTCTTCTGTAAGCTACGAAGCAAATTGTAGTCTGAAGGAGCAATGTCGGGAGAATAAGGTGGATGAGGAATTTTATCCCAACCAAGTTCTTCGATCTTTTGTGACGTGATTCTTGCTGTGTGTGGTAGCGCATTGTCCTGATGAAACATCACCCGTTTTCGATTCACTAGAGCAGGTCTTTTTTTCCTCAAAGCATGGTTCAAACGCTCTAATTGCTGACAGTATATTTGAGCATTAATTGTTGCATTAGGTGGTAAGAATTCAAAGTGGATTATTCTTTGGCAATCCCACCAGATTGAAAGAAGAACCTTTTGCCCATGAAGTTCCCTTCTCGGCTGTGGCTGGGGTCCTTCCCTTTTCCAAGCCACTGTCTACGACGCTTAACATTTCGATAAAAGATCCATTTTTCGTCACCAATCACAAGTCTATCCAAAAAAGGTGAAACAAATTGGCGAGAATGGAGAGAAAAGCAGATGTCAACTCCGGATTTGAAGTTGATTTCAAGGCACGTATATATATATATATATATATATATATATATATATATATATATATATATATATATATATATATATATATATATATATATATGCATTTAGTTGCACCTCGACTGGTGAGAACCAAACTGGTTATAAACAATTCTGTTTGTAAGCAGGCTCCTCGTGGAACGTTATATCTTTTTTTATTTGTTTGAAAAAAAAACAAAGAATAAAAAAGAAAATATATTTTAAGAGGGACGTATACGGTTAAAGAAAAGATAGAAACTGCAAAATGGTGACAGGGTGAAACAATAGTGCTTGTTGATACATTTTAAGAGGGGACATATAAGGGTAAAGAAAAGATAGGAACTGCAAAAGGGTGATAGGGTGAAACAACAGTGCTTGTTGATACATTTTAAGAGGGGACATATAAGGGTAAAGAAAAGATAGGAACTGCAAAAGGGTTACAGGGTGAAAAAATAGTGCTTGTTGATACATTTTAAGAGGGGACATATAAGAGTAAAGGAAAGATAGGAACTGCAAAAGGGTGACATGGTGAAAAAATAGTGCTTGTTGATACATTTTAAGAGGGGGCATATAAGGGTAAAGGAAAGATAGGAATTGCAAAAGGGTGACAGGGTGAAAAAATAGTGCTTGTTGATACATTTCAAGAGGGGACATATAAGGGTAAAGGAAAGATAGGAAATGCAAAAGGGTGAAAAAATAGTGCTTGTTGATACATTTTAAGAGAGGACATATAAGGGTAAAGAAAAGGTAGGAACTGCAAAAGGGTGACATGGTGAAAAAATAGTGCTTGTTGATACATTTTAAGAGGGGACATATAAGGGTAAAGAAAAGATAGGAACTGCAAAAGGGTGATAGGGTGAAAAAATAGTGCTCGTTGATACATTTTAAGAGGGGACATATAAGGGTAAAGAAAAGATAGGAACTGCAAAAGGGTGACAGGGTGAAACAATAGTGCTTGTTGATACATTTTAAGAGGGGACATATAAGGGTAGAGAAAAGATACGAACTGCAAAAGGGTGACAGGGTGAAAAAATAGTGCCTGTTGATACATTTTAAGAGGGGACATATAAGGGTAAAGAAAAGATAGGAACTGCAAAAGAGTGATAGGGTGAAAAAATAGTGGTTGTTGATACATTTTAAGAGGGGACATATAAGGGTAAAGGAAAGATAGGAACTGCAAAAGGGTGACAGGGTGAAACAATAGTGCTTGTTGATACATTTTAAGAGGGGACATATAAGAGTAAAGAAAAGATAGGAACTGCAAAAGGGTGACAGGGTGAAAAAATAGTGCTTGTTGATACATTTTAAGAGGGGACATATAAGGGTAAAGAAAAGATAGGAACTGCAAAAGGGTGACAGCGTGAAACAATAGTGATTATTGATACATTTTAAGCGGGGATATACGAGGGTAAAAAAAAGATAGGAACTGCAAAATGGTGACAGGGTGAAAAAATAGTGCTTGTTGATACATTTTAAGCGGGGACATATAAGGGTAAAGAAAAGATAGGAACTTCAAAAGGGTGATAGGGTGAAAAAATAGTGCATGTTGATACATTTTAAGAGGGGACATATAAGGGTAAAGAAAAGATAGGAACTGCAAAAGGGTGAAAGGGTGAAAAAATAGTGCTTGTTGATACATTTTAAGAGGGGATATATGAGGGTAAAGAAAAGATAGGAACTGCAAAAGGGTGACAGGGTGAAAAAATAGTGCTTGTTGATACATTTTAAGAGGGGACATATAAGGGTAAAGAAAAGATAGGAACTGCAAAAGGGTGATAGGGTGAAACAATAGTGCTTGTTGATACATTTTAAGAGGGGACATATAAGGGTAAAGAAAAGATAGGAACTGCAAAAGGGTGACAGGGTGAAAAAATAGTGCTTGTTGATACATTTTAAGAGGGGATATATAAGGGCAAAGAAAAGATAGGAACTGCAAAAGGGTGACAGGGTGAAAAAATAGTGCTTGTTGATACATTTTAAGAGGGGACATATAAGGGTAAAGAAAAGATAGGAACTGCAAAAGGGTGATAGGGTGAAAAAATAGTGCTTGTTGATACATTTTAAGAGGGGACATATAAGGGTAAAGAAAAGATAGGAACTTCAAAAGGGTGAGAGGGTGAAACAATAGTGCTTGTTGATACATTTTAAGAGGGGACATATAAGGGTAAAGAAAAGATAGGAACTGCAAAAGGGTGATAGGGTGAAAAAATAGTGCTTGTTGATACATTTTAAGAGGGGACATATAAGAGTAAAGATAAGATAGGAACTGCAAAAGGATGACAGGGTGAAACAATAGTGCTTGTTGATACATTTAAGAGGGGACATATAAGGGTAAAGAAAAGATAGGAACTGCAAAAGGGTGACAGGGTGAAACAATAGTGCTTGTTGATACATTTTAAGAGGGGACATATAAGGGTAAAGAAAAGATAGGAACTGCAAAAGGGTGATAGGGTGAAAAAATAGTGCTTGTTGATACATTTTAAGAGGGGACATATAAGGGTAAAGAAAAGATAGGAACTGCAAAATGATGACAGGGTGAAAAAATAGTGCTTGTTGATACATTTTAAGAGGGGACATATAAGGGTAAAGAAAAGATAGGAACTGCAAAAGGGTGATAGGGTGAAACAATAGTGCTTGTTGATGCATTTTAAGAGGGGACATATAAGAGTAAAGATAAGATAGGAACTGCAAAAGGGTGACAGGGTGAAACAATACTGCTTGTTGATACATTTTAAGAGGGGACATATAAGGGTAAAGAAAAGATAGGAACTGCAAAAGGGTGACAGGGTGAAACAATAGTGCTTGTTGATACATTTTAAGAGGGGACATATAAGGGTAAAGAAAAGATAGGAACTGCAAAAGGGTGACAGGGTGAAAAAATAGTGCCTGTTGATACATTTTAAGAGGGGACATATAAGGGTAAAGAAAAGATAGGAACTGCAAAAGGGTGATAGGGTGAAAAAATAGTGCTTGTTGATACATTTTAAGAGGGGACATATAAAGGTAAAAAAAAGATAGGAACTTAAAAAGGGTGAGAGGGTGAAACAATAGTGCTTGTTGATACATTTTAAGAGGGGACATATAAGGGTAAAGAAAAGATAGGAACTGCAAAAGGGTGATAGGGTGAAAAAATAGTGCTTGTTGATACATTTTAAGAGGGGACATATAAGAGTAAAGATAAGATTAGGAACTGCAAAAGGGTGACAGGGTGAAACAATAGTGCTTGTTGATACATTTAAGAGGGGACATATAAGGGTAAAGAAAAGATAGGAACTGCAAAAGGGTGACAGGGTGAAACAATAGTGCTTGTTGATACATTTTAAGAGTGGACATATAAGGGTAAAGAAAAGATAGGAACTGCAAAAGGGTGACAGGGTGAAACAATAGTGCTTGTTGATACAATTTAAGAGCGGACATATAAGGGTAAAGAAAAGATACGAACTGCAAAAGGGTGAAAAAATAGTGCTTGTTGATACATTTTAAGAGCGGACATATAAGGGTAAAGAAAAGATAGGAACTGCAAAAAGGTGACAGGGTAAAACAATTCTGCTTGTTGATACATTTTAAGAGGGGATATATAAGCGTAAAGAAAATATAGGAACTGCAAAAGGGTGATAGGGTGAAACAATAGTGCTTGTTGATACATTTTAAGAGGGGACATATAAGGGTAAAGAAAAGATAGGAACTGCAAAAGGGTGATAGGGTGAAACAATAGTGCTTGTTGATACATTTTAAGAGGGGACATAGAAGAGTAAAGAAAAGATAGGAACTGCAAAAGTGTGATAGGGTGAAAAAATAGTGCTTGTTGATACATTTTAAGAGGGGACATATAAGGGTAAAGAAAAGATAGGAACTGCAAAAGGGTGACAGGGTGAAAAAATAGTGCTTGTTGATACATTTTAAGAGGGAACATATAAGGGTAAAGAAAAGATAGGAACTGCAAAAGGGTGACAGGGTGAAACAATAGTGCTTGTTGATACATTTTAAGAGGGGACATATAAGAGTAAAGAAAAGATAGGAACTGCAAAAGGGTGACAGGGTGAAAAAATAGTGCTTGTTGATACATTTTAAGAGGGGACATATAAGGGTAAAGAAAAGATAGGAACTGCAAAAGGGTGACAGCGTGAAACAATAGTGATTATTGATACATTTTAAGCGGGGATATACGAGGGTAAAAAAAAGATAGGAACTGCAAAATGGTGACAGGGTGAAAAAATAGTGCTTGTTGATACATTTTAAGCGGGGACATATAAGGGTAAGGAAAGATAGGAACTTCAAAAGGGTGATAGGGTGAAAAAATAGTGCATGTTGATACATTTTAAGAGGGGACATATAAGGGTAAAGAAAAGATAGGAACTGCAAAAGGGTGAAAGGGTGAAAAAATAGTGCTTGTTGATACATTTTAAGAGGGGATATATGAGGGTAAAGAAAAGATAGGAACTGCAAAAGGGTGACAGGGTGAAAAAATAGTGCTTGTTGATACATTTTAAGAGGGGACATATAAGGGTAAAGAAAAGATAGGAACTGCAAAAGGGTGATAGGGTGAAACAATAGTGCTTGTTGATACATTTTAAGAGGGGACATATAAGGGTAAAGAAAAGATAGGAACTGCAAAAGGGTGACAGGGTGAAAAAATAGTGCTTGTTGATACATTTTAAGAGGGGATATATAAGGGCAAAGAAAAGATAGGAACTGCAAAAGGGTGACAGGGTGAAAAAATAGTGCTTGTTGATACATTTTAAGAGGGGACATATAAGGGTAAAGAAAAGATAGGAACTGCAAAAGGGTGATAGGGTGAAAAAATAGTGCTTGTTGATACATTTTAAGAGGGGACATATAAGGGTAAAGAAAAGATAGGAACTTCAAAAGGGTGAGAGGGTGAAACAATAGTGCTTGTTGATACATTTTAAGAGGGGACATATAAGGGTAAAGAAAAGATAGGAACTGCAAAAGGGTGATAGGGTGAAAAAATAGTGCTTGTTGATACATTTTAAGAGGGGACATATAAGAGTAAAGATAAGATAGGAACTGCAAAAGGATGACAGGGTGAAACAATAGTGCTTGTTGATACATTTAAGAGGGGACATATAAGGGTAAAGAAAAGATAGGAACTGCAAAAGGGTGACAGGGTGAAACAATAGTGCTTGTTGATACATTTTAAGAGGGGACATATAAGGGTAAAGAAAAGATAGGAACTGCAAAAGGGTGATAGGGTGAAAAAATAGTGCTTGTTGATACATTTTAAGAGGGGACATATAAGGGTAAAGAAAAGATAGGAACTGCAAAATGATGACAGGGTGAAAAAATAGTGCTTGTTGATACATTTTAAGAGGGGACATATAAGGGTAAAGAAAAGATAGGAACTGCAAAAGGGTGATAGGGTGAAACAATAGTGCTTGTTGATGCATTTTAAGAGGGGACATATAAGAGTAAAGATAAGATAGGAACTGCAAAAGGGTGACAGGGTGAAACAATACTGCTTGTTGATACATTTTAAGAGGGGACATATAAGGGTAAAGAAAAGATAGGAACTGCAAAAGGGTGACAGGGTGAAAAAATAGTGCTTGTTGATACATTTTAAGAGCGGACACATAAGGGTAAAGAAAAGATACGAACTGCAAAAGGGTGAAAAAATAGTGCTTGTTGATACATTTTAAGAGCGGACATATAAGGGTAAAGAAAAGATAGGAACTGCAAAAAGGTGACAGGGTAAAACAATTCTGCTTGTTGATACATTTTAAGAGGGGATATATAAGCGTAAAGAAAATATAGGAACTGCAAAAGGGTGATAGGGTGAAACAATAGTGCTTGTTGATACATTTTAAGAGGGGACATAGAAGAGTAAAGAAAAGATAGGAACTGCAAAAGTGTGATAGGGTGAAAAAATAGTGCTTCTTGATACATTTTAAGAGGGGACATATAAGGGTAAAGAAAAGATAGGAACTGCAAAAGGGTGACAGGGTGAAAAAATAGTGCTTGTTGATACATTTTAAGAGGGAACATATAAGGGTAAAGAAAAGATAGGAACTGCAAAAGGGTGACAGGGTGAAACAATAGTGCTTATTGATACATTTTAAGCGGGGACATATCAGGGCAAAGAAAAGATAGGAACTGCAAAAGGGTGAGAGGGTGAAAAATAGTGCTTGTTGATACATTTTAAGAGGGGACATATAAGGGTAAAGAAAAGATAGGAACTGCAAAAAGGTGACAGGGTGAAACAATAGTGCTTATTGATACATTTATTTTAAGCGGGGACATAAAAGGGTAAAGAAAAGATAGGAACTGCAAAAGGGTGATAGGGTGAAAAAATAGTGCATGTTGATACATTTTAAGAGGGGACATATAAGGGTAAAGAAAAGATAGGAACTGCAAAAGGGTGAAAGGGTGAAAAAATAGTGCTTGTTGATACATTTTAAGAGGGGATATATGAGGGTAAAGAAAAGATAGGAAATGCAAAAGGGTGACAGGGTGAAAAAATAGTGCTTGTTGATACATTTTAAGAGGGGACATATAAGGGTAAAGAAAAGATAGGAACTGCAAAAGGGTGATAGGTTGAAACAATAGTGCTTGTTGATACATTTTAAGAGGGGACATATAAGGGTAAAGAAAAGATAGGAACTGCAAAAGGGTGACAGGGTGAAAAAATAGTGCTTGTTGATACATTTTAAGAGGGGATATATAAGGGTAAAGAAAAGATAGGAACTGCAAAAGGGTGACAGGGTGAAAAAATAGTGCTTGTTGATACATTTTAAGAGGGGACATATAAGGGTAAAGAAAAGATAGGAACTGCAAAAGGGTGATAGGGTGAAAAAATAGTGCTTGTTGATACATTTTGAGAGGGGACATATAAGGGTAAAGAAAAGATAGGAACTGCAAAGGGTGATAGGGTTAAACAATAGTGCTTGTTGATGCATTTTAAGAGGGGACATATAAGGGTAAAGATAAGATATAAACTGCAAAGGGGTGAGAGGGTGAAACAATACTGCATGTTGATACATTTTAAGAGGGGACATATAAGGGTAAAGAAAAGATAGGAACTGCAAAAGGGTGATAGGGTGAAAAAATAGTGCTTGTTGATACATTTTAAGAGGGGACATATAAGGGTAAAGAAAAGATAGGAACTGCAAAATGATGACAGGGTGAAAAAATAGTGCTTGTTGATACATTTTAAGAGGGGACATATAAGGGTAAAGAAAAGATAGGAACTGCAAAAGGGTGATAGGGTGAAACAATAGTGCTTGTTGATGCATTTTAAGAGGGGACATATAAGAGTAAAGATAAGATAGGAACTGCAAAAGGGTGACAGGGTGAAACAATAGTGCTTGTTGATACATTTTAAGAGCGGACATATAAGGGTAAAGAAAAGATAGGAACTGCAAAAGAATGACAGGGTGAAAAAATAGTGCTTGTTGATACATTTTGAGAGGGGACATATAAGGTTAAAGAAAAGATAGGAACTGCAAAGGGTGATAGGGTGAAACAATAGTGCTTGTTGATACATTTTAAGAGGGGACATATAAGAGTAAAGAAAAGATTAGGAACTGCAAAAAAGTGACAGGGTGAAACAATAGTGCTTGTTGATACATTTAAGAGGGGACATATAAGGGTAAAGAAAAGATAGGAACTGCAAAAGGGTGACAGGGTGAAACAATAGTGCTTGTTGATACATTTTAAGAGTGGACATATAAGGGTAAAGAAAAGATAGGAACTGCAAAAGGGTGACAGGGTGAAACAATAGTGCTTGTTGATACATTTTAAGAGCGGACATATAAGGGTAAAGAAAAGATACGAACTGCAAAAGGGTGAAAGGGTGAAAAAATAGTGCTTGTTAATACATTTTAAGAGCGGACATATAAGGGTAAAGAAAAGATAGGAACTGCAAAAAGGTGACAGGGTGAAACAATTCTGCTTGTTGATACATTTTAAGAGGGGATATATAAGCGTAAAGAAAATATAGGAACTGCAAAAGGGTGATAGGGTGAAACAATAGTGCTTGTTGATACATTTTAAGAGGGGACATATAAGGGTAAAGAAAAGATAGGAACTGCAAAAGGGTGATAGGGTGAAACAATAGTGCTTGTTGATACATTTTAAGAGGGGACATAGAAGAGTAAAGAAAAGATAGGAACTGCAAAAGTGTGATAGGGTGAAAAAATAGTGCTTGTTGATACATTTTAAGAGGGGACATATAAGGGTAAAGAAAAGATAGGAACAGCAAAAGGGTGACAGGGTGAAAAAATAGTGCTTGTTGATACATTTTAAGAGGGAACATATAAGGGTAAAGAAAAGATAGGAACTGCAAAAGGGTGACAGGGTGAAACAATAGTGCTTATTGATACATTTTAAGCGGGGACATATCAGGGCAAAGAAAAGATAGGAACTGCAAAAGGGTGAGAGGGTGAAAAATAGTGCTTGTTGATACATTTTAAGAGGGGACATATAAGGGTAAAGAAAAGATAGGAACTGCAAAAAGGTGACAGGGTGAAACAATAGTGCTTATTGATACATTTATTTTAAGCGGGGACATAAAAGGGTAAAGAAAAGATAGGAACTGCAAAAGGGTGATAGGGTGAAAAAATAGTGCATGTTGATACATTTTAAGAGGGGACATATAAGGGTAAAGAAAAGATAGGAACTGCAAAAGGGTCACAGGGTGAAAAAATAGTGCTTGTTGATACATTTTAAGAGGGGACATATAAGGGTAAAGAAAAGATAGGAACTGCAAAAGTGTGATAGGGTGAAAAAATAGTGCTTGTTGATACATTTTTGAGGGGACATATAAGGGTAAAGAAAAGATAGGAACTGCAAAAGGGTGACAGGGTGAAAAAATAGTGCTTGTTGATACATTTTAAGAGGGAACATATAAGGCTAAAGAAAAGATAGGAACTGCAAAAGGGTGACAGGGTGAAACAATAGTGCTTATTGATACATTTTAAGCCGGGACATATAAGGGCAAAGAAAAGATAGGAACTGCAAAAGGGTGAGAGGGTGAAAAATAGTGCTTGTTGATACATTTTAATAGGGGACATATAAGGGTAAAGAAAAGATAGGAACTGCAAAATGGTGACAGGGTGAAACAATAGTGCTTGTTGATACATTTATTTTAAGCGGGGACATAAAAGGGTAAAGAAAAGATAGGAACTGCAAAAGGGTGATAGGCTGAAAAAATAGTGCATGTTGATACATTTTAAGAGGGGACATATAAGGGTAAAGAAAAGATAGGAACTGCAAAAGGGTGAAAGGGTGAAAAAATAGTGCTTGTTGATACATTTTAAGAGGGGATATATGAGGGTAAAGAAAAGATAGGAACTGCAAAAGGTTGACAGGGTGAAAAAATAGTGCTTGTTGATACATTTTAAGAGGGGACATATAAGGGTAAAGAAAAGATAGGAAATGCAAAAGGGTGATAGGGTGAAACAATAGTGCTTGTTGATGCATTTTAAGAGGGGACATATAACGGTAAAGAAAAGATAGGAACTGCAAAAGGGTGACAGGGTGAAACAATACTGCTTGTTGATACATTTTAAGAGGGGACATATAAGGGTAAAGAAAAGATAGGAACTGCAAAAGGGTGACAGGGTGAAAAAATAGTGCTTGTTGATACATTTTAAGAGGGGACATATAAGGGTAAAGAAAAGATAGGAACTGCAAAAGGGTGATAGGGTGAAAAAATAGTGCTTGTTGATACATTTTAAGAGGGGACATATGAGGGTAAAGAAAAGATAGGAACTGGAAAAGGGTGAGAGAGTGAAAAAATAGTGCTTGTTGATACATTTTAAGAGGGGACATATAAGGGTAAAGAAAAGATAGGAACTGCAAAATGATGACAGGGTGAAAAAATAGTGCTTGTTGATACAATTTAGGAGGGGACATATAAGGGTAAAGAAAATATAGGAACTGCAAAAGGGTGATAGGGTGAAACAATAGTGCTTGTTGATGCATTTTAAGAGGGGACATATAAGAGTAAAGATAAGATAGGAACTGCAAAAGGGTGACAGGGTGAAACAATAGTGCTTGTTGATACATTTTAAGAGCGGACATATAAGGGTAAAGAAAAGATAGGAACTGCAAAAGAATGACAGGGTGAAAAAATAGTGCTTGTTGATACATTTTGAGAGGGGACATATAAGGGTAAAGAAAAGATAGGAACTGCAAAAGGGTGATAGGGTGAAACAATAGTGCTTGTTGATACATTTTAAGAGGGGACATATAAGAGTAAAGAAAAGATAGGAACTGCAAAAGTGTGATAGGGTGAAACAATAGTGGTTCTTGATACATTTTAAGAGGGTACATATAAGGGTAAAGAAAAGATAGGAACTGCAAAAGGGTGACAGGGTGAAAAAATAGTGCTTGTTGATACATTTTAAGAGGGAACATATAAGGCTAAAGAAAAGATAGGAACTGCAAAAGGGTGACAGGGTGAAACAATAGTGCTTATTGATACATTTTAAGCGGGGACATATCAGGGCAAAGAAAAGATAGGAACTGCAAAAGGGTGAGAGGGTGAAAAATAGTGCTTGTTGATACATTTTAAGTGCGGACATATAAGGGTAAAGAAAAGATAGGAACTGCAAAAGGGTGATAGGGTGAAAAAATAGTGCTTGTTGATACATTTATTTTAAGCGGGGACATAAAAGGGTAAAGAAAAGATAGGAACTGCAAAAGGGTGATAGGCTGAAAAAATAGTGCATGTTGATACATTTTAAGAGGGGACATATAAGGGTAAAGAAAAGATAGGAACTGCAAAAGGGTGAAAGGGTGAAAAAATAGTGCTTGTTGATACATTTTAAGAGGGGATATATGAGGGTAAAGAAAAGATAGGAACTGCAAAAGGTTGACAGGGTGAAACAATAGTGCTTGTTGATACATTTTAAGAGGGGACATATAAGGGTAAAGAAAAGATAGGAACTGCAAAAGGGTGATAGGGTGAAACAATAGTGCTTGTTGATGCATTTTAAGAGGGGACATATAAGGGTAAAGAAAATATAGGAACTGCAAAAGGGTGATAGGGTGAAACAATATTGCTTGTAGATGCATTTTAAGAGGGGACATATAAGGGTAAAGATAAGATAGGAACTGCAAAAGGGTGATAGGGTGAAACAATACTGCTTGTTGATAAATTTTAAGAGGTGACACATAAGGGTAAAGAAAAGATAGGAACTGCAAAAGGATGACAGGGTGAAAAAATAGTGCTTGTTGATACATTTTAAGAGGGGACATATAAGGGTAAAGAAAAGATAGGAACTGCAAAAGGGTGATAGGGTGAAACAATAGTGCTTGTTGATACATTTTAAGAGGGGACATATAAGAGTAAAGATAAGATAGGAACTGCAAAAGGGTGACAGGGTGAAACAATAGTGGTTCTTGATACATTTTAAGAGGGTACATATAAGGGTAAAGAAAAGATAGGAACTGCAAAAGGGTGACAGGGTGAAACAATAGTGCTTGTTGATACATTTTAAGAGTGGACATATAAGGGTAAAGAAAAGATAGGAACTGCAAAAGGGTGAGAGGGTGAAACAATAGTGCTTGTTGATACATTTTAAGAGCGGACATATAAGGTTAAAGAAAAGATAGGAACAGCAAATGGTGACAGGGTGAAAAAATAGTGCTTGTTGATACATTTTAAGTGCGGACATATAAGGGTAAAGAAAAGATAGGAACTGCAAAAGGGTGATAGGGTGAAAAAATAGTGCTTGTTGATACATTTTAAGAGGGGACATATAAGAGTAAAGAAAAGATAGGAACTGCAAAAGTGTGATAGGGTGAAAAAATAGTGCTTGTTGATACATTTTAAGAGGGGACATATAAGGGCAAAGAAAAGATAGGAACTGCAAAAGGGTGAGAGGGTGAAAAATAGTGCTTGTTGATACATTTTTAGAGGGGACATATAAGGGTAAAGAAAAGATAGGAACTGCAAAAGGGTGACAGGGTGAAACAATAGTGCTTGTTGATACATTTTAAGAGGGGACTTATAAGGGTAAAGAAAAGATAGGAACTGCAAATGGGTGATAGGTTGAAACTATAGTGCTTGTTGATACATTTTAAGAGGGGACATATATGGGTAAAGAAAAGATAGGAACTGCAAAAGGGTGACAGGGTGAAACAATAGTGCTTGTTGATACATTTTCAGAGGGGACATATAAGGATAAAAGAAAAGATAGGAACTGCAAAAGGGTGATAGGGTGAAAAAATAGTGCTTGTTGATACATTTTAAGAAGGGACATATAAGGGTAAAGAAAAGATAGGAACTGCAAAATGATGACAGGGTGAAAAAATAGTGCTTGTTGATACATTTTGAGAGGGGACATATAAAGGTAAAGAAAAGATAGGAACTGCAAAGGGTGATAGGGTGAAACAATAGTGCTTGTTGATGCATTTTAAGAGGGGACATATAAGGGTAAAGATAAGATATAAACTGCAAAGGGGTGACAGGGTGAAACAATACTGCTTGATGATACATTTTAAGAGGGGACATATAAGGGTAAAGAAAAGATAGGAACTGCAAAAGGGTGAAAGGGTGAAAAAATAGTGCTTGTTGATACATGTTAAGAGGGGACATATAAGGGTAAAGAAAAGATAGGAACTGCAAAAGGGTGACATGGTGAAACATTAGTGCTTGTTGATACATTTTAAGAGGGGACATATAAGGGCAAAGAAAAGATAGGAACTGCAAAAGGGTGACAGGGTGAAACAATAGTGCTTGTTGATACATTTTAAGAGGGGACATATAAGAGTAAAGATAAGATAGGAACTGCAAAAGGGTGACAGGGTGAAACAATAGTGGTTCTTGATACATTTTAAGAGGGTACATATAAGGGTAAAGAAAAGATAGGAACTGCAAAAGGGTGACAGGGTGAAACAATAGTGCTTGTTGATACATTTTAAGAGTGGACATATAAGGGTAAAGAAAAGATAGGAACTGCAAAAGGCTGTCAGGGTGAAACAATAGTGCTTGTTGATACATTTTAAGAGCGGACATATAAGGGTAAAGAAAAGATAGGAACTGCAAATGGTGACAGGGTGAAAAAATAGTGCTTGTTGATACATTTTAAGAGCGGACATATAAGGGTAAAGAAAAGATAGGAACTGCAAAAGGGTGATAGGGTGAAAAAATAGTGCTTGTTGATACATTTTAAGAGGGGACATATAAGGGTAAAGAAAAGATAGGAACTGCAAAAGGGTGATAGGGTGAAAAAATAGTGCTTGTTGATACATTTTAAGAGGGGACATATAAGGGTAAAGAAAAGATAGGAACTGCAAAAGGATGACAGGGTGAAAAAATAGTGCTTGTTGATACATTTTAAGAGGGGACATATAAGGGTAAAGAAAAGATAGGAACTGCAAAAGGGTGATAGGGTGAAACAATAGTGCTTGTTCATACATTTTAAGAGGGGACATATAAGAGTAAAGATAAGATAGGAACTGCAAAAGGGTGACAGGGTGAAAAAATAGTGCTTGTTGATACATTTAAGAGGGGACATATAAGGGTAAAGAAAAGATAGGAACTGCAAAAGGGTGACAGTGTAAAACAATAGTGCTTGTTGATATATTTTAAGAGAGGACATATAAGGGTAAAGAAAACATAGGAACTGCAAAAGGGTGATAGGGTGGAAAAATAGTGCTTGTTGATACATTTTAAGAGGGGACATATAAGGGTAAAGAAAAGATAGGAACTGCAAAAGGGTGATAGGGTGAAACAATAGTGCTTGTTGATACATTTTAAGAGGGGACATATAAGTGTAAAGATAAGATAGGAACTGCAAAAGGGTGACAGGGTGAAACAATAGTGCTTGTTGATACATTTAAGAGTGGACATATAAGGGTAAAGAAAAGATAGGAACTGCAGAAGGGTGACAGGGTGAAACAATAGTGCTTGTTGATACATTTTAAGAGGGGACATATAAGGGTAAAGAAAAGATAGGAACTGCAAAAGGGTGATAGGTTGAAACAATAGTGCTTGTTGATACATTTTAAGAGGGGACATATATGGGTAAAGAAGAGATAGGAACTGCAAAAGGGTGATAGGGTGAAAAAATAGTGCTTGTTGATACATTTTAAGAGGGGATATATAAGGGTAAAGAAATGATAGGAACTGCAAAAGGGTGACAGGGTGAAAAAATAGTGCTTGTTGATACATTTTAAGAGGGGACATATAAGGGTAAAGAAAAGATAGGAACTGCAAAAGGGTGATAGGGTGAAACAATAGTGCTTGTTGATACATTTTAAGAGGGGACATATAAGGTTAAAGAAAAGATAGGAACTGCAAAAGGGTGATAGGGTGAAACAATAGTGCTTGTTGATACATTTTAAGAGGGGACATAGAAGAGTAAAGAAAAGATAGGAACTGCAAAAGTGTGATAGGGTGAAAAAATAGTGCTTGTTGATACATTTTAAGAGGGGACATATAAGGGTAAAGAAAAGATAGGAACAGCAAAAGGGTGACAGGGTGAAAAAATAGTGCTTGTTGATACATTTTAAGAGGGAACATATAAGGGTAAAGAAAAGATAGGAACTGCAAAAGGGTGACAGGGTGAAACAATAGTGCTTATTGATACATTTTAAGCGGGGACATATCAGGGCAAAGAAAAGATAGGAACTGCAAAAGGGTGAGAGGGTGAAAAATAGTGCTTGTTGATACATTTTAAGAGGGGACATATAAGGGTAAAGAAAAGATAGGAACTGCAAAAAGGTGACAGGGTGAAACAATAGTGCTTATTGATACATTTATTTTAAGCGGGGACATAAAAGGGTAAAGAAAAGATAGGAACTGCAAAAGGGTGATAGGGTGAAAAAATAGTGCATGTTGATACATTTTAAGAGGGGACATATAAGGGTAAAGAAAAGATAGGAACTGCAAAAGGGTGAAAGGGTGAAAAAATAGTGCTTTTTGATACATTTTAAGAGGGGATATATGAGGGTAAAGAAAAGATAGGAAATGCAAAAGGGTGACAGGGTGAAAAAATAGTGCTTGTTGATACATTTTAAGAGGGGACATATAAGGGTAAAGAAAAGATAGGAACTGCAAAAGGGTGATAGGTTGAAACAATAGTGCTTGTTGATACATTTTAAGAGGGGACATATAAGGGGAAAGAAAAGATAGGAACTGCAAAAGGGTGACAGGGTGAAAAAATAGTGCTTGTTGATACATTTTAAGAGGGGATATATAAGGGTAAAGAAAAGATAGGAACTGCAAAAGGGTGACAGGGTGAAAAAATAGTGCTTGTTGATACATTTTAAGAGGGGACATATAAGGGTAAAGAAAAGATAGGAACTGCAAAAGGGTGACAGGGTGAAACAATAGTGCTTATTGATACATTTTAGAGGGGATATATAAGGGTAAAGAAAAGATAGGAACTGCAAAAGGGTGAGAGGGTGAAAAATAGTGCTTGTTGATACATTTTAATAGGGGACATATAAGGGTAAAGAAAAGATAGGAACTGCAAAAGGGTGACAGGGTGAAACAATAGTGCTTGTTGATACATTTATTTTAAGCGGGGACATAAAAGGGTAAAGAAAAGATAGGAACTGCAAAAGGGTGATAGGCTGAAAAAATAGTGCATGTTGATACATTTTAAGAGGGGACATATAAGGGTAAAGAAAAGATAGGAACTGCAAAAGGGTGAAAGGGTGAAAAAATAGTGCTTGTTGATACATTTTAAGAGGGGATATATGAGGGTAAAGAAAAGATAGGAACTGCAAAAGGTTGACAGGGTGAAAAAATAGTGCTTGTTGATACATTTTAAGAGGGGACATATAAGGGTAAAGAAAAGTTAGGAAATGCAAAAGGGTGATAGGGTGAAACAATAGTGCTTGTTGATGCATTTTAAGAGGGGACATATAAGGGTAAAGAAAAGATAGGAACTGCAAAAGGGTGACAGGGTGAAACAATACTGCTTGTTGATACATTTTAAGAGGGGACATATAAGGGTAAAGAAAAGATAGGAACTGCAAAAGGGTGACAGGGTGAAAAAATAGTGCTTGTTGATACATTTTAAGAGGGGACATATAAGGGTAAAGAAAAGATAGGAACTGCAAAAGGGTGATAGGGTGAAAAAATAGTGCTTGTTGATACATTTTAAGAGGGGACATATGAGGGTAAAGAAAAGATAGGAACTGGAAAAGGGTGAGAGAGTGAAAAAATAGTGCTTGTTGATACATTTTAAGAGGGGACATATAAGGGTAAAGAAAAGATAGGAACTGCAAAATGATGACAGGGTGAAAAAATAGTGCTTGTTGATACAATTTAGGAGGGGACATATAAGGGTAAAGAAAATATAGGAACTGCAAAAGGGTGATAGGGTGAAACAATAGTGCTTGTTGATGCATTTTAAGAGGGGACATATAAGAGTAAAGATAAGATAGGAACTGCAAAAGGGTGACAGGGTGAAACAATAGTGCTTGTTGATACATTTTAAGAGCGGACATATAAGGGTAAAGAAAAGATAGGAACTGCAAAAGAATGACAGGGTGAAAAAATAGTGCTTGTTGATACATTTTGAGAGGGGATATATAAGGGTAAAGAAAAGATAGGAACTGCAAAAGGGTGATAGGGTGAAACAATAGTGCTTGTTGATACATTTTAAGAGGGGACATATAAGAGTAAAGAAAAGATAGGAACTGCAAAAGTGTGATAGGGTGAAACAATAGTGGTTCTTGATACATTTTAAGAGGGTACATATAAGGGTAAAGAAAAGATAGGAACTGCAAAAGGGTGACAGGGTGAAAAAATAGTGCTTGTTGATACATTTTAAGAGGGAACATATAAGGCTAAAGAAAAGATAGGAACTGCAAAAGGGTGACAGGGTGAAACAATAGTGCTTATTGATACATTTTAAGCGGGGACATATAAGGGCAAAGAAAAGATAGGAACTGCAAAAGGGTGAGAGGGTGAAAAATAGTGCTTGTTGATACATTTTAAGTGCGGACATATAAGGGTAAAGAAAAGATAGGAACTGCAAAAGGGTGATAGGGTGAAAAAATAGTGCTTGTTGATACATTTATTTTAAGCGGGGACATAAAAGGGTAAAGAAAAGATAGGAACTGCAAAAGGGTGATAGGCTGAAAAAATAGTGCATGTTGATACATTTTAAGAGGGGACATATAAGGGTAAAGAAAAGATAGGAACTGCAAAAGGGTGAAAGGGTGAAAAAATAGTGCTTGTTGATACATTTTAAGAGGGGATATATGAGGGTAAAGAAAAGATAGGAACTGCAAAAGGTTGACAGGGTGAAACAATAGTGCTTGTTGATACATTTTAAGAGGGGACATATAAGGGTAAAGAAAAGATAGGAACTGCAAAAGGTTGATAGGTTGAAACAATAGTGCTTGTTGATACATTTTAAGAGGGGACATATAAGGGTAAAGAAAAGATAGGAACTGCAAAAGGGTGACAGGGTGAAAAAATAGTGCTTGTTGATACATTTTAAGAGGGGATATATAAGGGTAAAGAAAAGATAGGAACTGCAAAAGGGTGACAGGGTGAAAAAATAGTGCTTGTTGATACATTTTAAGAGGGGACATATAAGGGTAAAGAAAAGATAGGAACTGCAAAAGGGTGATAGGGTGAAAAAATAGTGCTTGTTGATACATTTTAAGAGGGGACATATGAGGGTAAAGAAAAGATAGGAACTGGAAAAGGGTGAGAGAGTGAAAAAATAGTGCTTGTTGATACATTTTAAGAGGGGACATATAAGGGTAAAGAAAATATAGGAACTGCAAAAGGGTGATAGGGTGAAACAATATTGCTTGTAGATGCATTTTAAGAGGGGACATATAAGGGTAAAGATAAGATAGGAACTGCAAAAGGGTGATAGGGTGAAACAATACTGCTTGTTGATACATTTTAAGAGGGGACACATAAGGGTAAAGAAAAGATAGGAACTGCAAAAGGATGACAGGGTGAAAAAATAGTGCTTGTTGATACATTTTAAGAGGGGACATATAAGGGTAAAGAAAAGATAGGAACTGCAAAAGGGTGATAGGGTGAAACAATAGTGCTTGTTGATACATTTTAAGAGGGGACATATAAGAGTAAAGATAAGATAGGAACTGCAAAAGGGTGACAGGGTGAAACAATAGTGGTTCTTGATACATTTTAAGAGGGTACATATAAGGGTAATGAAAAGATAGGAACTGCAAAAGGGTGACAGGGTGAAACAATAGTGCTTGTTGATACATTTTAAGAGTGGACATATAAGGGTAAAGAAAAGATAGGAACTGCAAAAGGGTGAGAGGGTGAAACAATAGTGCTTGTTGATACATTTTAAGAGCGGACATATAAGGTTAAAGAAAAGATAGGAACTGCAAATGGTGACAGGGTGAAAAAATAGTGCTTGTTGATACATTTTAAGTGCGGACATATAAGGGTAAAGAAAAGATAGGAACTGCAAAAGGGTGATAGGGTGAAAAAATAGTGCTTGTTGATACATTTTAAGAGGGGACATATAAGAGTAAAGAAAAGATAGGAACTGCAAAAGTGTGATAGGGTGAAAAAATAGTGCTTGTTGATACATTTTAAGAGGGGACATATAAGGGCAAAGAAAAGATAGGAACTGCAAAAGGGTGAGAGGGTGAAAAATAGTGCTTGTTGATACATTTTTAGAGGGGACATATAAGGGTAAAGAAAAGATAGGAACTGCAAAAGGGTGACAGGGTGAAACAATAGTGCTTGTTGATACATTTATTTTAAGCGCGGACATAAAAGGGTAAAGAAAAGATAGGAACTGCAAAAGGGTGATAGGGTGAAAAAATAGTGCATGTTGATACATTTTAAGAGGGGACATATAAGGGTAAAGAAAAGATAGGAACTGCAAAAGCGTGAAAGGGTGAAAAAATAGTGCTTGTTGATACATTTTAAGAGGGGATATATGAGGGTAAAGAAAAGATAGGAACTGCAAAATGGTGACAGGGTGAAAAAATAGTGCTTGTTGATACATTTTAAGAGGGGACATATAAGGGTAAAGAAAAGATAGGAACTGCAAATGGGTGATAGGTTGAAACTATAGTGCTTGTTGATACATTTTAAGAGGGGACATATATGGGTAAAGAAAAGATAGGAACTGCAAAAGGGTGACAGGGTGAAACAATAGTGCTTGTTGAGACATTTTCAGAGGGGACATATAAGGATAAAAGAAAAGATAGGAACTGCAAAAGGGTGATAGGGTGAAAAAATAGTGCTTGTTGATACATTTTAAGAAGGGACATATAAGGGTAAAGAAAAGATAGGAACTGCAAAATGATGACAGGGTGAAAAAATAGTGCTTGTTGATACATTTTGAGAGGGGACATATAAGGGTAAAGAAAAGATAGGAACTGCAAAGGGTGATAGGGTGAAACAATAGTGCTTGTTGATGCATTTTAAGAGGGGACATATAAGGGTAAAGATAAGATATAAACTGCAAAGGGGTGACAGGGTGAAACAATACTGCTTGATGATACATTTTAAGAGGGGACATATAAGGGTAAAGAAAAGATAGGAACTGCAAAAGGGTGAAAGGGTGAAAAAATAGTGCTTGTTGATACATGTTAAGAGGGGACATATAAGGGTAAAGAAAAGATAGGAACTGCAAAAGGGTGACATGGTGAAACATTAGTGCTTGTTGATACATTTTAAGAGGGGACATATAAGGGCAAAGAAAAGATAGGAACTGCAAAAGGGTGACAGGGTGAAACAATAGTGCTTGTTGATACATTTTAAGAGGGGACATATAAGAGTAAAGATAAGATAGGAACTGCAAAAGGGTGACAGGGTGAAACAATAGTGGTTCTTGATACATTTTAAGAGGGTACATATAAGGGTAAAGAAAAGAGAGGAACTGCAAAAGGGTGACAGGGTGAAACAATAGTGCTTGTTGATACATTTTAAGAGTGGACATATAAGGGTAAAGAAAAGATAGGAACTGCAAAAGGGTGACAGGGTGAAACAATAGTGCTTGTTGATACATTTTAAGAGCGGACATATAAGGGTAAAGAAAAGATAGGAACTGCAAATGGTGACAGGGTGAAAAAATAGTGCTTGTTGATACATTTTAAGAGCGGACATATAAGGGTAAAGAAAAGATAGGAACTGCAAAAGGGTGATAGGGTGAAAAAATAGTGCTTGTTGATACATTTTAAGAGGGGACATATAAGGGTAAAGAAAAGATAGGAACTGCAAAAGGGTGATAGGGTGAAAAAATAGTGCTTGTTGATACATTTTAAGAGGGGACATATAAGGGTAAAGAAAAGATAGGAACTGCAAAAGGATGACAGGGTGAAAAAATAGTGCTTGTTGATACATTTTAAGAGGGGACATATAAGGGTAAAGAAAAGATAGGAACTGCAAAAGGGTGATAGGGTGAAACAATAGTGCTTGTTCATACATTTTAAGAGGGGACATATAAGAGTAAAGATAAGATAGGAACTGCAAAAGGGTGACAGGGTGAAAAAATAGTGCTTGTTGATACATTTAAGAGGGGACATATAAGGGTAAAGAAAAGATAGGAACTGCAAAAGGGTGAGAGTTGAAAACAATAGTGCTTGTTGATATATTTTAAGAGAGGACATATAAGGGTAAAGAAAACATAGGAACTGCAAAAGGGTGATAGGGTGGAAAAATAGTGCTTGTTGATACATTTTAAGAGGGGACATATAAGGGTAAAGAAAAGATAGGAACTGCAAAAGGGTGATAGGGTGAAACAATAGTGCTTGTTGATACATTTTAAGAGGGGACATATAAGAGTAAAGATAAGATAGGAACTGCAAAAGGGTGACAGGGTGAAACAATAGTGCTTGTTGATACATTTAAGAGTGGACATATAAGGGTAAAGAAAAGATAGGAACTGCAGAAGGGTGACAGGGTGAAACAATAGTGCTTGTTGATATATTTTAAGAGGGGACATATAAGGGTAAAGAAAACATAGGAACTGCAAAAGGGTGATAGGGTGGAAAAATAGTGCTTGTTGATACATTTTAAGAGGGGACATATAAGGGTAAAGAAAAGATAGGAACTGCAAAAGGGTGATAGGGTGAAACAATAGTGCCTGTTGATGCATTTTAAGAGGGGACATATAAGGGTAAAGATAAGATAGGAACTGCAAAAGGGTGAAAGGGTGAAAAAATAGTGCTTGTTGATACATTTTAAGAGGGGATATATGAGGGTAAAGAAAAGATAGGAACTGCAAAAGGGTGACAGGGTGAAAAAATAGTGCTTGTTGATACATTTTAAGAGGGGACATATAAGGGTAAAGAAAAGATAGGAACTGCAAAAGGGTGATAGGTTGAAACAATAGTGCTTGTTGATACATTTTAAGAGGGGACATATATGGGTAAAGAAAAGATAGGAACTGCAAAAGGGTGATAGGGTGAAAAAATAGTGCTTGTTGATACATTTTAAGAGGGGATATATAAGGGTAAAGAAAAGATAGGAACTGCAAAAGGGTGACAGGGTGAAAAAATAGTGCCTGTTGATACATTTTAAGAGGGGACATATAAGGGTAAAGAAAAGATAGGAACTGCAAAAGGGTGATAGGGTGAAAAAATAGTGCTTGTTGATACATTTTAAGAGGGGACATATGAGGGTAAAGAAAAGATAGGAACTGGAAAAGGGTGAGAGAGTGAAAAAATAGTGCTTGTTGATACATTTTAAGAGGGGACATATAAGGGTAAAGAAAAGATAGGAACTGCAAAAGGGTGATAGGGTGAAAAAATAGTGCATGTTGATACATTTTAAGAGGGGACATATAAGAGTAAAGATAAGATAGGAACTGCAAAAGGTTGACAGGGTGAAACAATAGTGCTTGTTGATACATTTAAGAGGGGACATATAAGGGTAAAGAAAAGATAGGAACTGCAAAAGGGTGACAGGGTGAAACAATAGTGCTTGTTGATGCATTTTAAGAGGGGACATATAAGGGCAAAGATAAGATATAAACTGCAAAGGGGTGACAGGGTGAAACAATACTGCTTGTTGATACATTTTAAGAGGGGACATATAAGGGTAAAGAAAAGATAGGAACTGCAAAAGGGTGACTGGGTTAAACAATAGTGCTTGTTGATACATTTTAAGAGCGGACATATAAGGGTAAAGAAAAGATAGGAACTGCAAATGGTGACAGGGTGAAAAAATAGTGCTTGTTGATACATTTTAAGAGCGGACATATAAGGGTAAAGAAAAGATAGGAACTGCAAAAGGGTGATAGGGTGAAAAAATAGTGCTTGTTGATACATTTTAAGAGGGGACATATAAGGGTAAAGAAAAGTTAGGAATTGCAAAAGGGTGATAGGGTGAAAAAATAGTGCTTGTTGATACATTTTAAGAGGGGACATATAAGGGTAAAGAAAAGATAGGAACTGCAAAAGGATGACAGGGTGAAAAAATAGTGCTTGTTGATACATTTTAAGAGGGGGACATATAAGGGTAAAGAAAAGATAGGAACTGCAAAAGGGTGATAGGGTGAAACAATAGTGCTTGTTCATACATTTTAAGAGGGGACATATAAGAGTAAAGATAAGATAGGAACTGCAAAAGGGTGACAGGGTGAAAAAATAGTGCTTGTTGATACATTTAAGAGGGGACATATAAGGGTAAAGAAAAGATAGGAACTGCAAAAGGGTGACAGGGTGAAACAATAGTGCTTGTTGATATATTTTAAGAGAGGACATATAAGGGTAAAGAAAACATAGGAACTGCAAAAGGGTGATAGGGTGGAAAAATAGTGCTTGTTGATACATTTTAAGAGGGGACATATAAGGGTAAAGAAAAGATAGGAACTGCAAAAGGGTGATAGGGTGAAACAATAGTGCTTGTTGATACATTTTAAGAGGGGACATATAAGAGTAAAGATAAGATAGGAACTGCAAAAGGGTGACAGGGTGAAACAATAGTGCTTGTTGATACATTTAAGAGTGGACATATAAGGGTAAAGAAAAGATAGGAACTGCAGAAGGGTGACAGGGTGAAACAATAGTGCTTGTTGATATATTTTAAGAGGGGACATATAAGGGTAAAGAAAACATAGGAACTGCAAAAGGGTGATAGGGTGGAAAAATAGTGCTTGTTGATACATTTTAAGAGGGGACATATAAGGGTAAAGAAAAGATAGGAACTGCAAAAGGGTGATAGGGTGAAACAATAGTGCTTGTTGATGCATTTTAAGAGGGGACATATAAGGGTAAAGATAAGATAGGAACTGCAAAAGGGTGAAAGGGTGAAAAAATAGTGCTTGTTGATACATTTTAAGAGGGGATATATGAGGGTAAAGAAAAGATAGGAACTGCAAAAGGGTGACAGGGTGAAAAAATAGTGCTTGTTGATACATTTTAAGAGGGGACATATAAGGGTAAAGAAAAGATAGGAACTGCAAAAGGGTGATAGGTTGAAACAATAGTGCTTGTTGATACATTTTAAGAGGGGACATATATGGGTAAAGAAAAGATAGGAACTGCAAAAGGGTGACAGGGTGAAAAAATAGTGCTTGTTGATACATTTTAAGAGGGGATATATAAGGGTAAAGAAAAGATAGGAACTGGAAAAGGGTGAGAGAGTGAAAAAATAGTGCTTGTTGATACATTTTAAGAGGGGACATATAAGGGTAAAGAAAAGATAGGAACTGCAAAAGGGTGATAGGGTGAAAAAATAGTGCATGTTGATACATTTTAAGAGGGGACATATAAGAGTAAAGATAAGATAGGAACTGCAAAAGGTTGACAGGGTGAAACAATAATGCTTGTTGATACATTTAAGAGGGGACATATAAGGGTAAAGAAAAGATAGGAACTGCAAAAGGGTGACAGGGTGAAACAATAGTGCTTGTTGATGCATTTTAAGAGGGGACATATAAGGGCAAAGATAAGATATAAACTGCAAAGGGGTGACAGGGTGAAACAATACTGCTTGTTGATACATTTTAAGAGGGGACATATAAGGGTAAAGAAAAGATAGGAACTGCAAAAGGGTGACTGGGTGAAACAATAGTGCTTGTTGATACATTTTAAGAGCGGACATATAAGGGTAAAGAAAAGATAGGAACTGCAAATGGTGACAGGGTGAAAAAATAGTGCTTGTTGATACATTTTAAGAGCGGACATATAAGGGTAAAGAAAAGATAGGAACTGCAAAAGGGTGATAGGGTGAAAAAATAGTGCTTGTTGATACATTTTAAGAGGGGACATATAAGGGTAAAGAAAAGATAGGAACTGCAAAAGGGTGATAGGGTGAAAAAATAGTGCTTGTTGATACATTTTAAGAGGGGACATATAAGGGTAAAGAAAAGATAGGAACTGCAAAAGGATGACAGGGTGAAAAAATAGTGCTTGTTGATACATTTTAAGAGGGGGACATATAAGGGTAAAGAAAAGATAGGAACTGCAAAAGGGTGATAGGGTGAAACAATAGTGCTTGTTCATACATTTTAAGAGGGGACATATAAGAGTAAAGATAAGATAGGAACTGCAAAAGGGTGACAGGGTGAAAAAATAGTGCTTGTTGATACATTTAAGAGGGGACATATAAGGGTAAAGAAAAGATAGGAACTGCAAAAGGGTGACAGGGTGAAACAATAGTGCTTGTTGATATATTTTAAGAGAGGACATATAAGGGTAAAGAAAACATAGGAACTGCAAAAGGGTGATAGGGTGGAAAAATAGTGCTTGTTGATACATTTTAAGAGGGGACATATAAGGGTAAAGAAAAGATAGGAACTGCAAAAGGGTGATAGGGTGAAACAATAGTGCTTGTTGATACATTTTAAGAGGGGACATATAAGAGTAAAGATAAGATAGGAACTGCAAAAGGGTGACAGGGTGAAACAATAGTGCTTGTTGATACATTTAAGAGTGGACATATAAGGGTAAAGAAAAGATAGGAACTGCAGAAGGGTGACAGGGTGAAACAATAGTGCTTGTTGATATATTTTAAGAGGGGACATATAAGGGTAAAGAAAACATAGGAACTGCAAAAGGGTGATAGGGTGGAAAAATAGTGCTTGTTGATACATTTTAAGAGGGGACATATAAGGGTAAAGAAAAGATAGGAACTGCAAAAGGGTGATAGGGTGAAACAATAGTGCTTGTTGTTGCATTTTAAGAGGGGACATATAAGGGTAAAGATAAGATAGGAACTGCAAAAGGGTGAAAGGGTGAAAAAATAGTGCTTGTTGATACATTTTAAGAGGGGATATATGAGGGTAAAGAAAAGATAGGAACTGCAAAAGGGTGACAGGGTGAAAAAATAGTGCTTGTTGATACATTTTAAGAGGGGACATATAAGGGTAAAGAAAAGATAGGAACTGCAAAAGGGTGATAGGTTGAAACAATAGTGCTTGTTGATACATTTTAAGAGGGGACATATATGGGTAAAGAAAAGATAGGAACTGCAAAAGGGTGACAGGGTGAAAAAATAGTGCTTGTTGATACATTTTAAGAGGGGATATATAAGGGTAAAGAAAAGATAGGAACTGCAAAAGGGTGACAGGGTGAAAAAATAGTGCTTGTTGATACATTTTAAGAGGGGACATATAAGGGTAAAGAAAAGATAGGAACTGCAAAAGGGTGATAGGATGAAAAAATAGTGCTTGTTGATACATTTTAAGAGGGGACATATGAGGGTAAAGAAAAGATAGGAACTGGAAAATGGTGAGAGAGTGAAAAAATAGTGCTTGTTGATACATTTTAAGAGGGGACATATAAGGGTAAAGAAAAGATAGGAACTGCAAAAGGGTGATAGGGTGAAAAAATAGTGCATGTTGATACATTTTAAGAGGGGACATATAAGAGTAAAGATAAGATAGGAACTGCAAAAGGTTGACAGGGTGAAACAATAGTGCTTGTTGATACATTTAAGAGGGGACATATAAGGGTAAAGAAAAGATAGGAACTGCAAAAGGGTGACAGGGTGAAACAATAGTGCTTGTTGATACATTTTAAGCGGGGACATATAAGGGTAAAGAAAAGATAGGAACTGCAAAAGGGTGATAGGGTGAAAAAATAGTGCTTGTTGATACATTTTAAGAGGGGACATATAAGGGTAAAGATAAGATATAAACTGCAAAGTGGTGACAGGGTGAAACAATACTGCTTGTTGATACATTTTAAGAGGGGACATATAAGGGTAAAGAAAAGATAGGAACTGCAAAAGGGTGACTGGGTGAAAAAATAGTGCTTGTTGATACATTTTAAGAGCGGACATATAAGGGTAAAGAAAAGATAGGAACTGCAAAAGGGTGTCAGGTTGAAACAATAGTGCTTGTTGATACATTTTAAGAGGGGACATATAAGGGTAAAGAAAAGATAGGAACTGCAAAAGGGTGACAGGGTGAAAAAATAGTGCTTGTTGATACATGTTAAGAGGGGACATATAAGGGTAAAGAAAAGATAGGAACTGCAAAAGGGTGACATGGTGAAACATTAGTTCTTGTTGATCCATTTTAAGAGGGGACATATAAGGGTAAAGAAAAGATAGGAACAGCAAAAGGGTGACAGGGTGAAACAATAGTGCTTGTTGATACATTTTAAGAGGGGACATATAAGAGTAAAGAGAAGATAGGAACTGCAAAAGGGTGACAGGTTGAAACAATAGTGCTTGTTGATACATTTAAGAGGGGACATATAAGGGTAAAGAAAAGATAGGAACTGCAAAAGGGTGACAGGGTGAAACAATAGTGCTTGTTGATATATTTTAAGAGGGGACATATAAGGGTAAAGAAAACATAGGAACTGCAAAAGGGTGATATGGTGAAAAAATAGTGCTTGTTGATACATTTTAAGAGGGGACATATAAGGGTAAAGAAAAGATAGGAACTGCAAAAGGGTGATAGGGTGAAACAATAGTGCTTGTTGATACATTTTAAGAGGGGACATATAAGAGTAAAGATAAGATAGGAACTGCAAAAGGGTGACAGGGTGAAACAATAGTGGTTCTTGATACATTTTAAGAGGGTACATATAAGGGTAAAGAAAAGATAGGAACTGCAAAAGGGTGACAGGGTGAAACAATAGTGCTTGTTGATACATTTTAAGAGTGGGCATATAAGGGTAAAGAAAAGATAGGAACTGCAAAAGGGTGACAGGGTGAAACAATAGTGCTTGTTGATAAATTTTAAGAGCGGACATATAAGGGTAAAGAAAAGATAGGAACTGCAAATGGTGACAGGGGAAAAAAATAGTGCTTGTTGATACATTTTAAGAGCGGACATATAAGGGTAAAGAAAAGATAGGAACTGCAAAAGGGTGATAGGGTGAAAAAATAGTGCTTGTTGATACATTTTCAGAGGGGACATATAAGGGTAAAGAAAAGATAGGAACTGCAAAAGGGTGATAGGGTGAAAAAATAGTGCTTGTTGATACATTTTCAGAGGGGACATATAAGGGTAAAGAAAAGATAGGAACTGCAAAAGGATGAAAGGGTGAAAAAATAGTGCTTGTTGATACATTTTAAGAGGGGACATATAAGGGTAAAGAAAAGATAGGAACTGCAAAAGGGTGATAGGGTGAAACAATAATGCTTGTTGATACATTTTAAGAGGGGACATATAAGAGTAAAGATAAGATAGGAACTGCAAAAGTGTGACAGGGTGAAACAATAGTGCTTGTTGATACATTTAAGAGGGGACATATAAAGGTAAAGAAAAGATAGGAACTGCAAAAGGGTGACAGGGTGAAACAATAGTGCTTGTTGATATATTTTAAGAGGGGACATATAAGGGTAAAGATAAGATAGGAACTGCTAAATGGTGACAGGGTGAAACAATACTGCATGTTGATACAATTTAAGAGGGGACACATAAGGGTAAAGAAAAGATAGGAACTGCAAAAGGATGACAGGGTGAAAAAATAGTGCTTGTTGATACATTTTAAGAGGGGACATATAAGGGTAAAGAAAAGATAGGAACTGCAAAAGGGTGATAGGGTGAAAAAATAGTGCTTGTTGATACTTTTTAAGAAGGGACATATAAGGTGAAAGAAAAGATAGGAACTGCAAAAGGGTGATAGGGTGAAAAAATAGTGCTTGTTGATACATTTTAAGAGGGGACATATAAGGGTAAAAAAAAGATAGGAACTGCAAAAGGGTGATAGGGTGAAAAAATAGTGCTTGTTGATACATTTTAAGAGGGGACATATAAGGGTAAAGAAAAGATAGGAACTGCAAAAGGGTGATAGGGTGAAAAAATAGTGCTTGTTGATACATTTTAAGAGGGGACATATAAGGGTAAAGAAAAGATAGGAACTGCAAAAGGGTGATAGGGTGAAAAAATAGTGCTTGTTGATACATTTTAAGAGGGGACATATAAGGGTAAAGAAAAGATAGGAACTGCAAAAGGGTGATAGGGTGAAACAATAGTGCTTGTTGATCCATTTTAAGAGGGGACATATAAGGGTAAAGATAAGATAGGAACTGCAAAAGGGTGACAGGGTGAAACAATACTGCTTGTTGATACATATTAAGAGGGGACATATAAGGGCAAAGAAAAGATAGGAACTGCAAAAGGGTGATAGGGTGAAACAATAGTGCTTGTTGATACATTTTAAGAGGGGACATATAAGAATAAAGATAAGATAGGAACTGCAAAAGCGTGACAGGGTGAAACAATAGTGCTTGTTGATACATTTTAAGAGGGGACATATAAGAGTAAAGATAAGATAGGAACTGCAAAAGGTGACAGGGTGAAACAATAGTGCTTGTTGATACATTTAAGAGGGGACATATAAGGGTAAAGAAAAGATAGGAACTGCAAAAGGGTGACAGGATGAAACAATAGTGCTTGTTGATATATTTTAATAGGGGACATATAAGGGTAAAGAAAACATAGGAACTGCAAAAGGGTGATAGGGTGAAAAAATAGTGCTTGTTGATACATTTTAAGAGGGGACATATAAGGGTAAAGAAAAGATAGGAACTGCAAAAGGGTGATAGGGTGAAACAATAGTGCTTGTTGATGCATTTTTAGAGGGGACATATAAGGGTAAAGATAAGATAGGAACTGCAAAATGGTGACAGGGTGAAACAATAGTGCTTGTTGATATATTTTAATAGGGGACATATAAGGGTAAAGAAAACATAGGAACTGCAAAAGGGTGAAAGGGTGAAAAAATAGTGCTTGTTGATACATTTTAAGAGGGGACATATAAGGGTAAAGAAAAGATAGGAACTGCAAAAGGGTGATAGGGTGAAACAATAGTGCTTGTTGATACATTTTTAGAGGGGACATATAAGGGTAAAGATAAGATAGGAACTGCAAAATGGTGACAGGGTGAAACAATACTGCTTGTTGATACAATTTAAGAGGGGACACATAAGGGTAAAGAAAAGATAGGAACTGCAAAAGGATGACAGGGTGAAAAAATAGTGCTTGTTGATACATTTTAAGAGGGGACATATAAGGGCAAAGAAAAGATAGGAACTGCAAAAGGGTGATAGGGTGAAACAATAGTGCTTGTTGATACATTTTAAGAGGGGACATATAAGAATAAAGATAAGATAGGAACTGCAAAAGGGTGACAGGGTGAAACAATAGTGCTTCTTGATACATTTTAAGAGGTGACATATAAGGGGAAAGAAAAGATAGGAACTGCAAAAGGGTGACAGGGTTAAACAATAGTGCTTGTTGATACATTTTAAGAGTGGACATATAAGGGTAAAGAAAAGATAGGAACTGCAAAAGGGTGACAGGGTGAAACAATAGTGCTTGTGGATACATTTTAAGAGGGGACATATAAGAGTAAAGATAAGATAGGAACTGCAAAAGGGTGACAGGGTGAAACAATACTGGTTCTTGATACATTTTAGAGGGTACATATAAGGGTAAAGAAAAGATAGGAACTGCAAAAGGGTGACAGGGTGAAACAATAGTGCTTGTTGATACATTTTAAGAGTGGACATATAAGGGTAAAGAAAAGATAGGAACTGCAAATGGGTGACAGGGTGAAACAATAGTGCTTGTTGATACATTTTAAGAGCGGACATATAAGGGTAAAGGAAAGATAGGAACTGCAAATGGTGACAGGGTGAAAAAATAGTGCTTGTTGATACATTTTAAGAGCGGATATATAAGAGTAAAGAAAAGATAGGAACTGCGAAAGAGTGTCAGGTTGAAACAATAGTGCTTGTTGATACATGTTAAGAGGGGACATATAAGGGTAAAGAAAAGATAGGAACTGCAAAAGGGTGACATGGTGAAACAATAGTGCTTGTTGATACATTTTAAGAGGGGATATATAAGGGTAAAGAAAAGATAGGAACTGCAAAAGGGTGACAGGGTGAAACAATAGTGCTTGTTGATACATTTTAAGAGCGGACATATAAGGTTAAAGAAAAGATAGGAACTGCAAAAGGGTCTCAGGTGGAAACAATAGTGTTTGTTGATACATGTTAAGAGGGGACATATAAGGGTAAAGAAAAGATAGGAACTGCAAAAGAATGATAGGGTGAAAAAATAGTGCTTGTTGATACATTTTAAGAGGGGACATATAAGGGTAAAGAAAAGATAGGAACTGCAAAAGGGTGACAGGGTGAAAAAATAGTGCTTGTTGATACATTTTAAGAGGGGACATATAAGGTAAAGAAAAGATAGGAAATGCAAAAGGGTGATAGGGTGAAAAGATATTGCTTGTTGATATATTTTAAGAGGGGACATATAAGGGTAAAGAAAAGATAGGAACTGCAAAAGGGTGACAGTGTGAAAAAATAGTGCTTGTTGATACATTTTAAGAGTGGACATATAAGGGTAAAGAAAAGATAGGAACTGCAAAAGGGTGACAGGGTGAAACAATAGTGCTTGTTGATACATTTTAAGAGCGGACATATAAGGGTAAAGTAAAGATAGGAACTGCGAAAGAGTGTCAGCTTGAAACAATAGTGCTGGTTGATACATATTAAGAGGGGACATATAAGGGTAAAGAATAGATAGGAACTGCAAAAGGCTGACAGGGTAAAACAATAGTGCTTGTTGATACATTTTAAGAGGGGACATATAAGGGTAAAGAAAAGATAGGAACTGCAAAAGGGTGATAGGGTGAAAAAATAGTGCTTGTTGATACATTTTAAGAGGGGACATATAAGAGTAAAGTTAAGATAGGAACTGCAAAAGGGTGACAGGGTGAAACAATAGTGCTTGCTGATACATTTAAGAGGGGACATATAAGGGTAAAGAAAAGATAGGAACTGCAAAAGTGTGACAGGGTGAAACAAGAGTGCTTGTTGATACATTTTAAGATGGGACATATAAGGGTAAAGAAAAGATAGGAACTGCAAAAGGGTGACAGGGTGAAACAATAGTGCTTGTTGATACATTTTAAGAGGGGACATATAAGAGTAAAGATAAGATAGGAACTGCAAAAGGGTGACAGTGTGAAACAATAGTGCTTGTTGATACATTTAAGAGGGGACATATAAGGGTAAAGAAAAGATAGGAACTGCAAAAGGTTGACAGGGTGAAACAATAGTGCTTGTTGATACATTTTAAGAAGCGACATATAAGGTTAAAGAAAAGATAGGAACTGCAAAAGGGTGATAGGGTGAAAAAATAGTGCTTGTTGATACATTTTAAGAGGGGACATATAAGGGTAAAGAAAAGATAGGAACTGCAAAAGGGTGATAGGGTTAAAAAATAGTGCTTGTTGATATATTTTAAGAGGGGACATATAAGGGTAAAGAAAAGATAGGAACTGCAAAAGGATGACAGGGTAAAAAAATAGAGCTTGTTGATACATTTTAAGAGGGGACATATAAGGGTAAAGAAAAGATAGGAACTGCAAAAGGGTGATAGGGTGAAAAAATAGTGCTTGTTGATGCATTTTAAGAGGGGACATATAAGGGTAAAGATAAGATAGGAACTGCAAAAGGGTGACAGGGTGAAACAATAGTGCTTGTTGATGCATTTTAAGAGGGGACATATAAGGGTAAAGAAAAGATAGGAACTGCAAAAGGGTGACAGGGTGAAAAAATAGTGCTTGTTGATACATTTTAAGAGGGGACATATAAGGGTAAAGAAAAGATAGGAACTGCAAAAGGGTGACAGGGTGAAAAAATAGTGCTTGTTAATACATTTTAAGAGGGGACATATAAGGATAAAGAAAAGATAGGAACTGCAAAAGGATGACAGGGTGAAAAAATAGTGCTTGTTGATACAATTTAAGAGGGGACATATAAGGGCAAAGAAAAGATAGGAACTGCAAAAGGGTGATAGGGGGAAACAATAGTGCTTGTTGATACATTTTAAGAGGGGACATATAAGAATAAAGATAAGATAGGAACTGCAAAAGGGTGACAGGGTGAAAAAATAGTGCTTGTTGATACATTTTAAGAGGTGACATATAAGGGTAAAGAAAAGATAGGAACTGCAAAAGGGTGACAGGGTGAAACAATAGTGCTTGTTGATACATTTTAAGAGTGGACATATAAGTGTAAAGAAAAGATAGGAACTGCAAAAGGGTGACAGGGTGAAACAATAGTGCTTGTGGATACATTTTAAGAGCGGACATATAAGGGTAAAGAAAAGATAGGAACTGCAAAAGGGTGACAGGGTGAAACAATAGTGCTTGTGGATACATTTTAAGAGCGGACATATAAGGGTAAAGAAAAGATAGGAACTGCAAAAGGGTGACAGGGTGAAACAATAGTGCTTGTGGATACATTTTAAGAGCGGACATATAAGGGTAAAGAAAAGATAGGAACTGCAAAAGGGTGACAGGGTGAAACAATAGTGCTTGTTGATACATTTTAAGAGGGGACATATAAGGGTAAAGAAAAGATAGGAACTGCAAAAGTGTGATAGGGTGAAAAAATAGTGCTTGTGGATACATTTTAAGAGCGGACATATAAGGGTAAAGAAAAGATAGGAACTGCAAAAGTGTGATAGGGTGAAAAAATAGTGCTTGTTGATACATTTTAAGAGGGGACATATAAGGGTAAAGAAAAGATAGGAACTGCAAAAGGGTGACAGGGTGAAAAAATAGTGCTTGTTGATACATTTTAAGAGGGGACATATAAGGGTAAAGAAAAGATAGGAACTGCAAAAGGGTGACAGGGTGAAACAATAGTGCTTGTTGATACATTTTAAGAGGGGACATATAAGGGTAAAGAAAAGATAGGAACTGCAAAAGTGTGATAGGGTGAAAAAATAGTGCTTGTGGATACATTTTAAGAGCGGACATATAAGGGTAAAGAAAAGATAGGAACTGCAAAAGTGTGATAGGGTGAAAAAATAGTGCTTGTTGATACATTTTAAGAGGGGACATATAAGGGTAAAGAAAAGATAGGAACTGCAAAAGGGTGACAGGGTGAAAAAATAGTGCTTGTTGATACATTTTAAGAGGGGACATATAAGGGTAAAGAAAAGATAGGAACTGCAAAAGGGTGACAGGGTGAAACAATAGTGCTTGTGGATACATTTTAAGAGGGGACATATAAGGGTAAAGAAAAGATAGGAACTGCAAAAGGGTGACAGGGTGAAACAATAGTGCTTGTTGATACATTTTAAGAGGGGACATATAAGGGTAAAGAAAAGATAGGAACTGCAAAAGTGTGATAGGGTGAAAAAATAGTGCTTGTGGATACATTTTAAGAGCGGACATATAAGGGTAAAGAAAAGATAGGAACTGCAAAAGTGTGATAGGGTGAAAAAATAGTGCTTGTTGATACATTTTAAGAGGGGACATATAAGGGTAAAGAAAAGATAGGAACTGCAAAAGGGTGACAGGGTGAAAAAATAGTGCTTGTTGATACATTTTAAGAGGGGACATATAAGGGTAAAGAAAAGATAGGAACTGCAAAATGGTGATAGGTTGAAAAAATATTGCTTGTTGATACATTTTAAGAGGGGACATATAAGGGTAAAGAAAAGATAGGAACTGCAAAAGGGTGACAGGATGAAACAATAGTGCTTGTTGATACATTTTAAGAGTGGACATATAAGGGTAAAGACAAGATAGGAACTGCAAAAGGGTGACAGGGTGAAACAATAGTGCTTGTTGATACATTTTAAGAGCGGACATATAAGGGTAAAGATAGGATAGGAACTGCAAAAAGGTGAAAGGGTGAAACAATTCTGCTTGTTGATACATTTTAAGAGGGGACTTATAAGCGTAAAGAAAATATAGAAACTGCAAAAGGGTGACAGGGTGAAAAAATAGTGCTTGTTGATATATTTTAAGAGGGGACATATAAGGGTAAAGAAAAGATAGGAACTGCAAAAGGATGACAGGGTAAAAAAATAGAGCTTGTTGATACATTTTAAGAGGGGACATATAAGGGTAAAGAAAAGATAGGAACTGCAAAAGGGTGATAGGGTGAAAAAATAGTGCTTGTTGATGCATTTTAAGAAGGGACATATAAGGGTAAAGATAAGATAGGAACTGCAAAAGGGTGACAGGGTGAAACAATAGTGCTTGTTGATGCATTTTAAGAGGGGACATATAAGGGTAAAGAAAAGATAGGAACTGCAAAAGGGTGACAGGGTGAAAGAATAGTGCTTGTTGATACATTTTAAGAGGGGACATATAAGGGTAAAGAAAAGATAGGAACTGCAAAAGGGTGACAGGGTGAAAAAATAGTGCTTGTTAATACATTTTAAGAGGGGACATATAAGGATAAAGAAAAGATAGGAACTGCAAAAGGATGACAGGGTGAAAAAATAGTGCTTGTTGATACAATTTAAGAGGGGACATATAAGGGCAAAGAAAAGATAGGAACTGCAAAAGGGTGATAGGGGGAAACAATAGTGCTTGTTGATACATTTTAAGAGGGGACATATAAGAATAAAGATAAGATAGGAACTGCAAAAGGGTGACAGGGTGAAACAATAGTGCTTCTTGATACATTTTAAGAGGTGACATATAAGGGTAAAGAAAAGATAGGAACTGCAAAAGGGTGACAGGGTGAAACAATAGTGCTTGTTGATACAATTTAAAAGTGGACATATAAGTGTAAAGAAAAGATTGGAACTGCAAAAGGGTGACAGGGTGAAACAATAGTGCTTGTGGATACATTTTAAGAGCGGACATATAAGGGTAAAGAAAAGATAGGAACTGCAAAAGGGTGACAGGGTGAAAAAATAGTGCTTGTTGATACATTTTAAGAGCGGACATATAAGGGTAAAGAAAAGATAGGAACTGCAAAAGGGTGTCAGGGTGAAACAATAGTGTTTGTTGATACATGTTAAGAGGGGACATATAAGGGTAAAGAAAAGCTAGGAACTGCAAAAGGGTGACAGGGTGAAACGATAGTGCTTGTGGATACATTTTAAGTGCGGACATATAAGGGTAAAGAAAAGATAGGAACTGCAAAAGGGTGACAGGGTGAAACAAAAAATACTTGTGGATACATTTTAAGAGCGGACATATAAGGGTAAAGAAAAGATAGGAACTGCAAAAGGGTGACAGGGTGAAACAATAGTGCTTGTGGATACATTTTAAGAGCGGACATATAAGGGTAAAGAAAAGATAGGAACTGCAAAAGGGTGACAGGGTGAAACAATAGTGCTTGTGGATACATTTTAAGAGCGGACATATAAGGGTAAAGAAAAGATAGGAACTGCAAAAGGGTGACAGGGTGAAACAATAGTGCTTGTGGATACATTTTAAGAGCGGACATATAAGGGTAAAGAAAAGATAGGAACTGCAAAAGTGTGACAGGGTGAAACAAAAGTGCTTGTTGATACATTTTAAGAGGGGACATATAAGGGTAAAGAAAAGATAGGAACTGCAAAAGTGTGATAGGGTGAAAAAATAGTGCTTGTTGATACATTTTAAGAGGGGACATATAAGGGTAAAGACAAGATAGGAACTGCAAAAGGGTGACAGGGTGAAAAAATAGTGCTTGTTGATACATTTTAAGAGGGGACATATAAGGGTAAAGAAAAGATAGGAACTGCAAAAGGTGATAGGTTGAAAAAATATTGCTTGTTGATACATTTTAAGAGGGGACATATAAGGGTAAAGAAAAGATAGGAACTGCAAAAGGGTGACAGGATGAAACAATAGTGCTTGTTGATACATTTTAAGAGTGGACATATAAGGGTAAAGACAAGATAGGAACTGCAAAAGGGTGATAGGGTGAAAAAATAGTGCTTGTTGATACATTTTAAGAGGGGACATATAAGGGTAAAGAAAAGATAGGAACTGCAAAAAGGTGAAAGGGTGAAACAATTCTGCTTGTTGATACATTTTAAGAGGGGACTTATAAGCGTAAAGAAAATATAGAAACTGCAAAAGGGTGACAGGGTGAAACAATAGTGCTTGTTGATACATTTTAAGAGGGGACATATAAGGGTAAAGAAAAGATAGGAACTGCAAAAGGGTGACAGGGTGAAACAATAGTGCTTGTTGATACATTTTAAGCGTGGACATATAAGGTTAAAGAAAAGATAGGAACTGCAAAAGGGTGATAGGGTGAAAAAATAGTGCTTGTTGATACATTTTAAGAGGGGACATATAAGGGTAAAGAAAAGATAGGAACTGCAAAAGGGTGAAAGGGTGAAAAAATAGTGCATGTTGATAAATTTTAAGAGGGGATATATGAGGGTAAAGAAAAGATAGGAACTGCAAAAGGGTGACAGGGTGAAAAAATAGTGCTTGTTGATACATTTTAAGAGGGGACATATAAGGGTAAAGAAAAGATAGGAACTGCAAAAGGGTGACAGGGTGAAAAAATAGTGCTTGTTGATACATTTTAAGAGGGGACATATAAGGGTAAAGAAAAGATAGGAACTGCAAAAGGGTGATAGGGTGAAACAACGGTGCTTGATGATACATTTTAAGAGGGGACATATAAGGGTAAAGAAAAGATAGGAACTGCAAAAGGATGACAGGGTGAAAAAATAGTTCTTGTTGATACATTTTAAGAGGGGACATATAAGGGTAAAGAAAAGATAGGAACTGCAAAAGGGTGATAGGGTGAAACAACGGTGCTTGTTGATGCATTTCAAGAGGGGACATATATGAGTAAAGATAAGATAGGAACTGCAAAAGGGTGACAGGGTGGAACAATAGTGCTTGTTGATACATTTTAAGAGTGGACATATAAGGGTAAAGACAAGATAGGAACTGCAAAAGGGTGACAGGGTGAAACAATAGTGCTTGTTGATACATTTTAAGAGCGGACATATAAGAGTAAAGAAAAGATAGGAACTGCAAAAAGGTGAAAGGGTGAAACAATTCTGCTTGTTGATACATTTTAAGAGGGGACATATAAGCGTAAAGAAAATATAGGAACTGCAAAAGGGTGACAGGGTGAAACAATAGTGCTTGTTGATACATTTTAAGAGGGGACATATAAGGGTAAAGAAAAGATAGGAACTGCAAAAGGGTGACAGGGTGAAACAATAGTGCTTGTTGATACATTTTAAGCGGGGACATATAAGGGTAACGAAAAGATAGGAACTGCAAAAGGGTGATAGGTTGAAAAAATAGTGCTTGTTGATACATTTTAAGAGGGGACATATAAGGGTAAAGAAAAGATAGGAACAGCAAAAGTGTGAAAGGGTGAAAAATAGTGCATGTTGATAAATTTTAAGAGGGGATATATGAGGGTAAAGAAAAGATAGGAACTGCAAAAGGGTGACAGGGTGAAAAAATAGTGCTTGTTGATACATTTTAAGAGGGGACATATAAGGGTAAAGAAAAGATAGGAACTGCAAAAGGGTGACAGGGTGAAAAAATAGTGCTTGTTGATACATTTTAAGAGGGGACATATAAGGGTAAAGAAAAGATAGGAACTGCAAAAGGGTGATAGGGTGAAACAACGGTGCTTGTTGATGCATTTTAAGAGGGGACATATATGAGTAAAGATAAGATAGGAACTGCAAAAGGGTGACTGGGTGGAACAATACTGCTTGTTGATACATTTTAAGAGGGGACATATAAGGGTAAAGAAAAGATAGGAACTGCAAAAGGGTGACAGGGTGAAAAAATAGTGCTTGTTGATACATTTTAAGAGGGGACATATAAGGGTAAAGAAAAGATAGGAACTGCAAAAGGGTGATAGGTTGAAAAAATATTGCTTGTTGATACATTTTAAGAGGGGACATATAAGGGTAAAGAAAAGATAGGAACTGCAAAAGGGTGACAGGATGAAACAATAGTGCTTGTTGATACATTTTAAGAGTGGACATATAAGGGTAAAGACAAGATAGGAACTTCAAAAGGGTGACAGGGTGAAACAATAGTGCTTGTTGATACATTTTAAGCGGGGACATATAAGGGTAAAGAAAAGATAGGAACTGCAAAAGGGTGATAGGGTGAAAAAATTGTGCTTGTTGATACATTTTAAGAGGGGACATATAAGGGTAAAGAAAAGATAGGAACTGCAAAAGGGTGAAAGGGTGAAAAAATAGTGCATGTTGATAAATTTTAAGAGGGGATATATGAGGGTAAAGAAAAGATAGGAACTGCAAAAGGGTGATAGGGTGAAAAAATAGTGCTTGTTGATACATTTTAAGAGGGGACATATAAGGTAAAGAAAAGATAGGAACTGCAAAAGGGTGACAGTGTGAAAAAATAGTGCTTGTTGATACATTTTAAGAGGGGACATCTAAGGGTAAAGAAAAGATAGGAACTGCAAAAGGGTGATAGGGTGAAACAACGGTGCTTGATGATACATTTTAAGAGGGGACATATAAGGGTAAAGAAAAGATAGGAACTGCAAAAGGATGACAGGGTGAAAAAATAGTGCTTGTTGATACATTTTAAGAGGGGACATATAAGTGTAAAGAAAAGATAGGAAGTGCAAAAGGGTGATAGGGTGAAACAACGGTGCTTGTTGATGCATTTCAAGAGGGGACATATAAGAGTAAAGATAAGATAGGAACTGCAAAAGGGTGACAGGGTGGAACAATAGTGCTTGTTGATACATTTTAAGAGTGGACATATAAGGGTAAAGACAAGATAGGAACTGCAAAAAGGTGAAAGGGTGAAACAATTCTGCTTGTTGATACATTTTAAGAGGGGACATATAAGCGTAAAGAAAATATAGGAACTGCAAAAGGGTGACAGGGTGAAACAATAGTGCTTGTTGATACATTTTAAGAGGGGACATATAAGGGTAAAGAAAAGATGGGAACTGCAAAAGGGTGACAGGGTGAAACAATAGTGCTTGTTGATACATTTTAAGAGCGGACATATAAGGGTAAAGAAAAGATAGGAACTGCAAAAAGGTGAAAGGGTGAAACAATTCTGCTTGTTGATACATTTTAAAAGGGGACATATAAGCGTAAAGAAAATATAGAAACTGCAAAAGGGTGACAGGGTGAAACAATAGTGCTTGTTGATACATTTTAAGAGGGGACATATAAGGGTAAAGAAAAGATAGGAAGTGCAAAAGGGTGACAGGGTGAAACAATAGTGCTTGTTGATACATTTTAAGCGGGGACATATAAGGGTAAAGAAAAGATAGGAACTGCAAAAGGGTGATAGGGTGAAAAAATAGTGCTTGTTGATACATTTTAAGAGGGGACATATAAGGGTAAAGAAAAGATAGGAACTGCAAAAGGGTGAAAGGGTGAAAAAATATGCATGTTGATAAATTTTAAGAGGGGATATATGAGGGTAAAGAAAAGATAGGAACTGCAAAAGGGTGACAGGGTGAAAAAATAGTGCTTGTTGATATATTTTAAGAGGGGACATATAAGGGTAAAGAAAAGATAGGAACTGCAAAAGGGTGATAGGGTGAAACAACGGTGCTTGATGATACATTTTAAGAGGGGACATATAAGAGTAAAGAAAAGATAGGAACTGCAAAAGGATGACAGGGTAAAAAAATAGTGCTTGTTGATACATTTTAAGAGGGGACATATAAGGGTAAAGAAAAGATAGGAACTGCATAAGGGTGATAGGGTGAAACAACGGTGCTTGTTGATGCATTTCAAGAGGGGACATATATGAGTAAAGATAAGATAGGAACTGCAAAAGGGTGACAGGGTGGAACAATAGTGCTTGTTGATACATTTTAAGAGTGGACATATAAGGGTAAAGGCAAGATAGGAACTGCAAAAGGGTGACAGGGTGACACAATAGTGCTTGTTGATACATTTTAAGAGCGGACATATAAGGGTAAAGAAAAGATAGGAACTGCAAAAAGGTGAAAGGGTGAAACAATTCTGCTTGTTGATACATTTTAAGAGTGGACCTATAAGCGTAAAGAAAATATAGGAACTGCAAAAGGGTGACAGGGTGAAACAATAGTGCTTGTTGATACATTTTAAGAGGGGACATATAAGGGTAAAGAAAAGATAGGAACTGCAAAAGGGTGACAGGGTGAAACAATAGTGCTTGTTGATACATTTTAAGCGGGGACATATAAGGGTAAAGAAAAGATAGGAACTGCAAAAGGGTGATAGGGTGAAAAAATAGTGCTTGTTGATACATTTTAAGAGGGGACATATAAGGGTAAAGAAAAGATAGGAACTGCAAAAGGGTGAAAGGGTGAAAAAATATGCATGTTGATAAATTTTAAGAGGGGATATATGAGGGTAAAGAAAAGATAGGAACTGCAAAAGGGTGACAGGGTGAAAAAATAGTGCTTGTTGATATATTTTAAGAGGGGACATATAAGGGTAAAGAAAAGATAGGAACTGCAAAAGGGTGATAGGGTGAAACAACGGTGCTTGATGATACATTTTAAGAGGGGACATATAAGAGTAAAGAAAAGATAGGAACTGCAAAAGGATGACAGGGTAAAAAAATAGTGCTTGTTGATACATTTTAAGAGGGGACATATAAGGGTAAAGAAAAGATAGGAACTGCATAAGGGTGATAGGGTGAAACAACGGTGCTTGTTGATGCATTTCAAGAGGGGACATATATGAGTAAAGATAAGATAGGAACTGCAAAAGGGTGACAGGGTGGAACAATAGTGCTTGTTGATACATTTTAAGAGTGGACATATAAGGGTAAAGGCAAGATAGGAACTGCAAAAGGGTGACAGGGTGACACAATAGTGCTTGTTGATACATTTTAAGAGCGGACATATAAGGGTAAAGAAAAGATAGGAACTGCAAAAAGGTGAAAGGGTGAAACAATTCTGCTTGTTGATACATTTTAAGAGTGGACCTATAAGCGTAAAGAAAATATAGGAACTGCAAAAGGGTGACAGGGTGAAACAATAGTGCTTGTTGATACATTTTAAGAGGGGACATATAAGGGTAAAGAAAAGATAGGAACTGCAAAAGGGTGACAGGGTGAAACAATAGTGCTTGTTGATACATTTTAAGCGGGGACATATAAGGGTAAAGAAAAGATAGGAACTGCAAAAGGGTGATAGGGTGAAAAAATAGTGCTTGTTGATACATTTTAAGAGGGGACATATAAGGGTAAAGAAAAGATAGGAACTGCAAAAGGGTGAAAGGGTGAAAAAATAGTGCATGTTGATAAATTTTAAGAGGGGATATATGAGGGTAAAGAAAAGATAGGAACTGCAAAAGGGTGACAGGGTGAAAAAATAGTGCTTGTTGATACATTTTAAGAGGGGACATATAAGGGTAAAGAAAAGATAGGAACTGCAAAAGGGTGACAGGGTGAAAAAATTGTGCTTGTTGATACATTTTAAGAGGGGACATATAAGGGTAAAGAAAAGATAGGAACTGCAAAAGGGTGATAGGATGAAACAACGGTGCTTGATGATACATTTTAAGAGGGGACATATAAGGGTAAAGAAAAGATAGGAACTGCAAAAGGATGACAGGGTGAAAAAATAGTGGTTGTTGATACATTTTAAGAGGGGACATATAAGGGTAAAGAAAAGATAGGAACTGCAAAAGGGTGATAGGGTGAAACAACGGTGCTTGTTGATGCATTTTAAGAGGGGACATATATGAGTAAAGATAAGATAGGAACTGCAAAAGGGTGACAGGGTGGAACAATACTGCTTGTTGATACATTTTAAGAGGGGACATATAAGGGTAAAGAAAAGATAGGAACTGCAAAAGGGTGACAGGGTGAAACAATAGTGCTTGTTGATACATTTTAAGAGCGGACATGTAAGTGTAAAGAAAAGTTAGGAACTGCAAAAGGGTGACAGGGTGAAAAACTAGTGCTTGTTGATAAATTTTAAGAGCGGACATATAAGGGTAAATTAAAGATAGGAACTGCAAAAAGGTGACAGGGTGAAACAATTCTGCTTGTTGATACATTTTAAGAGAGGACATATAAGCGTAAAGTAAATATAGGAACTGCAAACGGGTGACAGGGTGAAACAATAGTGCTTGTTGATACATTTTAAGAGGGGACATATAAGGGTAAAGAAAAGATAGGAACTGCAAAAGGGTGACAGGGTGAAACAATAATGCTTCTTGATACATTTTAAGCGGGGACATATAAGGTTAAAGAAAAGATAGGAACTGCAAAAGGGTGATAGGGTGAAAAAATAGTGCTTGTTGATACATTTTAAGAGGGGACATATAAGGGTAAAGAAAAGATAGGAACTGCAAAAGGGTGAAAGGGTGAAAAAATTCTGATGTTGATACATTTTAAGAGGGGATATATGAGGGTAAAGAAAAGATAGGAACTGCAAAAGGGTGACAGGGTGAAAAAATAGTGCTTGTTGATACATTTTAAGAGGGGACATATAAGGGTAAAGAAAAGATAGGAACTGCAAAAGGGTGATAGGTTGAAACAATAGTGCTTGTTGATACATTTTAAGAGGGGACATATAAGGGTAAAGAAAAGATAGGAACTGCAAAAGGGTAAGAGGGTGAAACAATAGTGCTTGTTGATACATTTTAAGAGGGGACATATAAGAGTAAAGATAAGATAGGAACTGCAAAAGGGTGACAGGGTGAAACAATAGTGCTTGTTGATACATTTTAAGAGGGGACATATAAGGGTAAAGAAAAGATAGGAACTGCAAAAGGGTGATAGGGTGAAAAAATAGTGCTTGTTGATACATTTTAAGAGGGGACTTATAAGGTTAAAGAAAAGATAGGAACTGCAAAAGGGTGACAGGGTGAAAAAATAGTGCTTGTTGATACATTTTAAGAGGCGACATATAAGGGAAAAGAAAAGATAGCAACTGCAAAAGGGTGACAGGGTGAAAAAATAGTCCTTGTTGATACATTTTGAGAGGGGACATATAAGGGTAAAGAAAAGTTAGGAACTGCAAAAGGGTGACAGGGTGAAACAATAGTGCTTATTGATACATTTTAAGCGGGGACATATAAGGGTAAAGAAAAGATAGGAACTGCAAAAGGGTGACAGGGTGAAAAAATAGTGGTTGTTGATACATTTTAAGAGGGGACATATAAGGGTAAAGAAAAGATAGGAACTGCAAAAGGGTGACAGGGTGAAACAATAGTGCTTGTTGATACATTTTAAGAGGGGATATATTAGGGTAAAGAAAAGATAGGAACTGCAAAAGGGTGACAGGGTGAAAAAATAGTGCTTGTCTATACATTTTAAGAGGGGACATATAAGGGTAAAGAAAAGATAGGAACTGCAAAAGGGTGACAGGGTGAAAAAATAGTGCTTGTTGATACATTTTAAGAGGGGACATATAAGGGTAAAGAAAAGATAGGAACTGCAAAAGGGTGATAGGGTGAAAAATATTCCTTGATGATTCATTTTAAGAGGGGACATATAAGGGTAAAGAAAAGATAGGAACTGCAAAAGGGTGACAGGGTGAAACAATAGTGCTTGTTGATACATTTTAAGAGGGGATATATGAGGGTAAAGAAAAGATAGGAACTGCAAAAGGGTGACAGGGTGAAAAAATAGTGCTTGTTGATACATTTTAAGAGTGGACATATAAGGGTAAAGAAAAGATAGGAACTGCAAAAGGGTGACAGGGTGAAAAAATAGTGCTTGTTGATACATTTTAAGAGGGGACATATAAGGGTAAAGAAAAGATAGGAACTGCAAAAGGGTGATAGGTTTAAAAAATAGTCCTTGATGATACATTTTAAGAGCGGACATATAAGGGTAAATAAAAGAGAGGAACTGCAAAAGGGTGACAGGGTGAAAAAATAGTGCTTGTTGATACATTTTAAGAGGGGACATATAAGGGTAAAGAAAAGATAGGAACTGCAAAAGGATGACAGGGTGAAAAAATAGTGCTTGTTGATACATTTTAAGAGCGGACATATAAGGGTAAAGAAAAGATAGGAACTGCAAAAGGGTGACAGGGTGAAACAATAGTTCTTGTTGATACATTTTAAGAGGGGACATATAAGGGTAAAGAAAAGATAGGAACTGCAAAAGGGTGACAGGGTGAAACAATAGTGCTTGTTGATACATTTTAAGAGGGGACATATAAGGGTAAAGAAAAGATAGGAACTGCAAAAGGGTGATAGGGTGAAAAAATATTGCTTGTTGATACATTTTAAGAGGGGACATATAAGTGTACAGAAAAGATAGGAACTGCAAAAGGGTGACAGGGTAAAAAAATAGTGCCTTTTCATACATTTTAAGAGTGGACATATAAGGGTAAAGAAAAAATAGGAACTGCAAAAGGGTGACAGGGTGAAACAATAGTGCTTGTTGATACATTTTAAGAGCGGACATATAAGGGTAAAGAAAAGATAGGAACTGCAAAAGGATGACAGTGTGAAAAACTAGTGCTTGTTGATACATTTTAAGAGCGGACATATAAGGGTAAAGAAAAGATAGGAACTGCAAAAAGGTGACAGGGTGAAACAATTCTGCTTGTTGATACATTTTAAGAGGGGACATATAAGCGTAAAGAAAATATAGGAACTGCAAAAGGGTGACAGGTTGAAACAATAGTGCTTGTTGATACATTTTAAGAGGGGACATATAAGGGTAAAGAAAAGATAGGAACTGAAAAAGGGTGATAGGGTGAAACAATAGTGCTTGTTGATACATTTTAAGAGGGGACATAAAAGGGTAAAGAAAAGATAGGAACTGCAAAAGTGTGATAGGGTGAAAAAATAGTGCTTGTTGATACATTTTAAGAGGTGACATATAAGGGTAAAGAAAAGATAGGAACTGCAAAAGGGTGACAGGGTGAAACAATAGTGCTTATTGATACATTTTAAGCGGGGACATATAAGGGTAGAGAAAAGATAGGAAATGCAAAAGGTTGAAAGGGTGAAAAAATAGTGCTTGTTGATACATTTTAAGAGGTTATATATGAGGGTAAAGAAAAGATAGGAACTGCAAAAGGGTGACAAGGTGAAAAAATATTGCTTGTTGATACACTTTAAGAGGGGACATATAAGGGTAAAGAAAAGATAGGAACTGCAAAAGGGTGACAGGGTGAAAAAATAGTGCTTGTTGATACATTTTAAGAGGGGACATATAAGGGTAAAGAAAAGATAGGAACTTCAAAAGCGTGAGAGGGTGAAACAATAGTGCTTGTTGATACACTTTATTAGGGGACATATAAGGGTAAAAAAAAAGATAGGAACTGCAAAAGGGTGATAGGGTGAAAAAATAGTGCCTGTTGATACATTTTAAGAGGGGACATATATGAGTAAAGTTAAGATAGGAACTGCAAAAGGGTGATAGGGTGAAACAATAGTGCTTGTTGATACATTTTAAGAGGGGACATATAAGGGTAATGAAAAGATAGGAACTGCAAAAGGGTGATAGGGTGAAAAAATAGTGCTTGTTGATACATTTTAAGAGGGGACATATAAGGGTAAAGAAAAGATAGGAACTGCAAAAGGATGACCGGTTGAAAAAATAGTGCTTGTTGATACATTTTAAGAGGGGACATATAAGGGTAAAGAAAAGATAGGAACTGCAAAAGGGTTATAGGGTGAAACAATAGTGCTTGTTGATGCATTTTAAGAGGGGACATATAAGAGTAAAGATAAGATAGGAACTGCAAAAGGGTGACAGGGTGAAACAATACTGCTTGTTGATACATTTTAAGAGGGGACATATAAGGGTAAAGAAAAGATACGAACTGCAAAAGGATGACAGGGTGAAAAAATAGTTCTTGTTGATACATTTTAAGAGTGGACATATAAGGGTAAAGAAAAGATAGGAACTGCAAAAGGGTGACAGGGTGAAACAATAGTGCTTGTTGATACATTTTAAGAGGGGAAATATAAGTGTAAAGAAAATATATGAACTGCAAAAGGGTGATAGGGTGAAACAATAGTGCTTGTTGATACATTTTAAGAGGGGACATATAAGGGTAAAGAAAAGATAGGAACTGCAAAAGGGTGACAGGCTGGAACAATAGTGCTTGTTGATACATTTTACGAGAGGACATATAAGGGTAAAGAAAAGATAGGAACTGCAAAAGGGTGATAGGGTGAAACAATAGTGCTTGTTGATACATTTTAAGAGGGGACATATAAGGGTAAAGAAAAGATTGGAACTGCAAAAGGGTGACAGGGTGGAACAATAGTGCTTGTTGATACATTTTAAGAAGGGACATATAAGGGTAAAAAAAGATAGGAACTGCAAAACGTTGACAGGGTGAAACAATAGTGCTTTTTGATACATTTTAAGAGGGGACATATAAGGGTAAAGAAAATATAGGAACTGCAAAAGGGTGACAGGGTGAAACAATAATGCTTGTTCATACATTTTAAGAGCGGTCATATAAGGGTAAAGAAAAGATAGGAACTGCAAAAGGGTGACAGGGTGAAAAAATAGTGCTTGTTGATACATTTTAAGAGCGGACATATAAGGGTAAAGAAAAGATAGGAACTGCAAAAAGGTGACAGGGTGAAACAATACTGCTTGTTGATACATTTTAAGAGGGGACATATAAGGGTAAAGAAAAGATAGGAACTGCAAAAGGGTGACAGGGTGAAACAATAGTGCTTGTTGATACATTTTAAGAGGGGACATATAAGGGTAAAGAAAAGATAGGAACTGCAAAAGGGTGATAGGGTGAAATAATAGTGCTTGTTGATACATTTTAAGAGGGGACATGTAAGCGTAAAGAAAGATAGGAACTGCAAAAGGGTGACAGGGTGGAACAATAGTGCTTGTTGATACATTTTAAGAGGGGACATATAAGGGTAAAGAAAAGATAGGAACTGCAAAAGGGTGACAGGGTGAAACAATAGTGCTTGTTGATACATTTTAAGAGCGGACATATAAGGGTAAAGAAAAGATAGGAACTTCAAAAGGGTGATAGGGTGAAACAATAGTGCTTGTTGATACATTTTAAGAGGGGACATGTAAGCGTAAAGAAAGATAGGAACTGCAAAAGGGTGACAGGGTGGAACAATAGTGCTTGTTGATACATTTTAAGAGGGGACATATAAGGGTAAAGAAAAGATAGGAACTGCAAAAAAGGTGACAGGGTGAAAAAATAGTGATTGTTTATACATTTTAAGAGTGGACATAAAAGAGTAAAGGAAAGATAGGAACTGCAAAAGGGTGACAGGGTGAAAAAATAGTGCCTGTTGATACATTTTAATAGGGGACATATAAGGGTAAAGAAAAGATAGGAACTGCAAAAGGGTGACAGGGTGAAACAATAGTGCTGGTTGATACATTTTAAGAGGGGACATATAAGGGTAAAGAAAAGATAGGAACTGCAAAAGGGTGACAGGGTTAAACAATAGTGCTTGTTGATACATTTTAAGAGTTGACATATAAGAGTAAATAAAAGATAGGAACTGCAAAAGGGTGACAGGGTGAAACAATAGTGCTTGTTGATACATTTTAAGAGGGGACATATAAGGGTAAAGAAAAGATAGGAACTGCAAAAGGGTGACAGGGTGAAAAAATAGTGCTTGTTGATACATTTTAAGAGCGGACATATAAGGGTAAAGAAAAGATAGGAACTGCAAAAAGGTGACAGGGTGAAACAATTCTGCTTGTTGATACATTTTAAGAGGGGACATATAAGGGTAAAGAAAATATAGGAACTGCAAAAGGGTGACAGGGTGAAACAATAGTGCTTGTTGATACATTTTAAGAGGGGACATATAAGGGTAAAGAAAAGATAGGAACTTCAAAAGGGTGATAGGGTGAAACAATAGTGCATGTTGATACATTTTAAGAGGGGACATATAAGGGTAAAGAAAAGATAGGAACTGCAAAAGGGTGACAGGGTGGAACAATAGTGCTTGTTGATACATTTTAAGAGGGGACATATAAGGGTAAAGAAAAGATAGGAACTGCAAAAGGTTGACAGGGTGAAACAATAGTGCTTGTTGATAAATTTTAAGAGTGGACATATAAGGATAAAGAAAAGATAGGAACTGCAAAAGGGTGACAGGGTGAAACAATAGTGCTTGTTGATAGCAGTTTGGTGAAGGATTGTTGAGGTGTTAAGGTGATAGTTCGACCCGAAAAATTTAAATCCACATCAACGGTCAAGGGTTTAGGCACAGCACTTCCAAGTTTCTTAATATTGAGCGGTGGAGGACGAAATGTGGAAATAGGAGAGAGGGATAAGTTTAGACGATGGCTGTAATAGTAATTGGAAACGCTTTGGTAACTTCAAAACAAAGCCAGAGCTGAATTACGCATACGTAGACTATTGCTACTCGTTTTGTAATCAATGAACGTATTTTGTAAATTTTGTAATCAATGAAGTATTATGTAAATTAATAAATATGCATAATTCGTTCCACGCGATGTTTACTTACAAACAGAATTGTTCATTACCATTTTAAAAAATGTATTGTTGGTAATATGTTATCCAAAATTGTACTAATATTTTTTCTAAAAATCCTTCAAAAATTTATTGCTGGTAATTTTTCTACAAAAAAGTACTGCTGGTATTAAAACCTATTTTTACACTTTCATAGTGTTTTGACCCCAGTTTGCAGCTTAACTTTTTTGCCTATAGCTGAGACCCTAACAGGTGCTACCACCCCGGGTTAGGATGGACCAGGGAACCCCAGCAATTAAGAGGAGGTTCCACGCTCCTCAAAACCTCCTGATCAGAGGCCTTGCTGTTGGATGTAGTTTATAGTCTTATCGCGGAGGCGAATATTCCTTAAACAATCATAAACGTTGTGAAAATGAATGCGTTTCGTTGTTTATCAGAGGAATGTGATTCGTCGCAAAACTTGCATCTGCGCGATTAAATTTAATTTTTTTTTCCCTTTATGAGGAACAAATCCGTTAGGTTTGTCGGTCACTTCTCTGATGTTCCACTGGCGACCAAGCCAGTGGGCATGAAATTGAAATTTCATCCATATACGTGGTGTTTTTCAAAATCTGAAATGCAGCAAAATGTCTCACAGAGTGCAATGTACCGTCCAAACTTTAAAATATAATAAGACGTGTACATAGACCGGCGTTCCAATCGTGAATTTCCTATTTTCTTTTTCTTTTCCCGCCTTCTTCTCGCTGCAACCAACAGCTGTATAGAAATACTTTTCACTTGTGAGGTGTTTTATGTCATTTTATTCTTCGGCATCAATTTCTAAAATTTAGCAATAACAGTAATATATATATATACTAACAGCATGGCCCGGCGTTGCCCGTGCTTGATCAAAAATCGTACGACTCATACAGCAATCGCTATCACTAGACTTAAAATATTTTTGTCCTTCCTTGCCTTTAAAGGAGTGCCTTTTGCCGTGCTGATGTTGCTACATGCCTTACTTCTTGCCTATCTCACACTGCGAATTTTTCTAAGCTCTATACCAAACATTAAATCTGTTACGAAAAAAGTACTAAACAAAATGAACGATCAGCTTTAAAAAAGGACTCGTAACTGGAAAAACCGAATGAAAAAAGAATGTTAACAACAAATATTTTTTCACACCCAACCCAGTTTTGCGAAATTAGAATCAACGTTGAGTTTAAGCAAGCGAATGAGCCAATTGGAGTAAAGTGCCATGCAGATTTAAATTTTTCCCACTTGTGACGAATGCAGCTATCGATTTTTTTACATGCTAGCATGCTAGTTAACATTCGTGTCAGTCAGCTGTTGGCTCTCACGCTGACCAATAGAATCTTCCTGCCTATTCGCGGCAGCCAGCTATAGGCTCTCACTCTGGTCATTAGAAAATGGCCGCAAACTACATGGAAACTACCGTAGAAGCATGAAAAAATCGATTATTTCCACTATCCATGGGAGTTGGGAAATGCAATGTCGGTCTTGGCCTTCCTACTGACTTGGAGCATGTGCATGGAAATTTTGGTGCAAATCCGTCGAAAATTGCGACCGTGCATTCGTCACACACACACACACACACACACACACACACACACACACACACACACACACACACACACTGCCTCTTATGCATAGAGTTTAAATAATTCATCTAGTCTGAAACCTCAACAGAATGCAGAAAGCACTGGACGGCCGTTTCGTCCTCTATTTGGGACTCATCAGCAGTGCGCATCCACTACCGAGGATTGAAACCCTGACAGTTAGGTTATCAAACAAACGTCATACCAACTGTTCAAACGGGCCTCGGTAACGATGAGATAGCAAATCAGACTCAATATAGCGCCGCTCGCTCACAAATTCCGTGCCTCCGGAGCCACGACTACTATCACCAAGCCGCGCGCATACTTGAGCATTAGAAGCCGGTTCAAGCAATTATCTTATCCTCCTAATAATTTCTATCATATATATATATATATATATATATATATATATATAAGCCGGGTATTTCTCATATCACAGCTTTGGATTAGAGAGCAGGGTTGACTTAGCTTTCTTATTTTGAGGTAGCAGTCTAATTAGGAGAATCAAAACTCTTAATTCAAACCATTATTGCTATAAACGCGGACATGTTAAAATATGTATAACACACGTACAAAGACAAGCTTATAAATAAGAAACAAACGACGGAGAAAAACCAAGGAATATAAAATAAAGTCACCATAGGTGAAGTGAAAAAAAAATAACAATACTGGGTATAACAGCAAAATTATCCAAATCGTGTAACAGTACGGGAAAATTGTCCATCCTACAAAACGTTTAAAATCTAAAAAACCATTAAACTACCCGAGTTTCTTTTTTTTCGGGTTTTTAGATAAGACATTTAGCCATCTTAATCCCATTTTTCGTAAGGATCACTGAAAAACACTTTGAATTTTCAGCTAAAAAAAAAACAGATTAAAATGGTTTTGTGCCAGGCATCCCCAATATATCTTACCAACTGAGCAATAGTGAGAGGAAAAAGATTATTCATGCCTTCAGTAATGGTACCAATATTCATACTCTGTCTTCCATCTTCAAAGCCCATTCAAGAACCATCAAGAGAACAGTGAATAAGTTTAAAAAAGATGGAGCAGTAGGGAGGAAATCTGGACCAGGAGGTCACAACATGAAGAGGAATCATCATTTCAACACAGAGCTAAATACATTCCTATTGTTCAAACTAGATTCTAATAGTGTTATAAAAACCTCGGGGAATTCCAGTAAGATATCTTGAATCAATTTTTAACATACTACGGTTCTACACCTAATCTAACAATTGGATAATTTTGCTGTTACACGATTTGGAGAATTTTGCTGTTACAGCCACAATATATATATATATATATATATATATATATATATATATATTACATGAATCATTCATGCAAAAAGCAGATAGTGAAGTTAATGATATAAATGGCGAGAATACATCTTCGCAAACAAATTTATTAAGATACATTAACCCCGAACCTGTAGATGAAATGCACAAGGTCTTTTTATACGAGTACTTTCGTATGTTCATACAGGCATCCTCAGGTATGGAAATTTAGTAAATAACGGGACAACAAAAGATTAGATGTGATCCGAAATATGTTTTTTTAGAAATGTCTTATTGTTAACTGTAAGAAATTTTGGAGCGTGTGGTCGTAACGCTGAGGTTGAATTATTTAAAAATTTAAGAGTGTGCGTTTTTGTACTATGGTAATAGGAGAATTCTTTTGTAGTAATATGTTTTTTCAGTCGATGTGGCATGAATTAAATTGTTGAATAAATTCATGTAAAAAAAAAAATCTATTTCCATACCTGAGGATGCCTGTATGAAAAGACGAAAGTACTCGTATAAAAAGTCTTATGCAACAGAATTTATTAAAAACAGAGATCATAACATTCATCTACAGGTTCGGGGTTAATGTATCTTAATAAATTTGTTAGCGAAGATGTATTCTCGCCATTTATATCATTAACTTCATGTTGTGGTGGGATCCACCTAATCTGCATAGGTGACTACCAACTATATAAATAATGGTTGGTACCGGAAGACGGGAGGGAGGAATCACGAGATCCAACTAGAGACTCTGATCGACTGCGACTAGTCAACACATTCTCCAGGAACGTCTTCCCAGAAATATACAGAAATACTATATGTACTTATTGTGTACACTTTCTTGTTATAATACATTCTTGTTCTAAGTACATTTTGTGTTGCATTATTATTCCATGCAATAGGCGAGATTCAACTTTGAGTCAAGACTCAACAATGGCGACGAAGTAGAACGAACCATACGCCAAGTTTCAACAATGGCGACGAAGTAGAACGAACCATACGTCAAGTTTCAACAATGGCCACAAAGTAGAACGAACCATACGCCAAGTTTCAACAATGGCAAAGAAGTAGAACGAACCATAAGGAAAGAAGAAAGAATTAATAGTGAGAGTTTTCAACAATTGGGACAAGTCATTGAAGAACCCAGGCTGAAAAAAAAAACTATTAATTCAAAGTCCAACGTTAACGTAACGACGAAGGATTCTGAACTTCTGGATATGTAAAACTCGTTAAAAGACGACTAAGCATCAAGGAACGTTCACTCAGAAAAATTGGAAAGGTGTCGTAAACGAATAACGGTAATTTTAAATTAAAAAATTATCTACGACGAGACACCCTCTAAAAAGAAAAATTGGGCGACTACAGAAACATGCATGGATTAAAAGGAGCACAAATACACCGTGTCGACTTTGAAAGGTAACAAACCTTTAAACAAACCTTTAAAAAAATTATTTTTTTTTAAATTATTTGTTCAACAATATAGTGACGAATTACCTCTGATAAGAAAATCAGACGTGTCATTGAAATACGCGAACAGAAGTCGAAAAGGGGAAAAAAAAAGTCCGACCCTCTCTGTTCACGAAAAAAAAAAATAGCACGGGCGTGAATGTAAAAGCAAGACATAAAATAGAAAAGTCGTACGTTGTTTCGATTTTTTTGGTCAGCTTATATGATATTCGTGGATACACAAATTAAAAGTATATTCCTTGTTGCATGAACACTATCAGCTAAAGATGGATGAACTATCCAAAGTCATATCGGAATTATTAAAATCCCAGCAGTTGAGTCAACAACGTCAGCAAGAACAACAGATAGCACAGCAAAAATATCAAGAACAACAGATAGCACAGCAAAAATATCAAGAAAAAATATGGCAAGAACAACTGATAGCAATGCAAAAATATCAAGAACGTCAAGAGGAAAGACTTTTGGAAATTCAAAAGTTAATACTGGAGAAATTAAACAACTATCAGGCAAATGAGGGAAATTCTTCATATTCTAATAACACCATATTTAATTCGCTGGAAACTTTCAACTATGTGCCAGACGAAGAAAAAACGTTTGAAGCGTACTTTAAACGATATGAAGATATTTTCTACACAGACTGTGAAAACTGGTCGAATTCAAGAAAAGTCAGTCTATTACTAAGAAAGCTAGGTACAGCAGAACATAGCAAATTTGTAGATTTTATTCTACCGAGAAAAACAACTGAATTGGAATTCTCGGAAACAGTGAAATTGCTAAAAGAGCTGTTTGGAGCAAATATGTCGCTTTGGCATAAGCGATGGTTATGCATGAATGTCTCTAAATCCGACGATCAGGATTACTTAACATATGCATCTATAGTGAATAGACATTGTGACAATTTCAGATTGGCAGAGATTACGGTTGAAGAATTCAAGTGCTTAATTTTTGCTCAAGGACTGGTATCCAGTAAGAGTGCCGAAATAAGACGTAGAGTTTTGTCTAAACTCGAATCTGAACAAGGCCTTACCCTGCAAAAGTTAGCAGAGGAGTGTCAACGGGCCGTAAGTTTAAAGAAAGAGTCGCAAAAAATCGAAGAAGCTGGTATTGCTTATATTAAAAAAATAAAAAAGCAGTCAAAGTACCCATTAGAGAAAAATTGGAGGAAAAATTCGGCGTATAATAGACAAGAAAATAAAAAAGACGAAAATAAAAAAGTCCCACCATATAATTGCAGACGTTGTAACGAAAGACATTGGGAGGTAAATTGCCCATATAGAAATAAGAAATGTTTCGTGTGCCAAAAGAATGGTCACAAAGGATCGTGTTGTAAAACGAAAAAATTCAAGAGCCGAATTAGACAAACAAATTCGAATATCAAATCAGATAGAGATTTGAGGAAATATGTGACGACTGAAATATTCAAAAAGAATATCAAATTTCAACTCGATTCGGGGTCAGATTTAACAATAATGAACGATAAAACATGGAAAATTTTAAAAAGGCCTACAATAATGAAGTCAACGAAACTCGCTCGAACGGTAACTGGAAAGCAAATTAACTTCGACGGCGAGGTTGTACTTCCAATGAAATTGAATGGGATCGTTAAAAAAATAAAAGTTTTCATTCTGAGAAATGGAGAAAACTTGTTGGGTACAGATTTTATTGAAACATTCGAATTGTGGGATAAACCGTTAAACTCATTCTGCAGAAAAGTAGAAAGTAATACGCAATCAAGACAGGACATTAAAGATGAATTAAAGAAAAAGTTTCCGGAAACCTTTACACCTGGTCTTGGAAGATGTAACAAGTTTGAAGCTAAATTTGAATTAAAAGAAAATACTATGCCTATATTTAAAAAGAAACGTAACGTGCCTTTCGCAAGTGTAGAGAAAGTAGTAGTACCAAAAAAGTTGCAGAAAAGAATCCTACGGGACTTTCATATGGGTCACCCGGGGATTAATAGAACAAAAAGCTTAATGCGAAGCTTTGTATATTGGAAAGGAATGGATGTGGATATCGAAAACATGGTTCATCGATGTAAAGGGTGTGCGTTAGCAGCTAAGGCACCACCTATAGTACACAAACCATGGCCAAAGACGGATCATCCGTGGGAAAGATTACACATTGATTTCGCTGGTCCAGTAGAAGATTATTACTACTTAATAGTGGTAGATAGCTTTACAAAATGGCCGGAAGTACTACGCTGCAAAAGGCCTACGTCCAATACCACAACAACTTTTTTGCATGAACTATTTGCACGGTTCGGTGTGCCAGAGTGTATTGTGAGTGACAATGGTACACAATTCACTTCTGACGATTTTAAGGAATTTTGTGAGTTATATCAAATTAACCACATAACGACGCCGCCGTATCATCCGAGATCCAATGGACTCGCAGAAAGATTTGTAGATACGTTAAAGCGCGCTCTGAAGAAAGCCTCAGGAGTTCCAACGGAAAAGGCGCTTCAGCAATTCCTACAAGTATACAGAATCACGCCTAACCAGAGAACACCATCAAACATGGCACCAGCTGAACTAATGTTCGCTAGGAAAGTTAAGTCAGTGTTTGACAAGCTTTTGCCAGGAAGAAATAGAATAAAGAACACTATGTATACAGCTAGAAAAAGATACACCCCCGGAGAGAAGGTCTTTTTCAAGTGCTATAGAAACAACATTGAGTTCTGGGAGCGAGGCATAGTGGATAAGAGAATCGGTGACCTGATTTATATAATTAAAGGGCCGAAGAATACTCATAAGAGGCACCAGAACCAACTCAAAAAATGCTACGTGCTAGAGCATGAAGAGAGTATACCGGATGAGGAGGAAGATCCCATTGATGTAATGTATGATACTTTTCAAGTAGAACCTCCGCAGAGTGCTCATGAACCGAGAAGATCCGGTAGGAAACGGAAGTTCACGGACCCATTGAACGTGAATCCAAAACGAAAATGATATTGAAAAAAAAAACAGATATACATATAAACTATGCAAAGGGGATCTACAAAAAATTAACCATAATCATCATCCCATATAGAAGCCAGTTTGAAATCCAAAAGGATTCCAAGGCTTGGGAGGAGGGTGTTGTGGTAGGATCCACCTCATCTGCATAGGTGACTACCAACTATATAAATAATGGTTGGTACCGGAAGACGGGAGGGAGGAATCACGAGATCCAACTAGAGACTCTGATCGACTGCGACTAGTCAACACATTCTCCAGGAACGTCTTCCCAGAAATATACAGAAATACTATATGTACTTATTGTGTACACTTTCTTGTTATAATACATTCTTGTTCTAAGTACATTTTGTGTTGCATTATTATTCCATGCAATAGGCGAGATTCAACTTTGAGTCAAGACTCAACACTTCAGTATCTGCTTTTTGTATGAATGATTCATGTAATATAAATTGAACTGTACCACATACTTGATATATATATATATATATATATATATATATATATATATATATATATATATATGTGTGTGTGTGTGTGTGTGTGTGTGTGTGTGTGTGTGCATGCGCGCCCGTGTGGTGGTGTGATTGTGTGTGTGTGTGTGTGAAAAATTCAGCTCATTGAATTACAAAATAATAAATATTTCTTAACCGTAGGTATTAAATTTCCTGCATTAACAGTGAGAACACGATCTACAATTTGAAATGTCGACACATTCACAGGCAACGTAGTTAACTCATCAAGAATGTTCATGGAAGTTTTTGGAACAGGGCTATTCTTTTACAGGACTTTTTGTCACGTCTGTCCCCAAGACGATAAGTACTGGGGCCCTTCTTAGGCAATTCGACTTTTAAATATAATGTCGTGCAGATAAGAGAAATTCACTACAGATGTTTGTGCAGTATCATATCTCAACTTCGGCAAAAGCGTTGATTTCTTTTTTCTTTCTCTCCTTTTTGTTCAGATCCAGAAACACAGTGGTTGGCAAAAACGATTTAATGGAATTCTTTTATGCTTATGGCAATCTTGAACTCAGATCTCAACTGATCTTGGGAATATTGGAAAAATCGATTGTTATTCGTTGGCCTCATGAATCAAAATTTGAATTTATGAAGACAGAATCAATTTATCCAATTATAGATAAGACGGAAACGTTTCTCTTAAATTTATCGCCTCAATTTTATGATTAAAACACCATGAAAAGTCATGGTGCTGGTCAGCTACGGAAAACAGAATTGCTTTGATAGAAAAATCAGAGTATGCTTAATGACAATTGGCACCTGGAAGGCATGAAGCCAACAGGTTTTAGCTACCAAAAGATGCGTAAATACGAAAAAAGAAATATGTTATTCATTTTCAATGACCTAACTTAACAATCTATCAGAGTCTGTTCATATCTATCTATCTATCTATCTATCTATCTATCTATCTATCTATCTATCTATCTATCTCTTACATCCTATGCATATCTATCTATCTATCTATCTATCTATCTATCTATCTATCTATCTATCTATCTATCTATCTATCTATCTATCTATTACATCCTATGCATATCTATCTATCTATCTATCTATCTATCTATCTATCTATCTATCTATCTATCTATCTATCTTCGCCCTTTTCATATCTATCTATCTATCTATCTATCTATCTATCTATCTATCTATCTATCTATCTATCTATCTATCTATCTATTACATCCTATGCATATCTATCTATCTATCTATCTATCTATCTATCTATCTATCTATCTATCTATCTATCTATCTATCTTCGCCCTTTTCATATCTATCTATCTATCTATCTATCTATCTATCTATCTATCTATCTATCTATCTATCTCTTACATCCTATGCATATCTATCTATCTATCTATCTATCTATCTATCTATCTATCTATCTCTTACATCCTATGCATATCTATCTATCTATCTATCTATCTATCTATCTATCTATCTATCTATCTATCTATCTCTTCCTTTCCGTTCCACGTCGCTCATATAACTATCGGAGAATGACAATCTGAGAACTGCGATACAAAAACAACAGAAATAAGACAATGCTGTACTAATTAACAATTGATAATAATATTTGTTTAAGCTTCATCTTTACTGCAACGATGACGAATTGTGTAAAACGTAACCCCCAATGATTCAGGAGTATAGCCTTTCAGAGCAGTAAAACATCTCTATAATAAATGCGAATGTCAGTGTGTCACTGTGTCATATCTTTTCAACTTTACTCATCGAGGCCGTAGCCCAACATATCATACCATTTTGGAATCAAGCCGACTCCGTGAGCAAATTAAAAACATTCCGGGTCAGATCCAGACCCGCAATCCTGCAATTCTGGATTCCCAAGTTTTCATTATTGCAATTGTTTTCGGCGATGTTTTACGTGATTTTTTGCAATTAATTTTTTGTACGATAACAATTTTTATAACTTGGAAATAAATTCGGGAATAATCGAAATTAATTGTGAAATTCAGCTAAAGTCACCCATGAAATAAAAATAATTGTTTGTACAGAAAGTAAGGATCTACGTACATCAAATTATCTTTCAATTAACTGGCGGCAGGAGAATTATCGTTGAACTTTTAAAAGGTAAGCTTAAATATTAATGCAATACTTAAATGCAACGATCAATTTTGAGGACTTCTGTAGTTTATTGTAGCCTATCATATCTACTCCTCCCCATCTACTGTAACGAAGGTTTAATCAAGAGCCCTCCGCAGCAGATAGCTTAAATGCCGCCCGACAGAGTGGCGTTTTAGCTAGTACCTCTATATATCTCTGTTTGGATTTTTCTTACTGATCTCCGGAGACTACTCCATAGAAAACCCGCTTCCCGAGGAATTGAACTGTTTCCTCTTTATTTCCTTTCTACGCTCCGTCTGGGAGTCGAGCTAAAAAAAAAAAAGCAGCAGAAATGGAGATGAAAGGTAAGTGCACGGACCAAAAAGAGTCGCGTGATAGGAACGTTGACCATGAGATCCTGGTTCAAAGGAGGTGACTTCTTGATAATCTCCTTCTGGCCAGAGGATTGCAGCTGACGGCACCATAGGGAAGTGCCCAACAACCATTCCACGAGTTGAATCACGTCTTTTGAGTGAAATGTGCGGTAGACATCGGAAGCCGTCGATAGTTGTACTAGTAAGCAGGGATTGGCCGTTCTGACCCTGTTCAATTGTTTATCACGCCAGTCTCTCCCTCCCAGAAGCAGTAAATAAGGTCCTCTCACTATAGTTGCTGTATAAGCACGATTTGGTTCTATAAGTGTTAAAGTAGCTATAACATGCATATTACACTAGCAGACGACACTAACAACCAAAATATGATCAAAAGATGAGATTGCTTTTGGAAGGGTTTTTTTTTTCTTTTCATCTTTGGTCAAGTTATACTGGCGAATACAGAACCTATAGACTCGAACAGCTCCAAGAAAGGCATGGATTCATTCATACCTGAAAAATTATAATTTTCTTTATTTTAAGGGTCAAAATTTCAAAAGAAATTTCAAAACAAAACTGAAACCCTGGCTTTCTGGATCGGAAAATTAGACAGTCACCTAAAGAGCCATGACTCCTCTGCTTACCCGAATCAAGACGGCGACACTATGTAGTATGAAAAAATCTATAAAATACTTAAAATAAGACAGCGACACTTTCTTTGAGAATATCTCCCCATTCTCTTTCTGAGGCTATCCATAACTGAGTTATATTTGTGAAGCGTGACTACAAAGGATTTAGGCGGATCTCCAGCACGTCTCATGCATACCAAATCTGGATACCTATGAGGAGAGTGGAGTAAACTGTCGAGAGTAACTGGAAATGATTTCACGTCACCCTCATCCGACTGGGGTGGTTGCATTACATTTCGGTAACAAACGATCGTCACTTGAAAACATGGAGACTATGACTGATTGATTTTCTACAGCTTATTATTTTTTTTAAGGTAAAGTTCATCGGGCAGAAGTTGTTCTAGTGAAACTTACTTATCCGTGCACTTTTCATGGAAGGAGAGAGAGAGAGAGAGAGAGTTTGGAGGCTGGAAATCGGTTATAAAATCTACATCCCTTTGAATATCTTGTTCGAATTTTGATACGTAAATCTTTTATTGTTCAACACGAAGCTTATTTGGGAAGCTTTGTGAAATCGGTTATAAAATCTACATCCCTTTGAATATCTTGTTAGAATTTTGATAAGTAAATCTTTTATTGTTCAACACGAAGCTTATTTGTAAAGCTTTGTGAAATCGGTTATAAAATCTACATCCCTTTGAATATCTTGTTAGAATTTTGATAAGTAAATCTTTTATTGTTCAACACGAAGCTTATTTGTGAAGCTTTGTGAAATCGGTTATAAAATCTACATCCCTTTGAATACCTTGTTCGAATTTTGATAAGTAAATCTTTTTTGTTCAACACGAAGCTTATTTGGGAAGCTTTGTGAAATCGGTTATAAAATCTACATTCTTTGAATATCTTGTCAGAATTTTGATAAGTAAATCTTTTATTGTTCAACATGAAGCGTATGTAATTTCGTGTGGCTGGGACATGTACTTACACAGGAATTCGCATATTAAATGATTGGCTTTATATATTATATTCATTTGTTGGCATTTTCCTTGGAGTGGACATGTTTTATTTCTGCAGTTTCACTGCAGTTCTTTGGTTGCGTTATTGCAGGTTGTTAATTTTTGTTGTGGCTTTTTATTATTTGTGTTATATTTTTTGTCCAGCTGTAACTAATTTTTACGTAATTATTGGTGAATATTTTTACTAAGCGGTTTGTTACGGGAAGTGCTTTTCTTTTATGTTTAGGAATGTCCTTCCTATGTTAGCTGCGACAGTTTTGTTGTATGGTGGGTTAAACCAGGTAATGTTTCTTTCTCTGTTACTGTGTTTCGGTTATGGAGGTGTGTATTGTAGTTGTTGCGTGTATCCACTTATTGAGCACTTTCCAATAAGTACTGCGGATATATAATATAAAAATATGTATAAAAAATCATACATATATATATATATATATATACATTTTGCATATATATATATATATATATATATATATATATATATATATATATATATGATCTCGTTCGCCTATTGAACACTATGGAGAAAAGAGAATTTTTGAATGCTACTGCTGCTTTAATGCATCACTCTTCGTAAGAATTGAGCGCTATGGCGGCCGGTATTGCTTATATATAACGTATATAATGCATTAAATATTCCATTTATTTGCCGTGCACCGATAGTCTCGGGATAAGCATCTATGACTGATGTCAAATCGGTCGAGTTTCGATCCCGGCTTTAAGCGATAGGGTGTATAGAAACACTGATGAGCTGTGATGAGCGAAACAGGCTGTCTTTGGTTAACTATATATATATATATATATATATATATTGCTCGACCCGTGGATGACAATTCGAGATAAACTGTTCACAGTTCATATTTATCTGGACACACACAAGCACACACATATACGTATATATATACATAATGATTGTCTAAGCGTAGGTTAGATGTGGCAGAAGGCTGAAAATATGGAGGACCCAATGAGGATCGAACTCACTACACTGTCGTAACTGTTTTAGCGAGACAAGCTTGCTAATCGAGGCTCCCTATATATATATATATATATATATATATATATATATATATATATATATATATATATATATATATATATATATATATATATATATATATATATATATATATATATATATATATATATATATATATATATATCGCTCCGTTCGTGATTCCGTGCCAAATGCCTTCTTTGCAATATCTAGAAGTGAAAAGCGTTTCCTTATGTAATAAACATTACAAGAAAACAAAGTTAGAAGTAATAGATTTAAAGAAAAAAAGAACATGATATAAAAGATGCAAAAATGACAAATTTTAAAATAATGTTTCGGCATAAAAAGTCAAATCTTAAAATAATGTTTCGGCTTATTTTTTCTTATTTGTCTTCAACTCTTTTTTTTCTTTTCTTGCAGGAGTGTAAAATATTTACACGTTTAGTAATCTTTTAACGCTTTCCAAACAGAATATTATTTTTACTCTTAAGATTAAACTGAAACAGTCTATGTATTTTTATGATTTTATTTTACTTTCTTATCTTGACCTGAGCAGAACAGTGCTCGTTGCGACTTTTAATTCCACTACTTTTGGGCAATTTACGGCAAAAAGCACCAAAGCAGTCCTAATCACAGAGGTTCCAACACTTCAGCTGAACCTCTCTCATTTCTCTAAAGGTGTGGAGACGAAGCAGTTTGATGCCTGCGAAAGAGAGATTAATCAGAGCAGGCGTTGGATATTGCTGTCACAGCTGGTCTGAGGCTTCTGCTATGTATTTAGAGGTTCTAGATAAAATACAAACAGGAATCTGCATTCTTATTGGTCCTGACGTGGCATCTCGGCTTCCGTCACTTTGCCTCAGCCGTAAACGCAAACCTTTCTTTAAATACTTTCATGGTAATTGTTTGGACAAGCATATTTAAGCACCGTAATACTTTTTTTTACTGTAGTCATTTTACATTTGTAATAACCAGATTAAACCGTAAGTTCTATGCTAAGAGTTCTTTCCCACGCATTTCGTAATTGTGGAACTCTCTTCTGGCTTTTATTTCCAGTCAAAAATTGAAATTCAATGTCAATCATTATCTTCTCTCGTCTTAATTTCTGTTCTTTTAATCTTCTCTCTGCTTAATAAGGTTTTCTTTTTCTCATATTCTCTCACACTCAGTAACTCTTTTGTGTCTTAGTGGCTTTATTGCCTTGCTTGAAGTGAAGATTACAAAAAGATAAATCTGACCTCCTTTAGTTTGATGAAAGGTAAATAAACGGTTTAAAGTGTAGTATCTGTTACAGATACCGGTTTTCTTATTCTCCATGTGAGATAGAGATTAAGAAGAAAAGTCATAGATTAAAATAACACCTGAAAATGAAGTAACCTTTGCTTAAAGGAGAAAATAGCAATGATTACAGTTCTAGAACGATAAACCACTAAAAAAAAAATGATTAAAGTTCATTTTCAAATATAGAAACGAAAACAAATTAATTTCGTTTTATTTTCAGCATCATGGCCAAATAAAAAAAATAAAAAGAATAAAATCCCGTAAACTAATTCTAAAAAATGTATTCCAAATAACAAATAACATTCACACTTCCTCCAACCACCTAATCAGCATAAATAAGCAATCTAGAGACCGTTAGCGTAAAATAAACATTAGCACACAAGTTAAACTAAAAGAAAAGCAAAAACCTGTTTTCTCTCATTTTTCTTAAACCTTCCTTTAATAGCAGGACAGAATGGGTTGTGTTCTTAAATGGCAAACGGTCTAGGAGAAGGATAACTCTGATTTCAGAACCTGCCGATGGTCGTTTGGAGACCTTGTGGCATACTGTGCACTAGTTCTCTGTATTTGGTTCTTCCAAAAAGCGTGGTTGGTTCGGCACAAGCCTTCAGCGATATAATGAAATTATATTTGAGGGTTGTCTAGCTGTTGGTTTTAAGACCTTAGCTGCCTGACCCTCATACGTAAAAAATGACGGAAAAGTACAGTATGTAAGTATGGCTGAAATTAAACGCCATTATAGTGGACATTTCTTATTTGAATAGACGCACCGTTTATTTATTAAGCCGGCTGTAATACGTCCATCAGCTGTTTAATAACTAAATACAAACGGGGCGTCTACTTCAAATAAGAAGAGTCTACTATAATAAGTTTTATAGTAATAAAATGTCGGATTAAAAATAAATCCATTTATTACATATATTATGAAATGGACAAAGTCCGACAATTATTTTAAGACATTTTTTTTTTATAGATACAAATGTTTAAGTAAATGCTCTGTTTATAATAAACAACATTTACCGGCCTGAATGTCCGAGAAATTTTCATAGAAATTATGCGTCCCCAGACAAGAATTGAACCTGTAACCTATACGGAACCGTCATATAGCCTGACGTGCTTTTACCGACTTCGCCACAGAGGAGTGTTCGGTCAGCAAGGTTGATTTTGCTGTCTTTAAACTTTAATCTTCCATGAATCTCTCACGTACATTCATATCTGCTCCTGGCGTATCAAATGTAAACAAATGACGTCACACATTATGAAATGGACAAAGTCCGACAATTATTTAAAGACATTTTTATGTTAATAATAATCAGTATTAACAACATTTTCCGGCCTGAATATCCGAGAAATTGTTTATTATAAACAGAGCATTTACTTAAATATTTGTATCTATAAAAAAGAATGTATAAACAAAAATGTCTCAAAAAATAAATATATATATAAGTGAATATTGAAGTCAACACTCAGAAGTGAGAGGCTGTTTCATGCTAGACGCAATCGCCAGGCCGACAATTGCGTCTAGCATGAAACAGCCTGTCGCCTCTGAGTGTTGACTTCCATGTACACTTTTATATATATTTATCTGTGTGTGTGTGTGTGTGTGTGTGTGTGTGTGTGTGTGTGTGCAGGTATACAGAAAAATAGGTAAGAACACGTTAGGTAAATAATCCGGAGTTCTTTAGTATTTTTGCTTTTATTTTTAAAAAGACAGTGCTCCATACAGAAGTAGAGCTTATATTATAATATGTTTTAAAAAATATGATTCCTTCGCTACGTAAGAGTTCTCATGTTTCAAAATCGAGCGGATTATTCCCAAATTCTCGCTTGACGATGAAGCGAGACCAGACACCTTAATTCAACTAAATTTCAAAAATTATATTGAGGGTCACGGCTCTCGCTTTTGAAACATGGGAACTCTTATGTAGCGAAGGAATCATATTAAAAAAATATTATAATATATATATATATATATATTGTCATTCACAGACAGACTGTTTCGCTGTATCACAGCTCATCAGTGTGGATATATATATATATATTATTTATTTATTATAATTTTATCATATAGACAAAACCATTTTACTCACAACAAAGATGCAACTTGGTTTCAGTGCATTTTAACTGCACATCTACGGGTGAGGGTTATATTACTTTCGTTCTCATCGCATCGGATATATATATATATATATATGTATATATATATATATATATATATATATATGTATATATATATATATATATATATATATATATATATATATATATATATATATACGTACGTTCTATCTCTGATACTGATCACTTCAGCCCATAAATATAGCACACCTTAAAACTATATTTCTTCATGTATGTATATATATATATATATATATATATATATATATATATAGAGAGAGAGAGAGAGAGAGAGAGAGAAAGAGAGAGAGATTAGATAGATAGATAAAAAGATATATATATATATAGCATATTCCTACTTTCATATAGAGATCATTACATGGTGTTGAAACCCGCATGGTGTAATTAGCTACCAAGAATAACTTAGTGTGGGATACGGTTACAAGTGTTGAAACTTTAGTAAGGCTATAACTTACTACATTATATAATGTTCTGTGTGTTTAGCTTGATAAGCATTACTCCATAACGAGTCAACAGATTTTAATCTGACAAAACTCACATGTATGGACCAACAGAAATATATATATATATATATATATATATATATATATATATATATATATATATATATATATATATATATATATATGTGTGTCTGTGTGTGTGTGCGTGTGTGTGTGTGTTAGTGTGTGTGTTAGTGTGTGTGTGTGTGCGTATGTCTGTATAACTATACAGTACATACCCAATTCATATACAAACTTCAGGAAAGGAAAAACTTGTAGTGATATTACAATGCTATTTAGACATTACGAGATTAATACAAGTTACTGTGATACTCTACAAGCAGAAGAAATACTCAAAAAGTGCTGACGTGCTATACCATTTAGCTACATAGGAAGCGTCTGGTTAGCAAGGTCAAATTACTGTTTTTAAAGTACAGGGTATACGACGTTTCCGTGTAGGAAACAAGTTCGATTCCCGTCGAAGGACTCATATTTTCTATGAAATTTCTCTGACATTCAGGTCGGTAAATGTTGCTAATACTGTTTATTTTAAACAGAGCATTTACCTAAAAATAACATATAAACATAAAATTTATTAAAATCATTTTCGGACTTACTATATTTCTTGATGTATATATGTATATATATATTATCATTTAAAAATATGTATTCATCGCGACACAGGAATTACCATGTTTCGGAACTAAAAACTAAACTTAAAATTAAAGTTTTTGTTCCATTCTCAAGCGATGTTGAATAACTTTCGAAAAATATGATTTTGATAGAATGATAGAAATCATTTTTTTTAAAAGTTATTCAACATCGGTTGAGAATGGAACAAAATCTTTAATTTAAAGATTAATTTAAAGTTTAGTTTTTAGTTCCGAAACATGGTAATTTCTGTGTCGCGATGAATACATATTTTTAAATAATAATATTATAATATTACGCTCTACTTAGTATCAAGCACCTGTTTTAAAAATAAATGCTAAAGAAATGTGGATTATAAATCTAACTGTTCTTTCTTCATATATATATATATATATATATATATATATATATATATATGTATATATATATATATATATATATATATATATATATATATATATATATTATTATTATTATTATTATTATTATTAAAAGCAACATATGTTTTGTGTCTATTAATTTTATTGAGCGACTTTTCAAAATTACGAAGAGTCCTTTTCAAATCAGAAACAAATTCTGTCAGATATTGCCCAGTGTTCATTTCCGACGGAATTTGTATGTGTTTGTATGTTTGTGTGTGATTTGGGATCAAGAGCTGAAAAACATACGAGTTTTGAAAAAAATTTAAACTATTAGCATTTTAGTAAGTTTTCTCCTGTAAGTGCTCCCAAGGCAATTTCACGGTAATCACGACTGCTTTCACGCCATGTAAACACAAGTGAAAACGAACCAACATATGTTATAAAAAAAAGCAAATGAATAAAAGAATATATATGCATATATATAGAGAGAGACAAACTGCAAAAATTAAACAAAGTCACACGCGACTTTATTATTATTTCCTTATTAATTTATTTTCTCGAATAGAAAATAAATTTCTTTGCGTCCATTTTCAAAGGCTATCGACATTTTCTATTTTTTGAGTAAAAGTAGAAGAAAAATATGAAAAACATTTTATGCATTTGAAGATTCTCTTGATGAAACCTTTTGAAGTGCCAGATTTATACTTTTTTTTATTTGTCCTGAGAATTATTTGCAAATATTTTGAATAAAATATTGTTTAGATGTAAATTTTACTTCAATCACCACATATGAAAAACAATATGTTTGTATACAGGGTGAGAGAAAAGTAACTCCCTGCTTTATGTATGATGGATTCTCCCGACAATTTATTTAAAGACATTTATGATATGTTTAACGTTCTTTTTATAGATACAAGTATACTTGTATCTATAAAAAGAACGTTAAACATATCATAAATGTCTTTAAATATATATATATATATATATATATATATATATATATATATATATATATATATTAAAAAGATAATGCTGGCTAAAGCACTACCGTGGTTTAGTGTTCTGGTCAGCGTTCTAATTTTTTTAAGACACACACACACACACACACACACACACACACACACACACACACACACACAGACAGACACACACATACATATATATACGAGGGTCATTCAATAAATAAGGTGAATTTTTCGGTATAAGGACTTCTAATACAGATAGAAGCTTACTTTTTTTAAAAAAAATTTTCAACGTAGTCTCCCAGCACTGTCACACACTTTTCCCATCTGTGCACAAGTTTCCGTATTCCCTCAGCGTAAAATTCTTTGGACTGATGTCTCAGCCAGTCGCTCACAACACTTTTGACTTCATCGTCACTTTTAAACTTCGTGCCTCTCGTGAACGCTTTCAAGGAACCAAACAGGTGAAAGTCTGAAGGGGCAAGGTCTGGGCTGTAAGGGGGATGAGGGAGCAGTTCTCATCCCAGCTCGTTGATGGTCTGCACCGTTTGGGCTGCTGTGTGAGGCCTTGCGTTGTCATGATGCAAGATGACTCCTTCTGACTGATGACCCCTGCGTTTGTTCCAACAGATAAGCTCAAAGTCCTTGCAATGTCATCCACTGTCACCCTTCTGTCAGACTGAATGAGGTCATTGACTGATTCGATCACCTCAGGAGACCTCACTTCTGTAGGCCTCCCAAGCCTGTCTTCATCCTCAACACTGCTCCGTCCTTCTTTAAACAATTTAGCCCACTTGCAGACATTTGTTTGGCTGAAACATGTGGCACCATACACAGTTGACATTCTCCTACGAATTTCAACTGGTTTGCACCCTTCAGCAACCAAAAACTTGATAACTGACCGCTGTTCAATCCTGGAGCATGCTTCTTGGTCGACCATCTTTGTTAATCGCCAAAACTCTCAAAGTTTTTTTTTAATCTGCAAAAGAAATTAAATCCATGTGAAAAAGAATTAAAACAAAAAAAAAATAATAAAAAAGAGTAAGCTTCTATCTGTATTAGAAGCCCTTATACCGAAAAATTCAACTTATTTATTGAATGACCCTAATATATTATTTTGGTTTTGATTCTGTAGCGTAGGTCCACGAGATTCGAACAAAGATCGTCGTACCTAAGACCTACAGGCTTTATTCGTTCGAAGCAACCTGAAATCTGACAAGATGGTTGTAAACAGCTGAGAATTTATATATTACTGAAAGGAGTTGGCATCATGCACTACATGTAATTTGCAAGTCAAGCTCGCGTGTCTGCTTAAAATTTTGACGCAACGCAATCTTCTTAATTCATAACATTTTTTTTCTTTTTACTGCTGATCCGTATATCAGAATAATATCCGAAAGAGCAACAGAAACGAAATAGAATCGATGGGAAATTGAAATCGACAAAACCATATCACTTTCCCGCCGATAACAATTATTGGGTTGGTGCATAATTAACAAGCGTTTTTAAACAATATTTATTTTGAAAAAAGAAACATAACAATTCAACAATAACATTTTAAAATGATTATTCCAAAGCGTATGATTATCGACACGCATTTTTATAAACTGAAAATAATATATTTTTATCAAAAAAGTAAACAAAACAGCAATTTTTGTTAACAAATAAGTCGCCTACAAAAACGCCTGATAATTATGCACCAACCTAATATATCTGATATTTATACATTATTTTAATAGATACAGTTTATTTAAATAAATGCTGTGTTTTTTTTAAAATAAGCACTGTTAATTACATTTACCGGCCTGCTTTGCAAGATTGACGTGAATTCGATGCAATAACTCCACATTGCTGTCAATTTTAGGACATTCATTCTTTATGCGTTCAAACAAGTGTGTTGCGTCTGTTATTTTCATTGAGTACACCTTCTCCTTTAGCATAACCCAGAAAAACAAGTCAATTCTTTCTTTACTCTTTATTCATTTATGTGTGTGTATTTGGGAAGTACACACACACACACACACACACACACACACACACACACACACACACATATATATATATATATATATATGTATATATAACTAGCTCTGTCATTTAACATTGAGCACTGCTTTTTCTTACACTATAGAGTACTTATGTATGTATTTGTATACGATTGCTCGTCTCGTACATTTACCTATATTTAGCCATTTGGTTATATATATATATATATATATATATATATATATATATATATATATATATATATATATATATATATATATATATATATATTTGTGTGTGTGTGTGTGCGTGTGAAATGGATTAAGTACGACAATTATTTAATATTGGGTTGGTGCATAATCATCAGGCGTTTTTTAAACAATATTTATTTTGAAAAAAGAAACATAACAATTCGACAGTAACATTTTCAAATGATTATTCCGGAGCGTATGATTATCGACACGCATTTTTATAACCTGAAAATAAAATATTTTTATTAAAAAAAGTAAAGAAAACAGCAATTTTTGTTAACAAATAAGTCGCCTTCAAAAACGCCTGATAATTATGCACCAACCCAATATAAGCAATCGGCAACCCCCCCCCCCCCCATCACCAATCAGGATTACTCCATGCGGAAAATCATGTTTGTACGATTTCCTATTTGTATAGGTCAAAAGACAGCTAGTTTAGAGGCTGTCATCACGCGTTTGTTCTAAGCATCTTTATAAACTCTCCTTCATTCTTTTTATATATACAATCTCTGCAAAACCAGTTTTCATTGTTTGAAGTCCAAAAAGAATAAAACCAGTAGGAGCTCTTGGCCAAATTTCGCGGATTTAAAGAAAAAAGATTTTAAAAAAATGTTCAGTATATTTATTTCCTTTGTCTTTGTCGATAGTAGTAGAAGCTGGAGGCAAATGAATGTTAACTCCGTCGGGCAATCAGCCTAACGAGTCACATAACGACATTTATCCAAATGTTGATGAATAGATCGATTGGCAGAATTAGACCGGAAAAAGGACGGGAACTGTGAAGTTTCGCTAAAGATTCTGGAGCAAGAAAGGCGATATTCTTGCTCAGAATGATATCAGAAAAAGCAATACCAAGTATTTTATTGTATGATTTTCGCTAAAGACTCTGGAGCGAGAAAGGCGATATTCTTGCTTAGAATGGTATCAGAAAAAGCAATACAAAGTATTGTATTGTATGATTTTCGCTAAAGATTCTAGAGCAAGAAAGACAACATACCTGCTCAGACTGATATCAGAAAAAGTAATGTACTGGATGTATACTCATTTCCTCTCCACAAAAAGATACCTAATATTTAAAATGAATTTAAAAAAATGAAAAATCTTTCTTGAAGCTTTTATTTTAGTTTTAATTGCAAGCTAATAGATGAAATTTAATATTTCCAACAAGGAAAATGATTTGTTTTTTTTCTTTTGCTAAAATAGCTCATTACATCCTTTTTTTAGTCATCTTTCATCTCAATATAATTCTTTTTATTAAAAAATCTTCCTAAAATGAAACATACTTTTTTGAAACTTTATTTGAGGAATATTACCTGGTTATAGTATAATTAATCTGATTTACAATAGTTATCGCTCTCATTTTCTGAATGAGATGTGTATGATCGCCCGTACTTACAAAAATGGACACGTTTTTATACATCCCCACCAAATCAAAATTCTTTAAAAAATATTGGTGTTTGGTGATTTGTATTAAGTTTTCCCATTTATGATTAGTAAATATAATTTTTTTTAATAATATCACTTAAAAGGCTGAAATTAATACAGAATTTTAAAAGATTTAAAACTTAATAAATTTTTCTATTTAAAATTCAAAAAAGTGAAAATAATTCATATAAAGTTTCATTATTCATCGAAACAATTCTTTGTTTAGACAATTGTGTCCATAATATATATTATTTATAAAATCAATTAAATGTTTTATAGTTTTATTGCATTTTAATTTTACAATTCAGAACAGACTTTCGGTAAATGGTACTTCTGTTTGGCAGAACTCTGCCAAACAGAAGTACAATATAAATATTAAGAGGCTGAAATATAGTACCATATAAATATGAAGAGGCTGAAAATATAATCTCTCGAAATTTCATAAAATTAAGTAAGTGAAGGTAACATCTAAAAGAAATAGTTTTTTCCAAGATTTTTGAAAATAATAAAAATAAAAAGATAATTGCATTCATTTGTGAATAAATCCTGAAATTTTAATTAAAATCCGACAATTATTTGATTTTTGTGAATATTTCCAAAACAATGTGTTTTAACGCCAAAAAAACCCGCCAACATTCCCTAGACTAACCTTTGGCCAATCGCTGACACAAGTAAAGATTTTTAGCCAAAATTTCGAACCTGCTAGAAAGGATTAAAACATTTAATAAAATAATAAAAAAAATAATTTTGTCTTTCTTCTTAATAATAACGTAAACATTATCAGGGGACTTTTTTCATCATGTATACTCCTGGAAAATCTTTGGAGATGTCTAATGTATATCTATGATTTAAAGATTATACAAATGTCTTTGATAAGGTAGAAAACAAAAGAACTGTCTAAAACGCTAGGTAAACCTAAATTAACTGGGAAAGATTTTAGAATAATCCAGAACTTATACAGGGAGGAAACGGCCTGCGTATGGTTAGAAAATAAATTCAGAAAAATAAAAAGAAAAAAATGGGTAAGACGATGATGATGATTCTCACAGCATTTATTGGACCTTTATTGCGAAGAGATCCTGAGAGAACTAGAAGTCCAACTAGGATTTATTATTGGCGGGCACAATCTTGACGATATGCAGATGAAACTGAATGCTAGACACAGAAAGGAAACTTCAGGAACTGCTAGAAAATTCAGTAAGTGAAAATAAGAAGAAAAGACTAAACATTAATTGGAAGAAGATAGAATTCACAGTTGTCAGCAAGAAGAGCTGCCCAAGAGGCGAACTATGAATTGGAGGCACTAATGTTTGAAATTTCAAATATCTGAGAAGGGTTTTAAAAGCGGAAAAGGTGGGACCGAAATGCGAAGTGTCATTGGAATAGTGGCTGATAACTTCCAAAAACTAAGAAAAGGAAAATTTTGTTAAAAAAAAAAAGAAAAGAAAAAAAAGAGTGTTTAATTGTTATATAATATCATTTCTCTTACATGGCAGACACGAATGAAGAAGAAACTTGAAGCAACAGAAATGTGGTTCTACAGAAGGATGCTGAGAATACCAGTGACTGAACATGTGAGTAACGAGGAAGTTTTATGGAAAATGGAAACATAAAAAACACTTAAACTCAGAAAGAGATAGTTAATTATTTTAGTATACACAGTGAAGAAAGTGGGCGTAGAGAATTTGACACTCACAGCGCATACTGAAGGCAAGAGGGACAGAACACAGCAACGGGTAACCGACCTAATGTGCATGTGTAAAAGGCTGGCCGAACAGGGATTGGGAAGCATAGCGAAATGACAAACTTTACTAAGAGCTAAAAATGATAGGAAATTGTGGAGAGCTGTGATTATCTATGATCTGAACAGATATGGCACATTGAAGAAGACTGGACCGTAATGAATTTAGTAAATATCTATACTTGGCTTACCAGATCAATATCGACCAGATAAATAATATGCACCAATCGTCTGGAGAACTCATAAACGCATAAGACGCGTATCAGAGCTGCAAGATATACCAATTTCTCGCTCAAAAGTAATATTTTGCCGACACAACGTAGATGTTTTCGAATCAAAAGTATTTTTTAATAAAATAGTGCATTTAAGAGATTACGCGCGCACACACACATATAGCAAGAGTTGTGTCTCTGGCTTTAGTGCGGATCGTTTTTCTATCTTATCAAGGTCCCACTCTTCATACAACCCAAAGGTTCTGGAGTCCTTATACATCAGATGCCGCAAGCCTTCCCTCTGTAAACAGAGGGATTGTTTGCTGGGTTTGAATGTTATTGGGTTCTAGTTTTCCTTGTATTTTTCTCCACATTAGTCATCGTCTATTTATTTTACACGTCTCTTATTTTAATTCCCAGGAGTAAATTTGATAAGACTGGGACGAAACCGGTTGTTTTTTAGCTATTAGAATTTACATTAAAAATTCCTTACGCTTATTTCTTGCTATTATAAAATTTTGTACAACAAAAAATTTGTTCAAAAATTATATATTGTCCTCATCTTTGTCGCCATATTTATTGCAACGTTTCAGCCTTGAGGACACATGGCACAGTGGATAAAGGCGTTGGTTACATCCAGTGATAGGACCCAAAGAGTCTGAGTTCAATATCCGGTTAAGGCAGTGGAGAACTTTCAGTGGGAAATTAACAGGAGATAACTGATAACTGACATCCATTAAACATGCCATGTGGAACTAGATCAGTCTACCCCAGTGAGCGAAATAAAGGGTTGGTTAGATTCAATCACAGGACCCAAAGAGTGTGAGTTCAATACCCGGTTAAGTCAGTGAAGAACTTTCAGAGGGAAATTAACAGGAGATAACTGATAACTGACACCCATTAAACATTGCACGTGGAACTAGAACAGTCTACCCCAGTGAGCGAATTAAAGGGTCCAGTTCGACATTCCAACCACCTGAAGAAGGCCGTAGCGTACAATGGCCGAAACGTTGCAATAAATATGCCGACAAAGATAGTCCAAATAATGTATATATATATACATTATTAACTATGAATTATTTATACAAAAAGTAAATTAGTAAAGTTAATGATATAAAATGTTATGGGGACCTACCCATAATAGTAATGGACTAGTCCGTACCCCATGAATACTGCACCTCAAGAGGAAGCAGCAGAAAGAGAGACAGTGAGTGAGTCGGGCAGTCGGCTAGACGATTACTGTAAGACATTGGAATAGTGATACTTCGAGACAACGTAGTTCTCTCTAACCTAACCTGATTATTATTACTAACACTTCTACTCTTTTGTACATATATTCTATTTGTAATATATATCTGTGTTGTTCCATACCTGTGTTCGAGTTAATCTTCATTGGTTCTACCTTGGACCATCACCGTGGTACAAGGACCTGGACTATAACATAAAATGGCTAAATCACTTCGCTAACTAAATTTTAAATGTTAACTTTACTAATTTTCTTTTTGTATGAATGATTCATTGTAATATGAATTAAACTGCGCCACATATTTGATTTAAAAAGAACTGATCCGATGTGCAAATTTTCGGGGAAACAACTGAGACATCGCTCTAGTTATTGAACTATTTAGCTCATGCCACGTTGACTGATAAACCCCTACAAAATAAAAAGATCTTAAATTGCCTTATTAGTAAAAAACGCTCTCACTTAAATTTTCAATAAATCAACCTTAGCTCTGCAACTGTACTCTCCACAAATTTGTATCTGTTATCAATAACACATTAAAAAAAAACATATTTCGATTTGCATTATAATTTTTTCGTCTCAGATACTACCTAAATTTTTACCAAAAAGAAAATAGTTTCCAAGCCTGATAATGACCGGAGGAATTGTCGAAAGTACTTGTATATTTAAGGAAGACTTGATACAGTTTATAATTAAGAAAAAAACAAAACATGTATCATAACATTACTCGATTGGTTAGTGGGTTAATGCATCATTAAAATTTAGTTAGCGAAGGGATTTCGCCATTTTATATCATTAACTTTACTAATTTACTTTTTCTATGAATGATTCATTATAATAAAAATAAAACTGCACCACATATTTGATATTAATAACTATATATATTACCTACGTCTGTTTTACGACTCAGAGTTTCATGTCGTTATGCGTCCTGGGTAAGACGATAAACTGCATCCGGCAGTAGAGCCCTTTGGTTAGGAGCTTTTGATGAGCATGGAACCACCTACTAATTGCTGGTGTTCTCAGATTCACCCTGACCCGGGATGGTAGCACCTGTCAGGGTCCCAGCTATGGGCAAATAGTTATCTCCCAAAAGGAGTCAAAACACTATGAAAGTATAAAAATAGGTTTTAATAACAGCAATACTTTTTGGAAAAAATTATTACCAGCAGTATATTTATAAAAAGAAAAATGTTACCAGCAGCACATTTTTGGAAAAATATTACCAGCAATACATTTTTGGGAAAAGATATTACCAGCTATAAAAATCTTGCCGGCATTAAATAACGGATTGAGGTTGATATACCTTAAAACAAACCAGACCAAACCAAACTTCATGTCTTTACAATCGTTACGACCTAATAGATATGAACTTTCATAAAATGTATTGTTATTAATATATACTTTATAGCTCTGTTACACTACACTGATTGATTACACCAAAAATTAAATAAACATTTATTTGCAAATCTGTATATGAACGTTATCGTACGCATGTAGGTTGCTCATATCTCTTTATTTAATTCATATTTATATTTATACCACAATATATATATATATATATATATATATATATATATATATATATATATATAGAGAGAGAGAGAGAGAGAGAGAGAGAGAGAGAGCGATGTAGACAGACAGTGTGTGTGTGAAAATTATTTTAAGGTGAGGTGTAGAAAAATAAAATTATCGTAAATGTAGAATCGAATTTTCTTTTCAAAATTTCATCTTTTAGTTACCGGAACTTCTAACAAAATATTTCGGAGCGGACGTCAAAATACAGGGTGGTCCGTAAGTCTGTCACCCTTACATAACATAATTTTTTTATTTCAGATGGCTGACACTAAAATGATGGCGTTCATACAGACCTTCTCGATATATGACAGCGCCAATGAAAGTGAATAAACTGAATCCAGTACATGTGCCTTGTATTACTATAATAATTGTTCTTCTTGAACTAAAATTTTCTTCATTTTGGATTCTAGTAATTAATCAAATTTGCGTCGCTATTGACTTTCTTAACCAAAAATAATTTCTTCCTGATTCGGTCAAAAAGAGAAAGACGTGTTTTTAAACATGCTAAGTCCCTGTCTCCAGAATTTCCACTTATACACAACATACTAATAGTATTTTCTTATTAGATGTTTGTCACCCAGTGGGCATCAAACATCGCGTCCACATCGAGGCAACAAAACAACATGTTACAGATTACTGAACAAACAATAAGGAGATCGAGAATGTTTTATAGACACTTTCCCTAACGTTGTGATATGCCACTAGTAAAAGATAATACTTTTGAAAAATAAAATTTCCGAAAATATAAACACAGGAGATGGAGACGCATCATTTTGTGCCACGAAAATGATGGCGTTCATACAGACCTCCTCGATGTGTGACAGCGTCAATGAAAATAAATAAACTGAATCCAGTACATGGGCTTTGTATTACTGTATTACTTTTCTTCTATTGTTCTCATTACTTTTTGTTAGAATGACAAGACTATCGGACCTCCTTGTACAATGAATTTACATAACAAAGTAGATCTCTTATTAATGTTTCTACTGTTTGGAATAGAGGCCTTCTCGATGTGCGACAGCGTCAATGAAAGTGAATAAACTGAATCCAGTACATGGGCTTTGTATTACTGTATTACTTTTCTTCTATTGTTCTCATTACTTTTTGTTAGAATGACAAGACTATCGGACCTCCTTGTACAATGAATTTACATAACAAAGTAGATCTCTTATTAATGTTTCTACTGTTTGGAATAGAGGCCTTCTCGATGTGCGACAGCGTCAATGAAAGTGAATAAACTGAATCCAGTACATGGGCTTTGTATTACTGTATTACTTTTCTTCTATTGTTCTCATTACTTTTTGTTAGAATGACAAGACTATCGGACCTCCTTGTACAATGAATTTACATAACAAAGTAGATCTCTTATTAATGTTTCTACTGTTTGGAATAGAGGCCTTCTCGATGTGCGACAGCGTCAATGAAAGTGAATAAACTGAATCCAGTACATGGGCTTTGTATTACTGTATTACTTTTCTTCTATTGTTCTCATTACTTTTTGTTAGAATGACAAGACTATCGGACCTCCTTGTACAATGAATTTACATAACAAAGTAGATCTCTTATTAATGTTTCTACTGTTTGGAATAGAGGCCTTCTCGATGTGTGACAGCGTCAATGAAAGTGAATAAACTGAATCCAGTACATGTGCTTTGTATTACTATATGACTTGTTATTCTATTGTTCACATTACTTTTTGGTAGTGGGTGACAAGACTTTCAGATCACACTGTAGAATGCTTTTGTCCGTATAATTTTCTCATGCAAACCAATTTGTTGATTTATAATACACAATTTGCAAGGGCATTTTGGTAACTACGGTTTACATAATATGAACAAATTCCCCTAGCTATTCACTTCAAGACTTCTCGTATAAAACGCACTTTTTCTTCTTTTTTTTTTCTTTCACATTTTTAACTGTACACGCTGTCATTACCTTTCAGAAATCAGTTATAAAATAATAGTAAAAAAAAGTTAGTAGTTTTTGTCGAAAACAAATGAAGTTTAAATAATAAGTAAACGCACAGAAGTACACTTTGTTTAATTGTGTGCATTTTTCTCTGTTTGAATTTCTTTAATGAGGAGTTATCATTATTTAGATTTATTTACATGTGGGACGTTCTTGCCATTGTGCTCCTCGGCCTTCATTAGGTGCTTGTCGAGCCGGATAACCTTCGAGTAATTTCGAATTGAACCCTTAATTCAACCTCCGGTGATAGATTGTTCTATTCCGCTGCCTACGTTTTGTTCTTATTTTGTTTTGCTCCTCCTTTTTCCGCTGAGTCTATACTACCCGGCCCAGGTATTGAACTCACAACTGTCACAAAACTCACGAACCAATCCACTAGACTTTTGTACCGTTGAACAATTTTGAGTGGATAGCTCGGAGCTTTAAAACTAACCTGCCTGAGGATAGGAGTGTAGAGGGGCCGAACCTGATGATGGTCGCAGGGTGCAACGGCCGAAAGTCGAGAACAATCGCCGACATGTAAAGAGCATAAGGAACTATAACAATCCGAGTAAGTGACTGTATTTAAACCACGTAGAATTACATCTGGCAAATGCCCACCATTTTTCAGCTCAATTCTTAATGCTAATTTTATTTTCTGAAAAAGCCATTCTTTTGGATTCAGTAGATAAGAATGTGGGTGCAAGTCATTTAAAGAGAAAGGAAATTCTGATGTCACTTCTCATAAATCCTAGCAGTATCTGAAATGAAACAGATATTGCTTTTTTTTTTAACTATAATAAAAATTGCTCTTTTGCTCAGTTTATTTTTAAAAATGGGTAAGTCGTTGATTTGAATGCGACCTGTGCGGATACATTTTCGGCCGGTAATTTGATCAGGTCCGCGGTTGAGCCGGCCCCGTCGCCCGAGACGCAGAGATAAAAAAAATAGCTAAATATTCTTCTCTTGCTGATAGATTTTTTTTTTTACTCCTGTGGCAGTGGAGACTTCAGGGGTTATTGGCCCTCGTTCGATGGCGTTCGTTCGGAGGATTGGCGCGATTGCGTCTCGATTAAGGAACGAGCCTCGCGAAACGGAGTGGCTCTTGCAGCGTGTCTCACTGGCGATGATTCGAGGTAATGCTTTCTCCATCATAGCGGCTGGCAGAGGATAGAAAAAATTGTTTATAGTTACGTTGTTCTGGAATTGTCATCAATTATCGACTGAACTTGCTTTGTTTCAATGACTTTTGTTTTGTTATTATTAGTTACTTTTTAAAAATTTACATTTTTCTTGGATGTATTCTTTAAAAATATCAGATTTTACTGTTGTATATGAAACATTGTTTGAAAATTTCTTCTATTACTAAAGAAGCGGGGACTGACGGCCATATCATGTTGGATAACCGGTTCCCGTACGTTTGCCGAAGTTAAGCAATATCGAGCCTGGTTAGCACCTAGATAGGTGACCGCTTAGGAATACCATTTATTTGATTTAATGCCTCTAAAACGAAACTGCTCTCATTTACCTACCATAGAGAACCCTCTCTGCTTCACATCAGGATGGCTGATACCCAACTTCACGAGTGCGTCTCTCTGCACCTGCTTGGTCTCACGCTGTCCATTGACCAGAAGTGGGACAACTATATTGAGTCAATAGCTTCATTTACCGCAAGGAAAGTTCTCTGTGTTGCGCCAGGTTTCTCTCGTCTAATCTTTTCAAATCTACAAATGAACAATTCGTCCTTGCCTGGAATACTGCTGCCATATATGGTCTGGTGCTCCCGCTGTTCATCTCGAGGTCCTCGACAGAATCCAAAGATGGATATGCAAGGTGATTGGTCTTGATCTGGCATCCCATCTACAGTCACTTTCTCACAGACGTGCTGTGGCTTCCCTCTGTCTTTTCTACGACGAGCTACTTTCACTGGTTCCCAAACTGCGTGAATTAAAACGTACTGCTAGGTTGGCATCTCGGTCCCACCCTTTCAATGCCGAAACGATTAAATGTAGCCGTCTCTTCTACTCCAACAGCTTCTTATCTCGCACTTCCCGTCATAGAACTACCTTCCTATCACTTGCTTCCTGATAGCCATAACCTTCAATTATTCAAATGTAATTTCAATCGACATTTTCTGATGACTTGACCTTGATCCCTGTTCATCTCTTTATCTTTTTCCCAAAAACTGCTCTTTACTCTTATTCTCACTCTCTGTTACCCCTTGCGTGCTAGTGGCATTCCCGACTTGATTGGGGTGATTTGCTCAAAAAAAGAAAAAAAGGGTAAATACTGAATGTTTAGATTTGAGTTTATAAGTAATTACTTGGTACGAAGTTAGTGAAACTGTCAAAGCAAAAAGTTTTATTGAACACAACTTTGGAAAAACTGACTTTCAGTTGCATAAACATTGCAGTCTGACACGTCTACATCGAAAAAACAATACACTGTCCGGTGGCAAAATCTGCTGGTGGCGCCAGGGGTGGCAGTACCGCCTTAGCCACTGAAAGTATGTTACGTCCCCTGGTTGGCGGCTTATGAAGGCAGAGTATCGTTATATGTAGAAAATTTGTCGTTTCTATTAGAGCTTATAAGTATTTATCAATCGACGAATCAACCAATACCGCAAGAAGACACAGGCTTCGGATTTATGAGAAGTGACATCAGAATTTCCTTTCTCTTTAAATGTTTTGCAACCATATACTTATCTACTGAACCAAATTGAGCCAGTTAATAAAGTCTATTAAATCAGTTGCTCAAAATGCACAAAATAAAGTTATTAGATCAGTTGCTCTAAATAAAGTCCATTAGATCAGTTGCCCAAAATACACAAAATAAAATGTATTAGATCAGTTGCTCTAAATAAAGTCAATAAGGTCAGTTGCACAAAATGCAGTAAATAAAATGTGATAGTTTAGATATTAATAGTTTAGATTTTAGTCTATAAGCATTTATTTGGGTCGAGTATAGGTAAATGTTTGTAGTTGATATGTAAGAACTTTCCTAATGGATGGCCTCACATGCCTCTTAAAGACTTAAAGCCATATTACGTTGAAACATCGAATTGTATTTAGAATTTGTTATCTTGTCTAAGTCTTAGGTGCACAAAGAAAAATTATGTGCATAATTGTTTTGTAATATATTTTTTATTCTGTGCTATTATTTTTGATGTCATTTAATAAATATAAATTTCTTTCAGATTTCACAGCGGAGTAAGAGATAAGATTTTTTTTTCATTCGCTCCCTTTAGGATAAGAGATTGTACATTCTTTCTCTCCTTTACGCCCCCACCTAAAAACCCCTTTTAATACATACAAGTTGCATCTCTATTTGATATACTTGAGCTTGTAAATAAAGTACATTCGATCAGTTGCCCAAAATGCACAAAATAAAGTGTATTAGATCAGTTGCTCTAAATAAAGTCCATTAGATCAGTTGCCCAAAATGCACTAAAAATACATACAATTTGGAACTATGTTTGATACAGTTGAAACAATCACCGTGGTTAAGCAACGTCAATCCTGGTCAATACCTAAATGGTAACCACTTGGGAAAACCAGCTGCAGCAAGGTTGGATGTGCGAGTGGTGTAATGGTTAACGGCTCGGAATTGAAAATAAGAGATCCTAGTTCCAGTTCGATTTACATTCAGTCACGCGCAAATAACCTTGGGATAAGGTAGGAATTCGTCTCTTCGCCACCCCAGCTATGGGTTAATATAGTAAAACGATTATCAATAAAAATTCTTATTATCTCCCAAAAACTTTTAAAAACTAAATAAAATATTTTCTGGCTTTAAATAACCTGCAAAAGGTATGAAAAACAAATCCCTCAATTTAAACTATATTTATACATATTCTCCCAAGCTATAATCTATTTCCGATTTTATTTGGAACAGATTCTTAAATCACAAACAGAATTAAGCTTCCCTTTTTATTCATAATTAATTAGTTGATATTTGAAAGTTCTACCAGTTAAATGCTTTAGAGCTAAGATCAACCATGTCACATATACAGGGTCGAATTATTCGCATTTCATTAGTATACCATTAGTAAGGAAGAAGTTCCATTTTGACAGCTTTTTCCCAAGAACTGTTGGAACAGACACACCGACCACTCACATATTTCAAGTCTTGTGTCAACCGTTATCGACTTTCAACATCTTCATTCAGTAACACTCTACCTTGAGTGGCTCTTGTGTTTTGTATTGGGCGAACAACAGCAAAAATATGTTAGACATATTTAAGTCTTTTCAATTGTTTTTGATGATTCATTGACTTATTTATTTTCTCTTCGTCCGTTTACAGTTTATGTCTGCTATCAATGTAAACTTTATACATATTCTGATAATGAAAAATATGGAAAAGACAAAACAAAATCCGAATATGCAAGTTTACTGTTTAATGTTGTTTTACAGTCGACGTCAGACGTTTCGGTCTAGTAGACCATCTTCAGGACATGGTTATTAGAAAGATACTTAGGATTAGACGATATTTAAGTCAACATGAAGAGACGATAGACACTGAACAGAACAACTGAAAAGAGCTTATAAGTACGTTTGTCAAGCATTAATCTTGCCAGGAAAGGGGAGATGTTAAAGAAGCCGGGTCTAGTATTTACCGTACGTGAAGTGGATATTATGCCTGCCTCATAAATCCGTCTAAGGTTTTTATTATGGATATATTTTAGAATCTTCACAGAGTCAAAATCCCATGCAAAGACTGCAACTTGAGATATGTGGGGGAAACAGGTAGGTCCGTAAAATCTCGTGTTTCCGAACATAAACGAGATATTCGCCTCGGTAATTTAAATAATGCTTTATTTGTACACTTAACTAAATCTCATCATAATTTCGATTTTGACTTTAGAATTTTCAGTTGTTCTGTTTCTGACTAGTCTTGTGTCTATCGTCTCTTCATGTTGACTTAAATATCGTCTAATCCTAAGTATGTTTCTAATAACCATGTCCTGAAGATGGTCTATTAGACCGAAACGTCTGACGTCGACAGTAAAACAACATTAAAACAGTAAACTTGCATATTCGGATTTTGTTTTGTCTTTTTCCATATTTTTCATCATACCGTCGGATCTACATCCACATATTTGCTTACATACTCTGATAAATAATATCAGTCGATGTATATGAGGTGGGATGAAAATTTCATCTTTTAAAATATTCAAATCTTCCATAAAGAAAAAAAGAAAAGAAAAGGAAAAAGAATTTAAAGTTCAAATACAATTTTAAAATCATGAAATAGTCGAGTTTAATAAAAATAAATAAAATAAATAAATAAATATATGTCTATGATATGTCCCGGAAAGAGATATATTTGATCGAAGTAGCTAAGTGGTTTTGGCTACTGTAACCAGATAGTACACGATAGCAGTAATCGACTGGTACTCGTCGTTGTCGCAGGTAATATACTAGGCAATAGGTGTAGACCAATAGGATAGCCAATAGCGTAGTCCAATAGGGGTCGTCATAGACTCTTCTCCCTTGGTCTCCACGTCAGTCTGAATTTATGACTGACATCAGCCAATCATATTCCAGTGAGGGGGAACATAGGTGTATGCATATTCCATTATATCAGTCTAGTTTAATTTTTCTGAAGTTTTCATCCAACACGGAATAGTCTAGACACAGGAAGACCCTCTTACTACTGTGACTCAGACTTTTACCCGACCTGTTACGTGAACAGTTGCACGGATTCGCTACTTTTGTTTATACCTTGGAGAGTATTAAACGCAGAAATACGCAAGACCAAAAATGTACAGCCCTTCCCTAAAGTGTGTTACTTGAAGAGTATAGCATTTCTAATAATTATACATATTTAAAAGCTGAAAATTTGCTTTTAATAATTTGATATAGAGTGCTGTGCAAAAGTAAATGAACTCCTCAGATATATTTAAAATAATTATCATTTTTTCCCAGATAATCAAGAAATAAACTGTATATTCGTTATGAAAAAGGTTTATTAAATGATTTACAAACATTTTCAAATATTTTTTATTAATCTTGAATAAGAATATTAATTAAAAATTAAAGTATTCAAAAGTATGTGAACCCTTACATTTACACACTGTATTTTTGTTCTACATGGTTGCCAGTGCAAATAATGTTTTGTGCATATGTAAAAATCAAAATGACACGTGTTCATTTTTTGGTAAGCTGTGTACACTCATATAACTCAGTGTATATGCAAAGGTGTGCATATAGGGAATGAATTAAAAAAATATATTCTCATGCAAAGATCAAACGAACTTCCTGAAGCTTTAAAAAATCGCCTAGTTGAAATCTATAATAATGAAGAAGGCTACAAACAGTCATCAAAGCGATTTGGAGTGGACTTCTGCACCGTGAGACAAATTATTTATAAATGGAAGCCCTTTGGTATGGCGGCATTACAATCAAGAAATGGCCGTCTGCGAAAAATAACAACAGCAAGTAGACATCTATTTAGGCAAGCCCAGTACAATCCTGCTGTGAACTTAACGGTTCTCCAATGCTCATTGACCAATATTGGAATCAATGTGTATATATCTATAGTGCGAGGATATCTGAACAATGCCGATCTTCATGTCAGAATGCATAGAGAAAGCCACTGCTTACAAAATAGCGCAATCATGTGCGCCTCGACTATGTCAAAGCTCATATTAATAAGCTAGAAACATTCTAGCAAAAGGTTTTATGATCGGATGAGACAAAACTAGAGCTTTTGGGAAGAGACAATAGGTGGCATATCTCCTAATACGTTTTTTGAAGAGAAGAAATTGATACCAACCATTAAACATGGCGGTGACAGTATTATGATTCGAAAGTGGATTGCTGCAGATGGAACAGGCAAAATAGTACGCGTTGATGGCACAATGGACTCTGCAAGATAACAAGCAATTTTGAACGAAAGTACTTTATCCTCAGTTCAAAAGTTGGATTTAGGTCGGGGCTGGAACATCCAACAGGACAAGGATCTGAATCATCAAAGCAAATCCACAAAACAGTGGATTCATAAAAAGAAATGTCAAGTTTTGGAACCGCCTAGTCAAAGTCCTGATCTGAAATCAATTAAAAATCTGTGAATCAAGTGAAAGAAGGCAGCGGTTTTATTTTGTCTGAAATTAATTAATTATTTAATATAATATATTCTAATAATGTGTCCAGTGTGATTTGAATTTGCTTAATTTATTCATTTTGCTGACTTTTTTAAAATTTATTTATCGAATTCACCCTAAGTAAGGCAGTAAAGTCACTAAGACACAAGGGTTTAGTGACTGTAGAAGAATTCGAAACATGAACATTACTAAAGAACGAAAAACAAAAGAAGAGTAATCAGGAGGATAGTAGATAGCGCTTGACATTGCATTTAAATTTTTTGAAGATTAAAATTGGCTGGGAATCATTGAACGGGAAGGGAGTTTCACAAGCGAAAAGTGCGAGAAACGAACTTACGGTTACATCTAACCAGCTCAACTGTAAATTGATGATACCTCGTCGCCAGTCTAGTACTGAGCTTAGATTAAAAATGTGTTCGCACATTAACGATGAGCTCATCTAAACAATTACTATGAAAGTACTTATAGAAAAAGCACAGGGAGGCAACGTTATGGCGATGGAAATGTGACTGAAGCCGAGACACCAGATCAGGGCCAGTAATATTGCTGATTCTTCTTTGGATTTTATCAAGGAGCTCTAGACAGCAATATTCTAAGCATGGACGAATGGGAGACTTAAAGATATGTAAGATAGATTCTGGAGAGAAAAATTGTCTAGCTCGATTCAGTGAACCGACTTTCCTAGCAATGGTTTCAGTATAGTTTTTTCTCTTCCTGCCAGCCTAGAACGTTAGCCTGATAAGGCGCACCGGGTCATTCTCCTGGAGGTAAGCATCAGCCATGCTGATGGGAGGCAGAAATAGGTCCCTCATTTGATTCATAGAGAGCAGTTTAGTTTTGGAGGCGTTAAAGACATCATTAAAGACATCATTTTCCCCGGTTAAAACACACTGAAAGTCGTTTTAAACATCAGCTGCCACAGGTTTTTAATGTTTTTTTACAACCCTACAGTATCATTTTTTTTAAATGTTAGCTGAAGCCAAAATTGGGCTTCAGAATATTGTTATGGAGTAGCTGAACACCACCACAAGATGGACGGTCTAAGACTATTTAAACAGCATTCTGTCTTACTGAGGAAGAGCAGTTAACTATTACAGTTAACTCTGCTTGTCGACTCTCTGCCTCCGGACGGAGAGAAAACCAGACGAGGATTTGCCAAAGGGAATTGACGAGGTCTGTGGTTGGGAATAAGTGGTGGGCTCACTTTAAGGCTACCATTAAGTCGTTTGCTGCTGATTATAGTAAGCGACTCAACCAAGACAGATTAGCAGAGCAAACGACACAAAAATCTAGAGTAGAAAGGGCTATAAAATCGCGAGAGTGTGGGGAAAAAATCGGAGCAAGGTTTGCACCCCTTGCTTATCAAGAAAGATCAAACTCTGGTAGTTAGGGCTAAACTAAAAAGATGTCTTCATCGATTTCTAGGGGCTGTCCTTGAGTCGGCCGGCTTCGGGTCGTACTTTTTGGATTCGTCTCTCGTATCAGTCCACCGGTGCGATGGTGGAAGTGAATGGCGTAAGATCGAAACCTTTCATGCTGTCCAGATCCATTCGTCAAGGTTGCCCGCTTTCGCCGATACTGTACATTCTTGTGATGGAGACCTTTCTTCGCAAGTTAAAGGTGAATCCGGCCCTACATGGAATTACCCTACCTGGTGCGAACAAACTCGGCCAGGTATTCCGCCTTTGTCGATTACGTCACCGCTTTCGTGAAAAGCAACATCGAGATTGACGAAGTTGGCAAGGACATTAGCTGGTAAGGGGAAGTAACAGGGGCCAAGATCAACCTCGAAAAGTCTGTGGGCTTTCGGTTGGGTGCATGGAATAGAGTCTCTCTTCCTGGACCCTTGACTTGGACGGACGGCCATCTTAAGATACTCGGCGTCTGGTTTGGCGCTGAGCTCCAGTTGGAGAAAGATTGAGAAAATGCCGAGGTTACAGTTCGTCTGTGGAGGAGGCTTTCCTTAAAGTGGAGAGCAGAAGTTTCTGCCTCGCACATCTACTCCATCCTTCTTTTCTGGCTCTCAGTACTTCCTCTCCCGTGTGCCGAGCTAATTTTATTGGTTCCAGTCTTGTTTCACCTTTTGTGGGGTGACAAGTCTCCTAAGGTACGTCGGCCGCTCTGTTGCCTCCACCCGTCTGAGGGAGGTCTAGGAATGCTCGACGTTGAGATTCGTCAACAGACTTTGCGGCTCGAGTTCCTAGATCGAACCTGTCAGCAAGATGAAGGTAAAAGCCTCTTCTGGAAAGAAGACGCTAAGAAAGCGTTTCCGGCTTTGAGACAAATGCATGACGGTGAGGAGGAGGCCCGCCGTATTTCTCGAGCCGAGGGCTCCTTTTATCGCGAGTGTCGACTCGCTCAGAAAGACTTCGCTCGGGTTTAAAGAAGGCCTCTCCGAAAGCCGACTGTTGTCGCCGAATCGTTTGTTAGTGAGGGAGGGGACGCTCGAGATATTAAATGATGAGCTCGGTTGGACGAAGGATGAGTTTAGCGTCCGGGTGGCGGTGCCTCGGTGACGACAAGGCATCGCTCGCCTGGCTGGTGTTGTGGAATGCCCTCTGGGTCGGCAAAAAGCTCTGTTGTGCAGCAGGGTTGGCAGTTACGTCAAAGTGCGTGCGTTGCGGTGGGCCGATTGAGTCCTGGGGCACATCTTCTTCCACTGTAGCGTCGCACGACCGTTCTGCGAACTGATTGAAGATTACATGGCTCGCATCTTGGGCAGAAAATTCTTTATCCTCGAAACCAGTTCTGTTTGTAGCAATGATGTGCCGCAGCTGAAGAGGAATTAACGCTATGTGTTCTTGTGTCTACTTGCCATTATGCGAGTCGTGATTTGGACGACGCGACAGAATGAGTTTTATGGAGATGAGAAGTTTCCCTCTTCTCAATTAATGCTGTTCTTTAAGCACCAGCTTAAAGACAAAATTAGAGCGGAAACGAGACGACACTCTCCATTAAAATTCGGCGAAAGGTAGGTGAGTGTTTCGTATTTGGTGGCTTGAGAGGGGATATCTTAGAGTGGCATCTGGAGGAAACATAGGAAGAAGGATGTTGGTCGCCTAGATTAAACATTTTGTCATTTAGTGTGAGGTTAGTGTAAATCGTTTTTCTTTTGTTCAAATTGCTGGATTTAACTCAGCTAGAATGTGGATGGTCATCGTCCCCTCTATTTTTTGGCCCCTAATTTTCTTTGGTTTATTGCCCCCCCCACACTTTTAGGTGACGGCCATTGCAGTTCTCGGGTTAAATCGTGCGATGACTTACGTTTTCGAGTGTGAGATTTCGTAATTGTTATTGTGTCTAAATGTGTCAGAGATAGCACGAGTAATTGTAGAACAGGTGCATGGAAATCATTTTATTAATACCGTATTATTTTTTCCTCCAGTTAACTGTTATCTCTGTCATGATTAGGGTTGCTTGAGTGATTCACGTTTAGATCGCTTGGGAGGGGTTATCTAAGAGTGGCATCAAGGAGTGACATAGAAATAAGGATATTGGTCGCCTGGATTAAATATTTCTAATTTAGTGTTCGGTTATTGCAAGTTGTTTTTCCTTTTGTTCAAGTTGCTGGATATAATTTAACTAGGGGTACAGATGGTTATCGGCCCCTTTATTCTCCCCACCATTTTTCTTTTTTCTTTGGTTTATTCCTCTCCCCATTTAGGTGATAAGAGTTGCAGTTCTCTGGTTAAACTGTAGGATGTCTTTCGCTTTTGAATGAGAGATACCGTAATTGTTATTCTGTCTGAATGTGTGAGGCTAGTGCGAGTGTTTAAAGAAAGGGTGCATAGAAATCATTTTATTAATTCCGTATTTTTTCGTTCAGTTAACTGTTATCTCTGCCATGATTAGACAGTCGAAGTGCCTGTTGCCAGCATTAGTTTTGTTTAGTTGTGTATATAGTTTTTATATCATGAACATTAGGAATATATATTTTTTAGATTTTTATCAACCCAGCCCTCCACAAAAACTGAACATGTAGGTTTGGTTTGGTTTAGTTTATTTTGTTTAACGGCATATCAACTTCAATGGGTTATTTAATGCCGACAACATTTTTAGGATAGATTCGTATGAATAGAATATGTATTCTTTGGTTTAGATTGGTTTGGTGTATTTTGTTATACGTCATATCAACATCAATGGGTTATTTAATGCCGACAACATTTTTAGGATAGATTCGTATGAATAGAATATGTATTCTATGGTTTAGATTGGTTTGGTTTATTTTGTTATACGTCATATCAACATCAATGGGTTATTTAATGCCGACAACATTTTTAGGATAGATTCGTATGAACAGAATATGTATTTTTGGTTAGATTGGTTTGGTGTATTTTGTTATACGGCATATCAACATCAATGGGTTATTTAAAGCCGACAACATTTTTAGGATAGATTCGTATGAACAGAATATGTATTCTTTGGTTTAGATTGTTTGGTGTATTTTGTTATACGGCATATCAACATCAATGGGTTATTTAATGCTGACAATATTTTTAGGATAGATTCTTATGAATAGAAGATGTATTCTTTGGTTTAGATTGGTTTGGTTTATTTTGTTTTACGGCATATCAACATCAATGCTTTATTTAATGCCGACAACATTTTTAGGATAGATTCGTATGAATAGAATATGTATTCTTTGGTTTAGATTGGTTTGGTTTATTTTGTTTTACGGCATATCAACGTCAATGGGTTATTTAATGCCGACAATATTTTTAGGATAGATTCGTATGAATAGAATATGTATTTTTTGGTTTAGATTGGTTTGGTTTATTTTGTTTTACGGCATATCAACTTCAATAGGCTATTTAATGCCGACAACATTCTTTATTGCTGGTAATATTTTGTTTTGTCAAAAATCTTTTTCTGGTAACATGTTTCCCTCAAAATTGTATTGCTGGTAATATTTTTTTTCGAAAAAGTATTGCTGGTAATAGTTAACTATTTGCCTATGGCTGGGACCCGAACAGGTGCTACCACTCTGGGTCAGGGTGGACCTGGAAACACCAGTAAAGAGGTGGTTCCACGCTCTTAAAACCTCCTGATCAGAGGCCTTGCTGCTGGATGTAATTTATCGTCTTGCCCAGGATGCGGATGTAGTTTAACGGCTTACCCAGGACGATGAACGTGTAGGATTAGACATGATTTTTTAGAGTAAATGTGGCATTATTGTATATATGTATGACAGTGTTGTGTGGATGTGATATTTTGGTGAAAGGAACAATGTACGGACGATTGAGTTAGTAATTGTGGTTAGCTAAGTTAGCGATAAGACAAGTGAAGACCACGCCCACTTCGACCCAATTTTGTCCACGGGCAGATAGGAGCCCACACGAGGCTATGCCCACGGTAAGAGTTTCTTCTGGGAAGGTAGACAGCTTCTACGGGGAATTTTTGCCCGAGCGTACGCACTTAGAAAACCCCACGTTAAAAATCGGCTTTGTGCCACATTTTGGGAAGGTCTCGGCTAAATAGCGAAGAGTTAACGATTAATTGTTTATTACATTAATCTGTGCTCTCAACCGTGTACCGTATTATTCTCCGGAATAAATTACTTTTTTATTTTCTATATGTGTGTCAACCTTTTCTATTTCGACACAACACAACCCATAGCTGGTGGAGAAGAGATGTGTTCATACCATTCCCAAGGGTATTTGTTTTTACATCCAGGTAATAACGGGACAACGAAAGATTAGATGTGATCCGAAATATGTTTTTTTTAGAAATGTGTTATTGTTAACGGTAAGAAATTTGGGAGCGTGCTGTCGCAACGCTGAGGTTGAATTTTTTTTTTAAATTTAAGAGTGTGCGTTTTTTTACTAATATGGTTATAGGAGAATTCTTTTGTTGTAGTAGTTTTTTTCAGTCGATGTGGCATGAAATAAATAACACATTTCTAAAAAAACATATTTCGGATCACATCTAATCTTTCGTTGTCCCGTTATTACCTGGATGTAAAAACAGATCTATTTCCATACCTGATGATGTCTGTATGAACAGACGAAAGTACTTGTATAAAAAGACCTTATGCAACTGGAATTTATTAAAAACAGGGATCATAACATTCATCTACAGGTTCGTGGGTTAATGTATCTAAATAAATTTGTTTGCGAAGATGTATTCTCGCCATTTATATCATTAACTTCACTATCTGCTTTTTGTATGAATGATTCATGTAATATATATATATATATATATATATATATATATATATATATATATATATATATATATATATATATATATGAAACATTTTGTAATCGTTCGGTCCACTTGTCAGGAGGTATCAGCAACTGTCTGCCCATTTTCTCATTTTTCTAAAATATTTTTTAAGAGAACGATTTTATAAATTTCAAACTTCAGCAATACTGGATGCTCGGTCAATGAATACCACATGATTCCTCATAAAAAGGCAAATATTACTATTACCATAGACAGATAGATAGATTAACAGGCATACACACATACACATACATATATACATATAACTCAAGTCTTCATGGCAAGGATACGCCATACCACTTACATAGTACCAAACCATTCATACTCCATCTGTATACAATCGATGAGTAGGAATTGGAACAGCATCTTCCCGCAAACCACTGCCCTGTGGAACCGACTCCTAAGAGGACGTTTTGTCGATCACTACAATCTTAATGCTAGCATTAGCCATTATTACAAAATGTTAATTTATAAGATTTTAAAACCTTTTCTTCACAAACACAGCAATAATTTGTGTAATAAGACTTGAGAGAATCATATATTCTTCTTGCTTTCAATTTGTCCTGTATAAACTTTTCAAGACCTCCCTTCTCATTATGCAGCCTAGATTTCAACGGTCTCTTCCTGATAGGAAGTGTGCCTCCTTTTTGTTTGCGTTTTCTCTAAAACTTCGTCGTTGCTCGTATGTTCGGTCCATGGTATTCTCATCATCATTTCTGTTGTTTCAAGTCTCTTCTTCATCTCCGAGACGATTGTCTAGCATTCGCTGCCATATAGTGTAGTGTTTGGTAGTGGCAAACAATAATACTAGACTGTAATAGAAGCTGAATCTTACTGAGCAAGAATAGGATTTGGTAACAGCAACAGACAGTACACGACTCTAATGAAAGTTGAGCCCGACTAACTAAACCGTACCTCTTCTCAAGTTGGTAGGTGGTTGATATGGTACTGATATAACGTAACAGATCGGTACTATTTTCTTTGCGTCAACAGTCACAAAAGTAGGGAATAAATGAGGTAGAACTTACCTCTAGCAGCAAAAAAAGCAGGAAGTTGTGGAGAGCCATAATCGTTCACGTCCAGAATATTACAAATAAAAGCACAAGGTGAATCAGTTTTTTGAGAACTCGTCTTTCAAGAACTATTTTTTATTACTTTTTCTTTTCGGATAAAGAATGCCGGGCATCAGGTTTACTCAACAAATGAAAAGGCACGATGTATTCTTTGCTTTAAAAGCGTAAATATAATGATACACCGACACGTCACTTTCTGAAAGTTGCCCGATCTTTCGTATTCGGAGTTGCGTGCCGTCGACGGGGATCCAATAACGGCAGTTAAACGCAAAACGCCTTGCTAAGTCTGAGGCTAGGAATGTTGGCTCACGATGTCTTGCGATACAATCTTGCTCTTCAAAATCTATCTTACATATTTATAAGTCTACCATTTATCCATGCTTTGAATATTACTGCTACATATGATCTGGCGTTCCTGCTATACTTTTAGAGATTCTTTATAAAATCCAAAGAAGAATCTGCAATGTTACTGATTCTGGCCTATCATCTCGGTTTTTTTAAATTTCCAACAGCCGTAATGTACATTATTTACATTATTCGGACTATTGTCCTCATCTTTGTCGCCATATTTATTACAACGTTTCGACAGTTGTACGTTCCGGCCTTCTTCAGGTGGCTGGAATGTCGAACTGGCCCCTTTATTTTGCTCACTGGGGTAGACTGTTCTAGTTTCACGTGCCATGTTTAATGGATGCCATGTGTCCTCAAGGACACATGGCACAGTGGATAAAGGCGTTAGTTAGATCCACTGACAGGACCAAAAAAGTGTGTGAGGTCAATGTGTGTGTGTGTGTGTGTGTGTGTGTGTGTCCAAGGTGAATTTATTGAGATTTTGGAAAAAATGACAATGATTTTTTTTCAAGTCTTACGATATATATATATATATATATATATATATATATATATATATATATATATATATATCTGTCGGCGTTGGTCAGATCCAGTGACAGTGTGAGTTCAATACCCGGTTAAGGCAGTGTAGAACTTGGAGAGGGGAATTAACAGAAGATAACTGATAAGTGTCATCCATTAAAAACATGGCACGTGGAACTAGAACAGTCTACCCCAGTGAGCGAAATAAAGGGTTCAGTTCGACATTCCAACTACCTGAAGAAGGCCGGAGCATACAACGGCCGAAACGTTGTAATAAATATGGCGACAGAGATGAGGACAATAGTTTGAATAATGCAAATAGTGTACGTAATACCTCATCTCAGAGATGTAGACATAAGTCGTAATGTAATTTCCCGGCGATTTTTTTTTTTAATAAATACCTGCAGGGTAATTGTTCTGATGAACTTTCCTCTATGGTACGTAGACTTTGAGAATTTAAGCGCAGTACTGGATTGGCGGTAAGGTCTCATCATTTTATAGTTACAATAGCCATATGTAACTGTATGTTCTATGCTAACAGTTTCCTCTATCGCACTTCCCGCTGATGGAAGTCTCTTCCGGTTTCTTGCCCCCCAATCACCTTCGATCTTTAAAAATTTTACTGCAATGTCAGGCGTAATCTTTTGTCTTCTTAATTCTTGTTCTTTTATTGTTTTCCCTCCTTTATAGTATTTTTCTCATAGTCTCTTAACACTCCATAACCCCTTTTATCTTAGCGGCTTTATTGCCTTGACTGGAGTGAGATGATTAAACAAAAAAAGAACCTCTAACTTTATCCGAAATATTCAGAGGATAATCGATAAGAGCCCTGGAAAGTCAACTGAAGCCAAATGATCTTAAGATGCCTGAGTGCGTCGTCAAAGGAGTTGTGAATAAGGAATGCGGACAATTCGTATGCAAGAGGTGAGTTCACGTGGGAAGAGAGAAGTTAGAATCGTTTGATCCGTGCTATGCGCTTGTTAAACGTAATAAAGCACGAAGAGGTTAGAACGCTTCGATGGGAAGAAAAAAACATTGATCAGGACAGAAAGGTAAAACAAATGAACGACAGATTGTTACGCAGAGATCCGAATGAGGTTAAAAGGGTCGTACATAACAAGTTCCCAGTAACTGTTGTAGTTTTTTTCAACTCCTTAATAACGAAGGAGATCCCTTGCCTCTTCACTTCTTTACGCAAGGCTTAAGAGTCGATGCTGGTGTCTATCAAGAGATGTTGGATTAAGTGGGAAATCGCGGTTAGACAGCATACGCAACCGTCAACGGTACATCTTCCAACAGGACTCTGCACCATCTCATGAAGGCAACACAAACATGGGTGCGTGATAGCCTTTACCATCATGTTTTCCCAATTGCATGGCCCCTTAGCTCACTTGACCTGAAACCACTACGTATGTGGCGTAGTAGTAATAGTAGTAGTAGTTGTTGATTTCTGGCGTATACATATTTCCTTCCGGGCCCCAACCAGAGATCTAAGGTCAGTAACGTCTTCATGGCATTTTCCAGTGATCATTTTTGTAAAAATAAAACATCAAGATCACACACGTTTTACAGAGATAAAGCTGTTCTTAGAGTGTGAGCTGTAATTGTGAGTATAATTTTGTTGATTTCTTTATGGCATGGGCTATCAGGAATCTTTTCAATGCGTCTATCGAAACCCTATTAAGTTTCTCAAGTAGTTGTTAAATCAGTTGCTTATAGGATATTATTTACTTCGGTAATTTTTTCCAGTGGTTTGTCCGTTAACAGTGTTGGCTTATATGTTTTCTGAGGATATTTATTCGAATTTGTCATATGGATTCTTGGGAACCGGTATCTGTCTGACATTTGTGTCAAATTACTCAGCTGAGCTTTTGAATGATGCAGATTTTCAAGTTTTTAAGGAATTCTGCCCTCGTGTCGTTTGATTCATCCTCAGTGACATAATATGAATCACTTCAATTGTTCATGTCGCAGCTAGATTCTTCCATTTTATTTCCTAGGAAATTATTATTTCGTATCGCATTTCTTTTTGTTTTTACCTTACCCGCTGTCATATTATTTACTACTCCCTCTGTTCCGAAATAGTTGTTCCATAGCCGGAAATCTCATGTGGAATATACTAATTCTTAGTCGAATTGTTTGCTGTTTACATTAACAGGTTAGCATTAATGTTCCTCAAGTATTTATCTTAGCTTATTCAGGTAGAATAATTTGAAGCTCAAATTATATCACTTTTTCACCACATTAAAACTGTATTTTTTTTCCAGACCACCCGCTGGCAAAAGATTATGATGGGAGAAGAGAAGCCAATTGGCAGAAATGCTAAACGAAATTGCAAGAAGCACAAGTTGACAAATAATGAACATAGTGCTGTGTTGCAAGCACTGCTGGAAAGATCCACAGATCGTGTCCTGAATCGTGGTGCAATAAAACGGGTTGCAGATGAATTAAACGTAGGTGTAGAACGTCTGGGTTTGCAAATTGAATTAGTTTGCCAGCCTCCAAATAGTCCTCATCTCAATGTCCTTGATCTGGGTTATTTTAATGCAATTCAATCAATTCAGCACCAGCAAGCTCCAAATAATGTTGAGCAGCTCATTGAAGCAGTGGAAGAAAGCTTCAATAAACTTCAGAAGTCGAAGCTTAACAATACTTTTCTAAGTTTGCAGTTAGCAATGGAACAAGTTATTTTAGTTGACGGCGATAACAACTATAAACTCCGGCACATGTCTAAAGAGAAGCTTGAAAGGAAAACTTGAAGTATCCATTTCTATTTCTGACGAGTTGCAACAAAAACTGCTTTTGTTAAAGTAAACCTTCCTCAGTTATTTTTGTTATTAATTTAACTGTTTATGTATATCAGTTTCGATATATTTCACACTTATTTATATGACAATTCGCTAATATTACTCATTTACTGTTGTGTATGGGAATAAATGATAATTTTTGTTCTTTTTGGTGTTGTTTTATCTACTGAAACAATTATTTTGGAAAAACATGAAAATTTTGTTTTGGTACAACTATTTCGGAACGGAGGGAGTAGCTTAAAAATCTCCCCATCGGACGGCATTTAAACTAGCTTCTGCAGAAGGATCTTGATTCGGCCTTCAGCACGATGGGTAGGTGGGAGTAAATGCGATCGGAAACAATAAACTATAGAAGAACTCAAAATTGATCGCTGCATTTAAGTATTGCATTAATATTTAACCTTACCTTTTAAAAGTTCAAGGATAATTCTTCTGTCGCGACTTAATTTAAAGACATTTTGATGTACGTAGGTCCTTACTTTCCGTACGAACACTTATTTTTATTTTATGGGTGACTTTTGCTGGATTTCGCAATTAATTTTGATTATGCCCAAATTTATAGCAAAGTTATGGAAATGGTTATCGTACCAAATTTAATCGCAACAAATTGCCGAAAACAATCACAGTAATGAAAACTTGGGAATCCCAAATTTCAGGATTGCGGGTCCGGATTCTCTCCGGAATATTTTTAATTCGCTCACTGAGTTCAAAATCGTATGATATCTTGGACTACGGCCTGTAGGCGTAAAGTTTAAAATACGGACAATTTATTTTGAAACACGGTAATTTGAGAACAGTAATGTTTTCATTTGAACATGAGCTACTGGAAGTTTGAGAGTTGTGTCCCTTTAATTGCTTTCATCAGTAGAAGCCAAGACGACGGAATCCGAAAACAATCGCAGAAATGAAAACTTGGGAATCTAAAATTTAAGGATTGCGGGTCCGTCTCAGAACGTTTTTAATTTGATCACGCAGTCGCTCTGATTCCAAAATGGTATAATATTTTGAGCTACGGTCCTTAGGAATAAAGTTGAAGAAGTGTGACAAACTGACATTCGAATTTATTATATAGATTTCCAATGTTACCTCATTTTTGTTTGGGTGATGGGTAAATGTATTTTCTCTCATATTTAATTTTATCTGATTTATTTCTGCATTTGAGAGTCATTTATTTCGCATGATGTCCTTGCGGACATTGGCAAGTATATTTGAGTTGAGATAGGGTCTTATTTCCGTTCCTACAATATCTCTCCATATTTGGTATGTCTGATCCGTGATATTCTTTTCTGAATGTTAGAGTGCGGTGTAAAAGAATGTCATAATTTGTTTGATAATCTTTGCGATTTCATTTCTTTTCGTTTTCTTTTTATTAATTAATTTGTCATTGAGTCCAAAGGTCCAAAGGTTGGAGTTAATCCGGTTTTGGTGACCAGATGTCTCATTGTTCTTGAAAGAGATTGTTCCTTTGACATATTTTTCGGTCCCAGACGGTTTCCTTTCTGAAGGGCGCGGCCTTTGTTGACCCGAGTGACGACCGATCCAGTATGCGTATTTGTTTGTAATCATTGAGAATGATGTTTCTTTTTGCGTTTTATTCTTGACCGCTAAGATGTAATTATTTCAAGATACCATCTCTAGGATGACTGTCGACCGAGACTAAGCCCTCTTCCTGCCGATGAAACAGGTGAATTATATTCAGATATCCAGAGTTCGACCGCCCGTCATCTAATACCTGCATCAAGAGAGGCAACTTAAAGACACGGAAATGGTATTGACTATAATAAGTTTTAACTAAGTATAAATCGCAATAGCCATTATTAGATGAAAGGTCAGAGGTAGATTTACATTGGGGAGAATTTTAAAAAAATAAAGTAAAAAAAAATAAACTCGAATAAAATAAAGTCAACCTGAAATAAATAAAATACAAAAAATCAAAATTTCAAATTAATTATGTAAAAGTTCACACATCTTACATATAAACGGTAGGAAATTCCACAGTGACTTCTCCGATCAAAAGTTGAAGATATGTTTGTTTTGCCGACGCTAATTCTTCTTTATGTGCTATGCTGTTGACCATGTTCACCATAGTCTATGAATATAGAATCCAGCGCAGTACGTAATCTGTTCAATGAAACAACGTTAAAGATTAACACTCACGAGTCAGTCACTCTACTGAATCTGACTATATCGCCAATACCACCACCAGCCGTTCCGTAATTCTTCAGTCTTCGATATCAAAGGCTGGCAGTGAATATTCCGGAAAAAACATGGCCGCCTTTATACACGTCTCATTGAATATGTTGAGCACTTCTATTGGTGAACTATAAAATGAGTCAGCTCATTTTGGCTGGCTCACTAGTACACCAAGGTACCCCAAAACTCCAACATATACCACCTCAATACGTAATCGTTCATGGCTCTCCACAACTTCCTTCCCCTTGTAGCACATACTAAATCCTGTTTCGCCATCCATTTACTCGAGCTCACTAAATATGTTATGCGTTGTTTGCCTCTACATCTCTTGCCTTCAATCTGTTCCGTGAGTATAGGGTAGATCATCCTCCCACTGCAGGGTAGCGGAAGGGCCGCTAAGGAATTCATTAAAAAATGGATTTTATATTTGGGATCCTTTTCTTTCTTCTCTTCATACTATGGGGCGCTAAAAAGTACACTTTTCACTTAAAAAGTTCGTTAATTAGCACGATAAAATCCCATATGCAGTTGCCTGTGAACAGAGGATTTACTATATAATTGCACTTCAGACAATCAACGAATACGGTCATTGTGTATGCTTATATATATATATATATATATATATATATATATATATATATATATATATATATATATATATATATATATAAGGGAAGAGGTTATAGTAGTTCCAACGAGAGAAAAGTGTGTATATTAAAAAGAAGAGAGAAACCGCAAACGTTTTTGGTTGGAATGTGGATTTTTTTAAAAGAAATATTATGCTTTATTTTCCATAATTTTGCCTAATAATTTTCCATAATTCCATAATTATGGAAAATAAAAGCATAATATATTTTAAAAAAAATCCACATTACAAGCAAAAACATTTAAGATTTCTCTCTTCTTTTTAATATACATATACATATATAGGGTGGCAATAAAGTCACTATACAATTACTTATAATAACAATTTTTAAAAAAAAGAAGCAATTAATCAACAGTCCAGAAATTTATTATTAAAATGGTTTTGGATAATTCTGGTTAATTAATTATTATTGAAATTATTATTAAAATGGTTCTGGATAATTCTGGTTAATTAATTATTATTGAAATTATTATTAAAATGGTTTTGGATAATTCTGGTTAATTAATTATTATAAAAATTATTATTATTAAAATGGTTCTGGATAATTCTGGTTAATTAATTATTACTAAAATTATTATTAAAATGGTTCTGGATAATTCTGGTTAATTAATTATTATTAAAATTATTATTAAAATGGTTCTGGATAATTCTGGTTAATTAATTATTATTGAAATTATTATTAAAATGGTTTTGGATAATTCTGGTTAATTAATTATTATAAAAATTATTATTATTAAAATGGTTTTGGATAATTCTGGTTAATTAATTATTACTAAAATTATTATTAAAATGGTTCTGGATAATTCTGGTTAATTAATTATTATTAAAATTATTATTAAAATGGTTCTGGATAATTCTGGTTAATTAATTATTATTGAAATTATTATTAAAATGGTTTTGGATAATTCTGGTTAATTAATTATTACTAAAATTATTATTAAAATGGTTCTGGATAATTCTGGTTAATTAATTATTATAAAAATTATTATTAAAATGGTTCTGGATAATTCTGGTTAATTAATTATTATTGAAATTATTATTAAAATGGTTTTGGATAATTCTGGTTAATTAATTATTATAAAAATTATTATTATTAAAATGGTTTTGGATAATTCTGGTTAATTAATTATTACTAAAATTATTATTAAAATGGTTCTGGATAATTCTGGTTAATTAATTATTATTAAAATTATTATTAAAATGGTTCTGGATAATTCCGGTTAATTAATTATTATTAAAATTATTATTAGATTGGTTCTGGATAATTCTGGTTAATTAATTATTATTGAAATTATTATTAAAATGGTTTTGGATAATTCTGGTTAATTAATTATTATAAAAATTATTATTATTAAAATGGTTTTGGATAATTCTGGTTAATTAATTATTACTAAAATTATTATTAAAATGGTTCTGGATAATTCTGGTTAATTAATTATTATAAAAATTATTATTATTAAAATGGTTTTGGATAATTCTGGTTAATTAATTATTACTAAAATTATTATTAAAATGGTTCTGGATAATTCTGGTTAATTAATTATTATTAAAATTATTATTAAAATGGTTCTGGATAATTCTGGTTAATTAATTATTATTAAAATTATTATTAAAATGGTTCTGGATAATTCTGGTTAATTAATTATTATTAAAATTATTATTAAAATGGTTTTAGATAATTCTGGTTAATTAATTATTATTAAAATGGTTTTGGATAATTCTGGTTAGTTAATTATTATTAAAATTATTTTTAAAATGGTTTTGGATAATTCTGGTTAATTAATGATTATTAAAATGGTTCTGGATAATTCTGGTTAATAACAATAAAATGCTATGGTAAACAATAGTAAATTAGTTACCGATACTCTTCGATCTGCAAATCACCTGCTTCAATGCTTTGCTAATTATTATAAGAAAATGTATAATGATTTTATTAACACCCTGTACATATATACAGGGTGCGGCTGGTATTTGAGGATATACAGATTTAAGATTAATACTGCTTCCTACTAACTTCTAATGCTTTTATTTTTCTGAAATCAAGAATGGCAAACCCTATGATAACAAATGAAATGAAAAGGCATGCTGTGATTGTGGCATTAAAGGCTGATCAGAGCGATTTGGATATTGCACGTTTCCTCAGAGTTGCAAGAATGGATGGCTGACCATTTGTACGATCACATCACACCCAACATTTGGCCTCCTAACTCTCCAGATCTCAATCCACTAGACTATTATGTGTGGAGCGTTGTTGAGAAGGAGGTTAATAAACAGCCTCATAACGCCAAAGACTCTCTTAAAGCTGCAATAGTTCGAGTAATGTCTGACATAAATAAGGACCAATTAATCAGAGATTGCAGCCGATTTCAACCTCGTGTACAGGCAGTTATTGATGCTAGTGGTGGTTTTATTGAATAAAATTAAATAATAGTTAGCTAAATTTCATGTTTACTTGTTTGTAATTATATTCATTTGTTCATCCTAGTTTTTTTTACTAATCCATAAAATCTGTCCTCAAATACCAGCCGCACCCTGTATATATATATATATATATATATATGTGTGTGTGTGTGTGTGTGTGTGTGTGGTATAATTTGGGAGCAATTTTTCTTGCAACTAAGTCTTATGAAAATGAATAGGCAATCCTATGGCAAATTCGTTAACCGTTTTCTGCAAAATGCAAATTACTTTTTGAAAATGTGCCTGTTGTAGATGTAAAGGATATTCTAAATGTGTGTTATGTCTAGGCTTTCGACTCACATGAATTATCTTCAGGGGTGTGAGAAATTAATATGAAGGAAAGAAAAGTGACTTTTTTCCTTTAGGGTTGGTAAAAGGAGCAAGTCTACTATATCAAACCAAGATTTTGGAAGAACTTGAAGGCCGAATGCAAGAAGTCTTCCATACAAGAGTTCCTGGTGAAATCAGTTAACAAGATTCTTGGGAGGCAAATCTGAATTAATTTTCCTTATATTTTCTGATGTTTAACCATTGTCTTAATATATATATATATATATATATATATATATATATATATATATATATATATATATATATATACAGGGGTTGGACAAAATAATTGGAACAGGTGCAAATTCCACTCCTATATTTCAAAGACCTATTATATTAAGAACTTGAAGTAAAACTTCGTAATTGTAGGTTATATCTATTGTAAATACATTTATCTAATTTACTGTCTTTGTCTTATTTATTTTTAGAATTTAGTAAAATTTAAGCTAAATGTGTGACGTCTCCGAGTTCGAAAAAGGACAAATTATTGGAGCTTGCATGGCAGGAGGTTGCTGAACTGTTTCGTTTTTCAAGAGCTACCATATCAAGAACTATGACGCAATTTGAGAAACAGAGCAAAACCTTTAGCAACCTTAGCAATTCGGGCCGGACTTGCAAACTTACTGACAGGAACCGACGTGCATTGAAACGCATTGTGGCGAAAAATCATCGGACTACTACGGCCAAAGTGATTGCTGAGTTGAATAATCATCTGAATAGCCCAGTTTTTAGTTAAACTGTTCATCGTGAGCTCCATAAGGCTGGATATCATGGAAGAGTCGCCATAAGGAAACCTCTTCTCTCTACTCGCAACATTCAGAAGAGGTTGAAGTGGTGCAGAGATCACAATGCCCAGTCTGCAGACCAATGGAAGCAAATCATATTCTCAGACGAGTCCAGTTTTTTTCTTTTCCCAACTTCAGGGTGAGTTTATGTGTGGGGGCAGCCCTAAGAACCTTACAACCCTGACTACCTTATTCCAACATTAAAGCATGGAGGTGTATCAGTGATAGTTTGGGCCGCCATATCATAGAAATGTCTCGGTCCACTAGTTGCCCTGCATAGTAGAATCAACAGTAAAGATTACCTGAACACTTTGGGAGATCATGTTCATCAAATGGCCCAGACTTTATTCCCTGATGGTGACTGCATCTTCCAAGACGATAATGCTGCAATAAATACCGCTCGAATGGTTAAGAATTGGCATGACGAGCATGGAAGTGGGCTAGAATACATGGAGTGGCCTTCCCAATCTCCAGATATCAATATTATTGAACAATTGTGGTGAATTTTGCAGCGACAAGTTAGGAGCCGCTATCCTCGACCATCTGGAGCAGGTATTAATGGAAGAATTGCTGAAAATTCCTCTGGATGAAGTCAGGAAGCTGTATGATTCCATTACTAGAAGTATTAAAGCTGTATGTTAGGCTAAAGGAAGACGAACTCCATATTAAATAAATTTTCTTTGAATTTAACAAGTGTATCAATTATTTTGTCCAACCCCTGTATATATATATATATATATATATATATATATATATATATATATATATATATATATATGGTCCAATAAATTTATTATACAGTTACAAAGACAAAGTAATTAAGCAATAGTCCAGAAATTTATTATTAAAATGGTTCTGGTTAATTCTGGTTAATTACAATAAAATGCTATTTTAAACAATAGTAAATTAATTACCGATTCTGTTCGAACTGCAAGCTACCTGCTTCAATTATTTGCTTTTCTATTATAAGTAACTGTAGAATGACATTGTTGCCACATACACACACACACACACATACACACACACACACACACATATATATATATATATATATATATATATATATATATATATACACACACATCGGCAAAGACAGTTTATGCTTAGATTAAAAGCGGAATCCAGTAGTTATGGAAAGATCCGCTGGATATGTGGAAAATTATTATTATTATTATTATTTCATTCCCTTTGATTTCTGTTGTATACTCATTTCTTCCCGGGTCCCAAACAGAGACCTAAGGTCAGAAATGGCATCATGGTATTTTCCACTGAGCAATTTTGAAAAAAAAAAAATCACACATATTTTACATAGGTAAAGCCCTTTGTAAGGTGTGGGCCGTAATTATGAGTACAATTTTTTGTATTTCTTTACGGCATGGGCTACCAGGAATCTTTCGAATGAGTCTATTGGAAACTTTTTCCAATCAGTTCGAGGGCTGCAACTACGATTGGAATTGTTGATGTTCTCATGTGCCACATTTTTAGATTTCGATTTCAAGGTCCTTGTTTTTTGATAGCTTTGAAGTTTGAAGATCTTCAAAGATTATTATTATTATTATTATTATTATTATTATTATTATTATTATTATTATTATTATTATTATTATCCTCTGTATGGATTTTCGTTTTTAACTGGAGATCTTGCATTACGGGCGTTCCCCATCAAGTCGTACAACAGATAGAACCTTTTGCAGAATATTTGCAGTATCAGGCGACGCAGACTTCTGAAGCAATGGGATACTCAGCTTTTTCCGATTTTCTCAATGTAGGACTTTTTCGATTGTATAGACCCCAGTGCGTGCCCCAATGATAACTGGCGCAATACTGTCCTGAACGTCCCACATTCTGACAAACTCAATTCGGAGGCCGGTGAATTATTATTATTATTATTATTATTATTATTATTATTATTATTATTTGGGTTGGTATCCAAGGTAATTTATGAGTATGGAAAAATATGCATTACATAACTGACCCTAGTATCTGGCATTTTTCATTTTCCTTGATCGCACCCTAACTCACAAGAACAGTCGTTCCAAAAACGGCTTACACACACACACACACACACACACACACACACACACACACACACACACACACACACACACACACACACACAAATAAACAAACACACACACACAAGTAAACAAACACACACACACATACACACGCACACACAAGTAAACAAACACACACACATACACACACACACATACAAGTAAACAAAAACACACACACACATACACACACACATACACACACACATACACACACACAAGTAAACAAACACACACACACATACACAAGTAAACAAACACACACACACATATACACACACACAAGTAAACAAACATACACACACACACACACAAGTAAACAAACACACACACACACACACACACAAATAAAAGAACATAATGGAGAATGAGGTCCTGCCTACCAAAAATATATAAAAAAAATTACAAAAATGTAAAGAAAAAAAAAGCCCCTTTTCACAAAAAAGTAAATGAAAAACAGAAAAGGAAAGAAATAGAAAAGCAAAAAAGAAAAGGAAAAAAGAAAAGGAAAAAAGAAAAGGAAAAAAAAGAAAAGGAAAAAAGAAAAGGAAAAAAGAAAAGGAAAAAAAAGAAAAAGGAAAAAAGAAAAGAAAAACATCGTTTTACTCACTAAACGAATGCTACTTCTATTCCTATTAACAACGGCAACATACGCTTAGTACGTCGAATATTTTCTTTGTGCAGCGGCCTGGCTATATGGTAACACCAAGTCCTCTTCTACTAGACACATAGAGAGGGAAAGAGAGAGAGAGAGTGAGTGAGAGAGAAAGAGAGGGGTGTAGAAAACCATTTTCCTGAAAGTGGCGTTTTTTTTTCTTTTCGTGTGAGAATTACACCCAGAATCACACAGGCTCATCGTCTATTGACAGACAGACAGACACACGCACATGCGAACGAACTGACGGCTTGCAAGCAGTTGGACGAAAAATAAAAGCGTTTGGGGCCATTGTTGACATGAATGAACTGAATAGGAATTCTAAAGTTTAATTTATCTATCTATCTGTCAGCGAAAAAGAGTGATTGCAAAAGTACGTATATAAGTGTAGCGACAGAAAATGAAATTGAGGGAAAAAGACGAAAGACAAATCTAATAATGAAAATCCTAAGCAAACAACTAAAATTTAACGTCCAATAACTAAAAAAAAAAAAGAAAGAAAGAAAGAAAGAAAGGGAGACAGAAGAAAAAAAGAGAAATAAAAAGGAAGAAAAGAGAAAGAAAAAGAAAGAAAAAAAGAAAAAGGAAAAGTTAAGCGTGATACAGCCTTGGATTTCACTTGTAGTTTTATTGGCTTTACCACTTGGATTATTATTACGTATATTTCTATATATCTATATAAAATCAGGAAAACTATTTAGAAAGCGGAAATATATGTGTATCGGTAACTATTTAAGCTTCTTGGATAGAACGGATTTTACATGCTCTTCGAAGGGATATTCTATTAAAATAAGTGAAACAGAGTACATTTCCAACAACAGTTTAATAACGAGATTCTGATAAATTTATAAAATACACATTTTGATAACACGTAAAAACAACACTGCAAAAAAAAAAAAAAAAAAAATTAAACATTTTAAATAACACGAAAAGATATATTTACCGATCGGAATATTTTTAATAAATAACTTTTTAAAAAATTTCTAAAATCTTACAAAATAAAAAAAGAGGTTTTGATTTGAAACTAAGTATCATCAATCAGGAAAAAAAACAAAAAACAAAAAAAAAAACAGAAATTAGAAAAAAATATATATATAAAAAAAATAAAATAAAAAGAAGAATCATGGGGGACTTTCTCTGGATAATGACACTTATTTTGAAGTTAATTCTAACCACTGAAGCCCTGATTTCGTCGGACCGTGCATCTGTTGTATGTCCGAATTCAGACCCCCTATCACCTGTCCAGGGAGACGATCAACTTACGGAACCATACACCTTGATCCGACTAGCTGTCATTTTACCTGGTAATAACAGCCGGTTATTCTCCATAGACCGCACAGCGCCAGCTATCGACCTAGCTATCGATAAAGTCAACGCGTCTGGGCTTATTCCAAGCATTCGATTTGAAGTGAATTACAATGCTTCCAACTGTCGGGGTACAGCTGCCCCACTCGCCGCATTCCACTTTTACATGGAAAAAAAAGTGGACATCTTCTTCGGACCGGCATGCGAGTATTCCTTGGCTCCGGTCAGCCGGTATGTGTCTCACTGGAACATCCCAGTTGTGAGCGCTGGGGGCATGGCCCACGATTTCGCCGACAAAAACGAGTTTGGCACCTTGACACGCGTAGGTGTGACCTTTGACAGCCTGTACAGGGCTGTGTCGAAAATGTTCGAGTATTACTCGTGGAAATCGGTGGCAGTTTTGTACGACAGCAACGCACTGAGCGACGTCACACCACGTTTTTGCTATCTAACGATATCTGCGTTTGTGAGTAATTTTAAAAAAGAGAAATTCGCCCACAATTTTCATCTGTTCTCAAAGGATGGAATCAATATTACCAAGGTTTTAATGCATGAAGTAGGAAACTATTTTGGAGGTAAGTACATATATGCATAGATATATCGAGCTTTTTACCTTGTTGTTAATATACCGACATGGCCGAAACAGTCATAGCACACCTAGCTAGGTGTGCTTACCTTGAAAAAGAAAACAGAAATACAATTTCAATTTTTGCTGACAGGTACTATTTCGATGATCTATGCAAGTAGACCTTAATTTCACTCTTTCTAAAAAAAAACAATGTCTTCTCAAACATGTAGGACACTAAGATAACCTAATAGCAAATTATATATATATATATATATATATATATATATATATATATATTGCGTATATTTTGACAACGTTTTCATTGAGACATATTTCTATGAATAATTTAGACAAATTTTTGGATCCTTTCATATTCACGGACGAGCTTTTTGATATTATTATTAAAGGAAGAGAGGAAATCGCCGTGTTGATATATATATATATATATATATATATATATATATATATATATATATATATATATATATAAAATATGTTTTAACTTAGCGGTTTTCTCTTTTCCTTTAATAATGACATCAAAAAGCTTGTCCGTGAATATTAAAACGTTACAATTGAAAATAAGTAGACAAAACTTATCTAAATTATTCAATATATATATATATGAATTATTGTCTAAATTATTCAATATATATGTGTGTTGTGTGTGTGTGTGTGTGTGTGTGTGTGTGTGTGTGTGCATTGAAGTTTGAAGTAATATATATGGATATGTAAGTAATAAGATTTACAGTATTCATATTCGGACCTCATCTTCCCCAGGTGCATATCGATCTGGGTAACGCGCGAGAAATTATGAACTGAACCCATTATTTAACCTCCGGGGGTCAGTTCAGAATTCACAGTAAGTTATTCAGATCGATACACACTTAATGAGGGCGCAGTCGACAAAAAAGTTGTGATAACAACAACGAAGATGAGGACAATGCGATATGATTAAGATGAAGATAATTGATAACAGTAATGCCAAATATGCAAATGAACGTATATCAAGGCAAACCAAATGTATACCAATAAAGTACCCAATAGTCATCTAGCCCAGACATTTTTGTATCTGCAATAATTAAAGTTCACAGTACTTATTGGAGGTCGAATCGGTGTTTCGTGATACTTCATTCATCAAGTCTCAGACAAAAATGATTGTATTAATTGTCACAGAATGTATATTTGATTGTTTTATAAACGCATATTCACATAAGCTAAGTAAATTTTCGGATTTTAAATTTTCTGTTTACAACTGCTAACCACGTGAGTTCTCTACAAAAATTGAAACCCCAAATCTCTTTCTCTCTCTCTCAATCTCTCTCTCAATTACACACTTACACTGACACTTACACACACACACACATACACACACACACACACACACACACACAGACACATATATATATATATATATTGTATATTTGTGCAGTAACCTTTCTTTTATACATGTTTCATTAGATATGACAGAC